>JAPVLO010000142.1:1200000-1800000 GCA_027257055.1 Cephalopachus bancanus | reverse complement strand
GAACCAATGGGGAGCAGCTTTACAGATGGAGCTTCACTGTCTGGCCTGCCACTCGCCTCCTGTCGTGTGGCCCAGTTCCTATCAGGCCATGGATTGGTACTGGTCCGTGCCTCTGGCAGGTAGGGATCCCTGATCTGACAGACAAGAGGAGGTGGTCTGGGACCCCCAGGGTAGGGAATCTGGGAAACCAAGGCTGGAGAGAAACCTTGCTACTCAAAGTGTGGTCCTAGCACTGGCAGTGTCAGCATCACTGGGGCTTGTTGGAACGGAGGAATCAGACTCTACCTTTTTTTTTTCTTTTTTTTGAGGTGGAGTCCCACTCTGCCGCCCAGGCTGGAGTGCAGTGGCATGCTCACAGCCACTGCAGCCTCGACCTGCTGGGCTCAGGTCATCCTTCTGCCTCAGCCTTGCAAGTAGCTGGGACACGCCACCACGCCAGGCTAATTTTTGATTTATTGTAGAGATGAGGTCTCGCCAAGTTGCCCAGGGTGTTCTCAATCCCATGGGTTTAGGCAGTCCTCTCGCCTCCACCTCCCTAAGTGCTGGGATTACAGGCATGAGCCACTGCGTCCAGCCAGACTTGACATTTTTGTTTTTGTTTTGAGTTAGAGTCTCACTCTGTCGCTCAGGCTGGAGTGCAAAGGCACATTCTTGGCCACCCCAGCGTTGACCTGCTGGGCTCCAGCGATCCTTCCACCTCAGCCTTCCAAGTAGCCAGAAATACAGGTGCACACTACTGCGCCAGGCTAATTTTTGATTTGTTGTAGAGGCAAGTGTCTCGTCAAGTTGCCTGGGCTAGTCTCGAACCCACGGCTCATGCAATTCGCTCGCCTCGGCCTCCCAAAGTGCTAGGATTACAGGCTGAGCCACTGGGCCTGACCCAGACTCAATATTTTAATGAGACCCTCTGGGTGATTCATGTGTGCATTACAATTCAAGAAACATCTTTTAGAAGACTTCTTCTAGTGTCTCAGTGTCAATGGGGGACTTTCAGGAGGAAGCTGTATTAAAGTGTTAAAGGAAAAGTTTTCTTCGTTTTGAGTCAGAGTCTCACTCTATTGCCCAGGCTGGGATGTAGTGGCATGATCACGGCTCGCTGGGGTCAGGTTGTCCTTCCACCTCAGCCTCCTGAGTAGCTGGGACTACAGATGTGTGCCAACATGCCCGGCTAATTTTTTGAATTTTTGGAGAGACAACGTTTCGCCTTATTGCCTAGAATGATCTTAAACTCCTGGGCTCAAGCAATCCTCTCGCCTCAGCATCCCAAAGTGTTTAGATTACAGGTGTGAACCACTGTGCCCTGCCAAAGGAAAGATTTTATAAACTCTGGGTAGGAAGCCGGGCTCGGTGGCTCAGCCTATAATCTCACGCTTTGGGAGGCTGAGGTAAGTGGATTGCCTGAACCCGCGGGCACGAGACCCGCCTGGGCAACTTGGCGAGACCTCATCTCTACAATAAATCAAAACATCAGCCGAGCGTGGTAGCGCATGCCTGTAATTCTGGCTACTCGGAAGGCTGAGGCGGAAGGATCACCAGAGCCCAGCAGGTCGAGGCTGCGGTGGCCGGGAGCAGCCACTGCACTCCAGTCTGGGCGACAGAGTGAGACTCCAACTCAAAAACAAAACAGAAACTCTGGGTAGGCCTAGCAACTCATGGAAAATTTGGCACTTCTGCTGTTTCTGGCTAAACCCCTTTGTCACACCAGTGTGTAAACGGAGGTTCCTTCCTCCATTACACTGCTTTTCTTACTTTTATTTTAATCCTATTTCCTACTTACTTTATTCAAGACTTTTTTCCTCCCAGAGGAACATTTCTAAAAGTTTATAGTGAGGCCAGGTGTGGTGGTTCAAGCCTGTAATTCCAGCACTTTGGGAGGCCAAGGCAAGAGGATTACATGAGTTCAGGAGTTTGAGACCAGCTTGGGAAACTTGGCGAGAACTCATCTCCACAGTATATAAAAAACTAGCCGGGCACGGTGGTGCATGCCTATAGTTCCAGCTACTTGGAAGTCTGAGGTGGAAGGATCACCTGAGTCCAGCAGTTCGAGGTTGTGGTGTCTGTGAGTGTGCCACTGCACTCCAGCCTCGGTGGCAGAGTGAGACTCCAACTAAAAAAAAAAAAAAAAAAATTTATAGTGAAACAACAGGAAGACAAGATCTCCATTACAGAAAATTTGCTTTAAGATCTTATTTTCTGGCTGAGCACAGTGGCTCACACCTGTAATCTCAGCACTTTGGGTGGCAGAGACAGGAAGAATGCCTGAGTCCAGGGGTTCGAGACCAGCCTGAGCAACTTGGGGAGACCTCATCTCGACAACAGATAGATAGATAGTCCAGATAATCCAGGTATGGTGGCGCATGCCTGTGGTTCTAGCTACTTGTAAGGCTGAGGTGGAAGGATCACCTGAGCCTAGCAGGTCGATGCTAGGGTGGCTGTGAGTGTGCCACTGCACTTCAGCCTGGGCGACAGAGTAAGATGCCGACTCAAAAAGAAAAAATCTTATTTTCTGAAATGCAGAGGCTTCTTAGGAGTATTTTCTTTTATGGTCTGTGTGCTGGTCACACCTACAAATAACAAACAGTAATAATAACAGCACAAGGGAAACAAGGATGGTGCCCCCCCGCTTCCCACAGATGTATCTGCACAAACAGCTGATACATTCATTTCTGTTGCCTTGTTTCCAGCAGAAATGCATTCCGGAGAATTTAAGCAAAAAACTAAATAAACAAGTGACATTTATTAGGTGGATATGAAGATAGCTTATATAATACAAATACAAGCTGAACAACGACCTCTCAGAAAAGACAGGAAGCAGGGGGCACCGAAAAGCTGGTGTTTCCAGGGCAACACCTTTGAGACAATTGTTTTCAGCCCTGCCTGTGTCACTGATCAATATACAAATTCTCAGGAAAGAGGATTTGTTTATCCTAGCTTAGTTTATGTCCCGTCTTAGGAGGAGGAAGGGCAGGGTGTTTTGATTTTGAGACTCACTAAGTGTATCCAAGGCTGGGCATGGTGGCTCATGCCTGTAATCCCAGTAGTTTGGGAGGCTGAAATGGGAGAATCACTTGAAGCCAGGAGTTTAAGACCAGCCTGGGTAACAGCAAAATCCCAATTCCACCCCCTCAAAAAAAAAAGTGTATCTGAGGAGGAAGGGTGGTTTCAGCATCCATTCTTGGTCATGCCCATCTCATTCCAGTGGTTGCAAATGTTGACTCTCTCTCCTGAGAGGGGTGGGTCCCCAAAGGAAAACTGGGGTTCTATAACTGAGAAAGAAGGGACAGAAAATAGGCAGGCAAGCCGGGCTCGGTGGCTCAGCCTATAATCCCGCGCCTTTGGGAGGCTGAGATGAGTAGATTGCCTGAGCCCACGGGTTTGAGACCTGCCTGGGCAACTTGGCGAGACCTCATCTCTACAATAAATCAAAAAATTAGCCAGGTGTGGTAGCACGCGCCTGTATTTCCAGCTACTTGGAAGGCTGAGGCGGAAGGATCGCAGGAGCCCAGCAGGTCGAGGCTGCGGTGGCCGGGAGCGGCCACTGCACTCCAGTCTGGGCGACAGAGTGAGACTCCAACTCAAAAAAAAAAAAAAAAAAGAAAATAGGCAGGCAAAACCAATTGATATTCTCTCTATTGTGAAATAGACATGCACCAAGTTACTGATTGATGAGAATACCGATAACATATTTACTCTAAAACCCATGTATCTATTATTCCAAGAGGTGTATCTATTTCTATCTATTTACACACATTATTGGAACATTCAGTGAGAGCTTGATGATGTTTGGCTTTTTTTTTTTTTTGAGTTGGAGTCTCACTCTGTCACCCAGACTGGAGTGCAGTGGCACACTCCCGGCCACTGCAGCCTTGACTTGCTGGGCTCCGGTGATCCTTCTACCTCAGCCTTCCAAGTAGCTGGGACTACAGGCGCGCGCTACCACGCCTGGCTAATTTTTTTGATTTATTGTAGACATGAGGTCTCACCAAGTTGTCCAGGCGGGTCTCAAACCCACGGGCTCAGGCAATTCACTCACCTCGACCTCCCAAAACACTGGGATTACAGGCTGAGTCACCGAGCCCGGCTGATGTTCGGCTCTTGAAGGAAAATGGACTTTCTATCCCGTCAAACGATTAAAACAGATAGTAAACAGTTGAAAGATCTCCCATCCTCCCAAGACCTCTGGGGTCCATTTCCCCTCTGATATTCTAACGTATTCATAGGAGACGTTAGGCAAAAATGGCGAGGGTCTTTTATTTCTTTTTAACATTAGTGATAAGAAGAAAGACTGCGTAGCTATGAAAAATACACTCTGTCTCCAGAGCCACCTAAGAATTCTTTAGGAAAACATTGTGGAGGAATAAATAGCTGCAGTCTCATAGCAACATAGCGTTGAACAATGCTCAGAGTTGAAAGATGTTCTTCAGCTGGAAATGAGTGCCTGCAAAGGGGTGTCATCCACAAAGTTACTCACCATTAACTACAGATGATAAAGTCAGTCAGCAGCCAGTGGCAACGAGTTTCAATCACCAACTCAGCTAGCTTCCTTGGAATTTTGCAAGGACTGACCAGCATCCCTGGAAAACTAAAAATGCATGAGTGAGCATGTCATAGAGAGGGCTCGGTGGCCATACTAGGAATCCCACATAGACTTTTTTTTTTTTTTTTTGAGTTGGAGTCTCACTCTGTCGCCCAGACTGGAGTGCAGTGGCCGCTCCCGGCCACCGCAGCCTCGACCTGCTGGGCTCCGGTGACCTTCCGCCTCAGCCTTACGAGTAGCCGGAATTACAGGCGCTCACTACCACGCCCGGCTGATTTTTTGATTTATTGTGGAGATGAGGTCTCGCTGCCCAGGCGGGTCGTGAACCCGCGGGCTCAGGCAATCCACTCACCTCAGCCTCCCAAAAGCGCGGGATTACGGGCTGAGCCACCGAGCCCGGCTCACATAGACTTTTCTTTTTTGGGGGGGTCAGAGTCTCACTCTGTCTTCCAGGCTGGAGTGCAGTCACATGATCATGGCTACCATAGCTTTATCTGCTGGGCTCAGGTGATCCTTCTGCTTCAGTCTTCCAAGTAGCTGGGACTACAGGTGTACGCCATCACGCCTTGCTAATGTATTTATTAATTTTATTGTAGAGACAAGCTTTCGCCATGTTGTCCAGGCTAGTCTCAAGTTCCTGGGCTCGAGGCAATCCTCTTGCCTCTGCCTTCCAAAGTGCTGGAATTACAGGCATGAGTCACTGCGCCCAGCCTAGATAGTAGATTTCTGTTTAATCCTAATGCAGCTCTAAAAGCCTTCATTGCGGACTCCAGGGGTAAAAAAGGGAGTTAAAATAAGTGAAAATAAAGCCCCTCCTCCACATTGAATATATCTGGACCCTCTCAAACACTCACATTTGAAGCTTTGCTTTAGATCCCTGGTCTCTGGCCCAAGGACTTTGGAGGAGCAGGTCCAGGAGCTGAGTGAGTCCTTCAGTTGGAGCCAAAAGTCTAAAAAACCTGGATCCGGGGTTTATCCTTTACACACCAAATCCTTGATGGGACCTCCTTCCACATTCTGTTCTTTCTTTATCTGAGCAAAGCAGCAGTGGTTGGCACCAAAGCACAGTCTGCAATGTTTGTCTGTTCCTGCCTTGTATCAGCCTGTAATCCTGTGCCTTTGGAAGGCTGAGGTTAGTGGATTGCCTGAGCCCCCGGGTTCGAGACCTGCCTGAGCAACTTGGCGAGACCTCATCTCTACAATAAATCAAAAAATCAGCCCAGCATGGTAGCGCATGCCTGTAATTCTGGCTATTCAGAAAGTGGAGGTGGAAGGATCACCAGAGCCCAGCAGGTCGAGGCTGCGGTGGCTGGGAGCGGCCACTGCACTCCAGTCTGGGCGACAGAGTGAGACTCCAACTCAAAAAAAAAAAAAACCAAACCAACCAAACAAACAAACAAAAAAACTGATGCTGAGATGGTGACTTCTGAGGAGCTTGGAGGGATAAATGCTATCCTGGCTGATTGATTTAAGATTGGTAAATATCTTGACAGGCGAGAATAATGGATGAAATCTAACATGAGAAATATATTCAGGATAAGTGTAAAGTCTGGCCCACAGGTCCAGAATACTAAGTGCATCAAAATAACTGATCTTGTGAAAAAGGTCTAGAATGTTCTGTTTACTATAATCCTAAAACTGTGCTAACAAGATGACTCATCCCCCCATGCCCACCCCAAATCTAGCATGGTGTGGGTTTTGATGAACAAAGTTGATCAGCTGGGCACAGTGGCTCTTGCCTGTAATCCCAGTACTTTGGGAGGCTGAGGCAGGAGGATTGCTTGATCCTGGGAGTTCAAGACCAGACTGGACAACATAGTGAGACTTCATCTGTACAAAAAAATTAGCCAGGTATGGTGGCGCATGCCTGTGGTCCCTGCAACTTGGGAAGCTGAGGGAGGAGGATCACCTGAGCCTCCTCACCTGAGCCCAGGTTGAGGATACACCACACTTCAGCCTGGACAGCACAGTGAGACCCTGACTCAAAAAAGAAAGAAAGAAAACAAGCTGGTTAAAGCAAGAGAAGAAAACTCCCCACTGTCTTTTGTTCAGGCTGCATGTGTGTCATTAATGTGACTTGAGCATTAGGAAGGAAAACCAGACAAGGCCAAGAGACAAAAGTGGACTCCAGGCGATGGGTGGCCCTGGTCCACAGGGAGGCCATAAAGAGAATCCAGAATCCAGCCAGGGCCTGGAAGTGTGGATCACGACAGCCCAGACTTAATGCAAAACCTCCACCACCCAAATCAGGTGGTAAAATTAAAAGAGGTTGCAAAGGCATCACAGAGATGTGAAGGATCTGATGGAGGGGCCAGATGGCGCGACATCAAGTCTTTTAAAAGAGCTCAAAGAAAAGCAACCAAGCAGAAGAGGATGTCTGGCCAGCCCTAGTGGCTCAGTCTGTAATCCCAGCACTTTGGGAGGCCAAGGCAAGTGGATTGCCTGAGCCCGTGGGTTCAAGACCCACCCGGGCAACTTGGTGAGATCTCGTCTCTACAATAAATAAAAAAATTAGCTGGGCACGGTAGCACATGGCTGTAGTTCCGTTACTTGGAAGGCTGAGGTGGAAGGATCACCGAAGCCCAGCAGATGGAGGCTGCGGTGACCGGGAGCGGCCACTGCACTCCAGTCTGGGCGACAGAATGAGACTCCAACTCAGAAAAAAAAAAAAGAGGACATCTATGCAGCTTTAGTGGAGGCGGTGAGTCAAATCGGGGGAAGGGGGGCAAATTATAGGGTGGAGGGTCTGAAACCCAGAAGACCGGACATAATCCATTTGCCTCAATGGGATGGGCTCTGGGTTCCCTGCTATGTTGATAATAAAAAGGGTTCAGTGAGTTCTCCAGAAGCATGAGAAGACTTGACCAGAAGGTGTGCAACTCAGAGCTCTTTCTCAGCAAAAACCTCTGCCTGACGCACGGTATGACTGCCCTTGAGCAGCTGACCCAATTTGCTTGGGACAGCAAAACGACTCCCTTCAGTATGTGTCCTTTTTTTTTTTTTTTTGAGTTGGAGTCTCACTCTGTCACCCAGACTGGAGTGCAATGGCATGCTCATGGCCACCGCAGCCTTGACCTGCTGGGCTCAGGCAATCTGCCTCAGCCGTCTGAGTAGCTGGAATACAGGCACACGAGTCTGTGTCCTTTATTTAATTTAATTTAATTAATTAATTTATTTATTTTTTGAGTTGGAGTCTCACTCTGTCACCCAGACTGGAGTGCAGTGCCTGCTCCTGGCCACCGCAGCCTCGACCTGCTGGGTTCCGGCGATCCTTCCACCTCAGCCTTCCAAGTAGCCGGATTACAGGCATGCGCTACCATGCTCGGTTGATTTTTTGATTTATTGTAGAGATGAGGTCTCACCAGGCGGGTCTCGAACCCATGGGCTCAGGCAATCCACTCACCTCAGCCTCCCAAAGACGCAGGATTACAGGCTGAGCCACCGAGCCTGGCTGGTTTGTAATATTTAAAGATACTTGCATATTAGAGTATAACAGAGTAGCCTTATGATTCTAATTTAGGTTAAGTAATTGATTTAACTTTTTTTTTTTGAGTCGACGTCTCACTCTTTTGCCCAGGCTGAAGTGCAGTGACATGCTCATGGCCGCCGCAGCTCGACCTGTTGAGCTTAGGCAGTCCTTCCACCTCAGCCTTCCAACAGGTGCAGACCACCATGCCCGGCTAATTTTTTGATTTGTTGTAGTGACGAGGTCTTGCCAAGTTGCCCAGGCTGGTCTCGAACCCCTGAGCTCAGGCACTCCTCCCGCCTCAAACTCCCAAAGTGCTGAATTACAGGCATGAGCCACCGTGTCTGGCTCACATTTGTGATTAAGTTGAAAGTTGTTAGAGAACTGAATTATGTTGGTAAACAATATTAGTTTTTTTAAGAGAATTCCTTATTAACAAGTTTGACTTTTTAGATTTTTGAGAGTTGTTAAATACCTGGGGAGGTTTTGCTTCTAAGATTAGAAAATAGCTGGAGGCTGTGGTTTACACCTGTAATCCCAGCACTTTGGCAGGTGGAGGTGAGAGAATTACCTGAGCTCAGGGGTTCAAGACCAGCCTGAGCAACATGGTGAGACCTTGTCTCTACAATAAATTAAAAAATCAACTGAGCATGGTGGCACATGCCTGTGGTTCCAGCTACTTAGAAGACTGAGCCCAGTAGGTCAAGGAAGGATTTATGATTAAACATGGTAGACTGATGCAGGTACAGTGGTTCACGCCTATAATCCTAGCACTTTGGGAGGTGGAGGCAAGAGGATTGCCTGAGTCCAGGGGTTCGAAACCAGCCTAGCAACTTGGTGAGACTTCGTCTCTATAACAAATTCATTTACTTTTTTTTTGAGTCGGAGTCTCATTCCGTTGCCCAGGGTGGAGTGCAGTGGCACGCTCATGGCCACCTCAGGGACGACCTGCTGGGCTCCGCCAATCCTTCCGCCTCACCCTTCCAAGTGACCGAAGCTATAGGTGCGTGCTACCACACCCGGCTAATTTTTTATTTATTGTAGAGATGAGATCTCACCAAGTTGCCTGGGCAGGTCTCGAACCTGCAGACTCAGGCAATCCACTCACCTCGGCCTCCCAAAGCACTGGGATTACAGGCTGAGCCACCGAGCCCAGTCCTTTTTTTTAGTTGGGGTCTCACTCTGTCACCCAGGCTGGAATGCAGTGGCACTTTCTCAGCCACCGCAACCTCGACCTGCAGGGCTTAGGTGATCCTTCCAGCTTAGCCTTCCAAGTAACTGGAACCACAGGTGTACACCACCACACCCGGTTAATTTTTTTGATTTATTATAGAGACGAGATCTCACCAAGTTGCTCAGGCTGGTTTCAAACCCCTGGACTCAGGCAGTCCTCTCTCGCCTCTGCCTCCCAAAGTGCTGGGATTACAGGCATGAGCCACCATACCCAGTGAGTAAGAGAAATTCTAAGAGCTGATGAAGTGTCTATAGAGGGGGATCCTATGGTCTGAATGTTGGTGTCCCTTCCAAATCTGTATGTTGAAATCCTAGTCCCAGGCTGAAGGCATTAGGAGGTGGGGCCTTTTGGGAGGTGATTGATCATGTAAAAGCTGTCAGAATAAAAACAGAATCACTAGTGGTAAAAACAAACAAATAAACAATAACATCAAAACCCTGATAAACAGCGCCAGGGAAGGCCACGAAGGGAAGGTTCTCCTTCTTGGGTGCCTGATAACAAAACTATCACAAAACACTCTGCAAAACCCACAACCTTCCACAATGGCCATTGTATCCTCACACACAAAGACACTTCTGCAGGGACATCTGCCCAGCTGCCACCTGTCCAACCTTGGACTGGCTTCACCCTTGTTATTGATCTTTGCAGCCAAGGATAATTATTTCAGAACAATGGTGTCTTTCTCCTCATTTCTTTCTTAAAAAAACCTTTGTCAGGCTAAGTGTGATGGCTCACGTCTGTCATCTCAGCACTTGAGAGGCTGAGGCAGGAGGATCACTTGAGCCCAGGAGTTTTGAGACCAGGCTGGGGCAACATATCGAGACATCATCTCTATTAAACAACAACACCACCTTTGTTCTCTTTACCTCCCTGAATATGCATATAGTTTACTGTGGCCTGTATATTCCCGTTGGAATACTCTAGTCCCAAATAGACATCATTTTCTGTTAGAGACCCTCTCTCTCTAACATTAACCTCTCTTTAGGTTAATGGTCATCAGGGTGGAGCCCTCATGAATGGGACTAGTGCCCTGTGAAACCAATTTATGGGAACAGATATCAGAATGATGGCTGACCTTGAGGATGGAGGATTCGGGCTGGAAATGTGCATGCAGGGGGCGGGGCTTCTGGGATGATGGCAATATCCTTAATCTTGATCTGGTTGGTAGTTGGTAGTTACACAAGTGTGGACATATGCAAAACTAGCAAACAAGAGACTTAACATGAGTGCACTTTATGTAAGTTACACCTGAACAAAAAGCTGAATTAAGCCAGGCGCGGTGGCTCATGCCTGTAATCCCCAGTACTTTGGAAGGCCAAGGCAAGAGGATTGCTTGAGACCAGGAGTTTGAGACCGGCCTGGGCAACATAGTGAGATCTCATCTCTACCAAAAAAAAAAAAAAAAAAAAATCAGAAAATTAGCCCGCATGGTGGCAGGTGCCTGTAGTCCCAGCTACTAAGGAGGCTGAGGCAGAAGGATCGCCTGAACCCAGGAGGTCGAGGCTGAGGTGACCTGTGATCGTCACTGCATTGCAGCCTGGGTGACAGAGTGAGACCCAACTCAAAACAATAAAATAAAATAAGCAAATTAATACTACGCAGCCATAAAAAAGAACAAAATCATGAATTTCGCAGCAACCTGGATGGAACTAGAGTCTGTAATACTGAGTGACCTCTCACAGAAACAAAGATCTGAGTATCACATGTTCTCACTCATATAGTGGACCTTGAACATCTATCGTAATACTATAAGAAAAGGATTGACAGTGGTGGGAAACTATGGGGGGGAGGGAGGAGAGGGGAGGCGGGATTAACGGTAGTAAATATCTGAGACACCCCTTATCAACAAGGGTGCCTGAACGAAACATATTTGTATACCTAACCCTTAACTGTACCCCACAATACCAAAATAAAAAAATATTGATTAATTAAAAAAAAAAAACTCTGGGGGTGAGGGAAGATGACCCAGAACACTGAAAACCTAGGCTGCAGCACAGGAAATCCTGGGATGGTAGTCCTTGTGTGGTCTGCCTGAGGAGCAACCATTCTGACGAGCAGGAGGGCTAGACAGGAAAAACCAGCTGGCTATAGGTAGGATAGTGTTCAGAGGAGTTTTATAACTCAGTTGGAAAATTTGGTAAGAAATAGTGATAGCAGGCCGGGTGCGGGGGCTCAGCCTGTAATCCCAGCACTTTGGGAGGCTGAGGAGAGAAGATTCTCTGAGCCTGTGGGTTCAAGACCAGCCTGGGTAACTTGGTGAGACCTCGTCTCTACAATAAATCACAAAAACTTGCTGGATGTGGTGGTGTGTCTGTAGTTCTAGCTACTTGGAAGGCTGAGGCAGAAGGATCACCTAAGTCCAGCAGGTGGAGGCTGCGGTAGCCATGAGCATGCCACTGCACTCCAGCCTGGGCGACAAAAGTGACTTCAACTAAAAAAGAAAGAAAGAAAGAAAGAAATAGTGATAGTAATATAGTAAACTAAGAACACTAGTTTGAATGCAGGTTAAGTTGGTATAAAAATGAGGCTCCAGGGCGTGGTAGTGCATGCTTGTAGTTCCAGCTACTTGGAAGGCTGAGGCGGAAGGATCGCTGGAGCCCAGCAGGTCGAGGCTGCGGTGGCCAGGGAGAGGCCACTGAACTCCAGTCTGGGCGACAGAGTGAGACTCCAACTCAAAAAAAAAAAAAAAAAAGTGGCTCCAGGCGGGCACAATGGCTCACACCTATAATCCCACCACTTTGGGAGGCTGAGGTGAGAGAATTGCCTGAGCTCAGGGGTTCGAGACCAGCCCAGGCAACATGGCGAAACATCATCTCTACAATAAATCAAAAAATTAGTCAGGCATGATATCGTGTGCCGGTAGTCCCAACTACTTGGAAGGCTGAGGTGGAAGGATCGCCTAACCCAGCAGGTCGAGGCTGCAGTGGCCATGAGTATGGCACTGCGCTCCAGTCTGGGTGACAGAGTGAGACTCCAACTCAAAATAAATAAATAAACAAACATAAAACAATTAGCTGGGGGTATGGCATGTGCCTGTAGTCTTAGCTACCTGGGACACTGAGGTGGATGGATTGCTTGAGCACAGGAGTTTGAAGCCAGCCTGGACAACATAGCAAGAACCCATATCTACAAAAAAAAAAAAAGAAAGAAAAAACTAGCTAGGCACACTAGGATCCCAGGAGACCAAGTCCAAAGGGCTAAATAAAGAAGTAGCTATACCTAAAGCATCTATAAATGAAATGACACGCTGTCTTGGATCCAGTGGTGGAGAAAGGGAAGGGCTTATGTGTCTGGGAGACCCTAATTCAGCTGGAATTAATTAGAGAGGTCTCCCTGGAGGAGGTGGCATTAAAGTAAGATCTGTAGAAGTGTTTGCCACACAAGAAGGGGGAGAGGGCTTTCCACAAAGAGGAAACCGCTGGATGAAAGACGTATGTGTTATAGAGAGGGTGGCACTGAGGGTGTGATAATTATAGCAGAAGGTGAGGAAACCAAGAAGTGGGCATGAGTTTGGAGTCAGGAAGGATCTTGGAGGATGTTTTAAGAGTTTGGGGTTCAGCCTGTAAGCCCAGAACTTTGGGAGGCCAAGGCAAGTGGATTGCCTGAGCCCGTGGATTCGAGACCCGCCCAGACAACTTGGCGAGACCTCATCTCTACAATAAACCAAAAATCAGCCGGGTGTGGTAGCATGTACCTGTAGTTCCAGCTACTTGGAAGGCTGAGGTGGAAGGATCACTGGAGCCCAGCAGGGTGAGGCCGTGGTGGCCAGGAGCGTGCCACTGCACTCCTCCAGTATGGGCGACAGAGTGAGACTCCAACTCAAAAAAAAAAAAGAGTTTTGGATTCAATCCTGCAGGAACTGGGTTTGCTGCATATAAAAGGCTGGGCATGGTGGCTCATAACTGTAATCCCACCACTTTGGGAGGCCAAGGCAGGAGGATTGCAGCCAGGAGTTAGAGACTAGCGTGGGCAACATAGCATGACACCGTCTCAAAAAAAAAAAACAACCAAGTGTGGCGGCGTGTGCCTGTGGTACCAGCTGCTCAGACCGAGGCAGGAGGATTGCTTGAGCCTAGAAGTTGAGGCTGCAGTGAGCTGCTATGATCATGCCACTGCACTCTAGCCTGGCCTACAAAGCAAGAGCCTTTCTTTAAGAAGGAAACAAAACTAAATAAAAAAGTGCTTCTTTATATATGATGGTGGTGCAGCCAGTCACGCCATGGTCTTTTAGGTGTTTTCCTGAGGGTAGTCATTTATTCTCAAAAAACCACCCAAGCCAGGTGTGGTGGCTCACGCCTGTAATCCCAGTACTTTGGGAGGTGGAAACGAGAGGATTGCCTGAACAACATGGTGAGACCTCATCCCTACAATAAATTTTTAAAAAAATTAGCTGGACATGTTGGCACGCATCTGTGGTTCCAGCCACCTAAAAAGCTGAGGCAGAAGGATCGCCTGAGCCCAGAAGGTCAAGGCTGCGGTGGCCGTGAGCATGTCTACTGTACTCCAGCCTGGGTGATAAAATGGGACTCTGACTCAAAAAAACAAAAAACAAACCCCAAAACACCCAGAGAATCAAGTGTTGAGAACTTGAAGAATTCCTAACAATACAAATCACCAGATGAAATCCCCTCTTTATGATGACTTCACAGCCTCAGAGAGAAACCACCCAACTAGTTCATGATGGAGTTGGGATTAGAACCAGGTCTCCTGATTTCATCCCAAATTACCTCATTAAACAGGGATGCCAGGTTGTACAACTGGGACTGGCGGCACTTTTCTCATTGTATGTTGTTTGTTGGTGGGTTTCTTTACTTTCTTCTTTTTCTGTCCTAAATCACAGTAGAAGATCCCATCGTATGTATTAGAAACTAAGGCCAGCCAGGGCACAGTGGCCAACACCTATAATCCCAGCACTTTGGGAGGCCTAGATGAGAGGATTGCCTGAGCCCTGGGGTTTGAGATGAGCCTAGGTAATTTGGTGAGCCCTCATCTCTACAATAAATAAAAAAATTAGCCGGGAATGGTGGCATGTGCCTATAGTTCCAGCTACTTGAAAGGCTGAGGTGGAAGGATCACTGGAGCCCAGCAGGTCAAGGCTGTAATGGCCATGAGTGTGTCACTGCTCTCCAGCCTGGGCGACAGAGTGAGACTCCGACTCAATAAAAAAAAGAAAGAAAGAAATTAAGACCAAGAAAAATGTAAAGCACAAGAATACATAAGCAAACGCTCACTGGCTGTCAGAGGTCATCACAAAGGACATCACGCTTTGGACGACTTCTGAAAAACTCCACCATGCAGTTAAGAACAAACAAGAGTGGGAGGGGAAATCAGGGCTCAGTGTTGTTACTGAACAGTATCTGAACCTACTTGGACCATGAAGAGATATAGTCCGGGGGCACTGTGGAATTTTGTGGAATAAAACACACTACATGGCTCTTCCTAGGATGTGTGGTGACCCTATGCCCAAAAATGGCCTTCAGGCCACCCCGAGGCATAATCCTAAGAGCCAGGTTGTTGTTATTTTGAGTCAGGGTCTCTCTCACTCGGTTGCCCAGGCTGGAGTGCAGTGGCACAATCACAGCTCACCATAGCCTCAACCTTCTGGGTTCAGGTTATCCTTCCACCTCAGCCACCCGAGTAGCTGGAAATACAGGAGCATGTCACCAAGTCCAGTGAATTTTCTTTTTTTTTTGGTAGAGATGAGGTCTTACTATGTTACCCAGGCTGGTTTCAAATTTCTGGTCTCAAGCGATCCTCTTGCCCCAGCTTCCCAAAGTGCTAGGATTACAGGCACGAGCCACCACACCCGGCCTAAGAGCACATTCTTTTAAGAATGACCTGGTAGGTAATGCAGGCTGTGACTGGGAAAACATTTTTTTCTCCATATGCAGTCGAGTGGCCCCTGGGGACATCAACCTCAGATCCTTTCGTCAACTCTGCCCTAAGGACCTCGTTCCACTAAGGAAGGCTCTGAGAAAGGGGAGTCATGTGTCCCTTAGAGGGTGTATGACCAACCATGGTGTCCAGTTTGCCAAAGCAAAGTCTCCCTGTAGCCTTGCTGTCATATTCGGCGCTACTGACAAATGCTTTTTTTCTCCGACTCTCCACTCATCATTGTGGGAACTGAACACAACAGTCGGCTTCGGGGCTTCACGGTTGCCATGGGTTACATGAATTCAAAACTAAGGTTGGAACCAAGACAGGCTCTTAAATATCAGCCCTCAAGAGGGAAGGTGCTGTTACTCCTTCAAGGAAAACAGGAACTGGGTGTGGTGGCTCATGCCTGTGATCCCAGTACTTTGGGAGGCTGAGGTGGGAGAATCGCTAGAGCCCATGAGTTCGAGACCAGTCTGGGCAACATAGCAAGACCCCGTCTCTACAAAAAAATAAAAAATTATCTGGGTGTGGGGGTGCACACCTGTTGTCCCAGCTACTTGGGAGGCTGAGGTGGAAGAATTGCCTGAGCCCAGGAGGCCGAGGCTGTGGTGAGCATGAATGTGCCACTGTACTCCAGCCTGGATAACAGAGTGAGATCCTGTCTCAAAAAAAAAAAAAGCAGGAGACATGTAGCAGGGATGGATATGGCTGCAGTGGGGTGGAAGGCTGCCTGGAGCCTCGATTTGTCAAAAGTTGCTAAAAATATTCTCTTCGCTTGGTGCTTGCAAGTGATGGCAAATGCCCAGAAATACAAGGATGAATGTCTGAAACTTTAGGCCTATGCTGTCCAATATGGAGGCCACTAGCCACACGTGGCCCTTAAGCACTTGAAACATGGCTCATCTGAATTAAGATGTGCTGTAAGCACAAGACACACACCGGATGGCAAAGACTTACTGTGAGAAAAGAGTGTGCAATATCACATTCATAATTGGAGGTTATTTTGTATAGTAGTCATTGTACCGGTTATAGAAAATGTACCAAGTTAAGTAAATTGACCTAATAAAATATATTATTTAGACTTAATTTCACTTGTCTTTTTTTTTTTTTGAGTTAGTGTTTTGTTTTTTTACGAAGTGAAGACCTTCAATAATTGCTTCTGTTCTTTGTGTTCATGTTTTTTTCTTTTGAAAAACTCCAAGGTCGGGCTCGGTGGCTCAGACTTTAATCCCAGGACTTTGGGAGGCCGAGGCGAGTGGATTGCCTAAACCCGTGGGTTCAAGACCAGCCCAGGCAACTTGGTGAGACCTTGTCTGTATAATAAGTAGAAAATTGAGCCGGGCTCGGTGGCTCAGCCTGTAATCCCGCGCCTTTGGGAGGCTGAGGTGAGTGGATTGCCTGAGCCAGACTGGAGTGCAGTGGCCGCTCCCGGCCACCGCAGCCTCGAACTGCTGGGCTCCGGCGATCCTTCCGCCTCAGCCTTCCAAGTAGCCGGAACTACAGGCACGCACTACCACGCCCAGTTAATTTTTTTTATTTATCGTAGAGATGAGGTTTCTCTAAGTTGCCCAGGCGGGTCTCAAACCCGCGGGCTCAAGCAATTCACTCACCTCAAGTCTCCCAAGGCGTGGGATTACAGGCTGAGCCACCAAGTCCGGCTGGTATTTTCTTTTAAATGCAGCTTTCTTCTTATTGGCAGTCTTAGAGTCTTCTGCTCTCTCATCATTGGGTCTTTCTTCCTTTTTTTTTTTTGACTTTTAGTTGCACTGTCATCCAGGCTGGAGTGCAATGGCACACGCACGGCCACCCCAGTCAACCTCCTGGGCTCCGTTGATCCTTCCGCCTCAGCTTTCCAAGTAGCTGGAACTACACGCTACCACGCCCAGCTAATTTTTTTTTTTTTGAGTTGGGGTCTCACTCTGTTGCCCAGGCAGGTGTATAGTGGCACACTCACAACCACCCCAGCATCGGCCTGTTGACCTGCTAGGATCCGGTGATCCTTCCGCCTCAGCCTTACAAGTAGCCAGAACTACAGGCGCATACTACCCTGCCTGGCTAATTTTTTAAAAAATTTATTGTAGAGACGAGGTCTCGCCAAGTTGCCCAGGCTGGTTTCGAACCTGCGGGCTCAGGCAGTCCACTCACCTCGGCCTCCCAAAGTGCTGGGATCACAGGCTAAGCCACCGAGTTCAGCTTTCTCTCTCTCTTTCTTTCTTTCCTTCCTTTCTTTCTTTCTTTCGCAAGTTCTTGCTCTGCCACCCAAGCTGGAGGGCAGTGGAACAATCATGACTCATTGTAGCCTCCAACTCCTGGGATCAACTGATTCTCCTGCCTCGGTCTCCTGAGTAGCTGGGACTACACATGCTTACCACCAGACGTGCTAATTATTTTTATTTTTTGCAGAGATGGGATCTCGGTATGTTGCCCAGGCTGCTCTTGAACTCCTGGCCTCAAGTGATCCTCTCACCTCAGCCACTCAAGGTGCTAGTTTACAGGTGCATACCACCACATCTGGCTAATTTTTAATTTTTTTTTTTTGAACAGATAGGATTTCACTATGCTGCCCAGGCTGGTCTTGAACTCCTGGCCTTAGGTAATCCTCCCGCCTCAACTTCCCAAAGTGCTAGGATTATAGGTGCATGATACCACATCTGGCTAATTTTTAAATTTTTCGTACAGACAGGGTCTTACTATATTGCCCAGGCTGGTCTTGAACTCCTAGACTCAAGCAATCCTCCCACCTCAACCTCCCAGTCCTGGGACAGATGCCACTCCTGACTAACTTTTTACTTTTTTTTTTATAGACAGGGTCTTACTATGTTGCCCAGGATGGTCTTGAGCTCCTAGCCTCAAGTAATCTACTGAACGTTTCTGCAATCCCTTTTGTTTGAACCAGTATTGTAGCAGATGGATTTTCCAAAGGTGACCTCCACCATATCTGCCATCCACATGCTCATCTTACAAAACTTGAACGCTCCTCCCGGATGCTGTGTGAGGCCCTTCCATGGAGCCTGGGCTTCCCCAACAGCATAGCAATTTCCAAGGGTCTTACAGAGGAAAAAAGAAAAAGAAAACCACTTCATTTGGTGCCAGACCTATAGCAAAATCTCAGAATTGATAACTATTATCATCATTATTATCTTTTGAGTCAGGATCTCACTCTGTCACTCAGGCTGATCAGTGGCACGATCACAGCTCATCACAGCCTTGATCTCCTAAACTCAGGTGATCCTTCTGCCTCAGCCACCCGAATAGCGGGGACCACAGGTGTGTGCCACCACACCAGGCTAATTTTTTTATTTTTGTAGAGACAAGGTCTCACTATGTTGCCCAGGCTGGTCTCAATCTCCTGCGTTCAAGCAACCCTTTTGCCTCGGTTTCCCAAAGTGCTGGGATTACAGGCGTGAGTCACCATGCCCGGCCTCATCACCATCATTATTGAGAAGTAAGAGCGTCCTAGTGGCCCTGGCTCTCTTGATCTTATCCCATTCATCTTCTTCTCCCCACTCCCCACTGTTCCCCACACTCCCAGAATACCACAGAGCCAACCCACTGTAACCAGCTCCCACCCAGCTCCAGCCGCTTTCTTCTACCTGTAGACAGTGAAGGTCTTTCTAGGCTGTATGCCACACCAAGCCCTTTTGCCCTGCTGGCCAGATCTCCTTGTCGCGTTGTTAGGCACCATGCCTTTTGAAAGCCACAATCCAGCCAGGCTCGGTGGCTCAGCCTGCAATCCCGTGCTTTGGGAGGCTGAGGTGAGTGGATTGCCTGAGCCTGCAGGTTCGAGACCCGTCTGGGCAACTTGGTGAGACCTCATCTCTACAATAAATCAAAAAATCAGCCGGGTGTGGTAGCGCGCACCTGTAATTCTGGCTACTTGGAAGGCTGAGGCAGAAGGCCGCTCCCGGCCACTGCAGCCTCGACCCGCTGGGCTCCGGCGATCCTTCCACCTCAGGCTTCTGGGTAGCCGGAATTACAGGGGCGCGCTACCACGTCCGGCTGATTTTTTTGATTTACTGTAGAGACGAGGTCTCGCCAAGTTGCCCAGGCGGGTCTCGAACCCGCGGGCTCAGGCAATCCACTCACGTTGGCCTCCCAAGGCGCGGGATTACAGGCTGAGCCACCCAGCCAGGCTCCTTTTGTTTTGAAATGCCACGGAGGCAGGGAATGAAGTTTCTCTATCCTCTCCTTGGAGCTGATAGGTAGACAGGGCCCCGCCCACCCTCTTGGTGGTGTCTGGAAAGAGGTGTCTTCTGCAAAGCATCTCTCATTCTTTTTGTTTTCTTGAGTCAAGCTTTCACTCTGTTGCTCAGGCTGGAGTGCAGTGGCACATCACGGCTCACTATAGTCTCAGCCTCCTGGGTTCAAATAATCCTGGGTTCAAATAAGCATCCCAAGGACCTGCACCTACAGATGTGCACTACCACATCCAGCTAATTTTTTTTTAGAGATAAGGTCTCACTCTGTTGCTCAGGCTGGTCTCGAACTCCTGGGCTCAAGCAATCCTCCTGTCTTGGCTTCCCAAAGTGCTGGAATTACAGGTGTGAACCACCATATCAGCATTTAAAAAATAGGCCAGGTGCGGTGGCTCAAGCTTGTAATCCTAGCACTTTGGGAGGCCAGGGTAAGGGGACTGCCTGAACTCACGGGTTTGAGAACAGCCTGGGCTGTTCTGATTTTTTTTTTTCTCTTCAAATTGTGTTGTGAAACAAATGCAGTAACAGATTCAGAGTCCAAGGTTAGACAATCCAAATCAACATTTACAACCATGGAAATGAACTCTTGCATTTCAATGATCACTGAATTCAGGTTAAAAAGGTCCAGAAGTTGGAAGGCTGAGGCGGAAGGATCGCCGGAGCCCAGCGGGTCGAGGCTGCGGTGGCCGGGAGCGGCCACTGCACTCCAGTCTGGGCGACAGAGTGAGACTCCAACTCAAAAAAAAAAAAAAAAAAGGTCCAGAAGGCGCACTTCTTCCGACTTTCACATTGAAGACGATCATGGGAAAGTTGTCACATGTCTTATGGCTGGGTAAGTTTGTGAGGGCAAATGTGTGAAGGAAAATCCGATGGGGAGACACCTCTTATCAACAAAGGTGCCTGAACGAAGCATATTTGTATACCTAACCCTTAACTGTCCCCACAATATCATAATAACAAATACTGATAAAAAAAAAAGAAAATCCAGGCATTGCCCCATGTTCTATGACCCACATGGACACACTGAAAGGCAAATATATTTCTGGGCCACGTGTGATGATTCACATTTTTAATCCCAGCACACTGGGAGGTTGAGTTGGAAGGATTGCTTGAGCCCAGGAGTTCAAGAGCGTTCAAGAGCCTGGGCAACATAGACAGATTTCATCTCTACAAAGACTTTTTTTTTTTTTTTTTGAGTTGGAGTCTCACTCCATTGCCCAGGTTGGAGTGCATTGGCATGTTCACCATCTCCCCAGCCTCGCCCTGCAGGGCTCCGGCGATCCTTCCGCCTCAGCCTTCCAAGTAGCTGGAACTGCAGGTGCACGCTACCACGCCTGGCTAATTTTTTATTTATTGTAGAGATGAGGCCTCGCCAAGTTTCCCAGGCTGTTCTCAAACCTGTGGGCTCAGGCAGTCCCATTACCTCGGCCTCCCAAAGTGCTAGGATTACAAGCTTGAGCCACCGCACCCAGGTTATTTTTAAAATGTTGATATTTTATTCATCATAAATGTTTTACATTAATTTTGATTTATCAAGAGATTGTACTACCTTAATTACTGATTTTTTTTTTTTGATGCCTCCTTTGTGTTATTATTTTTTTTTAGTTGGAGTCTCACTTTGCACTCTCTCGCTCAGGCTGGAGTGCAGTGGTATGCTTATGGCCACCGCAGCCTCAACCTGCTGGGTTCAAGATATCCTTCGACCTCAGCCTCCCAAATTACTGGAATTATAGGTTTGTGCCACTGTGTCCTGCTAATATTTTAAAATTTTGTGTGGAGACAAGTTCTCCCCATGTTGTCCAGGCTGGTCTCGAACACCTGGGCTCAGGCAATCCTCTCTCCTCGGCTTCCCAAAGTGCTGGGATTACACGTGTGAGCCACTGCACCTGGCTCATGCACACATCTTTATGGAGTGCCTGCTGTATGCTAGGCACAGTGCCAAACCCCGGGGGAAGGGGGTACCAGATGGGAGTGCTTTCAGCAGCAAGTGACAGGACACTTTGTCACATGATGACTTAAACCACAAGAGCAAGCCAGGTGTGGTGGCACTTGCCTGTAATCCCAGAATTTAGGGAGGCAAAGCGAGAGGACTGCTTTAGCCTAGGAGTTTGAGACCAGCCTGGGCAACACAGCGAGACCTCATCTCTACAGAAGATGTTTAAGGTCGAGCTCGGTGGCTCAGCCTGTAATCCCAGTACTTTGGGAGGCCGAGGCGAGTGGATTCCCTGAGCCTGCAGGTTTGAGACCAGCCGGGGCAACTTGGTGAGACCTCGTCTCTACAATAAATCAAAAATTAGCTGGGCGTGGTAGTGCATGCCTGTAGTTTTGGCTACTTGGAAGGCTGAGACAGAAGGATTGCCTGAGCCCAGCAGGTTGACGCTGGGGTGACTGTGAGCGTGCCACTGCACTGCAGCCTGGACGACGGAGTGACTCCGACTCAAAAAAAAAATGTTTAAAAAATTAGCAGAGCGTGGTGGCACATACCTGCAGTCCCAGCTACTCGAGAGGCTGAGGCAGAAGAATTGCCTGACCCCAGGAGGTTGAGGCTGTGGTGAGCTATGATCATGCCACTGCACTCCTGCCTGGGCGACAGAGTGAGACCCTGACTCAAACAAACAAACAAAACACAAACCCATAACTGACAAATAGCCTGGAGACAGGCACTGATGTCTTCAAGGGCTCAAGGTTTTTCAACTCTTTTCCCTCACTATCCTCAACATGTTGATGTTGTGTTTCATGTTTGGTGCCTCGTGGTCTTGAAGAGTGAAGCCACTGACCAAGATGGGTATATGATCTGAATTATGTTCCCCTCAAATTTATATGTTGAAGTCCTGACCCCAAGTCCTAACCCCTAGAATATGACTCTATTTGGAGGTAGGACCTTGAAAGAAGTAGATTAAGATGAGGTCATATGGGTGGGCCCTGATCCAATCTGACTGGTGTCCTTGTTTTTTTTTTTTGGTTTTTTAGCTGGAGTCTCACTCTGTCACCCAGGCTGGAGTGCAGTGGCACGCCCCCGACCACCGCAGCCTCCACCTGCTGGGCTCAGACGATCCTTCTGCCTTAGCCTTTCGAGTAGCTGGAACAACAGGCATGCACCACCATACCCGGTTAATTTTTTTTTATTTATTGTAGAGATGAGGTCTTGCCAAGTTACCTAGACTGGTCTGGAACCCGTGGGCTCAGGCAATCCTCTCACCTCGGCCTCCCAAAGTGCTGGGATTATAGGCGTGAGGCACCACACCCGGCTGACTGGGGTCCTTGTAAGAGGAACCTCGGACCCAGAAAAGACCATGTGAGGACACAGCAGGAAGGCAGCCACCTGCAAGCCAAGAAGGGAGGGCTCAGAAGAAATCAAACCTGCCGACACCTTGATCTTGGACTTCTAGCCTCCAGAACCGTGAGACGATACAATTCTGTTGTTCTTGCCACCCAGTGTGTGGCATTTTGTTATCACAGCCCTAGCAAACTCATACGGTGGGGAAATATCAGGGGAGAACAGGATTGGATTGGGGGAGGGAGCATTGGCCTCTGTTCTTTGTTTCAGGCTGTTCACTCCAACTGCAGCGCTCCAACTGTTTCCCCACTGGCCAGGGTCAGCCAGTTCCCCCTCACATTCCAAATCACTTTGTACCTCTCATAGAGACCTAGTCTCTCTGGGACTCATATTTGAGGGCAAAAGGAGCCCCCCCACCAGATTGTGAGCTGCTTGTTCTTTTTTGTTGTTTTTGAGTTGGGGGTCTCACTATAGGCATGTGCCACCATGCCCAGCTAATTTTTCTTTTTTCTTTTCTCTTTTTTTTGTAGAAACCAGGCCTTACTACATTGCCCGGGCTGGTCTCGAACTCCTGGGCTTAATCCTTCTGTCTTGGTCTTCCAAAGTGCTGCTGGGATTACAGGTGTGAGCCACCGCACCCAGCTGTGAACTGCTTATTCTCTTTTGAACATTTCCACAGTTGTGTCGAAGGAGGAAATGTCTGATCCTTTTTGACCACATGATGAGCTGTCTTCTTATGTTGTCATTGTTTTTATTCTCCACAGCACCTGTACACTGTTCCTGACACAAAAACAGGGCCTCAATAAAGCTCTGTGGAGTTTAACCAAAATAAAAGAAAGGGAACTGAGCTGGGGAACCTAGAAGAACATTCCAGGCTCTGCGCCGCTTTTGCGTCTCTCTGGAGACCATGGGATTGCTAGGGTAGCCCAGACTCCTCATGCCCCTGTGTGGAGTATTTATCAGAAAAATGTGGCCAGGTGCTGTGGCTCACACCTGTAATCCCAGCACTTTGGGAAGCAGGGGCTGAAGAATTGAGACCAGCCTGGACAATATAGCAAGACCATGTCTCTAAAAAAAAAAAAAAAAAAAAAGCTGGGCATGATAGTGCACGTCTGTAGTCCCACCAACTTGGGAGGCTTAGGTGGAAGGCTCTCCTGAGCCCAGAAGGTTGAGGCTGCAGTGAGCTGGGATCACGTCACTGCACTCCAGCCTGGGCAACAGTGTGAGACCCTATTTCCAAAAAAGAAAAGAAAAGAAAAGAAAAAGGAATGGGTGCAGTAGTGTTTGTGCGTGGCACACACTCTTGCACGCCCATGGCCCATGTATGTTGAATAAGGCTATGAGCCTTGGAGGGAGCTGGACAGATGGCTGGCCCGGAGGAGGGAGACTGATTTGTCTTCCTCTCCTTCTGGGTCTCCGCGGGCTCTCAGGTATGAGACTGCCTAAAAAAGCCTGAGAAACATTAGGATTAAAAAAAGACGCCGGATTTACACAGCAGGCCTTGAGGCGCCCAAAGAAGAGAAATTGGAACGTCAGTGCTTGGCAGTATGGAAGGAAGAGAACCAGAGGTCAGTGAACGCTGGGTACTGTAATTGGATTTGAGACGCACCCCCCCCACAGAATATAGCTGAGTCCCTCGGCAAGGTGTCAAAGGCTCAGTGGGGAGCCAGATATGGGCTGGAATGTACATAGAAACTGTTTTATCTTTTAATTGTTTTACATTTTTCTGTTTTGTTTTTGTAGAGATGGGGGTTTCACTCTATTGTCCAGGCTGGTCTCGAACTCCTGGCCTCAAGCTACCATCTCTCCTTAGCTTCTCACACCCAGCTGAACTGCTACATAGTGCCTGTGACTGTGCATACTGTCTATACATAGTTAATGTATTTATAATATTGTATAAAGCCGGGCTCGGTGGCTCAACCTGTAATCTCGCGCCTTTGGGAGGCTGAGGTGAGTGGATTGCCTGAGCCTGAGGGTTCGAGACCTGCCTGGGCAACTTGGTGAGACTTCATCTCTACAATAAATCAAAAATGAGCCGGGCGTGGTAGCGCGCACCTGTAGTTCCAGCTACTTGGAAGGCTGAGGCAGAAGGATCACCGGAGCCCAGCAGGTCGAGGCTGCGGTGGCTGGGAGCGGTCACTGCCTTCCAGTCTGGGCGACAGAGTGAGACTCCAACTCAAAAAAAAAAAAATATTGTATACATATTATGATATTTGTAACTATGATTTTTCCCTTAAAGTAGGTTTGGCAGATAATGAAGAAACCCTAGGTCCTAGTTAAACTTTCGATATTCTATTTTCTGAAAATTCAGCTTTTTGATGAACACAGATGAAATTTCATGACAGTGTATGAAAGACTTAGGCTTGAGCCTAAGAGTGTCTGAAAGATTTTACAAATGGCTGGGATTGGTGGCTCAGCCTGTAATCCCAGCACTTTGGGATTACAGGCTTTGGTTTGTACTAGTTTTCAAAAGAGGAGGCCGAGGTGAGTGGATTGCCTGAGCCTGCAGGTTCGAGACCCACCCGGGCAACTTGGTGAGACCTCATCTCTAAAATAAAGCAAAAACTAACTGGGCATGGCAGCGCGCACCTGTCGTTCCAGCTACTTGGAAGGCTAGGCGGAAGGATCGCCGGAGCCCAGCAGGTTGAGGCTGCGGTGGCCGGGAGCGGCCACTGCACTCCAGTCTGGGCGACAGAGGGAGACTCCAACTCAAAAAAAATGGTTTGTACTAGTTTTCAAAAGAGGAGGCAAGAAAGGGGTTTCCAGAAATTATGAACCAAAATAATCCTTAAGTAAAAAAAAAAGTCTAGAACAAATTATTAAAATGGTAGTTTGAGCACTTGGAATCTGAGGGACACTCATATTGCCTTACTGTAGCAGATTTAAAACATGGCTGAGGGCTGGATGCAGTGCTGTGTACCCATAAAGCTGCTTGGGAGGCTGAGGCAGGAGGATTGCTTGAATCCATGAGTTAAAGGTTACAGTGTGCTGTGATTGAATGTGTGAACAGTCACTACACAACAGCCTGGGCAACATAGTAAGACCCCATCTCTAAAAAAACAAACAAAAAAGGCCGGGTACAATGGCTCAAGCCTGTAATCCCAGCACTTTGAGGCCGAGGTGAGAGGGATGCCTGAGTCTGCGGGTTCAAGACCAGCCTGGGCAACATGGTGAGACCTCGTCTCTACAATAAATCAAAAAAATTAGCCGGGCATGGTAGTGCATGCCTGTAGTTCTGGCTACTTAGCAGGCTGAGGTGGAAGGATTGTCAGAGCCCAGCAGGTCTGACAATGAGCATGCCACTGCACTCCAGCCTGGGAGATGGAATGAGACTCCAACACACACACACACAAAATATATATATATACATGGCTGCCAATTTTGATACTTTTCCTATAAAGAGGTGAGGTCTACGCAGTGTTGTGCTGGTAAATGTTAACAACTGGCTCTCTGAGGGAAAATTCTAGATGTGTAGTGTTTGCCAATTTCTCATGGTTGATTTCAAGGATGGTTGTGTTTAACAACTGGCTTGCAAAAGCTCTGAAAATATAACAGCTGACTCTGGCTGGCCAGTGCAAGTAGACTCTGATACACTCCTGGGCTTCTGTCTCCTCTCTTTGGACCTAGGCAGGTTGATGACTGCGGGATTCCCAAGCTGCATGTAAGAAATTTGACCCCCCCCCAAGGAGCACCGGGCTGGAAAGACCACATGGGGACGCTCCAGATGACAGTCCTAGCTGGACTCAGTCTGCCAGACGTCCCCAGCAACATGCCAGACATGTGAACGAAGCTGTTTGGACTCTCTGAACAGACTCCTCCACGAAGCGACCCCATCAATGCCACAAGGTATAGAGACGTCCTCCACTGAGCCCTGCCTGACTCCCAAGTCTTGAGATGTTTGTTGTAAGCTGCTATGCTTGAGGGTAGTTTGTTTTGCAGCAGTAGTGAGATGGGGATCATGACTAGAGGTCAACTGTGAGACAGGGATCCCACAAGGCTAAGTTTCCAAGACAGGAGGTACAAGGACAGAGCATGGTTACAGGGTGATGTGAAGACTGGCTAGAGCCAGCCAGAACAACTGAGACCAAGATGGTATCCAAAGCAACCTCTGCTTGTCCTTTTGGCTCCTTCTATGCTAATTATGATCCATTAGCGTGCTGAAAGGCACTCCCACCAGTGCCATGCCAGTTTACAGTTACAGTGGCAACTCCCAGAAGTGACCCTATATAGTTTAAAAAGGGGAGGAAACTTCGTTTCCAGAACTCCCCACCTCTTACTCAGAAAACCCATAATTAATCCACCCCTTGCTTAGCATGTAATCAAGAGATAGCTATACAAATAAAACCCAGGCTGGGCACGTTGGCTCACACCTGAGACCCCAGCACTTTGGAGCCGAGGCGAGAGGATTACCTGAGCCCAGGAGTTTGAGGCCAGCCTGGGCAACATGGTGAGACCTCATCTCTACAGTAAATCAAATTAGCCAGGCGCAGTGGCATCCCTGTAGTCCCAGATACTCTAAAGGCTGAAGGATTACCTGGGCCCAGAAAGTAGACTGCGGTAGCTGTGATTGGGCCGCTGCACTCCAGCCTGGGTGAAAGAGTGAGATACCAACTCAAAAAAATAATAATAGTAACCTGCTGTTTGTCATTTTAATTAGGCTGTTTTCCTTTTCCAGCAGAAACCCGGTGGACTGCTCTACCTATGGAGTAGCCATCTTTCTGTTTCCCTGTTTTCTTTTTTCTTTTTGAGTCAGAATCTCACTCTGTCCCCCAGACTGGAGTGCAGTGGCATGCTCACAGTCACCACAGCCTCGACCAGGCTGTGATCTTCCACCTCATCCTTCCAGGTGGCTGGAACTACAGGCATGCACCACCATGCCTAGCCAATTTTTTGCCTTATTGTAGGGATGAGGTCTCACCAAGTTGCCCAGGCTGGTCTCGAACCCCTGGGCTCAGGCAATCCTCTCTCCTCTGCCTCCCAAAGTGCTGGGAATAATAATATAGATGTAAGCCACCATGCCCAGCTCTCCATTTCTTTAATAAACTTATTTTCAAGCTGGTCTCGGAGGCTCAGCCCGTAATCCCGCGCCTTTGGGAGACCTCATCTCACAATAAGTCAAAAATTAGCCAGGCGTGGTAGCACGCGCCTGTAGTTCCAGTTACCTGGAAGGCTGAGGCGAAAGGATCGCCAGAGCCCAGCGGGTCGGGGCTGCGGTGGCCGGCAGCGACCACTGCACTCTAGTCTGGGTGACAGAGTGAGACTCCAACTCAAAAAAAAAAAAACAAATTTATTTTCATCTCCGACTTAGGGTTTGTCCTTGAATTCTTTCCTGTATGAAGCCAAGAACCCACTTGGCCTCTTGGACTGAACCCCAGTTCCAGGGTTCTCTTGCATCATCTTCCTTGGTAACGCTGGCAGGACCCTGGCTTTGGGGTTCCCCGGCCTGAGTCTACTGAAGTCCTTCCCACAGCCATTTCAGCTCCTTCCTTCCTTTTCCTTTCCAACTGAAGAGGCTGGACAGTGATGCACACTAATTCCAAGCCTCCCTTGCAGCTGGTTGTGACCATGTGCACAACCTTGATATGTAGGTGATGAGATGTTGGCAGAAATCCCTGCAGAAGCCAGGTGTGGTGGCTCGCGCCTATAATCCCAGCACTTTGGAAGGCTGAGGTGAGAGGACTGCCTGATCTCACAGGTTCGAGACCAGCCTGGGCAACTTGGTGAAACCTCATCTCTACAATAAATCAAAATATTAGCCAGGCATTCCAGCTACTTGGAGGACTGAGGCAGAAGAATCTCCTGAGCTCAGCAGGTAGAGGCTGCGGTGGCCATAAACGTGCCACTGTACTCCAGCCTGGGCAACAGAGTGAGACTCCCACTCAAAAAAGAAGAAGAAGAAAAAAAAGAAATCCCTGCAGAAATGTTCTCTTCCTGAATAAAAAGGCAAATGCTTAAGAGGAGAAGTCTTTTACCTTTTTTTTTTTAAATCAGGGTCTCGCCGTCACCCAGGCTGAAGTGCAGTGACACGATCATAGCTCACCACAGCCTTGACCTCCTGGAATCAGGTGACCCTTCCACCTTGGCCTCTTGAAGTGCTGGATTACAGGTGTGAGCCACAGCGCCTGACCAGACATTCTTTAAATAAATCTATCTGTAGTAGGCTGAATGACTGAAATGAAAGAGTTTTAATCAGGGTCAGTTTCATAGGAGTATAACTAGTGCCCCACGCTCAGAAGGGCACATGCTTGGTTTTAATGCTCTGCTGTGTGCACTTTGAAATTCTAAATAAGTTTTTTTTTGAGTTGGAGTCTCACTCTGTCGCTCAGGATGGAGTGCGGTGGCACACTCATGGCCACCGCAGCCTTGACCTGCTGGGCTCAGGCAACCCTTCTGCCTTAGCTTTCCAAGTAGATGGAACTACAGACGCATGCTACCATGCCTGGCTTTATTTTATTTTATTTTTTTGTGAGTTGGAATCTCACTTTGTGGCCCAGGCTGGAGTGCAGTGGTACATTCACAGCCACCCCAGCGTTGACCTGCTGAGTTCCAGTGACCCTTCCGCCTCAGCCTTCCAAGTAGCCAGAATTATAGAAATGTGCTACCATGCCTGGCTAATTTTTGATTTATTGTAGAGACAAGGTCTCGTCAAGTTGCCTGGGCTAGCCTCGCACAACAGGCTCAGACAATCCACTTGCCTCGGACTCCCAAAGTGCTGGGATTACAGGCTGAGCCACTGAGCCCAGCCTATTTTCTTTTTTTCTTTTGATTAATCTTAGAGACGAGGTCTCACCAAGTTGCCGAGCCTGGTCTTGAATCCAGAAGCTCAGGCAATCCTCTTGCCTCAGCCTCCCAAAGTGCTGGGATTACAGGCTTGAGCCACTGCGCCTGGCCTAAATAATTTTTGAGGGAAGAGTCCTACATTTTCATTTTACTCTGAGCCCCATAAATTATCTAGCCAGTCCTGAGTTTAATGAATCGGTAGGATTCTAAATTAAATTCGTAAATGATCAATAAGCTCTGTCCTCAAATTTGGCCATTCAACATCTTTATTAAAGCCACAGAAAAGGACATAGAAGACATTACCACATTTGTAAATAGCACAAAATTTGATGTATGGCCATTTAGCTAGACGAAAGATGTGGTATTTAAAAAAAAATCTAAATAGTCATTAAGCCCAAATAAAAAAGAAGACATATAACAAGAGACAAATAAGGACCCCTGTATTTGGATTTTTTTTTTTTTTTCCAAACACACAAGGGCAGAACAGTTCATGTGGAAGGCATTTTGTTGTAGCGACAGGGGACTGGGGTTTGACCATCACAAACTGGGTGTCTCAAGTAAATCACCACTACTTTGGGTCACAGTGTCTTTATTTGCATAATAAAGGGTTTTGCTGGGGAAAACAGATCCATCTAATTATACTAAATGAGCATTGCCTTGGGTTTGGAAATTGTTTTGACATTCAGTGGTATTTGGTAACAGAATTTCATGTATATATTTCCTTAAAGCCTAGAGCAGGTAGATGGGTTGAGTTGGTAACCACTAACCTTGCCCAAACTCCTTTATCCCAGTTATACACACACACACACACAATTTTATGTGCTCATAATAGTTATAAATAAAAAAATATATAATATTTGCAAATCATTCTATTTTTATCACATTTTATTATAATCATCCAAAATATATCACATTATCCAATAAAGGTTTGTAAATAAACTCCAATGAAAAAAATTGATGTAACATTTTGCTAACATTTATTGTTTAAAATTGATGTAATATTTCACTACTATTCTGAAACCCATTAAAATTTGGATTTTTTTTTTTTTTTTTTAGTTAGAGTCTTACTCTGTCTCCCAGGCTGGAATGCAGTGGCATACTCACAACCACGGCAGCCTCAGCCTGCTGGGCTCAGGCAGTATTTCCACCTCAGTCTTCCAAGTAGCTGGAACTACAGGCCCGTGCCACCATGCCCAGCTAGTTTTTTTCATTTATTGTAGAGACAAGGTGTCACCAAGTTGCCCAGGCTGGTCTTGAACCCCTGGGCTCAGGCAATCCTCTTGCCTCAGTCTCCCAAAGTGCTGGGATTATAGGTATGAGCCACCATGCCCAGCCTGGATTGTTTTATTACCCATTTGTAGACATGAGAAATTGCCTTGCATGTTACAGTTGCTAACAATCTTAACTCTGTCTGCTGCACACACAAAGGCTGTGAAAAACTGGTTACACAAAAATGCAAAGATAACAGTCATCATTCGTTTTCTCCTCCTCAATCCCCATCAAGAAAGCAAGCTTCAGGCTGGGCTCGGTGGCTCAGCCTGTAATCCCAGCACTTTGGGAGGCTGAAGGTGAGTGGATTGCCTGAGCCCGTGGGTTCGAAACCCACCTGGGCAACTTGGTGAGACCTCATCTCTACAATAAAAATCAAAAATTAGCCGGGCGTGGTAGCGCGTGCCTGTAGTGCCAGCTACTTGGAAGGCTGAGGCGGAAGGATCGCTGGAGCCCAGCAGGTCGAGGCTGTGGTGGCCGGGAGCAGCTACACTCCAGCCCGGGTGACAGAGTGAAACTCCAACTCAAAAAAAAAAAGAATGCTTCAATTGTCACACGATTATTGCTTATTGACCAGCAATAAAAGAGTAAAACAATAATACAGACTCCAGGTACCCCAGGCCTTCAGTATCGTGATCAAAACAGAACTTATCTCCTTTTCTTGTTAAAATTAATTTTATTCTGAAGAGGAAGGATCTCCTGTGCCCAGCAGGTCAAGGCTGCTATGGCTGTGAGTGTACCACTGTATGCCAGTCTGAGGGAGACTCCAGCTAAAAATATAATTTTTTTATTAAAAAATATTTTAAATATATATATTTTAAAAAATAGAGACGAGGTTTTCCTACGTTGCCTAGGCTGGTCCTGAACACCTGGGCTCATGTGATCCCACCTTGGCCTCCCAAAGTGCCAGGATTACAGACGAACCACTGCGCCTGGCCTTTTCTTATTGTAATGATTAAATGGGATGATCCAGGAAGAGTGTTCAGTACTCAGTAAGCATTCAATAAATGAGTTCCTACAATATATTCTTCACCCACTCATGGCCAAAGCTACCAGCTAAAATCCTCTCAGCATCAAAGAAATGAAATTCAGCTGGGAACAGTAGCTTACACCTGTAATCCCAGCATTTTGGGAGGCAGAGGCAAGAGGATTGTCTGAGTCCAGGGGTTCAAGACCAGCCTGGGCAACTTGGTGAGACCTCCTCTCTACAATAAATCAAAAAATTAGCCGGGCGTGGTGGCACATGCCTATAGTTCCAGTTACTTGGAGAGCTGAGACAGAAGGACTGCCTGAGCCCAGCAGGTCAAGGCTGTGGTGGCCATGAGCATGCCACTGCACTTGAGCCTGGGGAGAGTGAGGCTCTGACCACCTCCCTCCTCCCCCAAAAAGAAAAGAAATTCAAGAAAATCAAACGAATTAGAACCAGACTCTAGGTGACCCATCTTTTTTGTGTCAAAGTCTCACTCTGTCGCCCAGGCTAGACTGCAGTGAAATGGCACGCTCACGGACACCGCAGCCTCAACATGCTGGGCTCAGGCGATCCTTCTGCTTCAATCTCCCGAGTAACTGAGACTACAGGCATGTGTTACCACGCCCTGCTAATATTTTTTTTATTTTTTATTGTAGAGACGAGGTCTTGCCATGTTGACCAGGCTGATCTCGAACCCTGGGATCTAGCAATCCTCGTGCCTCAGCCTCCCAAAGTGCTGGCATTACAGGCGTGAGCCTCCGCGCCAGAGTGAGGCTACCCATCTTTGAGCAGAAAGAACAGGAACAAGGCCATGGTGGAAGAAGCCAGGCCTGCAAACTTTGTTTCCATCTCTCCTTAACCTAGAACTACCTGCAAAATGGAACGCTCCGAAGTCAATGAGACAGAGCCTTAACAAGGCAAGTATGAGGTGGTGGTGCCACCTGCTGGTCACTGCGCAATAATTCGGAGACAGCTGACGCCTGATTTCTCAGAATGGGGGGAATTGAAGAGAAAAATAACTGCTTTCCTTGTATTTTTGTGCAACCGATCTTTTCCAACCCGTGTGCTCAGTGGGTAGAATTAACATTCTTAGCAACTGTAACTCACGAGGCAATTTCTGACGTCCACCAACGGTTCATTTTGCACTCACCCATACAAACCTTGTTTTCACAGAACAGCACGGTTAAAAGAAAATGAATTTTGAAGTTCGTCCCAAGTTTTAATGCCAATGAAGCCACTGGCTAGGTGGTCTTATGCAAATTTCTTAATTGCTCTTAGCTTCATTTTTCTCAGCTGTAAAAATAAAGCTACTAACAAGGGTCTTCAGACGTGGTCTGGGTACACTTGGAGCTGTCGAGAGTATTTTGAGACTTTTCAAACGGTCTGAAGGCACATGGGTTGCTTTGTTTTTGTATTATTTTAATTTTAATTTTTAGAGACAAGGTCGCACTCTGTCACCCACGCTGGAGTGCTGTGGTGCAATCATAGCTCACTGCAGACTAGAACTGCTGGACCCAAGCAATCTCCCTGCTTCAGCCTCCTGAGCACCTAGGTTCACAGGTGCAGGACATCATGCTCTACTAATTTTCACATGGGTTGTTTTAAGAGGGAGAGTTTGCAGATCCTCAACCTCTACTTGCTCCCTTTTAAAAAAAATTTTTTTTATTATTATTTTTTTAAGAGATGGGGTCTCACTATACTGTCCAGGTTGGTCTCAGATTCCTGGCTTTGAACGATCTTCCCACCTTGGTTTCCCAAAGTGCAGGGATTACAGGCATAAATCACCATACCTGGCCCCTTTTTCTAAAACAGATCTGCCTGGATAGGCATTGCAGGGTTGAGGTGTCACCCTGGTCTGTAGACCACATCCCCAATTCATAATCCCCCCCCTCACTTTACAGAAGGAAGACTCTCCTGTATCTTCAACCTTATCTAAAATACATGGTCTACCTGGGAGTGGGGAACCCCTGGGGCACCACATAAAGATGCAAATGGAAATATCTGTGCTGGTGATGAAAACGTGTATGACAAATGACAGGGTAACAAGTTCTGATAAGTCGGGTCACTTCTCAAGGTTTTCTTTTTTGATTTGGAGTCTCACTCCGTTGCCCAAGCTGGAGGGCAGTGGCATGCTCACGGCCACCCCTGTGTCAACCTGCTGGACTCTGGCAATCCTTCTGCCTCAACCTTCCAAGTAGCTGGAACTAGAGGCATGCCCTACTACACCCAGCTAATTTTATTTATTTATTTATTGTAGAGACGGGGTCTCACCAAGTTGCCCAGGCTGGTCTTGAACCTGCAGGCTCAGGTAATCCACTTGCTTCAGCCTCCCAAAGTGCTGGAATTACAGGCTGAGCCACTAAGTCCAGCCTCAAGCATTGTTTTAAACAAAACTGAAAGAAGACCTAATTGAGTTATCATACATACTGTATATACAAATACATACATACATATATATTTTTTTTAAAAGAAAAGTTTATTTAAAAGTAAATTAGAGAGAGAAAGAGAAGGAAGAGAGAAGATTCACCTCCCCAAGATGGGGGAGGGGAGTCAAAGCCATATATATATTTTTTATCTGAGTTGGAGTCTCACTCTGTTGCCTGGGCTGGAGAGCAGCGGCACACTCATGGCCATCACAGCCTCAAATTCCTAGGCTCAGGTGATCCTTCCACACCTCAGCCTTTCAAGTAGCTAAAACCACAGGTATACACCACCACTCCCGGCTAATTTTCTGATTTATTGTAGAGATAAGATCTCCCAAGTTGCCCAGGTTGGTCTCAAACTCTTGGACTCAGGCAATTTTTTTCATCTCTGCCTCCCAAAGAGATGGGATTATAGGCATGAGCCATCACACCTGGCAGTATGCGGCTTTCTGAGATTGGCTTTTCCCATTCCCATCGTAATGCCCTTGGGATCCATTCAAGTTGTTGCATGTATCAGTGGTTATTTTTTTAAATGCTAAATATTTTCCCACAGAGCACATATCTTTATGTGTGAAAAATGAGAATAGAATTGGTGTGAAAAGCTGTTTCATTCTCTCAATAAATAATTTCTATTACAAATGAGATGAACTCTATCACCAAAAAATTATCCATTTCACAAAGAAATAGCTTCCTTCCTTCCTTCCTTCCTTCCTTCCTTCCTTCCTTCCTTCCTTTTTGACTCAGTGTCTCACTCTGTCACCCAGACTGGTGTGCAGTGGCCGCTCCCGGCCACTGCAGCCTCGACCTGCTGGTTTCCGGCGATCCTTCCGCCTCAGCCTTCCAAGTAGCTGGAACTACAGGCACGTGCTACCACGCCCGGCTAATTTTTTGATTTACTGTAGAGATGAGGTCTCACCAGGCGGGTCTCGTACCCGCGGGCTCAGGCAATCCACTCACCTCAGCCTCCCAAGGCATGGGATTACAGGCTGAGCCACTGAGCCCGGCTACATCGAGCTGATTTTTTGATATATTGTAGAGATGAGGTCTCACCAAATTGCCCATGCTGGTCTCAATCCCTTGGGCTTAGGCAATCCTCTCGCATGAGCCTCCCGAAGTGAAGAGATACATTTCTAATCAATTACTTTTTATGTTTAATGATGGTCAAAATTGTAATGTTTTCATTTTAATTAACTGTATGTTACTGATAATAATTATAAATGAATCCAAATTAAATAAACATAAACTTATAATCACAGGACATTGAAAATATTTAAATATGTATATAAATATAAAATCGATGTGTAGCTATACATAATTTAAAATTTTTTTTGCAGAGATGAGGTCTCACTATGTTGCCCAGGCTGGTCTCAAAACTCATGGGAGCAATCCTCCTGCCTCAGCCTCCCAAAGTGCTGGGATTATAGGTGTGAGTCACTGTGCCTGGCCTGCTCACTATTTTATGAATGAATAATAATGGGTACATTTAAAGTCCAGACCAAGCCAGGCTCGGTGGCTCAGCCTGTAATCTTGCGCCTTTGGGAAGCTGAGGTGAGTGCATTGCCTGAGCCCGCGGGTTCGAGTCCCACCTGGGCAGCGAGACCTCATCTCTACAATAAAATCAAAAAATCAGCTGGGCGTGGTAGCGCACGCCTGTAATTCCGGCTACTTGGAAGGCTGAGGCAGAAGGATCGCCGGAGCCCAGTGGGTGAGGCTGCGGTGGCTGGGAGAGGCCACTGCACTCCAGTCTGGGAGACCGAGTGAGACTCCAACTCAAAAAATAAAAAAATAAACAAAATAAAGTCCAGACCGAAACTATTTGTAACCCTCAAAGATACTAACATTTTTAAAAAATTAAATAATAATAAAGTATTTATAACTAGGTTTTTTTTTTTTTTGGTTTTTTTTTTGTCTGAGTCTCACTCTGTCCTCCAGGTTAGAGTGCAGTGACACGCTCAAGGCCACCGCAGCCTTGACCTCCTGGGCTTAGGTGATCCTTCTGCCTCATCCTTCCAAGAAACTGGAACTACAGGCACATGCCACTATGCCCAGCTTATTTTTTGACTTATTGTAAAGATGAGGTCTCACCAAGTTGCCCAGCTGGCCTCGAACCCCCTGGGCTCAGGCAATCCTCTCACCTTGGCCTCCCAGAGTGCTAGGATTACAAATGTGAGCCATCCTGCCTGGCTAGCATAGGTTTTTTATTTATTTTTTTTGTTTTTTTTTTCATTAAAAAAGAAGCACAGCCGGGCTCAGTGGCACAGCCTGTAATCCCTTGCCTTGGGAGGTTGAGGTGAGTGGATTGCCTGAGCCCGTGGGTTCGAAACCCGCCTGGGCAACTTGGTGAGCCCTCATCTCTACAATAAATAAAAAAATTAGCCAGGCACGGTAGCGTGCGCCTGTAGTTCCAGTTACTCGGAAGGCTGAGGCAGAAGGATCGCAGGAGCCCATCAGGTCGAGGCTGCGGTGGCCGGGAGCGTCCACTGTACTCCAGTCTGGGCGACAGAGTGAGACTCCAACTCAAAAAAAAAACAAAAAAAGAATCACCACAATAGTTTTCTCCGTGACACTAGGCCCCATGACACTGTCTTCCCCGCCCCCAACTTATCCCTTTTTAATTAATTTATTTATTTTTGAGTTGGAGTCTCACTCTGTCGCCCAGACTGGAGGGCAGTGACCGCTCCCGGCCACCGCAACCTCGACCTGCTGGGCTCTGGCGATCCTTCCGCCTCAGCCTTCCGAGTAGCTGGAACTACACGCGCGCGCTACCACGCCCGCTGATTTTTTGATTTATTGTAGAGATGAGGTCTCGCTGCCCAGGCGGGCCTCGAACCCACGGGCTCAGGCAATCCACTCACCTCAGCCTCCCAAAGGCGCGGGGTTACAGGCTGAGCCACCGAGCCTGGCTCAGTTTATCCCTTTAAGGACACTATAATTTGGCAAAGTAACATCTCCCTAGGGCTTGGCTGTTCCAGGTTAGCAAGTACTGATGACAACCCACTTTCACCAGAATCAGCTGGGGCTGGCGGGCACCGCCTCCTCAGACAGGGACACTGGTTTACGGGCGTGGAGCACCGAGTCAGGCAGGTCATAGAGCTGGTTGTCCTCCAGGCCCCTCCCAAACCCTTTCCCTCACCCTTTCCAGCCCTGCTCTGCGCCCCGGGGGTTGACCTCTGTGGATGCACTTTCTGGGTTTCCTTCCCTGTGGCTTCCTGTGAGTTTGGCTGACAAGGAGCCTTGAGAAGGCGTGGGGGGCTGGGAGGAGAGAAGGCTGGGGTCTTTCTTCCCTGGACCTCCCTGCTCCTGGCCACCGCAGTCTCGACCTGCTGGGCTCCGGCGATCCTTCCGCCTCAGCCTTCCAAGTAGCTGGAACTACAGGCGCGTGTGCTACCACGCCCGGCTGATTTTTTGATTTATTGTAGAGATGAGGTCTCGCCAAGTTGCCCGGCGGGTGTCGAACCTGCAAGCTCAGGCAATTCACTCACCTCGGCCTCCCAAAGAGCGGGATTCCAGACTGAGCCACTGAGCCCGGCCTCAGCACACATTTTGATCTGGGGAATTATACTCTCCATCTGCTGAGTGCCCCAGGAAGATGGACTCAGAGAAGGACAACGAGCTTGGAGAAGGAATCTGTTAACACAGTAAATACATTCAATCCAGGGGTAAAGGTGGGATCAAGCTATTTTATTTATTTTTTTTATTATTATTTTTTTGAGTCAGAGTGTCACTGTGTCTCCCAGGCTGGAGTACAGTGACATGATCATAGCTCACTGCAGCCTTGACCACCTGGGCTCAGTGGCTCCTCCTGCCTCAGCCTTCCAAAGTGCTGAGATGACAGGCATGAACCACTACACCTGGCAGGGATCACCTTTTTATTTGCTGAGAGTTCCTGACTAGGTGCCACCACTGTGAAATGCTTGTGACCCAGAAAGCCTGGCCAGGGCCAGGCTGAGTTCCCCATAAGGTCAGTAAACACTTAATGTCCAATCAGTTCAGCATTCTGGTGGGCTATAGTTGATAATTATAAATGGACTATAGATTTCCTCCTACACTTTTGGTGGTTTTCATTTAATTAATTTATTTATTTTGAGTTGGAGTCTCACCGTGTTACCCAGGCTGGAGGGCAGTGACATGATCACAGTTCACTGCAGCATCGATCTCTTGGGCTCAGGCGATCCTCCCACCTCAGCCTCCTGAATAACTGGGACTACAGGCACACACCGTGTCTGGTTAGCTTTTTTTTATTTTTATTTTTAGAGACGAGGTCTCGTTATGTTGCCCATGCTGGTGTCAAACTCCTGGGCTCAAGCAATCATCCTGCCTTGGCCTCCTAAAGTGCTGGGATTACAGGTGTGAGCCACTGTGCTTGGTGCTCATTTTTGGTTTTTAAAAGCATCAAATTTGTTTAACAGAGTGGATTACAGGGTTTTGCAGCAGCTCCCTCCACTTGGATGTCTCCATGGAGGATGGTCTCTCCTTGGAAAGTTTCCCCTGGCCTCTGCTGGCTGGCCTGGGGAGATTGTGCCATGCAACCCTGAAGCGGCAGCTGCGTGAGGAATGCTCCACAGACATCATGCCTTTTGGTTCTGTTGGTGTAGATTCTCCTTGGGAAGCTGGTCTACAAACTCCAGCTGCTGTCTATGGAGCGCTCCCAGGACATGCGATAACTCAAAGGGAAAGTAGTTGAGGTTTGTATTCCATCATTTGGATTTCAGTTTTGTATATCCAACAGGAATGATTCTTTTTGGTGACAAAGAAAAAGGAATGAGGCTGCTGGGCGTGGCTCATGTTTGTAATCCCAGCACAATGGGAGGCGGAGGCAAGAGGATTGCCTGAGCCTGGGGGTTCAAGACCAGCCTGGGCATCTTGGTGAAACCGTGTCTCTATAATAAATCAAGAAATTAGCCGGACGTGGTGGCACACGCCTGTGGTTCCAGCTACTTGAAAGGATCACTTGAACCTGCGGTGGCCATGAGCATGCCACTGCTTTCCAACCTGGGCAACAGAGTGAGACTCCAACTCAAAAGAAGAAAAAAAAGGAAAAAGAAATGAAATCATTGAAGGGATTTAATGTGGGCTTTTGTTGGGTCAGTCAATTCCCATCATGGTCACTGTGATGAGTAATTTTCTGTGTCAGTTTGGCTAGGCCAGGTGACCTAGTTGTTTGGTGAAGCACCAGTCTAAATGTTGCTGTGAAGGTATTTTAAAAATGTGATTAATAACTGGGTGCAGTGGCTTATGCTGGTAATCACACACTTTGGGAGGCCAAGGTGGAGAATCACTTGAGCCCAGGAGGTCAAGGCTGCAGTAAGCCATGATTGTGCCACTGTACTCCAGTCTGGGTGATAGTGTAAGACTCTGTCTCTAAATTTTTAAAAATGTGATTAATATTTAAATACCTGCAGTAGGCTGGGCTTGGTGGCTCAGCCTGTAATCCCAGCACTTTGGGAGGCCGAGGTGAGTGGATTGCCTGAGGCCACGGGTTTGAGACCCACCCGGGGAACTTGGCAAGACTTCATCTCTACAATAAATAAAAAATTAGCCGGGCCTGGTGGCGTATGCCTGTAATTCCTGCTACTTGGAAGGCTGAGGTGGAAAGATTGCTGGAACCCAGCAGGGCGAGACTGCGGTGGCCAGGAGCGTGCTACTGCATTCCAGTCTGGGCAACAGAATGAGACTCCAACTAAAAAAAAAAAAAAAATTCCTGCAGTAAAGATGATTCCCTTTCTTTCATTTTTTTGAGTTGGAGTCTCACTCTGTCACCCAGACTGGTGTGCAGTGGCCGCTCCCGGCCACCGCAGCCTCGACCTGCTGGGCTCCGGCGATCCTTCCGCCTCAGCCTTCCAAGGAGCTGGAACTACAGGCGCGCACTACCACGCCCGGCTAATTTTTTGATTTATTGTAGAGATGAGGTCTCGCCAAGTTGCCCAGCTGGGTCTCGAATCCGTGGGCTCAGGCAATCCACTCACCTCAGCCACCCAAAGGCACGGGATTACAGGCTGAGCCACCGAGCCTAACTGGATTCCCTTTCAAAATGTGGGTATGCCTTATTCAATCGGCCAAATGCCTTAAGAAAAAATACTGATGGCCCCTGAAGAGGAAGAAATTCTGTCTCCAGTTACCTTGGGACGTAAGGCTAGGACATCAACTCTTCTCTGGGTTTCCAGCTGCTGGCATGCCATGAAGATTTAGGACTTGCAGCCCCCATAATTACATGAACCAAAATATTTAAATACCTTTCTTAAAATAAGTTTCTCTCTGTCTATTTCTCTCTCAGAAATACACTCACAACTGTTTCTGTAGAGAACCCTAATATAGCCATTTTGCAGGATAAAGGCAGCAGAAATTTAGTATTCCAGAGTTACTCTTATGACTCTCTGGTTCTCAATAAGTTCTGCTATATGGGGCCATCTTTACATAATATGTTGATGAGTGACATATCGACTCAAAATTAGTCCTTCTTCCTGCTCCCAGAGATGAACGGACTGCTGTTTGTGCATGTTTGTTTTCAGTGGAGCATAAGTTGCAACAACTGATTGGGTATACAGGGCTTTGTTGTATCAAAAAAATGTATTTAAAATAGTAGAGTCACACTCACAAGGTGAGATGCTCATGCCATAAGATATATCTAGAAACTAGCTGGGCTCGGGGGCTCAGCCTATAATCCCGCGCCTTTGGGAGGCTGAGGTGAGTGGATTGCCTGAGCCTGCGGGTTCAAGACCCGCCTGGGCAGGCGAGACCTCATCTCTACCATAAATCAAAAAATGAGCCGGGCGTGGTAGCGCGCGCCTGTAGTTCCAGCTACTCGGAAGGCTGGGGTGGAAGGATCGCCAGAGCCCAGCAGGTCGAGGCTGCGGTGGCCGGGAGCGGCCACCGCACTTCAGTCTGGGCGAAATAGTGAGACTCCAACTCCAAAAAAAAAAAAAAAAAGAAAGATATATCTAGAAACTGAGAGCATGTGAGGGGGTGTTTGATTCAAATCTCCAATCTTCCTCCTTCTCCAGGGCATAAAATTATTGACAGAAATAGCAGGCAGAAATCTCTTTCATGCCGGGCTCGGTGGCTCAGCCTATAATCCCGCGCCTTTGGGAGGTTGAGGTGAGTGGATTGCCTGAGCCCACAGGTACGAGACCCGCCCGGGCAGCGAGACCTCATCTCTACAATAAATCAAAAAATCAGCCAGGCATGGTAGCGCATGCCTGTAATTCCAGTTACTTGGGAGGCTGAGGTGGAAGGATCGCCGGAGCCCAGCAGGTTGAGGCTGTGGTGGCCAGGAGTGGCCACTGCACTCCAGTCTGGGCAGACAGAATGAGACTCCAACTCAAAAAAAAAAAAAAAAATCTCTTTCATGATATGAACTCATTCTCTGTCTCTCCATGTGTTTCCCTCTGTCTCTCTTTCTCCCTTTGTCTCCTCTGCCTCTCTCCTTTCTCTTTCCTTGTCTCCTCCATCTCTCTCTCTCTCTCTCTCTCTCTATGTGTTTCTCTTTCTCTCTTTGCCCTCAACATGCATATGTAGTTAATTTCATGTAAGCCATAAGTATATGTATGCTGGATACGACTCTACTGTACATCAAGAACAGTGGACTGGTCTACTGTCAGATTTGACTGAACATCTTTCTGAGACTATGGTGTGCTACTAAAATGGCCTAGTCTCTTTATAACTGCCCCCAAATGAGTCACTAGTCATTTGAGTTTGGGTAGAAATGTGAAAGAGACCATTCTGCTCTTGACATAAAAATTCCAGTGTATGTAGGACCCATGGGGGGGAGGGGGAAAGATATAGAAATAAAAAAGTAATTATGCGTATACACAAAAGCAATATCCTTAGTGTTTCTTCATAACAGTGGTGAGGCCAGGCGCAGAGGCTCATGCCTATAATCTCAGCATTTTGGGAGGCCAAGGTGAAAGGATTATCTGAACCCACAGGTTCGAGACCAGCCTGGGCAACTTGGTGAGCCCTCATCTCTACAATAAATCAAAAAATTAACTGGACATGATGGCTAAAGAGTTCTAGCTACTTGGAAGGTTGAGGTGGAAGGATCGCCTAAGCCCAGGAGGTCGAGGCTGCAGTAGCCATGAGCAGTGTGCCACTGAACTCCAGCCTGGGCAGCAGAGTGAGACTGTGACCTCCAAAAAACACAACAGTGGCAAAAAAAAAAGACTTTTCAAATTCAGTTTAGCTACTTATCTTAATAGGTAGTTTTTATGGTATGTATACCTTGCATGCTTATATATGTGAGACAAGAAATATACATAAAATATAATATAATACATATATTCTTTTATGTATGTATGTATTTATTTATTTATTTATTTTCTTTTTTTTGAGTTGGAGTCTCACCTCAGCCTCCCAAAGGCGTGTGATTACAGGCTGAGCCACCGAGCCCGGCTTTGACATTTCAAATTCAGTTTAGCTACTTATCTTAACAGGTAGTTTTTATGGTATGTACACCTTGCATGCTTATATATGTGAGACAAAAAATATACATAAATATAATATAATACATATATTCATTGGGAAGAGACAGTTTTATTTTTCTAAGTCTTCCTGATTTCTGAGACTAAAGAAAATTTCAAGTGTGGTTTTGTGCACACCAAATAACAACAAAAAATTCTGGAAAATGTCTTTTTTTTTTCTTTTTTTGAGTTGGAGTCTCACTCTGTCGCCCAGACTGGAGTGCAGTGGCCGCTCCCGGCCACCGCAGCCTCGACCTGCTGGGCTCCGGCGATCCTTCCGCCTCAGCCTTCCAAGTAGCCGGGATTACAGGCATGCGCTACCACACCCGGCTAATTTTTTGGTTTATTGTAGAGATGAGGTCTCACCAAGTTGCCCAGGCGGGTCTCGAACCCGTGGGCTCAGGCAATCCACTCACCTCAGCCTCCCAAGGCGCGGGATTACAGGCTGAGCCACCGAGCCCAGCCTGACAAATGTCTTATTATTTTCTTCTTCAAACTCTTTGTTTTAGGCTAATTTTGTTAGTAGTTCTGGAGCTGACATCAGAGGTCTAAATTAACTCTGATGAGTTACTATATATGAATATGACAGTGTAGTAGCCAGCCTCTAAGACACTCCTGAAGGATCTTTGCCCCCTTATGTGATAAAGGGGTTCACAGCCTTGTGTGCCCCTCACCTCCAATCTAGGCTGAACTTTGTGGCCAATAGATTCCTGTGAAAATTAAGGCATGTGGCTCCAACACTAAGTCATGAAAGACACTGTGGCTTTTGCTGTCTTCGGTCACTTCCTCTGACGGAAGCCAGACGCCATGTCGTGAGGCCACTGAGTCAACTCCGTGAGAGGCTCATATAGAGAGAAGCTGATGCCTCCCACCAAAAGCCACTGCCAATCTCAGGCAGTAACACTTCAGAGCCTACAAAAAACTGCTTAAATATAGTTGTGGTAAAATACTCATAACATAAAATTTACCATCTTAAAACATTTTTTTTTCACTGGGGGGTCTCATTCTGTCATCCAGGCTGGAGTGCAGTGGCATGATCACAGCTCACTGCAGTCCCGACCTTCTGGGTTCAGGTGATCCTTCTGCTTCAGCCTCCCAAGTAGCTGGGACTATGCCATCATGCCCAGCTAATTTTTTAAGTTTTTGTAGAGGTGAGATCTTGCCATGTTATCTTAACCATATTTAAGTGTACAGTTTAGTGGTGTTAAATACATTCATTTTGTACAACCAATCTCCAGAATGTTTTCATCTTGCAAAACCAAAACCCTATATATTAAACAACTTCCCATTTCTCCCCTTTCCTAACCCATGGCACCCTACCACCCTACTTCTTAGCTCTCTGAATTTGACTGTTTGAGTTATCTCATATCACTGGAATCATGCAGTACTTGTCCCTTTGTGACTGGTTTATTTCACTTAGCACAATATCCTCAAGGTTCATTCATGTTATATCATATATCAGAACTTCCTTTTAAGGCTGAATAATATTCCATTATATATTAATATATAATATTGGTTATTATAGTTGAGATGTTATCTATACTATTATAATATACATTCATTTATTTTATTATTATATATAATAATATTCCATTATATAATACATATATTATATATGTAACATTTTGTTTATTCATCTGTTGATGGACAGTTTTGGCTATTGTGAATAATGCTATTATGAACATGGATGTACAAATATTTGTTTAAGTCTCAGTTTTCTTTCTTTTTTTTTTTTTAATCTGTTGCCCAGGCTGGAGTGCAGTGGCATGCTCATGGCCACCTCAGCCTTGACCTGCTGGGCTCAGGTGGTCCTTCTGCCTCAGCCTTCCAAGTAGCTGGAACTACAAGCAGACGCCACCATGCCTGGCTAAGTCTTTGATTTGTTGTAGAGACGAGGTCTCACCAAGTTGTCCAGGCTGGTCTTGACCCCCTGGGTTCAGGTAATCCTTTCGCCTCCGCCTCCCCAAGTGCTGGAATTATAGGTGTGAGCCGTGGTTCCCAGTCTCTTGCCAATTTTTTAATCATGTTGTTTGTTTACTTTTATTTCTATTGAGTTGTAGAAGCTCTTGATATATTCTGTATATTAACCTCTTATAAGATAAATAAATTGCAAATATTTTCTCCCATTCTGTAAGTTACTGCAAAGTCCATATGTTTGTCCTTTATGATTGCATAGTATTCCACTGTGTACCACTTTTTTTGTCCAGTCCAGTTTCAATGGGCAGCACAGTTGGTTCCACGTTTTTGCTATTGTGAATAGTGCTGCAATAAACATGCGTGTGCAGGTATCTTTTTTGTAGAATGGTTTGAGTTCCTCTGGGTATATTCCCAATAGGGAGATTGCTGGGTCATCTGGAAGGTCGATTTCTAGTTCTTTCAGAAATTGTCACACTGTCTTCCAAAGAGGTTGCACTAGTTTGCATTCCCACCAGCAGTGTAGAAGTGTTCGTTTTTCTCCACATCCTTGCTGGCACCTGTTGTTGTTTCTTTAATTAATGATGGCCATTCTTACTGGGGTTAGGTGCTATCTCAATGTGGTTTTGATTTCCATTTCTCTGATGATGAGTAAGGCTGAGCACTTTTTCATGTGTCTGTTGGCTGCCCGTATATCTTCTTTTGAGAAGTGTCTATTCATGTCTTTTGCCTACTTTTTTCTTTTTTTTGTTTTTTTTGAGTTGGAGTCTCACTCTGTCACCCAGACTGGAGTGCAGTGGCCGCTCCCGGCCACCGCAGCCTCGACCTACTGGGCTCCAGCGATTCTTCCGCCTCAGCCTTCTGAGTAGCTGGAATTACAGGCGTGTGCTACCATGCCCGGCTAATTTTTTGATTTATTGTAGAGATGAGGTCTCGCCTGCCCAGGCGGGTCTCGAACCCGCGGGCTCAGGCAATCCACTCACCTCAGCCTCCCAAAGGCGCGGGATTACAGGCTGAGCCATCAAGCCCGGCTTTTGCCCACTTTTTAATGGGGCTGTTTGTTTTTTTCCTTTCGGCGCATTTGAGTTTCTTGTAGATCATAGATGTTAGGCCTTTGTCAGACATACAGTTGGCAAATATTTTTTCCCATTCTGTGGGCTGTCTCCCCACTTTCTTGATGGTTTCTTTTGCTTTGCTGAAGTTTTTCAGTTTGATGAGGTTCCACTTGTCTATCTTATCTCTTATAGTACTTGTGTTTTGATCAGGAATTGGTTGCCAGTTCCAATTTCCACAAGGGTGTCTCCTGCATTTTCTGAGATTCTTATATTTGAGGTTTTACATTTAGATCTTTGATCCATTTAGAGTTGATTTTTGTGTATAGTGATAGGTAGGGGTTCTGTTTCAATCTTCTGCATGTGATCAGCCAGTTTTCCCAGTACTGTGTACTGAATAGGTTCTCCTCTCCTCAGTGGTTGTTGGTGGAGGCTTTGTTAAAGATGAGTTGGTTGAGAAATTAAGGTTTTTCTTCTGAAATCTCTATCCTGTTCCATTGGTCTGTATGCCTGTTATTGTACCAATACCAGACTGTTTTGATTTTTGTAGCCTTATGGTAAAGTTTGAAGTCTGGAAGAGTGATACCTCCTGCTTTGTCTCTTTTGCTAAGGATTGTTTTGGCCATTTGTGGTCGTTTATGTTTCCATATGAATTTCTGTATTGTCATTTCCAGGACTGAGAAGAACAATGTTAGATGTTGGTAATTTAATGGGTATCGCCCATTAAATGTAGATTGCCTTTGGTAGGATGGACATCTTAACAATGTTGATTCTTCCAATCCATGAGCATTATTTGTGTCTTCTTGGATTTCTTTGAGCAGTGCTTTGTAGTTCTCATTGTAAAGTTCTTTCATTTCTCTGGTAAAGAAGATGCTGAGGTATTTCATTTTGTTGGTGGCTATTGTGAATGGGATTGTGCTTTTTATTTGGTTCTCTGCCTGCTTGTTGTTGATGTATAAGAATGTGACTGTCTTTTGCACATTTAATTTGTACCCCAAGACTTTGCCGAAGTCCTTTATCAGTGCTAGCAGGTTTTTGACAGATTCTCTTGGATTTTCGAGGTGTAGGATCATGTCAACAAAGAGGGATAACTTAACTTCCTCTTTTCCTATTTGATACACTTGATTTTCTTCTCTTGTCTAATTGCTCAAGCTAGGTCTTCCAACACAATGTTGAACAAGAGGGGTGAGAATGGGCAGTCTTGTCTTGTTTTGGTTTTCAGGGGAAATATTTCCAGTTTCTGTTCGTTTAGCAATATACTAGCTGTGGGTTTATCATAGGGTGCTTACCATTTTGAGGTATGTTCCTTCTGTACCTAGGTGTTTGAAGGTGTTAATCGAGAAGGGATGCTGGAGTTTATCAGAAACTTTTTCTGCATCTAATGATATAATCATGTGGTTCTTGTTTTTGCATCTGTTGATTTATTTAATTACATTTATGGCCTTGCGGATGTTGAACCGGCGCTCTACATGATTAGAGAAACTTCTCTAGTAACAAACTATAGAAATGATCCCTGAAAGTATAGTCTTGATTTAATTTAGATTGTGTGTTTTTGGCAGGAACACTGTGTGTGATGCTGTGGTCTTTTTTTTTTTTGGTTGGAGTCTCACTCTGTTGCCCAGGCTGGAGTGCAGTGGCATGCTCACAGTCACTGCAGCCTTGGCCTGCTGGGCTCAGGAGATCCTTTTGCCTCAGCCTTCCTAGTAGCTGGAACTACAGGCACATGCCACCATGCCCGGCTAATTTTTTGATTTATTGTAGAGATGAGGTCTCACCAAGTTGCCCAGACTGGTCTTGAACCTGTGACCTCAGGCAATCCTCTTACCTCAGCCTCCCAAAGTGCAGGGATTATAGGCATGAGTCACTGCACCCGGCTTGTTGTGGTCTTTTTAGTATACCTTTTGGGAGGCATGCCACTAAGTTTGTCTTATTATTGGAGATATTAATTTTAAATTTTTTATCTTAAGCCGGGCTCGGTGGCTCAGCCTATAATCCCCCGCCTTTGGGAGGCCGAGGTGAGTGGATTGCCTGAGCCCGCGGTTTCGAGACCCGCCTGGGCAGGGGAGACCTCATCTCTACAATAAATCAAAAAAATCACCTGGGCGTGGTAGCGCACGCCTGTAGTTCCAGCAACTTGGAAGGCTGAGGCGGAAGGATCACAGGAGCCCATCAGGTCGAGGCTTCGGTGGCCAGGAGCGGCCACTGCACTCCAGTCTGGGCGACAGTGAGACTCCAACTCAAAAAATAAATAAATAAAATAAAATAAAATTTTTAATCTTAAATATGTAGGGTACAATTCAGGGTTAGGGATACAATGTTCATTACACAGATACCCTCGTTGATGAGGTGGTCTTCACTTTCTTTTTTTTTTGAGTTGAAGTCTCACTCCATTGCCCAGGCTGGAGTGCAGTGAAGTGGCACACTCACAGCCACCCCAAAGTCAATCTGCTAGGCTCTGGCGATTCCGAAAGTCAACCTGCTGGGCTCTGGGGGTTCCGAAAATATATGTACACATTTTAAGAGATGTTACCTATCTGCGTATTACTTTTCAAAGTTGAAATATATTGTAGTAGCAATGTGTAGCAGGATGTTCACTCAACTGTGCTTTCACCATTTTCTTGGTCCTGCCTGCTGCATGATGACACTAGCCTTCATTCAACTAATGCCATCTTTGGAGCGAACATCAAAAGTGTATACTTAAAGTGTATAATTGTAAAATATATAATTGTTAGAGGCAGTTCAGGATAAATATCCAGAAGTGAGATTTCTGCATCAAGGTGTGAATGTTGTGTACTTTTGTTAGATTTTGCTCAAGTTTCCCCCAAAGTAGACACACCATTTTGTATTCCTACAGAGTGGTTTGCCAAGATTTTGAGTATTTACCATTCTGATGGGTGATAGGTGCATCGTTATTTAAATGTGTGTTTGTCTTACTATGGGACTAGAGCTTGCATTCATCTACCTCGTGAGTGGTTCCTAAGACCTGAATTTGGGCCGGTGGCTCAGCCTGTAATCCCAGCATTTTGGGAGGAGTCTGTGGGTTCAAGACCAGCCTGGGCAACTTGGCGAGACCTTGTCTCTACCATAAAATAAAAATAGATAGGTGTGGTAGCGCGCATCCGTAGTTCTGGCTATTCGGAAGGCTGAGGTGAAAGGATCGTTGGAGCCCAGAAGGTCAACGCTGGGGTGGCCATGAGCATGCGTGCCACTGCATTTCGGCCTGGGCGAAGGAGTGAGACTCTAACTCAAAAAAAAAGAAACAAAAAAACCTTGAATTTGGAGAAATGGCCTCCCCTCAGGCCACAGGTACCTGCTCTTCAGCCCCAATCCCTCTTTCCTTCTTTTTGACAGAGATACAGTTGGTCAAACCGTAGAATGAGACCCTCATGGTCACTGCCATCACTTAGTACCTTTGTGCCCAGTAATGGCATTTGCTTGAAAGTGGACAACTGCATAGCTCTTTTACCTCCACTGGAATCTCCACAGCTGCCTCTTCCAGTGGGTACACAGATACACCCTCCCCATTGAGGGAGACGGAAAGAAGGCTCAAAGAGATGAAACTGGCCAGGGTTGAGGGCTCGCACCTGTAATTCCAGCACTTTAGGAGGCTGAGGTGGGAGAATAACTTGAGCCCAGGAGTTCAAGATCAGCCCAAACAACATAGCAAGACCTCATGTCTACAAAAAAGTAAAAAATTAGCTGGGCATGGTGGTGGTATAGTCTGTGTAGACACTTGGCTGCTGTCTCTCAGTGCCAATAAATTGAGATGTAGAGAACTGGCAGAAAGAAGTTTATTTCTAAATTTAAATTCAGGGAGCAGAACCTGGCTCCTGGTATTTCTGGAACAGGTCTGCTCACCCCTTAGTTTCCACAGTCTGTTTTTATAAGTTTAGGGTTGCTGGTACCCATACATTGACTATGTGACTAACAGAGCATTGTAGAGAACTCAAGTTACATTTTGTTAGCAGTAACATTTATGGTCCACATTTGGCTCTGACTACCAAAAGGTAGCTCACAGTGTTGTCGGTAACACTAAACTGAAGAGTTGAATAAACTTGCCATAGAGTAAGGCAATTAACAGAGCTTATTACAAAGTAAAATATTATTCATTGCAACATGTTGATTAGTAGTTATAACATGCAAAAAGTTATAAAAATTCCAAGGCTTATGGTTACATGGGTGCTTTTTTTTTTTTGAGTAGGAGTCTCACTCTGTCACCCAGGCTGGAGGGCAGTGTATGTTCCCGGTCACCGCAGCCTTGACCTGCTGAGCTCAGGTGGTCCTTCTGCCTCAGCCTTCCAAGTGGTTGGAACAACAGACATAGGCCACCACACCTGGCTAATTTTTTGATTTATTGTAAAGATGGGGTCTCACCAAGTTGCCCAGGCTGGTCTTGAACCCAGGGTTCAGGCAATCCTCTCACCTCGGCCTCCCAAAGTGCTGGGATTATAGGTGTGAGCTACCATGCCTAGTCTATATGGGTGTTCTATTTTCAAATCTATGACCACTGATGAAAGGGAGTGAACTCTCTCAGTGGAGTGAGTGCAGTCTACGAGGGGTTAAGGGTTCTTTGACGTGACTTAAAAGGGAATGTACAGGAGATAAGGGGATATGCTTTCTTTGCTAATTCTCAGAAATGTAGATACATGCAGGCCCGCTCATTATGCCTTTCTTTAAGAGTTGTGGCATTCTGGCTACTCGGAAGGCTGAGGCGGAAGGATCGCCAGAGCCCAGCAGGTCGAGGCTGCAGTGGCCGGGAGCGGCCACTGCACTCCAGTCTGGGCGACCGAGACTCCAACTCAAAAAAAGAGTTGTGGCATACAGACAGACAATAATTTCCATATCAGTGGCATGCACCGGAAGTCCCAGCTATTTAGGAGGCTGAGGTGGGAGGATCATCTGAGCCCAGGAGGTTGAGGATATGGTGAGCCGCGATCCTGCCACTGGGCAACAGAGCAACATCTTGACCAAAAAAAAAAAAGAGGAGAGAGAGAGAGGGAAAGAGAGAGCTGTGAAGTGGCTTACTCAGCCAGGAAGTGGAGAACCCAGGACTAGAGACCACATGTTCAGATTCCTAATCCATGACTGTAAAGTTAGAGAACTGTTTCCAAGGCCACCCTCACTTTCTGATACCAATTGCATGTTCAGCAGTCCACACTACTGCCTTCAAATTCAATCATTCACTAGGACTCACAGAACTTACTGGAAGCTATTATACTCACAGTTACAGTTCATCCTAACAAAAGGACACAGATTAACATCAGGCAAGGGCAAAACCACACAGGGTGACAAGCATCTCACAAACACAGCTTCTAGCTAGCCTCTCCCAACCAGCTGTGTTAACTCCTTCCAGAGACAACGTGCAAGGACATGTAGGAAGTATTGCCAACCAGAGAAGCTCACAGAGTTTTGGTGTCTACAGTGCTTCATAAGGCTTGGTCTGGTGGATAGCTGACTTCAGTCTCTAATCCCTTCAGTGGTCAAGCTCATAGGTGTGACCAAATCTCCTGCCACGAATCACAATGCATCTAATATATTATGTCTATCTGGCATGGCCCAAGGCCTTCTGTAAACAAAACAATCTTATAAAGCGGAAGAATCTGAGTTTGGAGATCATCCCCCAGCAACCAAGAGCAAAGGCCAAGTCTTTCTTTGGACAAAGCTTAAACTTCTTTTTTAATTTTTAATTTTTATTTTTGAGTTGGAGTCTCACTCTGTCGCCCAGACTGGAGTGCAGTGGCTGCTCCCGGCCACCGCAGCCTCGACCCGCTGGGCTCCGGCGATCCTTCCGCCTCAGCCTTCCGAGTAGCCGGAATTACAGGCACGCGCTACCACGCCTGGCTAATTTTTTGATTTATTGTAGAGATGAGGTCTCGCCTGCCCAGGCGGGTCTCGAACCCGCGGGCTCAGGCAATCCACTCACCTCAGCCTCCCAAAGGCGCGGGATTATAGGCTGAGCCACCGAGCCCGGCTTTAAAATTCTTTACAATACTCTTTGCTTGTTACAAGTAGCGGTGGCCTGCTGGCCCTCAGCTGGAAGTCTCTGGACCCACGTGGCTGTGATGAAGCCCATCCCATCTGACTGGAAAACAGGACTGGAAATAGAGCCTGGGCATTCCAGAAAGAAAAAGAGCAGCAACAGGGAAGCGCATCCGTGTGTTTAATGGCGGCTAGCCTGCAAGAAAATGTGCGGTTGATTCTCGTTATTGAGAATTCACATCCACAATAACCAGAATTTCTCTACTTATCAAATGGGGACGAAAAGTCTGAGTTAGGGCTGGGCATGGTGGCTCACGCCTGTAATCCCAGCCCTTTGGGAAGCCAAGGTGGGAGGATTGCTTGAGCCCAGAAGTTCAAGACCAGCCTGGGCAGCATAGTGCAACCTCATCTCTACAAAAAACCAAGAAAACAAAAAGTGCGAGTTGGAGCCATTTGTCGCTTGCCTCAGGCGGAGCTGGCCTCCGTAGTGTTCTCTGGCTGCTGGCGGGGAGGACCCCTAGGTGGCGATGTTCGGGTGGCAAATAATTTTTTAAAAAGAGAGAGAGAGAAAAGGAGTTGGAAAGATCAACAAACCTCTTTCTTCTATCGAATTACATTTCCCAGTGAGGTAATATTACAACAACAATTGGCTTCAGTTTGTGCAGTCAGTGTTAGTTCCTCTCTTTATCCGTTTTTTAAGCCTTAGCCCTGGGACCGCTGTTGGCAGTCGAAAAGACACTCCACCCCCAACAGGACAGAGTTCAACAGGGATGAGGCCAAGTCAGACTATTTAGGGAACGGGGAGGCGAGAGGAAGACAAATCTGGGCTGCCGATGGCCAGAACAAACACAGGGACTTCTCCAAAAGGCCAGGGCTTCCTGCAAAACCCACAACAGAGACTAGTGGGCAAGAGGGCCTCAGGGCATCCCGCCCCTGAGGCGGGGGAGGGGGTCTCGAGGACGGCCACCCTGGAGGGGGAAGGAGAGGGAGGGCTGGGGAAATGGGGCGTCCGGAGGAAAAACTTTTCACTCCACCCCATGGTGCCTTGTCTACACAGGCTGGGCTGTCTCAAGGAGGAGAGACTTTCCAGTTCTCTCTAGTTTCCCCGCCACCCCAGCTGTCCTTTTCTGGATTTCTGTTATCCTGCAGCCTTCTTGGATAGGAAGCCAGGGCTACTAGCAGATGTTTTATTTCTTTATATCATGGACAAAACTAAAAAAGACCCAAGCCCAAAACGTGGGTTACCAAAGCCTTGATGGGTCTCATTACAGGAACACGAGTGAAAAAAAGAGTGGAGCCTCGGTCAGAGAGATGATGGAAGACACGGACAATAAAAATAAACAGGAACCCGCCTGTAATCCCAGCACTTTGGGAGGCCGAGGTGAGTGGATTGCCTGAGCCCGCGGGTTTGAGACCCGCCTGGGCAACTTGGCGAGACCTCATCTCTACAATAAATCAAAAATTAGCCGGGCGTGGTAGTGCGCACCTGTAGTTCCAGCTACGTGGAAGGCTGAGGCAGAAGGATCACTGGAGCCCAGCAGGTCGAGGCTGCGGTGGCCGGGAGCGGCCACTGCACTCCAGTATGGGTGACGGAGTGAGACTCCACCACAAAAAAAAAAAATAAACAGGAACATATCCGATGGTGACTGTTGCTTACTGAGGAGTGAAGCTGATAGCAATGAGTGGGTAGGCATTTTTAATATGGTCGGAAATGGTCTCTTTAAGAAGAGGGCGTTTAAGTAAAGACCTTGTAAGGTCACTGTCTGGGACATGGACTCCTTTTCCCTGTACCAGCCTTCTTTCTGCCCCTCCTTCACGGAGCAGCCTCCGGCCAAGGCTGGTCTCTGCAGGATATGCATATTTCCAGTAACGGGATGCTGGGCAGCACCCTTACTCACTGTGATTGCAACCACCTATACCAAGTCGAATCAGTAACTCACTGGACTATAAAACTGCTTTCTGTATTGACCCACAGTCTGAATTTGAGGGGTGGATTCTTTCTTCACTGATCGGCTGCCATCGGTGCCTCCTGTAAGTTCTAATAAACCAATGTCTTTCCCTGCTAGACCTCCAAGTGACTTCTTAGAGTAGGCAAAGAACCTTATGTGCAAGGCCTCTCAGATTTAGGACCAGCACATTAAAGATCTGAAAGACAAGAATGAGCCAGTGATGTTGAGAGCTCCTGTGGAGAAAGAAAAGGGAAAAACCCTTGACTTTATAGAGGAAGCCCCGGCTTCTCTCAGAAAATATGGACTCAACTAAGACTAACAGAACTGGCTGAGATGCAGCTTACACACCCATTGGAATGACTGTTCAGAATAGAAATGAGCCGGGCACAGTGGTTCATGTCTGTAATCCCAGCACTTTGGGAACCGAGGCAAGAAGATTGACTGAGCCCAGGAGTTCGAGACCAGCCTGGGCAACATGGTGAGCCCTCGCCTCTACAACAAATAAAAAAAAGAAGAGCCGGTTATGGTGGTATGCATCTGTAGTTCCTAATTGGGAGGCTGAGGCGGAGGGATCACCTGAGCCCAGCAGGTTGAGGCTACAGTAGCTGTGAGCATTTCACTGCACTCCAACCTGGACGACAGAGTGAGACTCCAACTAGAGGGAAAAAAAGAATTTCAGATATAAGAAAATTAAGGAAGCTATAATCCTTACCACCAAAGGAGAGAACTGGGCCGTGGGTAGCTCTACTGAAATCCACCAGAAAGGCTCCAGAAACTTCCTTCAAGATTTACCCCTAACTTAGTAAGTGCTTTTTTTTTGTTGTTTTTGGAGTCAGAGTTTCACTCTGTCGCCCAGGCTGGAGTGCAGTAGCACACTCATGACCACTGCAGCCTCTGCCTGCTGGGTTCAGGTGGTCCTTCTGCCTCAGTCTTCCAAGTAGCTGGAACTGCAGGTGTGCGCCACCATGCCCAGCTAATTTTTTGATTTATTGTAGAGACGAGGTCTCACCAAGTTGCCCGGGCTGGTCTCAAACTCATGGACTCAGGCATTCCTCTTGCCTCAGCCTCCCAAAGTGCTAGGATTACAGGCTTGAGCCACCTCACCCATCCCAAGCGTATTCTTTTATTTTTTTGAGTTGGAGTCTCACTCTGTCACCCAGACTGGAGTGAGCCTCTACCTGTTGGGCTCCGGAGATCCTTCCGCCTCAACCTTCCAAGTAGCTGGAACTACAGGTGTGCGCTACAACACTCGGCTAATTTTTAAATTTATTGTAGAGATGGGGTCTTTCCAAGTTGCCCAGGCGGGTCTCGAACCTGCGGGCTCAGGCAATCTACTCACCTCAGCTTCCCAAGGCGCGAGATTACAGGCTGAGCCACTGAGCCTGGCCAAGCATATTCTTTTCAGCAGATTGGGGTGGTGACAAGCAGGGACTCTGCTGTCAGACAGACAAAGCCTTGAATTCTTGGTGTGTGACCCGAGGCGAATAGTTGAATTGGAGTCTCAGTTTCCTTATCTGTAAAAAAGATACAAAAGCCCTCCCTATTCAGGGAGGTTCTGAGGGTTAAAGTAGAAAGTCGTCAGAGTTAGCAGGAAGGATCCCAAAGGGTGGCCAGCAGCCACACATCAGGCTTTCTGTGACCGCCTAGGGGACTGCTCAGTGGGAAAAGGAGGTGCCTTCAGTCCACTGGGCTCCTTTTAGTGGCCCCAGGTCTCAGAAGGGAGGAAGGAATGCCTTTATTACCCGCAGGGCTCTTTTTCAGCAAACTCCTTCTTGCTAAGAATAAATAGTATTATCTCACACAGCTATTACATAGCAGTTTATATAACTGCTTAAGGGCTGAGATTTGCCAGAATCATCCATAATTTTTTTTTTTTTTTTTTGAGTTGGAGTCTCACTCGGTCACCCAGACTGGAGTGCAGTGGCCGCTTCTGGCCATCGCAGCCTCGACCTGCTGGGCTCCGGCGATCCTTCCGCCTCAGCCTTCCAAGCAGCCGGAATTACAGGCATGCGCTACCACGCCCAGCTGATTTTTTGATTTATTGTAGAGATGAGGTCTTGCTGCCCAGATGGGTCTCGAACCCGCGGGCTCAGGCAGTCCACTCACCTCAGCCTCCCAAAGGTGCGGGATTACAGGCTGAGCCACCGAGCCCGGCCATAATTGTTTTTAAAACTGGCTGGGGCACCCTTAGCAAGTTATGTTGCCTCCTCTTAGCAAGTTAATGTTGTCTTGATATTTTGACTGGGCATGGTGGCTCATGCCTGTAATCCCAGTACTTGGGGAGGTGGAGACGGGAGGATTGCTTGAGTCCAGGAGTTCAAGACCAGCCTGGGCAACATAGTGAGACCCCCCATCTCTATTTTAAAAACAAATAAATTAATTAATTAAATAAACCATTTTTTTTCCACATCAGCATGGAAATAGCTACATAAGAGACAAAAACAGGAAATGTATGTGGCTTGTCACCATCTACATGGTTCTAATTTCCAGCTGGTGGTCAACATAGACTGAGAGAAAAAGGCCAGAGTAAGTCCATCTTGTTTTGGGAGGCAGGAAATCTAAATTCTAGCTTTTGCTGGGCAGCCTTGGGCAAGTCACACTTGCTAAATGGCCAGCTTCCAGGTACACCTCATATTTACTGAATTGAAGCCTGCATGGTAACAAGATCTTCAGGTGGTTTTGTGCACACTGAGGTGTAAGAAGCATTGATTTAACATCTCTGAGCCTTTCTCTTCTAATGAGGCCAAAGTGACTTTCAAGTGAATTAAGTATAAATAAAACTAGCTTCTTAAAAAAAATCACAAAAGCAGGCTGGGCTAAGGCCTGTTATCCCAGGACTTTGGGATGCTGAGGTGGGAGGATTGCTTGAGCCCAGAGTTGAAGACCAGCCTGGGCAACATAGCAAAACCTTGTCTCTATAAAAAAATAAGAAAATTAGCTAGGTGGGTGGTGCATGCCTCTAGCCCTAGAAATTCAGTATGCTGAGGTGGGAGGATGGCCTGAGCCCAGGAGTCTGAGGCTTCAGTGAGCCGTGATTGTCAGGATCATGCCACTGCACTCTGGCCTGGGCAACGAAGTGAGACCAGACTCAAAAAAAAAAAAAAAAGACACAATTGAAATATGACTGCCAGATGGCCATGGTGGGTGGCTCACACCTGTCATCCCAGAACTTTGGGAGAGAGAGGTGAGAGTATCGGGATGTCTTTCCATTTGTTTGTGTTTCCTTTAATTTATTTCATCAATGTTTTGTAGTTTTTTGTGTATAGGTCTTTTACCTCCTTAGTTAAACTTATTCCTAAACATTCTTTTTTTTTTTTTTTTTTGAGTCAGAGTCTCACTCTGTCGCTCAGGCTGGAGTGCAGTGGCATGCTCATGGCCACCACACTGTAGCCTCGACCTGCTAGGCTCAGGCGATCCTTCCGCTACAGCCTTCCGAGTAGCTGGAAGTATAGGTGCGCGCTACCATGCCCGGCTACTAAAAATTCTTAAGCATTTGGTTTGATACTACTGTAAGTGGGATTGTTTGTCTAGTTTCCTTTTCAGATACTTCATTATTTGTATATAGAAACACAACTGGTTCTTCTGTGTTGATTTTGTATCCTGCAACTTTGCTGAATTCATTTATTAGTTCAACAGTTTTTAAATGGAGTCCTTTAGAGTTTTCTATGCATAAGGTTATGTCATCTGCAAACAGGGGCAATTTACCTCTTCCTTTCTGATTTGGATGCCTTTTATAATTTTTTTTTCTTGCCAAATAGGACTTCCAGTACAATGTTGAACAGAAATGGCTAAGAGTGGGATCCTTGCCTTCTTTCTAATCTTACAGGAGATGCTTTCAGTTTTTCACCATTGAGTATGGTGTTAGCTGTTGGCTTTTCATCCGTGGTCTTGTTTGTTTGTTTTTGTTTTTTGAGTTGGAGTCTCACTCTGTTGCCCAGACTGGAGTGCAATGGCCACTCCCGGCCTCCGCAGCCTCGACCTGCTGGGCTCCGGTGATCTTTCCGCCACAGCCTTCTAAGTAGCTGGAACTATAGGCGCGCGCTACCATGCCTGGCTAATTTTTTGATTTATTGTAGGGATGAGGTCTCGCCAAGTTGCCCAGGTGGGTCTCGAACCCGCGGGGTAAGGCAATCCACTCACCTCAGCCTCCCAAAGCACACATTACAGGTTGAGCCACTGAGCCCGGCTCATCTGATCTTTATTATGTTGAGTACTTTCCTTCTATTCCTAGTTTGTTGAGAGTTTTTATCATGAAAAGGTGTTGAATTTTTTCAAACCCTTTTCTTGCATTTATCAAGATCATCATGTGATTTTTTAATTCTTTATTCTGCTAATGTGATGTGTCAATTTAATTGATTTTTGTATGTCGAACTATCCTTGTGTATCAGGGATAAATCCCACTTGGTGGTGTATGATCCCTATGTGCTGTTGAATTCAATTTGTATTTTGTTGAAGATTTTTTGTGTCTATTGGCATCATGAATATTGGACTGTAGTTTTCTTTTTCTGTGGTGTATTTGTCTAGCCTTGGTTCAGAGCAATGTTGGCCTCATAAAATGAGTTCAAAGATGTTCTTTCTTTTTTTTTTAATCAATATTTTTAATTAAGATATTGTGGGTTACAATTAAGGGTTAGGTATACAAATATGCTTCGTTCAGGTACCCTTGTTGATAAGAGGTGTCTTCCCATCCCCAAACAGATATTTACTACTGTTAATCCCATCTCCCCTCCCCCCCATAGTTTCCCATCACTGTCAGTCATTTTCTTTTTTTTTTTGAGTCGGAGTCTCTCTCTGTTGCCCCAACAGAGGGAGCGGAGCCTCGACCTGCTGGGCTCCGGCAATCCTTCCGCCTCAGCATTCCGAGTAGCCAGAATTACAGGCATGCACTACCACGCCTGGCTGATTTTTTGATTTATTGTAGAGATGAGGTCTCGCCTGCCCAGGCGGGTCTCGAACCCGCGGGCTCAGTCAATCCACTCGCCTGAGCCTCCCAAAGGCGCGGGATTACAGGCTGAGCCACCGAGCCCGGCACAGTCATTTTCTTACAGTATTACATTGGATGTTCAAAGTCCACTATACGAGTGAGAACATGTGATACTCAGATCTTTGTTTCTGTGAGAGATCATTCAGTATTATAGACTCTAGTTCCATCCAGGTTGCTGCAAAATTCATGATTTTGTTCTTTTTTATGGCTGTGTAGTATTCCATCATATATATGTACCACATTTTTTAATTCAGTCCTCTTTTGATGGACACCATGGTTGCTTCCAAGTTCTTGCTATTGTGAACAATGCTGCGATAAACATACGTGTGCAGGTATCTTTTTTATAGAGTGATTTGAGTTCTTCAGGGTATAGTCCCAGTAGGGGGATTGCGGGGTCATATGGGAGGTTGATATTTAGAGCTTTTAGGAATTGCTATACCGTTTTCCACAGAGGTTGTACTAGTTTGCACTCCTACCAACAGTGTAGAAGTGTTCCCTTTTCGCCACACCCTCTCTGGCAACTGTTATTTTTTGTTATTGATGATTGCCATTCTGACTGGAGCTAGGTGGTATCTCAGTGTGGTTTTGATTTGCATCTCCCTGATGATCAGTGAGGTTGACCATTTTTTCATGTGTCTGTTGGTTGCTCGGATGTCTTCCTTTGAGAAGTGTCTGTTCATATCTTTTGCCCACTTTATAGTGGGGTTGTTTGTTTTTCTCTTTTCAGCACATTCGAGTTCCTTATAGATCCAAGATGTTAAGCCTTTGTCAGACCTGGAGTTGGCAAATACTTTTTCCCAGTCTGTAGGCTGTCTCCCTGCTCTCTTGATGGTTTCTTTGGCTTTGCAGAAGCTTGTCAGTTAAATGAGGTCCCACTTGTCTATCTTATCTCTTATGGCCTGTGGGTTTCGGGTTTTGTTTAGGAACTGGATGTCAGTTCCAATGTCCATGAGGGTATGTCCTTCATTTTCTAAGGTTCTTATGGTTTGAGGTTTTACATTTAGGTCTCTGATCCATTTAGAGTTAATTTTTGTGTATGGGGGTAGATAGGGGTCCTGTTTCAATCTTCTGCATGTGGTCAGCCAGTTTTCCCAGCACCATTTACTGAATATGTTCTCCTCTCCCCAGTGGTAGGTGGTGGAGGCTTTGGAAAAGATGAGTTGGTTGAGAAATTGAGGTTTCGCTTCTGGAATCTCAATTCTATTCCATTGATCTATATGCCTGTTCCTGTATCAGCACAAGCTGTTTTGATTATTGTAGCTTTATAGTAAAGTTTGAAGTCTGGTAATCTGATACCACCTGCTTTGTTGTTTTTTTTTTTTTTTTGCTGAGGATTATTCTGGCTATTCTTGGTTGTTTGTGTTTCCATATGAATTCTTGTGTTGTTTTTTCTAGGTCTGAGAAGAATGTTCCTGGTAATTTGATGGGTATTGCATTAAATCTGTAGATTGCCTTAGGTAAGATGAACATCTTCACAATGTTGATTCTTCCAATCCATGAACATGGGATATTTTTCCACTTGTTTGTGTCATCTGTGATTTCTTTGAACAAAGTTTTGTAGTTTTCATTGTAAAGGTCTTTCATGTTTCTGGTTAGGAAGATGCCAAGGTATTTAATTTTTTTTGTGGCTATTGTGAATGGAATTGTGCTTTTTATTTGGGTTTCTGTTTGTTTATTATTGATGTAAAGAAATGCGATTGTCTTTTGCACATTTATTTTATATCCTGAGACTTTGCCAAAGTCCTTTATCAGTGTAAGGAGGTTTTTGACAGATTCTCTTGGGTTTTCAAGGTACACGATCATGTCATCTGCAAAGAGAGATAGCTTGACTTCCTCTTTTCCTATTTGAATACCACTGATTGCCTTCTCTTCTCTGACTGCTCTAGCCAGGACTTCCAATACTATATTGAACAGGAGCGGTGAGAGTGGGCATTCTTGTCTTGTTCCAGTTTTCAGGGGAAATGGTTCCAGTTTTTGTCCATTTAGGAGTATGCTGGCTGTGGGTTTCTCATAGATGGTTTTTACTATTTTGAGGTATGTTCCCCATATGCCTAGCTGTTGGAGGGTTTTTATCAAGAAGGGGTGCTGGATTTTATCAAAAGCTTTTTCTGCATCTAATGATATAATCATGTGGTTTTTGTTTTGACAGCTGTTGATGTATTTAATTCCATTTATGGTTTTATAAATGTTGAACCAGGCTTGCATCCCAGGGATGAAGCCTACTTCGTCATGATGGATGATTTTTGAGATGTGTTGTTGAATCCGGTTCACTAGGATCTTGTTGAGAATTTTAGCACCTATGTTCATCAAAGATATTGGCCTGTAGTTCTCTTTCTTTGTTGGATCTTTAGCTGGCTTGGGTATCAATGTGATGTTAGCTTCGTAAAATGATTTGGGAAGAGTTCCATCTTTTCAATTGCCTGGAATACCTTCAGTAGGATTGGTATAAGCTCCTCCTTAAATGTCTTGTAGAATTCTGCTGGAAAGCCATCTGGTCCAGGGCTTTTTTTTGTGGGTAGTTTTCTTATTATGTAGTCAATTTCCTTGATTGTTATTGGTCTATTTAGGGTCTCAATTTCTTCTTGTTTCAACCTAGGCAGGTTGTGTGATGACAGAAAGTCCTCCATTTCTGAAAGGTTTTCAGGTTTGTTTCCATACAAGTGTACATAGTAGTCTCTAATGATCTTTTGTATTTCTTTAGGATCAGATGTGACTTCGTCTTTTGTGTTTCTGATTGTGTTTATTTGGGCTTTTTCTCTCTTTTTCTTGGTCAGTCTAGATAGGGGACCATCGATCTTGTTTATCCTTTTGAAGAACCAGCTTTTTGTTTCATTGATTTTTTTGTATTATCTTTTTGTCTTCTATGTCCTGGATTTGGGCTTTTATTTTGGTAATCTGGATTCTTCTGCTGAAATTAGGGTTTTTGTGGTTTTGCTTTTCCAGCTTTTTTAGGTGGCTTGTTAGGCTGTTAATTTGTGATCCTTCCATTTTCTTCATGTGCGTTTGTAGGATATAAATTCCTCTCTTACTACAGCTTTCATGACATCCCAGAGATTTTGATAAGATGTTTCTTCATTTTCATTTGTTTCCAGGTATCTTTTAATCTCTGTTTTGATTTCATCATTGACCCAGGAGTTGTTTAGCATCATGCTGTTTAGTGTCCATGTCTTTGTGGGTTTTGGGGGGACCTTGTTGGTGTTAATGATTATTTTTATTCCACTGTGGTCTGAGTAGGTGCATGGTAAAATTTCAGTCCTTTTAAATTTGCTAATGCTTGACTTATGGCCAAGTATGTGGTCGATCTTAGAGTACATTCTATGCCGTGATGAGTAGAATGTGTATCCTGTGGTCTTTGGATGGAGGGTTCTATAGGTATCAATTAAGTCCATTTGATCAAGAGTCACATTGAGGTTTCGGATCTCGTTGCTGATTTTTTGTCCTGATGATCTGTCTAGGGTTGAGTGGGGTATTGAAGTCCCCAGCTATGATGGTATTGGAGTCGATATCTTTTTTAGTTTACCTAGGAGCTGCTTTATGAAAGTTGTGCTCCTATATTCGGTGCATATATGTTTAGGATGGATATTTCTTGTTGATGGATTGAACCTTTTATCATTATGTAGTGGCCTTCTGTATCTTTTTAAATTTTTGATAGCTTAAAGGGTATTTTGTCTGAGATTAAGATCGCGACTCCTCCTTTCGTTTGTGTTCTATTCGCCTGAAAATTTGTTTCTCATCCTCCTACTTTGAGTCTGTGAGTGTCCTTTCTAGTGAGGTGAGTCTCTTGAAGGCAATAGATTGTGCCTGGTGATATTTTATCCATTTTGCCATTCTATGTCTTTTCAGCGGTGCATTTAGTCCGTTCACATTCAAACTGATTATTGAAATGTGAGAGTTGATCCCTATCATAATGTTCTTACAGAGTTGTTGTTCTTCCTGTTTGTGTGTTGTCTTTCTTTTGGTTTCAGAGTTGGATCATGTGTGTTTTTAAACTTTTGCCCATACTCTTATGAAGAACGTTGTTGCTCTTTTCCCCTTTTCTTCTGTGTTCAATACTTTCTTCAGTGTTTCTTGTAGAGGTGGTCTTGTGGCAGCGTAGGTTCTTAGGGATTGGATATCTGGGAAAGATTTCAATTCTCCCTCACCGATGAAGCTTAGTTTGGCTGGGTAGGTAATTCTTGGTCGAAATTGTTTATCTTTTAGAACTTTGAAGATAGGGTCCAAGCTCTCCTAACCTGGAGGGTTTCTGTAGATAAAACTGCTGCTATTCTAATTGGTCTTCCTTGGTACATAGTCTGACCTTTTTCTCTTGCAGCCTTTAGGATTTTTTCTTTTATACCTACTTTGTTTAGGCAAATTATTATATGTCTGGAAGTTGGTCTTCTCGTTTGTTGTCTTGCAGGGGTTCTCTGAATCTCTTGTGTTTGAATTTTTTCATCCTTGATGAGATGAGGGAAGTTTTCTTGAATGATTTCATGAAATGTTTGTTCCAGTGTGGCCTCTGTTTCTCTCTCTGCCTCAGGATGGCCAATTACTCTTAGGTTTGGTCTCTTGAAGTGATCATTCATCTCTTGAAGGTTTTGTTCTGTCTTTTTGAGCTTCTTTTCTATGCTTTTGACAGTTTGGGTTAGTTCTGTGTTTTGGTCTTTGAGTTCTGAGATTCTTTCTTCTGCTTGGCTAATTCTGCTTTCCATGCTTATTAATTTGTTATTTATTTCCATCACAGTATTCTTTACTGCTGTTATTTCTTACATCAGCTCCTTCCTATTTTCCTCTTGTCTCTCCTCAATTTTTAAAATTCTCTCTATTAATGTCTTGATGTCTGGTTTGTTGCATGTGACCAGTCATTCTGGGGGCTCTTCTTTGTGTTCCGGAATCTGTTTTCTCAGTGTCTGATCTCCCAGGGGTCTGTGTGAGACCTATATTCTTCTTTTGGTTTTTCTTCATTTGTGTGGTTTTTTTCCCCCTCCCTACTTTTTCCTTCCCTCCACGTCACCGTCTTCTTTAATTCTGTTATTCAGGGGTAGAGGGATTGCTTTTACTTCTGTTTGTTCAATCTCCTATTCTTTATGTATGCCCTCTTACTTTGTTCAATTCTGGAGTTGCACTGTAGGTTGGGGGTGGTCCTTTTTGCAGTTTTGAGATTTACTTAATGGGGGAGTTGTGATTCAAAATCTATCTGCAGATCCTGGTATTTGCCGAGAGGTGTGTGGATAATCTGAAACCCACTTCCCATTGCCTTGGAATCTGTCTGTGCAGTGGGGCTGTAGGTTTACTCCCTGAAATAAAATGTGGTTAGCAGAGGGAAGAGAATGGAGCAGACAGTGGGGGCAAGAGCGGGGTGGAGAGAGAGAGGAGTAAGGGGGGAACAGACGAGTGTATCAACAAATGGAGAGAGAGACCTAAACTGAAACAGATAAAAACAATAGACCATGGCTATAGACTAACCAGCTCCCACACAAAAAAAATTAAAACATACAATGATGCTAACATACAAGCTAACCAACCACTTTATTGGTATGCTTTTCCTCTATACAAAGATATGGCTTATAGAGAGGAGAAAAGAGAAGAAAAGGAAGAGGAAAAAAAGGAACAAAACAATAGGAATAGAATCAAGTCATTAAACTAACAGAACCAATCAAGCACACTCTGAGACTTTTCGTTTAAGTCCAATGTCCTTTCAGCTCTGATTTCTAGCTTTCTTTTCAAGGTGGTAAATTAGTTCGCAGTTAGGGTCAGTTGCCCCTGACCTGCTGTGAAGGACAGTTCAGATCATCCTCTGTTCACCACTCAAATCTGGCCTGTGTCTATTTCAAGCTTGTTTCTCCCATTTGGTGTTGTTACCCTGCATTGCCAGCAGGTGGTGCTATCTCAGCTGCTCCCCCCAGAGGGGGTGGGGCCGGACAGGAGCCAGTGATGGAAGCCTGCCTCAGGGCACACAGGAGGATACTCACAGCTGGCAGGAAATCACGGTGGCAGCAGAGGTGGCAGCGATCCCAGCAGATCTTGCCTGCAGGGCTTCAAGGACTGAAGTCGTGGATCACCTCAGGTATGGGTGGCATGATGCGCTATGGCTGCCATGGAGGCCGCGGTGGTGCCGGCGCCTGCTGTGTCTGCAGCTGCAGTGGCTGTCCAGATTCCAGACTACTGCAATGCCCCAGCGGTGGCGACAGCCGAGCTCTGTGTGAAGAGCAGGCTGCCGACGTTGGGGTCCGCAGCCCCCGGGGAGAGAGCCAGAGACCCTCTGCGTTCTCCTTTGCAGAGGGTCTCATAGATCAGGTTGCCCCGTCGCCATCTTACCGGAAGTCTTATTTCGATGTTCTTTCTTCTTAACTTTTTAGGAAGAGTTTGAGAAGGAGTTTGGTTTAATTATTATTATTATTTTTTGAGTTGAGGTCTAACTCTATCATCCAGACTGGAGTGCAGTGGCATGATCATGGTTCACTGCAGCCTCAACTTCTTGGACTCAGGTGATTCTTCTGCCTCAACCTCCTGGGTAGCTGGGACTACAGATGCATGCCACCATGCCTGGTTAATTTTTTGTTTAAAATTTGTAGAGACAAGGTCTCATTATGTTATTGAGGCTGGCCTTGAACTCCTGGTCTCAAGCAATCCTTCTGCCTTGGCCTCCTAAAGTGCTAGGATTACAGACATGAACCACTGTGCCTGGCTTCTTTAAATGTTTGGTAAAATTCACCAGCAAAGCCATCTAGTCCTGAGATTTTCTTTATTGAAAGGTTTTTGGTTACTGATTCAATCTCCATATTAGTTATATATCTGATTCAGTCTTGATACATTGTGTATTTCCAGGAAATTTTCCATTTCTTTTAAGTTATCCAGTGTGCTGGCATATAATTGTTCATAATAGTCTCTTATGATCATTTTTATTTCGGTGGTATCAGTTGTAATGCCTCTTTTTGCATTTCTGATTTTATTTGTTTTAGTCTCCTCTCTTTCTTAGTAAGTGTGGCTAAAGACTTGCTAGTTAGTTATTTATTTGTTGATTTATTTATTTACTTATTTATTTAGAGTCCTTACTCTGTTGCCCAGGCTAGAGTGCAGTGGCACAATTACAGCTACTGCAGCCTTGATCTCCTGTTCTCAGATGATCCTTCTGCCTCAGCCTTCCATATAGCTGTGACTACAGGCAGGTGCCACCATGCCCAGCTAATTTTTTGATTTATTGTAGAAATGAGGTCTTGCTATGTTGCAACATTTTTTTTTTTTAGTTTTTTTTTTTAGGAGTCTCACTCTGTTGCCCAGGCTGGAGTGCAGTGGCATGCTCACGACCACCCCAGCGTCAACCTGCTGGGCTCTGGTGATCATTCTGCCTCAGCCTTCCAAGTAACCAAAACTACAGGCCCAGCTAATTTTTCATTTATTGTAGAGATGAGGTCTCGCCAAGTTGCCCAGGCTGGCCTCGAACCTGCAGGCTCAGGCAGTCCACTTGCCTCAGCCTCCCAAAGTGCTGGGATTACAGGCTGAGCCACCGAGCCCGGCCAGATTTTTTTATTTTTAAAATTATTCTCTATTTTGTTTATTCCTACTCCAATTTTTATTATTTCCTTCCTTCTGCTAAATTTGGGCTTAGTTTCTTCTTTCTAGTTCTCTAACATGTTGTTTGTTTGAGATTGTTCTTTTTATCTTTTTAACATAGACATTTGTTTTTTATAAACTTCCCTCTTAGTCCTGATTCTGACTCATCCCATAAGTTTTGGTATGTAGTATTTTCATTTTAATTAATCTCAATTTTTTTTTTAGTCTCACTCAGTTGCCCAGGCTGGAGTGCAGTGGCATGCTCACAGCCACCCCAGAGTTGACCAGCTGGGCTTCAGCGATCCTTATGCCTCAGCCTTCCAAGTAGCTGGAACTACAGGGGTGCACTACCACGCCCGGCTAATTTTTTATTTTTTTATTTATCGTAGAGACAGCCTTTCACCAAGTTGCCCAGCTGGTCTCGAACCTACGGCTCAGGATATACACTCGCCTCAGCCTCCCAAAGTGCTGGGATTACAGGCTGAGACACTGAGCCTGGCAATAATTTTTTTAATTTATTTTTATTTTTTGAGTTGGAGTCTCACTCTGTCACCCAGGCTGGAGTGCAGTGGTACACTCACGGCCACTCCAGTGTCAACCTACTGGGCTCAGGTGATCCTTCCGCCTCAGCATTCCAAGTAGCCGGAACTGCAGGCATGCACTACCACGCCCGGCTAGGTTTTTATCTATTGTAGAGACAAGGTCTCACCAAATTGCCCGGGCTGTTCTCGAACCCATGGTCTCAGCCAATCCATTCGCCTCAGCCTCCCAAAGTGCTGGGATATAAGGCTGAGCCACCGAGCCCGGCCTAATAAATTTTTTTATTTGCTCTTTGATTTCTTCTTGAACCTATTAGTTTTTCAAGAATGTGTTGTTTAATTTCCACATATTTGAAGATTTTCTAGGTTTTGTTTTATTTTTTTCTGTTATTTACTTTTAGTTGTGTTTCATTGTGGTCAGAAAAGACACTTGGTATGATTTCAGTTTCTTAAATTTGTTAAGACTTGTTTTGTGCCTGCTATGATTTGAATGTTTGGCCCTTTCAAAACTCATGTGTTGAAGGCTTAATCACCAGGGCAACAGTTTTGGGAGACTGGATCTAATGGGAGGTGATTAGGTCACGAGGGCTTTACTAGCATGAGTAAACTAATGCTGCACTAGATGGAGCTATTGGGAGTGTGTCTACTCTCTTCAGCTTTTTTGCCACGTGAGGAACAATGCTCCTTTCCCTGGAGGACGCAATGTTCAAGATACCATCTTGGAAACAGAGATGCTAAATCTGCTAGCACCTTGATTTTGCAATTCCCAGCCTCCAGAACTGTGAGAAACAAATTTATGTTCTTTATAAAATATCAGCGAGGCGCGGTGTCTCACACCTACAATCCTAGCCCTTTGGGAGGTGGAAGCGAGAGGATTGCCTGAGCCGATGGGTTTGAGACCAGCCTGGGCAACATGGTGAGACCTTATTTCTACAATAAATAAAAAAAATTAGCTGGGCATGATGGCACACGCCTGTAGTTCCAGCTACTTGGAAAGCTGAGGTGGAAGGATCACCTGAGCACAGCAGGTCGAGGATGCAGTGACCATAAGCATGCCACTGCACTCCAACCTTGGCGAAAGAGTGAGACTCTGACCCCAAAAATAAATAAGTAATCAGGTATTCTGATATAGCAGCACAAAATGGACTAAGACAGTGATCTAACATGGTGATTTATCCTGGAGAATATTCTATGTGCACTTGAAAGGAATGTGAATTCAGGGGCTATTGAGTAGAATGTTCTATATATACCTATTAGGCTTCTACATTTAGTCTATAGTGTTCAATTCATTTGTTTCCTTATTAATCTTCTGTCTGGATGTTCTATCCACTTTTGAACGTGGGATATTGGATTCTGTTACTTTATTGTATTGCTATCTATTTCTCTCTTTAGTTCTGTCAATGTTTGCTCTATGTATCTAGGTGCTCTTATGTTGGGTGCATATATATTTATAGTTGCTATACTTTATGGTCAATTGACCATTTTATCATTATATAATATCCTTATTTGTCTCTTGAAACAGTGTTTTTACTTAAAGTCTATTTTGTCTGATGTAAATATAACCACCTCTGCTTTCTTTTGGTTACAATTTGCATGGAATATTTTTTCCCATTCCTTTACTTAATGTGTGTCCTTAAATCTAAAGTGAGTTTCTTGTAGACAGCACGTAGTCTTTTTTTTAAAATCCATTCTATGTTTTTTGATTAGAAGGTTTAATCAATTGACACTTAAAGCAACTACTGATAAGAAAGAACTTACTATTGCTGTCTTATTTGTTTTTTTGTTAGTCTTATAATTATTTTGTCTGTCTTTTCCTTTCTTGCTGCCATCCTTTTGGTTTCGTTGGTTTTTTGTATTGATATGCTTTGACTCCTTTCTCTTTCTCTTTTGTGTAAATTTTACAGGCATGTTCTTTGTCATTACCACAGGGTTATAGACCAAAAAAACTCCTAATAGAACAAACTATTGTAATATGGGAACAACCCAAGTTCAAGAATATACAAAAACCTTAAAACGTTGACTCCCTCCATATACTTTATGTTGCTGTCATCATAACTTGCATGTATTTATATTGGGAATCTTTATATTTCTTTTAGCTATAATTATTTATAATACTTTTATCTTTTAACTTTTATACTAGAAGTAAAAGTGATTATCTACCCCCATTACAGTATTCTGTATTTGTCTATATATTTACTGTTGCCACGTTTGGTATTTCCTTATGTAATTATTTTGCTGATTAACATACTTTTGTTACAACTTGAAGAACTCCCTGTAGCATTTTTTTTTTTTTTTTGGTAAGACCAGTCTAATGGTGATAAATTCCCTTAGCTTTCATTTTTCATGGGAAAAAAAATGATTTCTCCTTCATTTTTGAAGGACTGTTTTGCCAGAAATAGTATTCTTGGTTACCTTTGTTTTTTCCTTTCAGCACTTTGACCGTATTATCCTATTTCCTTCTGGCCTACAAGGTTTCTGATGAGAAATTGAGAAATCAGCTCAAAATCTTTTTTTGTTTTTTTGAGTCGGAGTCGCACTCTGTTGCCCAGGCTGGAGTGTAGTGGCATGTTCACGGCCCCACAGCCTTGACCTGCTGTGCTCAGGTGATCCCTCTGTCTCAGCCTTTCAGGTAGTTGGAATTACAGTCACGTGCCACCATGCCCAGCTAATTTTTTTATTTATTGCAAAGACAAGGTCTCACCAAGTTGCCCAGGCTGGTCTCGAACCCGTGGCTCAGGCAATCCTCTCACCTCGGCCTTCCAAAGTGCTGGGATTACGGGCTTGAGCCAGTATGCCCAGCAAGCCTTTTTTTTATGGCAACTTAACCTGCATCCACCAACTAGTATCCTTAGTTTACTTAGTAATAGTAATATTTAGTATTAATACTTAGTATTACTATCACTAATTCTTTTTTTTTTTGAATTGGAATCTCACTCTGTAGTCCAGGCTGGAGGGCAGTGGCACTCTCATGGCCACCCCAGTGTCGACCTGCTGGGCTCCAGTGTTCCTTCTGTCTCAGCCTTCCATGTGGCTGGAACTACAGGCACATGCTACCATGCCTGACTAATTTTTGAAATGTATTTATTGTAGAGACGAGATCTTGCCAAGTTGCCCGGGTTAGTCTTGAACCCATGGGCTCAGGCAATCTATTATCCTTGGCCTCCCAAAGTGCTAGGATTACAGGCTGAGCCACTGAGCCCGGCCAACTCATAGTTTTATAGTAGTTGCCTTGTGCGTTCCCTTGTACATTCCTATCTTAACCATTTAATGTGCATAACTCAGTAGTTTTAAGTATATTCACATTCTTGGTGGAACCAATCTCCAGATCTCTTTTCACCTTGTAAACCTGAAACTCTATACCCATTAAATAATAACTCCTTATCCCTCTGTTTTCTCAGTCCCTGACAACCACCTTTCTATCCTAAATCTCTTTCTCTATGAATTTGACTACTCTAGTTACCTCATGTAAGTGGAATCATACAATATTTGTCCTTTTTTGTCTGGCATATTTTGCTTGGCTTAAGGTCCTTAAGGTTTCTCCATGTTGTAGCATGTGTCAGAATTTGCTTCCTTTTTAAGGTGGAAAAACATTCTACTGACTAGGTTTTCCACATTTTGTTTATCTAGTCATCCGACAATGTACACTTGGGTTGGTTCAACCTTTTGGCTATTGTGAATAATACTGCTATGAATATGGGTGTATAAATATCTACTCATATCCTACTCACTCCGTCGCCCAGGCTGGAGTGCAGTGGCACACGGCCATCCCAGCGTTGACCTGCTGGGCTTTGGTGATCCTTCGGCCTCAACCTTCCAAGTAGCCGAAACTACAGGCACGGGTTACCATGCCCAGCTAATTTTTTATTTTATTTATTTATGATAGAGACAAGGTCTCACAAGTTGCCCAGGCTGGTCACCCTACTTTTAATCCTTGTGGATATATACCCAGAAGTAGAATTGCCACCATCACTATTCTTAATTACAAAGTAAACGACTCTGTGTTTATAAGAGAAAGTAAGGATGGTCAGGCAGTTTGTTGAATGTTTATCATCATTTCCATGTACTCACTGGAGCGTTCTCATTTAAAGAGGGAAAAGGATTTTTGCCTTCTCACACATGCATATAAAGTCCCATTCACTGACACTTTCAACCACATCTTGTTTCTAGGGTAACTGTTTATATTCTTCTGTCTATATATGCATGTGTGTCCATAAATTGCACTCACCACAAATGCCATAATCGTATTAAACACTCCCTATACTCATATCACAGCTGCATCTTAGAATTTCAACATTGAGATGCTAATACCCTTTCATTGTAGATATATAATTTCACAGAATCTGTTGCTTCAGGTTTATGTAAAAGCCCAAGTTCCATTCAAGTGAAAGACCAAAAAAAAAGATGGTGGCCTAAAAAATGCACTCGAAGTGTCTAAAACAGATTAAATAAAACATAGACCAGCAGTCCAACAAGGAATTAGAAAAAACAAGCCATTCATATACTTACATACAATCAGTAAAGACATGAAAATGTACTCATTTGCATGAATAATCAAAGAAGTGGAAATTAAAGATGAAATTTTATTTTATTTTTGAGCTGGTGTCTCATTCAGTCAAAATGAGTGTAGTGACACGCTCATGGCCACCGCAGCCTCAACCTGCTGGGCTCAGGAGATCCTTCTGTCTCAGCCTTCAAAGTAGCTAGAACCACAGGCTTGTGCCACTACATCTGGCTAATTTGTTGATTTATTGTAGAGATGAGGTCTCGCCAAGATGCCCAGACTGGTCTCGAATCCCTGGACTCAAGACAGTCCTTTCCCCTCTACCTCCCAAAGTGCTGGGACTACAGGCATGAGCCACCATGCCCAGTGAGATTTTATTTTTTAACTTCAGATTGATAGGTAAAGAGTGGTGTTATGAAGTTTTGGTGGGGTTATAGAGAAATAAACTCTGAGGGTAGGAATGGAATAAGGCACAACCATTTAGAAGCACAATTTGAGCCGGGCTCGGTGGCTCAGCCTGTAATCCCGCGCCTTTGGGAGGCTGAGGTGAGTGGATTGCCTGAGCCCGCGGGTTCGAGACCCGCCTGGGCAGGCAAGACTTCATCTCTACAATAAATCAAAAAATTAGCCGGGCATGGTAGCGTGCGCCTATAGTTCCAGCTACTTGGAAGGCTGAGGTGGAAGGATTGCTGGAGCCCAGCAGGCGAGGCTGCGGTGGCCGGGAGCGGCCACTGTACTCCAGTCTGGGCGACAGAGTGAGATTCCAACTCAAAAAAAATAAATAAATAAAAATAAATAGAAGCACAATTTGGCAAAAACAAAAACAAAAACAACCTATGAGTCAGCATGTGCACTTTTAGCAATTTGTATTTCAGAAGCATTTCACAAGTCATAAGAATACATACATATACACAAATCCATAAGAATATATATATATATATAAATATATTAATAAGGGAATACACATCATCTGTTCTAAAAGCAAACAGTTGAAAGCATCCACATGTCCACCCATAGGTGTAATGTGTTGAATTATGTCCCCTCAAAAGATAACTTCAAGTCCTAAACCATGGTGTACCTGCGAATGTGACCTTATTTGGAAATAGGTCTGTGAAGGCATGATTAGTTAAGATGAGATCATATAAGAGTTGGCCCTAAACCTAATGACTAGTGTCCTTATAAGAAGAGAACACACAGAGAGAAGGTCATGTGACCACACAGGTAGAAATTGGAGTGATGGGGCCATAAGCCAAGGAACACCTGGAGCCAATGCTGGATGAGGCAAGGGAGGATTCTTCCCTAGAACATTCAGAGGGACTATAACCCTGTCAACACCTTGATTTTGGATGTTTGCCCTCTAGACCTGTGGGAGAATAAATTTCTGTTGTTTTATTTTATTTTATTTTATTTTTTTTGAGTTCAAGTCTCACTCTGTCGCCCAGACTGGAGTGCAGTGGCTGCTCCCGGCCACCGCAGCCTCGACCTGCTGGGCTCCGGCGATCCTTTCGCCTCAGCCTTCCGAGTAGCCGGAATTACAGGCATGCGCTACCACGCCCGACTGATTTTTTGACTTATTGTAGAGATGAGGTCTGGCTGCCCGGGCGGGTCTCGAACCCGCGGGCTCAGGCAATGCACTCACCTCAGCCTCCCAAAGGCCGGGATTACAGGCTGAGCCACCGAGCCCGCTGTTGTTTTAAACCACTCAATTTGCAGTAATTTGTTATAGCAGCCCTAAAAAAAATACAACAGGGATTGGCTCAATAAATAACAGTGCATACACATGACTAAATATGGGAGCAAAGCCCTCAATCTGTTCCTTTTTGTGCTTTTGTTTTTGAAATATATGCATATAGTTCCTTTCATAAAAATAAAACGAAATTTAAACAATAAAAAAAGTATCATTCTATTTCCTTCCCTATAACCTGGCTGTTAAATTTTATTTGTTGCACTCGAAAGCCAAAATAAAAGTTGGGCTCATGCCTATAATTCCAGCACTTTGGGAGGCTGAGGTGAGAGGATTGCCTGAGTTCAGGAGTTTGAGACCAGTCTGGACAAATTGGTGAGACCTTGTCTCTAAATTAAAAAAAAAAAAAAATTAGCTGGGCATGGTGGCGTGCACCTGTGGTTCCAGCTACTTGGAAGGCTGGGGCGGAAGGATCACTTTAGCCCAGCAGGTCGAGGCTGTGGTGACCGTGAGCGTGCCACTGCACTTCAGCCTGGGCAACAGAGTAAGACTCCAATTAAAAATAAAAAAGAACAATTACATTGATTCTTCTTCATAAAATGTTGAGCTGAAAAGGTCTGAGGTTGCCTAATATGGTAGGCAGAATGATGGCTCTCAAAGATATCCACACCTTAATCCCAGAACCTGTGAATATGTTAGGTTATGTGCCAAAGGAGAATTAGGTTTGCAGAGGGAAATAGATTGTTAGTCAGTTGATCTTAAGGAGTTGAGCTTGGATTATCCAGGTGGGCCCAATATCATCACAAGGATCCTTACAAGTGGAGGGGGCGTCAGAAAAGAGTGTCAGAGGAATACAACTCAGAAAGACTCAACTAGCCATTGGTGGCTTTGGCTTTGAAGATGGAGGAAAGGGCCACGAATCAGGGAATGCAGGCAACCTCTAGCCATGGGAAAAGGCAAGGAAATAGGTTCTTCCCAAGAGGCTCCAGGAAGGAACACAGTTCCACTGACATCTTAATTTTAGTCAAGTGAGACGCGCATCAGACTTCTGACCTTCCACATCAGACTTCTGACATTCTTCTAAAAGAGAATTAAGTTGGCGTTCTTTTTTTTTTTTAGTTGTAGTCTCACCTTGTCGCCCAGACTGGAGTGCAGTGGCCGCTCCCGGCCACCGCAGCCTCGACCTGCTGGGCTCCGGCGACCTTCCGCCTCAGCCTTCCAAGTTGCTGGAACTACAGGCATGCGCTACCACACCCGGCTAATTTTTTTTGATTTATTGTAGAGATGAGGTCCCGCCAAGTTGCCTGGGCGGGTCTCGAACCCACGGGCTCAGGCAATCCACTCCCCTCAGCCTCCCAAGGTGTGGGATTACGGGCTGAGCCACCGAGCCCGGCTAGTTGGCATTCTTTTAAATCACTAAGTTTGTGGTAATCTGCTATGGCAGCAATAGGAAACCCACACACCTGGTCAAACCCTTATCCTGCAGAAGAAGAACTTGAGACCTGAGAAAATGAGCAAGCAGAAGGATCAAACTCAACCTCGGATCTTCTGGTTAATAGGGTGTCTCTCTTTTTTTAGATTGGAAAATATAGTTTATTTAGAAAGTAGATTAGAGAGAAAGAGGAGATTCACCTTTCCAAGGTAGGGGAGGGGGCCAAAGCTTAGAAAACATGGCCACACCAGAGTTTAGTGAAGTGATGGCTAGGGTGTCTCTTTTCACTACCAAGTGTGTACATGAATAATAAATGAGAGGATAAATCACCTTTCACCTCAAACACATTTTGTCATAGTCAAACCTACTGGTATGCTTAAACTATGGTTTGCTCAGGCTGGGCGCGATGGCTCAAGCCTGCAATCCCAGCACTTTGGGAGGCCGAGACGACAGTATTGCCTGAGTCCAGGGGTTCGAGACCAGCCTGGGCAACTTGGTGAGACCTCATCTCTACAATAAATCAAAAAGTTAGCCAGGCATGGTGGTGCATGCCTGTAGTTCCAGCTACTTGGAAAGCTGGGGCGGAAGGATCACCTGAGCCCAGCAGGTCAAGACTGTGGTGGCCACGAGCATGCCACTGCACTCCAGCCTAGGCAACAGAGTGAGACTTCAACTAAAAAAAAAAAAATCTATATCTTATCTCTATCTCTATCTCTCTATCTCTCTATCTCTCTATCTATCTATCTATCTATGGTTTGTTCTTGGAAGAATTCAGCTTATTACCATTTCTGGATCACTTCTCATTTTAAAAATAAACAAGGACATTTCGTGCTCACTCTCAAATCAACTTACTAAGAACCACTTTTCTCCTGCTCAACTGGTCAGACTTGTCTCCTGTGGAAAAATTAAACTGGATTTTTCACTCAAAACCAGTTCAGAGTTTTTATTCTCGTGCAATTAAAGAGTTTCCTAAGAAAACAAACATATCAATCCATCCACTTAAAGTTAACGCAGATGTCACAGGATCACTATAGATGAAAACAGCTGTTCATTGCCAAGCGTAATAAAGAGACCATTTCCAAGATTAAGGTGATTCTGAACCTTGTTCTTCCAGGCACTCAAAGGTTAACTCAAAGCAATGATGTAGAAACACTGGAAAGGGGAAAAGGTCCCGATCAAGTGCCATATGAAGAAAAATTCTTACTTTTATTTTTTTTTTCATTTTTTATTTTTTTTGAGTGGGAGTCCCACTATGTCGCCCAGACTGGAGTGCAGTGGCATGCTCACGGTCACTGTAGCCTTGACCCGCTGGGCTCAGGCGATCTTCTGCCTCAGCCTTCCAAATAGCTGGAACTACAGGCACACGCTACCATGCCTGGCTAATTTTTAAAAATTTTTCATTTAATGTAGAGACAAGATTTTGTCAAGTTGCCCAGGCTGGTCTCGAACCCATGGGCTCAGGCAATCCTCTCACTTCGTCCCCCCAAAGTGCTGGGATTATAGGCTTGAGCCACTGCACCCAGCCCTTACTTTTATTAATATAAGAAAACCAAACATATCTTAGAAAACCTGAGTCCTTTAGTGTGTATTTTGTTGAATTAAGACACACAGCGGAGTCTTATGATAATTACTTTACTCATACTGTAATGTGCAAAACTGGAATAATCAAGTAAGAACAACGACTAGATGTTATTTTAAATTTTAAAATACGCTGGGCACAGTAGTTCATGCCTCTAATCCCAGCAGAGAAGCTGAGGTGGGAGGATCGCTTGAGCCCAGGAGATCAAGACCAGCCTAGGTAAATAGTGAGACCTCATCTCCACAAAAAAAGTCAAGAATTAGTCAGGTGTAGTGGTGCTCACCTGTAGTCCCAGCTACTTGGAGGCTGAGGAAGAAGAATCTCCTGAACCCAGTAGGTCAAGGCTGTGGTGAGCAGTGATTGTGCTACTGCATTCCAGCCTGAGCAAGAGAGTGAGATTCTGATTCAAATATAAAAAATAAACTTTAAAACAAATTCCATAGTTTGGTTGAAAGAGTGCTGGCCTTAAATTCAGAAAACTGGGTTCAGGTCTGGGTTTTGCCATTTCTATGTCGTTATCACCTTGCTGAGTCTTACATTTAAAATTCCCACTTGGTACGGTGGCTCACACCTGTAATCCCAGCACTTTGGGAGGCCAAAGCAAGAAGACTGCTTGAGCCCAAGACTTGGAGACCAGTCTGGGAAACATGGCGTCCTTGTCTCTACAATTAAAAAAAAAAATTAGCCAGGTGTAGTGGCACGTGTAATCCTGACTATTCAGGGGCTGAAGCTGAGGGATCACCTGAGCCTAGCAGGTCAAGACTGTGGTAGTCATGAGCATGCCACTGCACTCTACCCTGGGGGGCAGAGTGAGACTCTGACTAAAAAAGTAATAATAATTCCCAGTTTATAAATGGGAATAATAATCTCTTCCTGACCTGATAACAGGTGCTTGTGTGTACAGAATGAAATATGGAGTGTGGGCCAGGCTTGGTGACTCACACCTGTAACCCCAGCACTTTGGGAGGTCAAGGTGTGAAGACTGCCTGAGCCCAGGAGTTGGAGACCGGCTTGGGAAACATGGAGTCCTTGTCTCTACAAAAGAAAAAAAATTAGCTGGGTGTGGTAGCATGCCTGTAGATCCAGCTACTTGGAAGGCTGAGACGGAAGGATCTTCTGAGCCCAGCAGGTGGAGGCTGCGGTAGCTGTGATCCTGCCCCTGCACTCCAGCCTCAGTGACAGAGTGACACTCTGACTCAAAAAGAAAAAAAAGAAAGAAAGAAGGAAATAAGGAGTGTAACAATTCTTGAACTTTGACTCTCAGTGCCAAGGAAAAGTCTTGTGCAGGAAGGAGGAGCTAGATGCAGAAAAATGAGACCATGCAGATAAGGCCATAGGTGCAGTTGAAATTCCTGCCCTCTGCCAGGCTCGGTGACTCAGCCTGTAATCCCAGCAATCCCAGCACTTTGGAGGCTGAGGCGAGTGGATTGCTTAAGTTCACGGATTCAAGACTAGCCCGGGCAACTTGACGAGACCTCATCTCTACAATAAGTCAAAAATTAGCCGGGTGTGGTAGTACGCGCCTGTAGTTCCGGCTACTTGGAAGGCTCAGGTGGAAGGATCGCTGGAGCCCAGCAGGTCGAGATTGGGGTGACCGTGAAAAAAAAAGGAAATTCCTGCTCTCAAGTGCTCAGCCTCACTCATCATCAGAGAAATGCAAATCAAAACCATACTGAGATACCACCGAACCATAGTAAGAATGGCCACAATTAATAAAACAAACAACAACAGATGCTGGCGAGGATGTGGAGAAAAAGGAATACTTCTACATTGCTGGTGGGAATGCAAACTAGTGCAAGCTCTTTGGAAGACAGTGTGAAGATGTCTGAAAGAACTAGATATTGGCCTTCCATGTGACCCAGCAATCCCCCTATTGGAAATATACCCGGAGGAACTCAAATTATTCTACAAAAAATATACCTGCACACACATGTTTGTTGCAGCTCTGTTCACAATAACAAAAACATGGAACCAACCATGCTGCCCATCGAAGCTGAACTGGATTTAAAAAATGTGGTACACAATGGAAATATATACACAATGGAATATTATGCAGCCATAAAGAAGGACAAACATATGGACTTGGCAGCAATTTGGATAGATTTAGAGTCAGTCATACTCAGTGATCTATCACAGAAACAAAGAACAGAGTACCACATGTTCTCATTCATAAACAGACTTTGAACAATTATAATACTATAAGAAAGGGATTGGCAGTAGTGGGAAACTGCCAGGGGAGGGGGGCGTGGGATTGGCAGTTGAGGGAAACTGCCAGGGGAAGAAGGGGCACACCTCATGAATAAGGGTACCTGCATAATGAACATTTGTATACCTAACCCTGAACTGTACCCCACATCTTTAAAATTAAAAAAAAACAAAAAACAAAAAAGGCCGGGCTCGGTGGCTCAGCCTGTAATCCCAGTACTTTGGGAAACTGAGGCAAGATGATTGCCTGAGCCTGTGTGTTCAAGACCAGCCCAAGCAATTCGGTGAGACCTTGTCTCTAAAATAAATAAAAAATTAGCCAGGTGTGGCAGCATATGCCTGTAGTTTCGGCTACTTGGAAGGCTGAGGCAGAAGGATTGCAGGAGCCCAGCAAGTCGATGCTGGGGTGGCCATGAGCATGCCACTGCACTTCAGCCTGGGTGACAGAGTGAGACTCCAACTCAAAAAAAAAAAAAAGAAAAAAGAAAAAAAGAAAGAAATTCCTGCCACCTCTGGCAAAGAAAAGACCTTTGCCAAAACAAGCAGTTCCTTATTCAAGTTCATACACCAAGTTAGTTTCTTGCATTGGAAATTGTCCTGCTGCTGGCACTGCCCTGACCTTGCCAGTGATAAGTTGGGTATCTTTTTTTTTTTTTGAGTTGGAGTCTCACTCTGTTGTCCAGATTGTCCAGCCAGGCATGCCTGGCTAATTTTTTTATTTACTGTAGAGACAAGGTCGACGAGGTCTCTCCAAGTTCCCCAGGCTGGTCTTGAATCCCTGGTGTCAGGCAATCCTCTTGCCTCGGCCTCCCAAAGTGCTGGGATTACAGGCATGAGCCACCATGCCTGGCGAGTTGGGTATCATTTTTTTTTTTTTTTTTTGAGTTGGAGTCTCACTCTGTTGCCCAGACTGGAGTGCAGTGGCTGCTGCCGGTCACCGCAGCCTCAACCCACTGGGCTCTGGCAATCCTTCCGCCTCAGCCTTCCAAGTAGCTGGAACTACAGGCATGCGCTACCACGCCCGGCTAATTTTTTATTTATTGTAGAGATGAGGTCTTGCCAAGTTGCCCAGGCGGGTCTCAAACCCGCGGGCTCAGGCAATCCACTCACCTCAGCCTCCCAAAGGCGTGGGATTACAGGCTGTGCCACCGAGCCCGGCAAGTTGGGTATCTTAATCTACTCCCTGGCCTTTTGTGGTTTCCTCTTCATTTTATCCAGTTCAGGTATTCAGGAACAAAGAATGATTTTCCCTCTCATCCAACCAGTTAGGATATTTTAATAAGCAAGTGAAGAAACTCCATCTCAGAATGGCTTAACAAGTGCAGAGGTATATTATCTCACAGAAGAAGAAACCCAGAGAAAGGGTGGTTTCATGATAGTTAATAAATGGGCCGAAAGCTCTATCATCTCTGATCGTTGCTTTAGGACACCCAGAAGAAGCCAGATCAATTTTTTAAAAAAATAAAGGGACAGTAGCTCATGCCTGTAACCTCAGCACTTTGGGAGGCTAAGGCAGGAGGTCGCTTGAGGCCAGGAGTTCAAGACCAGCCTGGGTAACACAGCAAGACCCAGCTCTAAAATTTAAAAAAAAACTTTAACCAGGCATGGTGGTGTGCGGCCATCACCTCAGCTACTCTAGAGGCTGAAGTGGGAGGATTGCTTGAGCCCAGGAGCTCAAAGTTACTGTGAGCTGTGATCACACCACTGCACTTCAGCCTGGATGATAGAATAAGACCTTGTCTCAAATTTAAAACAAAACAAAACACTTTCCAGAAGTTTCCAAATAACTTCTCTGTGTCAATGATTGGAATTGGGTGGGTCTCAGCGTCGCCTGTGAACTTATCACGGGTAAGCAGAATGAGATGCCCATGGCTGGTGTAGATAATCAGGATTTCTTCCAGTCACAGAGGGGAGGACAGACACTGAAACAAAACCTGGGTCTGCTAATGTGGAATAAAGGAAGAGGGCTGAAGAGTGGGCAATCAATTCCCTGCTGGTACTGGAAAATGATCTCAATAGTTCAGTTCTGCTCTTTATGGTAATTGTATACAAGTTGAAAGGGAAGGTTCATTATAACCTTTCTTACCTTAGATAGCTAAGAGACATCGAGAACTTGACATCCAAAATGAATGTCAAGAAACCACCGATCTTTTCCCTCAAACCTGCTTGATTAATAACAGCCCCATCTACTGGACCAACATCCTGGAGTCATCCTGGGCTGCTCGTCATTGCACCAAACATCCTCCCTGTCGGCCAATTTTATTGGCATTGCCTTTTTTGAGTTGGGGCCTCACTTTGTCGCCTAGGCTGGAGTGCAGTAGCATGATCACGGCTCAGTGCAGCCTCAATCTCCTGGGCTCAGGCAATCCTTCCACCTCAGCTTCCCAAGTAGCTGGGACTACAGGCATGTGCCACCATGCCTGGCTAATGTTTTAATTTTTGTACGAACGAGGTCTTGCTCTGTTGCTGATGCTGGTATAGAACTCCTGGGCTCAAGCCATCCTCTTGCCTCAGCCTCCCAAAGTGCTGGAGTTACAGGCGTGAGTCACCACATTCAGCCTGGTATTGCCCTTGAAATACTACATACGCAACTTGGGGCCCAGGAAACTGTGTGGCAGGGGCTGGGGGGAAAGCTACCCTCCCCATAAAACCTCAGTATAAAACCCAGTCACAATCCACACCCAGAGTACTAGCGGGTATCAGAAGGCAGCACCCTCCACATGAAATTGGGTGACCTCAGATGGGGAGCAGCAGTGATGAAATTTCATATGGCTCTGTGGACAGTGAATGGCATCAAGAGACCAGAAGAGGAAGGACAAGGCAGATGCCATGTGTAGCTGCGGCTGACACTTGGCGTGTGGGCACATGTGCACTGCTGCTTTGGTCCAGAAATAACTGGGGACACCTGCGGATGGGAGGAAGGGCTAATTTCCAGTCAAGCTGGTGGGGGCCGGTGCCAGGAGGAACATGTAAATTGTCTTTATTTTGTGGTTACTACATGATCAAGGTCTTTGGAGCTAAAGGTGGAAAACTCCAAATATATGTGATGAGGACGATGCTTTAAAAATATTAAACTAAGGACTGGGTGTGGTGGCTCGCATTGCACTCTGGTCTAGGTGACAGAGACCCCTGACTCAAAAGAAAAAAGAAAGAGTGAAAGAAAGAAAGAAGAAAATAAAATATCTTGCTGAGAGAAAAAGTTTTTGTTGTTCTTTTTCTTTTCTTTTCTTTTTTTGAGTTGGAGTCTCACTCTGTCACACAGGCTGGAGGGCAGTGGCACGCTCACGGCCACTGCAGCCTCAACCTGCTGGGCTAAGGTGATCCTTCTGCCTCAGCCTTCCGAGTAGCTGGAACTACAGGTGTGCACCACCATGCCCAGCTAATTTTTTGATTTATTGTAGAGATGAGGTCTTGCCAAGTTGCCCAGGCGTGTCTTGAACCCTTGGGCTCAGGCAATCCTTTCACCTCTGCCTTCCAAAGTGCTGGGATTACAGGCGTGAGCCACTGTGTCTGGCTGAGAAAAATATGTTGTAAATTCTTTTAGCATTCATTAACAAATCAAGAGTCAAGTCTCATAAAAGCATTGTAGAATTTCACTATACACTAAGGGTAGCAAAGGCATAAGGTAGGGCAATCCTTAAAGGGTGGTCCTCACCAGTGGCACCAGCAGCTGCTGGGAGCTTGTTAGAAATGTATGTTGTCAGGCCTGTCACAGATGGGGTGAGTCAACTGTGCTTCAATGAGCTCTTCGTGTAATCTTTCTTCTTCTTTTTTCTCACTCTGTTGCCCAGGCTGGAGTGCAGTGGCTTGATCATGGCTCACCACAGCCTCGACCTTCAGGGTTTAGGTGATCCTTCCACCTCAGCCTCCCAAATAGCTTGAACTATAGGTGCATGCTGCATGTCCAACTAATTTTTTGATTTTGCAGAGACGAGGTCTTGCTATGTTGCCCAGACTGTTCTCAAATTCCTGGGCTCAAGCAATCCTCCCGTCTTGGCCTCCCCAAGTGCTGGAATTACAAGCATGAACCACCATCCTATGTGCTTTCTGATGTAGCTAAAGTTTGAGACCCTCTGAGGAAGAAGTGAAACACCTTTTCTTCAGGGCTGTGGGAAAAAAAGGAAAGGAGAGACCTCTAGAGGAAACAGGTGGTGTGGGCCACATGGGTCCTGACTTCCCCATTCTCTGCGCAGCTCTGAAGACGTGAGGCAGAAACACACAAAGAGCAATGACAGATCTTGAGACCTTCAGGAGGGCTAGGAGTGCACACCCAACTGTGGACGGAGGAGGAGGAAGGCTCTGGGGGAGGCATTTTGGCATGGCACCCAGTGACAGGGCAGTCAGCTGTGGAGGGAGGTGTCAAGATAGGAAAGATGGCTGGGCCTGGTGGCTCATGCCTGCCATCCCAGCCTGTTATGGGGGCCAAGGCGAGAGGATCACTTGAATCTGAGATTTTGGGACCAGCCTGGGCAACATAGCGAGACTACACATTTCTGTCTCTCTCTCTCAATCTTTTTTTTTTTTGAGTTGGAGTCTCACTCTGTCGCCCAGACTGGAGTGCAGTGGCCGCTCCTGGCCACCTCAGCCTCGACCTGCTGGGCTCCGGTGATCCTTCCGTATCAGCCTTCCAAGGAGCTGGAATTACAGGCGCGCGCTACCACGTCCGGCTAATTTTTTGATTTATTGTAGAGATGAGGTCTTGCCAAGTTGCCCGGGTGGGTCTCGAACCCGCGGGCTCAGGCAATCTACTCACCTCAGCCTCCCAAAGTGAGGGATTATAGCCACCGACCCTGGCTTCTCTTGATCTCTTAAAAAAAAAAAAAAAAAAAAGGGAAATTTAAGGAGCGTCACCTGCCTGGCCCTGGCACACCTCAGGCTCCCTGACATTCTCGTGGACCACAATGTTACTATATGAAAATGCCAAGTTGACTGGAGACCAGCAGCAGCCTGGGGACAGGGAAAAGAGAAGGGGACCTGGTGACAAGAGGCAAGTGGCCAGCACCCCAGACCCCAGTGGTAGGCAGTGGTAGGGCCAGTTACACTGTAGCCATCACCAGTCTAGAACCAGTCTGGACTGGCCGTCTGTGGCAGAAGCTCACAAGGACGCTGATGACAGAAGCACATGGAGAGGAGGTACCTGGTCCCACTGCTGCCTGACCTCTACCCCCCAGAAAAATGCCCCAAGCTCATCCTGGAGTTGGCCAGCAGGAAAGTGGGCCTCTGAGCCCTTCCCAGGGAGGTTATACAGTCTGAGGAGGGCAGAGTGTTGGCCTATGAGGCTTGGGATCATCAACAACCTCCTCTGGGAAGCAGTTTCTACCATTTATTTATTTTTTGTGTGTGAGCTTAAGTCTTACTCTGTTGCCCAGGCTGGAGTGCAGTGGCATGATTATGGCTCATTCCAGCCTCGACCTCCTGGGCTCAGACTATCCCTCTGTCTCAGCCTTCCAAGTAGCTGGGATTACAGGTGTGAGCCACTGTGCCTGGCAGTTTCTAGTATCTATGATGAAGTCATGAAGCAATTTTCTGACAGATTTTGATGGCATTAAGAATTCCACTAGGCAGATGGGTTTACCTACACTGCCTAGTTATGGATCAGCTGGATTGCTGGCTATCAGAAAAACACATCATTTTTCACCTGACGATATTATCTAGTCACCTTTAATTCTATTACAAGTTTCTACCGGAAAGAAATCTCTGAACTGGTTTTATTAGATGCCTTATTCCTCTGCAGCAAGTTTAAAATAAAACTTTATGTGTGCTCATAATGAACTCATATCTGAGCAAGGTTTTTTTTTTGAGATGAACTCTCACTCTGTCACCCAGACTGGAGTGCAGTGGCACACCTATAGCTCACTGCAGGCTTGATGTCCTGGGCTCAGGTGATCCTTCTGCCTCAGCCTCTCAGATAGCTAGGACTACAGGTGCATGCCACCACACCGGCCTTTCTGCCTTCAGTCTCACCCCATCCCCTTTCAATCCACCTACTCAGCGAGTGCCCATTCTTATTCTCTGATGAAACTTCTTTAATGGTTTCTTTTTTTTTTTTTTCTTTTTTTCCGAGTTGGAGTCTCACTCTGTTGCCCAGACTGGAGTGCAGTGGCCACTCCCGGCCACTGCAGCCTCGACCTGCTGGGCTCCGGCGATCCTTCAGCCTCAGCCTTCCAAGTAGCTGGAACTACAGGTGTGCACTACCACGCCCAGCTAATTTTTCGATTTATTGTAGAGATGAGGTCTCACCAAGTTGCCCAGGCGGGTCTCGAACCCGCGGGCTCAGGCAATCCACTCACCTCAGCCTCCCAAAGTGCTGGGATTACAGACTGAGCCACCGACCCCGGCTTTAGTAGCGTCTTATCTCTATCGTTAAGAAATTGTTTTTGACTACATATAACAGAATTCTGGTAGCTGGGCATGGTGGCTCATACCTGTGAATAACAGTACTTTGGGAGGCTGAGGCAGGAGGATTGATTAAGCCCAGGAATTCAAGACTGCAGTGAGCTATGTTTGCATCACTGCACTCCAGCCTAGGCAACAGAGTGAGAGCCTATCAAAAAAAAAAAGAAAGAAAGAAAGAAAGAAAGAAAACAAATTGTTGTATACTTAACCCTTAACTGTACCCCACAATATCATAATAAAAAATAATGCTTATAAAAAAAAAAAAGAAAACAAATCTGGGTATGCTGCTTAATTAAAGAAAAGTTTATTTTTCTCATGTGATAAAACATGTCCAGATAAGCAGCCCACTTTCATTGATAACACTTGGTGCATTCTTGTGAACCTTACAGCAATGTGGTTCAATGTGCTTAACTAATAAGCAAGGTTATGAGTGTATTTATTTCTTAGCATTAAAAAGTCAACTGTTTTGCTGGGTGTGGTGGCTCATACCTGACATCCCAGCCCTTTGGGAGGCAGAGGTGAGAGGATTGCCTGAGTTCAGGGATTTGAGACCAGCCTGAGCAACATGGTGAGATCTCGTCTCTACAATAAATCAAAAAAATTAGCCGGGTGTTGTGGTGCACACCTGTGGTTCCAGCTACTTGGAAGGCTGAGGTAGAAGGATTGCCTGAGCCCAGCATGTCGGGTTGCAGTGGCCGTGAGTGTGCCACTGCACTCTGGCACGGGCAACAGAGTGAGACTCTGACTTAAAAAAAAGTCAACTGTCTCTTTGTACTTTACTTCTTCTGAATTTTACCTAGTTCTGATATTTTCCTATAACTTATAGTATAAAGATACATAGGCCAGGCACAGTGGCTCACGCCTATAATCCCAGCACTTTGGGAGGCCAGGTGAGAGGATTGCCTGAGCACAGAGGATCGAGACCAGCTTGGGTAAGTTGGCGAGACCTCATCTCTACAATAAATCAAAAATTAGCCGGGTATGGTGGCGTGTGCCTGTAGTTCTAGCTACTTGGAAGGATGAGGCAGAAGGATCGCTTGAGCCCAGCAGGTTGAGGCTGCAGTGGCCGTGAGCATGCCACTGCACTCCAGCCTGGGCAACAGAGTGAGACTCCAACTAAAAAACAAACAAGCAAAAAATATATAAAATTTTAAGTTTTATTATTCAGCAATTAGGCTTAAGCACAATGCCTGAAAAAAAACTCTCCCAGGTGATTCCACTGTGCAACTAAGCTGCCAACCACTGTACGTGGCCCACCTTCTTACAGCTGAAATTTAGAGAGAATTATCTATTATGATGCTATGAGCCCCTGGTGAGTCAGCAACCAGGCTGGAACTGCTAAAAAGATAGCATATGATGCAGGTCATTGCCAAGATGATTAAACATACAGAAAACTTGCAAAGTATAGTTTTCAAACTTCTAATCCCAGACTGTTCATTCCTCCTTGCTAACAATCTCAATTAATTTGTATTTTTTCCCTTTTCCATTTTTAGAAATTCCTCAGCTAATTAACGATTCCTTGGTATAATTTCCTTATGTATTTATTTATTGGTAGCAGCTTTTGGTTTTTGTTAGCTACTTAGATTAAACACATGCAGGTATTTAATGTAAGCGAGGGCTCATGCCTATAATCCCAACACTTTGGGAGAACAAAAGGGGGGATTACTTTGTCTCTTAAAAAAAAAAAAACATTGGGGCCTAGGCCTGGGCCTGCCGTGGTGCGGCTCCCCGGACGCCGGGGCTCGCTTCCTGCCGCCGCCTCTGCTCCAGTGTCGCCCACCTCCCCTTCCCAGTGGGCTGGGAGCGGGGAAGACCGGCCGGAGCCATGGAGGACGAGGTAGTCTGCATCGCCGAGAAGATGGACAAGATGGTGTAGAAGAAGAACACGGCTGGTGCACTGGATGTGCTGAAGGAACTTAAGAATATTCCTATGACCCTGGAATTATTATAGTCCACAAGAACTGGAATGCCAGTTAATGCTATTCGCAAGCAGAGTACAGATGAAGTTACATCTTCAGCAAAGTCTCTCATAAAATCCTGGAAAAAGTTACTAGATGGGCCATCAACTGAGAAAGACCCCGATGAAAAGAAAAAAGAACCTGCAATCACATCACAGAATAGCCCTGAAGCAAGAGAAGAAAGTAGCTCCAGCAGCAATGTAAGCAGCAGAAAGGATGAGACAAATGCTCGAGATACTTATGTTTCATCTTTTCCTCGGGCACCAAGCACTTCTGATTCTGTGCGATTAAAGTGTAGGGAGATGCTTGCTGCAGCTCTTCGAACAGGAGATGACTACATTGCCATTGGAGCTGATGAGGAAGAATTAGGATCTCAAATTGAGGAGGCTATATATCAAGAAATAAGGAATACAGACATGAAATACAAAAATAGAGTATGAAGTAGGATATCAAATCTTAAAGATGCAAAGAATCCAAATTTAAGGAAAAATGTACTGTGTGGGAATATTCCTCCTGACTTATTTGCTAGAATGACAGCAGAGGAAATGGCTAGTGATGAGCTCAAAGAGATGCGGAAAAACTTGACCAAAGAAGTCATCCGAGAACATCAGATGGCCAAGACAGGTAGAACCCAGACTGACTTGTTCACATGTGGCAAATGTAGAAAGAAGAATTGCACTTACACACAGGTACAAACCCGTAGTGCTGATGAACCAATGACAACATTTGTTGTCTGTAACAAATGTGGAAATCGATGGAAGTTCTGTTGAGTTGGAAGAATTGGAAATATGTCTGGACCATTAAGAAAACGGATCTTGTAATTAGCTTTAAAACTAGGCCAAGCCACTAGTTTCCTGCAGATCGGATTTTTAAAGCAGCATATATCCCTTGGGTTAGTGTTTGTTTTTGACCTAACATCTCTTCCTTAAATGCCTTCAGTAGTTTCAGATCAGTAGGGAGACCATATAATAACTGTATGGCATCTGTTTCAAAACATTTCCTTTGTTTTTTAAAATATGTTGTTGTTAAACTTTTATCAATTAAACTTCTGTCAGTTTATTTTAATTTTTTTCCCTTCTTAAAGGAAAATGTACCTTAGCTTACTTTTTACAGTGTGAAACATACACAGTAGAAATTCTCTGTTATTCTTTGTTACTAATACAAAAATGGAAATTACATTTTTTCTATATTGGCATGTATCTACAGATATTAGGGGAGGAGAAAAGGTAATGTAATTTTAGTTTTACCAAATATAGTGTGTATTCAAATAATAATTGACCAGCTTATCTAAATTGTACATAATATTTGAACTAGCGTATGAATTTTATTTTATTTTATTTTATTTTATTTTATTTTATTTTATTTGAGTTGGAGTCTCACTCTGTCGCCCAGACTGGAGTGCAGTGGCCGCTCCCGGCCACCGCAGCCTCGACCTGCTGGGCTCTGGCGATCCTTTTGCCTCAGCCTTCCCTATAGCCGGAATTACAGGCGCGTGCTACCACGCCCAGATGATTTTTTGATTTATTGTAGAGATGAGGTCTTGCTGCTCAGGCAGGTCTCAAACCCATGGGCTCAGGCAATCCACTCACCTCAGCCTCCCAAAGGCACGGGATTACAGGCTGAACCACCGAGCCCGGCTATGAATTTGATTTTAATTATTATGTTCACAAACCTTGGATATTAGATACTATTTTGCATCTGTAACTAACCGTGATTATCATTTCTTGTAATTTCTTGTGTATGCATATTATTTGTTCTTAATAGATTTTACTTTTGGAAACATGACTTGGTTGAGATTAATTTGATTTGGTTGTTAAATTACCTTTTTGACTGTGTAGTGCATTTTAGTTTTGCAGAAGAACACTGTTGTATTTTAGAAGGCTTTTCTTTTCATAAATCCCCTCACAGGCAAAGATGAAAGCTTCTGTTTTTTTCCCTCATAGGAAGACATACTGGGAAAAAAAAGTTTAGCATTTTAGTATAGTGTAGTTGTTGTAAACAGTTCATGACTTGATTTTGATTTGGAAATCTATACTGACCAAGGATTAAGCTTGAGGATTGTATAAATCATTAAAGCTCTGGTCTTTCAATATGGAGGTTGATAGAAAATATTTTTGTCCTAAGTCTTATTTGCTGACTTTTTTGTCAATGAATGAGGTTGTTGAGTGCTGTTAATATATGGGCTGTAACAAGTAGCTTTATAGTACAGATCCTACAGTTAAGTTTTACCTTTTGTTTAAACGTGTACCATCTTTTGTTTGGAATAAGAAAAAAATGGTTTTCAGAGGTTTCTTAGGGTACACTCACTCTAGCACATCTTACAGGCCATCAATGCAAAGTCTACATCTTATCATGCTGAATCTGCGTTCTATCAGACACCTTTAGAAAGACCTTAGTATGTGCTTGGCACTCTCCTTTGCTCCCCTTCTCCAATTTCTTACTGCAAATCATTTTGATGTAGTACAGAAGACAGCTTTTAAGTGTCCATGTTAAGAATTGGCCCACCACTACCAACCTGCCTCTACTTTGTCAGTTCATAGATGAACTTTTCATCATTTCAAAAATAAAATAATTAGTTTAAGAATAATAAAATTAAAAGTGTCACTTTTAAATTAAGTGATTCATTTTTAAATTTGTAATTCAATAAAAATTTTTTTGTTGTTAAATATATATATATATATTAGCGGGGCATGGTGGCACATGCCTGTAGTTCCAGCTACTCAGGAGGCTGAGGTGAAAGGATCACCTGAGCCCAGGAGGTTGAGGCTTCAGTGAGCTGTGATTGTGCCACTGCACTCCAGCCTGGACAACAAAGTGAGACCTCAGCTCAAAATACACACACACACACATGCACACAAGTAGGACTGGTCACTACCACTTTTAACTTTCTAATTTGCACCCTAGTCATTAATGTTTGTTTCTTAGCATTAAAAAACAACTATCGGCTGGGTGCAATGGCTCAGGCCTGTAATTCCAGCACTTTGGGAGGCCGAGGTGAGAGGATTGCCTGAACCCATGGGTTCGAGACCTGCCTGGGCAACTTGGCGAGACCTCATCTCTACAATAAATAAAAAATCAGCTGGGTGTGGTCGTGCGCACATATAGTTCCAGTTACTTGGAAGGTTGAGGCAGAAGGAGCGCCTGAGCCCAGCAGGTCGACGCTGGGGTGGCCGTGAGGGTGCCACTGCATTCCAGCCTGGGCGACAGAGTGAGACTCTGACTCAAAAAAAAAAAGAAAAAAAAAAAAAGAAGAAAATTGCTTGTTTGCTGATAATGATGTAGGTATAAAAGGGAATCACCTTGAGAGGATTGCCTGAGCCCAGAGGTTTGAGACCAGCCTGCCTGCACAACTTGGTGAGACCACGTTTCTACAATAAATAAAAAACAAATGACAGGGCATGGTTGTACATGCCTGTAGTTGGTAGCTACTTGGGAAGCTGAGGCAGGAGGATCGCCTGAGCCCAGCAGGTGAAGGCTGTGGTGGCGTGAGCATACCACTGCACTTCAGCCTAGGCGACAGAGTGAGACTCCAACTCAAAAAAAAAAAGAAAGAAAAGGAATAGCTTTGGTTCACAGAAGAAAAAATAACCGAGGCAAAGAGAAAGCTGACATAAAGGGGAAAACAAGAGTGAATCCTAGAGAGGAAGAGGAAACAAATGCAAATGGGGGACTGAATTTCTGGTCTACCTTTCTGCTCACCTTTTCACCACAGAAGCCCCCAGACACAGACTGTCATTCTCAGGAAGACTGAGCTGACGTGTCATAGATTTGCTTAGTCATCTGCACATGTTGCCACCTGATTTGAGGCATCCATACCTCCTCATCATTCCTGACAAATGTGCCACATTCTGTCTGTCAGATTCAAGCCACATTCTGGGGTTCAAGACAACGCAGGCTATTTAAGGATCCTGTCGACTTCTCAGAGACTCACAACGACTCTCAGTCGAACTGACTGAGTCCAAGAGTGAACTTTTCAAAATCAATCGCATGTCAGAGTCCTTCAGTCACACCCCAGTTTGTTGCACATGGACTCTGTGTTTAGATTAAGGGGCAGGGACGCCCCAAAGCCACAGGATCATGGAATGTCCCGATTAGAATGAACAGGTTTGCCCTAATGTTTGCTGGGACAAGAGTGCAGAGCCCCTCATACCATATGCTAAGTCTTCTGATGTAATAGATCATGATGACATGGTGAAATAAAATGTATCCTATCTTTCTGCCTTAACAAATATGCCTTCATAAGGACCTGGAAGGCAGGATTAAACCTGGAATTCTCAGACTTCCTCGGAGTTCTGTGTATGAAAGTGGCAGCGCAAACCAGCTGCCTGCCCTGGTCTTTCCTCCTTTCCCAGCCCCTGGCTCTTTGTCACACCGGGAGGAACCGATCTAAGCCTAGCTGTGTAACCTGGGTGGCACAGTCCCTCCTTGGCCTATTCGAGGTCCTAGAAACAGGCTCTGCGCTACTTGGGAGAGAATTCCAGGGTCCTGCTACTCAAGTGGTGTTCTAGAATAGCAATTCTCAAATACAATTTGACAACTCTGGAGATGGTTTTTTTGGTTGTCACAGCCTGGGGACAGGTAGAGTGTAGTGCTGGCATGGAGCAGGTAGAGGCCAGGGATGCTAGGAGACATCCTACAATGTATGCAACAGCCTCCACAAACAAGGATTCTCCAGCCCTAAATGTCAATAGTGCCCAGGTTAGACATCGGTCATTAGGAAGACACAAATTCTGTCAGATATCCTTAGTTACATTCCTTAACACCCTATTCCAGGAAGGGAGGTAAGGTTCTGGGTGGGAGCATCTACTTGGCTTCCACAGATTCTTTCCCCCATGGGAGATGTTGCCTGAAGAGACACAAAACAGGGCCCTTGTAAACATGGGGCCCAGGATCAGGGACCCCTTTCCTCAGGTCGGTGAAAGGAACCTCAAAAGTCCTTTAATCCTGCAGGACACAAAGCCCTTCCAGGGACCCAGACAAGGGGCCGCGGGCTTTGTTCTAAAGCAGCTCTTTGTTTTCATGGCCTGCTTCATTGGCAAGTTTACAATGAACTGAAATCTGCCTCTCCAACTTCCTGGAACCCAAAGAAACTTTGGCCTTGGGCAAAGGACCTTTGGTCAGCACTTGGCACTGTTTATGCAACTGTCTAGCATATGCCAATCTGGAGAATAGTACTGAGTTCAAAAGCAAAACTGCAAATATGTATGAGGGGGACCCCAAAAAACCTGGAATTCTTTTTCGGAGGGCAGGCCCCTTGTAGTATAGGCTTCCCCAGCTAGGTTGTTCTTGGAACCCATTGGCATCAGTGTACCAGCTAGCGCTGTTTTGAGAGGCTGCGTTTGGCTTCAGTGAATTTTTTTTTGGAGATTCTTTCAAAGTGTTTGCCCATTTCGTGATGGGTGATTTACAAGCATACCTGCCCCAAGTAGTGCTGAGTGTTCAGCAGTTTTTGACCAAAAATGGCTTGACCTTTGCGCCTCCATCCTTCCTATTCACCTGATCTCGCCCTGGGTGACTTTTTTCGTTTCCCTGATGAACAAAGTCCTCAAAGGGAAATGTTTCACTGATGCAGAAGAGGTGAAACAAAAAGCAGCAGCACTAAAAAGCATCAACGTGGAGGAGTTCAAAAACTGTTCTGACCAGTGGAAAAAGCATCTCGATAGTGTATTGCATCAAAGTGAGAGTACTGTGGAGGTGATAGAAATTTATGCATGTAAGAATAAATACACACTTTTTAATAAATAAATTTCATTTTTGGGGGGTCCTCTTGTATACTTTCCAGAAGATGATAAAAAATGTGTAAACTCTATCTCTGTCAGAGGATGCATTAGAATTCAAGGATCTAAATAAATTAAATAAATGAAAGTGGACTCCAAACGTGCCTGGAGCAGCTTCTGTTCTTGTTTCATACTGGACTTAATTCGAAGCCTCAGGATTCTGCTATCCTCAAAACTAACTCCTGCTTACTGAGCAATAGGGAGAAATACAGATTGTGTAGGTGAGCTCCTGGGCCGGTGGGGAGGATTTAAATTCCACAAAGAAAACAAAATAGGCTGGGCATAGCAGCTCATGCCTGTAATCTCAGCACTTTGGGAGGCCAAGGTGGGAGGGTTGCTTGAGCCCAGGAGTTTGAAACTAGCCTGGGCAACATAATGAGACCTAGTCTCTACAAAAAAAAAAAAGGGGGGCCCGGGCACAGTCCCAACTGCTTGGGAGACTGAGGGGGGAGGATCACCTGAGCCCTGGAGGTCCAGGCTGCTGTGAGCCATGATAGTGCCACTGTATGCCAGCAAGGGCGGCAGAGTGAGACCCTGGCTCAAAACAAAACAAAACAAAACAGAAATACCTAGGAAGCACAGCTGATCTCCCTTAGGCCCATTCCTTCTTGGCCTCCATCTGACTCTTCTTGTATCTTGATGTTTCCTTTCAGGACACCTTTTCCATCTCTTCTTTTGAGTCAAGTAGTTCCAGCTCTTGCCAACAAGCAGGTACTTTCACTAGGTGAAAAAGGCCCCCACTCTGCCACACACAAATCAGAGGTTCTCAGAGTGAGGTCCTGGACCAGCAGCATCAATGCCACCTGGGGACCAGTCAGAAATGCAAGTTCTGGGGTCCCATCCTAGACCTGCTGATTCAGAAACATAGCAATCTGCGATTTGACAAGCCCTTTTGACAAGTCTTTTTTTTTTTTGAGTCGGAGTCTCACTCTGCCGCCCAGACTGGAGTGCAGTGGCCACTCCCGGTCACCGCAGCCTCGACCTCCTTGGGCTCCGGCGATCCTTCCGCCTCAGCCTTCCAAGTAGCTGGAATTACAGGCGCACGCTACCACGCCCAGCCCATTTTTTAAATTTATTGTAGAGATGAGGTCTCGCCTGCCCAGGCGGGTCTCGAACCTGTGGGCTCAGGCAATCCACTCACCTCAGCCTCCCAAAGGCGCGGGATTACAGGCTGAACCACCAAGCCTGGCTCCTTTTGACAAGTCTAATGCAGCTTCCAGGTTAAGCGGCCCTCACCTCTTCCCCCAGGAAAACAGTTCAGCCACTTCTGTCGTTATTCAGGTATACCCTGTGAGGATGAAGGACGAACTCACTTCCCTCTCCAGCACCTCTCTCCCCCACGGGTCATCAAATAATTCTCCCAACAAGAGGTGAGGAGGATTCTTTTTTGGTTGCTATTTTTGGATCTTACAGTTGTGGGTTACAAGTGGGGATTTACTACATAAGTAGACTACCTGCAGGTGAAGTCTGGGCTTCTAGTTGACCCTCTCTCCCTCGATAGTAGACCAGGTATCCAGTGTGTTGCCACGTGCCCCTCCATCTCTCCCTCCCTCCCCTAGCAGTGTCCAGCGTCTGCTGATCCCACCCTTGTACTTGTGTGACCAGCGATCAGGGCCCGCTTATGAGTGAGAACATGCAGTATACAGTTGTTTCTGTAATAGTTCACTTAGTATGATGGTCTCCAGCTGCATTCATGTTGCTGTGAAGGCCATGATTTTGTTCTTCTTTATGGCTGCATAATATTTCATTGTGTATATGTACCATGGTTTCTTTATCTGGTACCCTTTCGATGGGCAGCAGGGTTGGTTCCATGTTTTTGCTATTGTGAATAGTGCTGCAATAAACATGTGTGTGCAGGTGTCTTTTTGGTAGAGTGATTTATGTGTGCAGGGCATATTCCCAGAAGAGGGATTGATGGATCGTATGGAAGCTCAATTGGTAGTTCTTAGAGAAACTACCATACTGCTTTCCATAGAGGGTGAACTAGCTTACATTTCTATCAACAATGTAGAAGCTTCCCTTAGTCTCCGCAGCCGTACCAGCACTTGTTGTTTTTTGACTTATTAGTGATAGCCATCCATCCTTACCTGTGGTAGATGGTATCTCACTGTAGTTTTGATTTGCATTTCTCTCTCTCTTTTTTTTTTGAGTCGGAGTCTCACTCTGTCACCCAGACTGGAGTGCAGTGGCTGCTCCCCGCCACCGCAGCCTCAACCTGCTGGGCTCTGCTGATTCTTCCGCCTCAACCTTCCAAGTAGCTGGAACTACAGGTGTGTGCTACCACGCCCTGCTAATTTTTTGATTTATTATAGAGATAAGGTCTCACCAAGTTGCCCAGGTGGGTCTCGAACCCATGGGCTCAGGCAATCCACTCACCTCAGCCTCCCAAAGTGCTGGGATTACAGGCTGAGCCACCGAGCCCGGCTTGCATTCTCTTATGATTAGTAAGGATGGGCAGTTTTTCATGCGTTTCTTGGCTACTTGTATGCCAGAGAATTTTTTTTTCCTCTTTTTTTTTTTGTAGAGACGCGATCTTGCCAAGTTGCCCAGGCTGGTCTTGAACCCGTGGTCTCAGGCAAACCTCCAGTCTCAGCCTCCCAAAGTGTTGGGATTACAGGCGTGAGCCATCACGCCTGGCTGAGGATTCTTATTTTAAGAAAATTTAAGAAAATGTTGTTGCTCTCATATACATGCTCACTGCAAAAAAAAAATATCCTAACAGATGAACATTAATAAAAATTTAGTTCACATTCTCAAAAGATACCCAGTCTCCTATATATCTTTCTAGACATTTCTGAATACACAAATAAACATGTTGACACATTTTTAAAAACACAAAAGTAATTTGTACTGTTTATTTTATAGTGTTTTAAAAATATTTTCCTTGAAAGGTAATTAATATTTTCCTTTCCTGTTGCATGGGGGTATCATAATTTAACCATTCCACCCTTCTCCTTGAGTGCTGTGACTCTGAAGCCAGACAAAAACACAGATGTGGAATAGCAACCAGTTGTCATTTTCGTATCGGCAGGGTTGTGGCCTTGCCAAACAGCAAAAATGTGAATACAGAATCCAGCTAATCAAAGAAGGAACACCAGGTGCTAAGGACTAAGAAAACTGCAGGGAGAAAAGGTGAGGCCATGTCCCGTCCTTTATGCACCCTCAGAAAACCAAAGAACAAGCCAATAAACAGTGAAAACGACAGAAAGCATCCATCTTGGTGAGTCCCAATTTCTAAATAACAAATGAGACGCTGTGACCAAAGTCAGCCCTAACTAATGACATATCTAGACAAAGTGACTTCAGATCTTCAGGGCGTACCATGTACACCTCATTTTTCCCATTTCGCGAACTGCAACCGGCGTACCGCACCCTCGTGAAGAGAAAGGATGTTTTTCTCCTCGTTTCGGGTTTCTGGACCTTTCGCAGCTGCGGGGGGGCGGAGGGAGTCAGCGGCGCACGCGGCCCCGTGGCCCCGCCCCCAGCCATTCCCGACCACCGGCGTCCCGAGGCCGGCGTAGGGCGCGGGCCGAGCGCGAGCGGCGATTGGTTCGGGGCCAGAGTGGGCGGGCCGTAGGGGGTCCGGCCTATAAAGTGGCCGCGCCGCCGGGCTTGGGTTTGCGCCGCGGTCTCCTGCAGGGTCGTCCGCTTCAGTTGCAGCCGTCGCAGCCGGGACCGGAGCGTGCCCCCCCGCCCATCATGCCGATGAAGGCCGTGTGCGTGTTGAGGGGCGACGGCCCGGTGCGGGGCACCATCAACTTCGAGCAGAAGGCAAGGGCCGGGGCAGGGGCCCGTGGCGAGGCCGCGCTCGCCCGCCTGCGCACCTGTGCTGCGAGCGGGCCTGGCCGCGCTGGTCACGCCCCCGCCGCACCGGGGCCGCCCGGTGACTTTGCCCATCCCCGCGGTGCGGCGCCCGCTATAAGTGCTGAGTCACCGGGCGGGCCGGGGCGCGGCGGCGTGTGGCCGAGGCCGCCGCGGGGCTGGGGCCGGGCCTGGGCTGCCGTGCGGGAGGGGACGCCGGGGCCCGCCCCGCGGGCGCGAGCTTTCGCGGCCGGGGAAGGGAGGAGGCGGGCGGGCTGCCCCGGGTCCTCGGCCGCCTCTGCGGGGTGTGATGACGCGTCGGAGGCGGCTGTGGCCCTTCCCCGGCTCGTCGCGCTCTTGCTCCCGAGGGTCCCCCGGGCGCCGAGTGGCGCAGGCCGAGGCCCGGCGCGTCCTTGAGATCCGGGCTTGCGAGCGCTCCCGCGCCCGCCTGGGTGTCGCCTGTCGCCTCCCTGTCTCTTGGGGGCTGCTCTTCTGACTCAGCGCTTTAGGTCGGTCGGGGGCCCCCGTTTTTGTGCAGCTCTCGAGCTAAGAATGTATTTCTGTTTTGGGGTTTTTTTTTTACGTTTAAAGCGCTGTGACAAACAAGCGTGGGTTGCAGAGACCGTATGTGGCACCTTCCAGGAAAGTTTGCTGGCCCCTGTCTAGATCGTGGTTAGTCAGGCTTTAAGGGCAGAGAAGATGGACAGAGATCCTTTCCCTCCTTTATTAAGCTCCAGAGCCAGAGATCTAACTGATTTTTTTGTTGGAGTTTTCCAGGGTAGTGAATCTCACCTCTGGGTGCACAGTAAACTCATTTGGGAAGCTTTTACTGTTATTTATTATTATTTTGAGTCTGTCGCCCAGGCTGGAGTGCAGGGCGTGATCACTGCTGCCTCGACCTCCTGGGCCCAGGCGATCCTTTCTGCCCCCAGAGTATCGGGGACTAAGGCGCCGGCCACCACGCCCGGCTAATTTTTAAATTTTTTTGTAGAGACAGGTCTCGCTGTGTTGCCCAGGATGTTCTCGAAGTCCTTGACTCAAGCAGTCCTCCCCCCTCTGCCTCCCAACGTGCTGGGACCACAGGCATGAGGACTGGAGCTTTTAAAAAATACAAATACCAGGACCCAACCCCAGACTAGTTACATCAAAATCTGCCCGGAGCAGTCAGAGCATTGCTATTTTCCAAGTTTCCAAAGTGATTTTTTTTTTTTTTGAGTTGGAGTCTCACTTTGTTGTCCAGGCTGGAATGCAGTGGCACGCTCATGGCCACCCCAGCGTCCACTTGCTGGGCTCCGGCGATCCTTCTGCCTCAGCTTTCCGAGTAGCTGAAACTACAGGCGTGCACTGCCACGCCCGGCTAATTTTTGGTTTACTGTAGAGACGAGGTCTTGCCAAGTTGCCCAGGGTGATCTCGAACCTGCGGGCTCCCAAAGTTCTGGGATTATGGGTTGAGCCACTGAGCCCAACCAACAAAGTGATTATCAATGTGCACCTAGGATTGAGAATGCTTGTTGTTTGAGGACCGTGGGTGGGGTTTGGGACTTGGAAATTAGGAGCCCTGGAGTTTCCATTACATCAAATTGGCACTTAGTAACTCTGTTCTTGGAGCATTTCTTAGCCAAATTTTCTGTAAACTGGCATTAAAATTTCTCTGCCAATAGACCTGCTGCTGAGATGGCCCGAGACAAACCTCTAGACAAACCTTGTAAAAGAAAGCATCCAGAAGTATTTTCAGAAATATTAACAATGGTACTGCGAAACGTGTTGCAAGGAAGGTGCTTATGATAACTGTCCCCAGAACCTCAGCTCCGTTAACAGCTGGTGGAGAGTTGTCTGTTGTAGTTGGCCTAATAATTAATGAGAGAATAGTATGTATGAGTTTACAGAAATGTGAGACAGGAACACAGTTTGTGAAAGTGTCTGTGAAACTTATGTGAGGGAGAATTTATATTCAAGTTTAGATTTTGCTTTAATTGGGCTTCATATTTTCTGGAAAAGTTTCTTTGGCATTGACTGCATTTTGCTGCATTTGTGAGACTCCGTCCCTCCCGCCAATAACTTGCTATTACTAGAGAGTCTTGAAGCCTCTGAGGAATCCCCTCTCTGGCCATTGAGAAGCCATACATGAACCCAGTTCCTGTTGTTTTCCCACCTTCCTGAGCAGCTGGCATGGTTTCTTCTATGCCCAAATTTCATTTTGGTGGTGCCCTTTGTACCTGACAAAGACCCTTGGATAGTTAAGCATTACAGCTCTCCAGATAGGCAGATGTAATACATTGGCTATAAACTGTATTTAATTTGGCCTGTTCAGTGTTTACAATTTTGGGTTAGTTGCCAGCTTTTATTTTATTTTATTTTTTTGAGTTAGAGTCTCACTCTCGCCCAGGCTGGAGTGCAGTGGCATGCTTTCGGCCACCACACCACAGCCTCCACCTGCTGAGCTCAGACAGTCCTTCTGCCTCAGCCCTCCAAGTAAGCTCAGGGTTCTTCTTTTTTTCCTGTCTCTATGTTTGATGTATGGAAGAGTGTCCGCGTGAAGAAAGAGCAAGGGATTAAAGAATATATGATGAGACATGCACCCTTTGGGTTAAAAAGTTTGATTTGCACATGTATACTCAACACCTACAGATACAGCCTAGTCATAAAGTACTTACTAGATAGGTACTTACTGTAAGAGAGTCAAACATGCTTGCCACTCTGCTAGGTGCTTTTTATATGCTAGTTAATCTTAGTGGCCTTAGGGTGCTTGTGCTTTGAGTGTAAGAGCAAGATTCCCATCTCCCTCCCACAGGGACACAGGCCCAGAGCAGTTAATTAGCCAGCTTGAAAGCAACTGGCTAGAAAGTAGAGGGCCTGGGATTTGGACACACTTTTTTTTTTTCTGGACTCCCACTGTGCCTGGCTAATTTTTTTGCTTTTTGTAGAGACGAGGTCTTGCTATGTTGCCCAGCTTTAAGTCTGTATTCTTTTCACTTTACTGTGAGAGGTAAAAGTAAATTAGTTAACTGTTTTCTTTGTTCAGAAACACATGCTCTCTCAAATTTCATGCACTTTTCTCTAAATCAAGGAAAATGGGCCAGTTGTGGTATCGGGATGCATTACAGGACTGACTGAGGGCCTGCATGGATTCCACGTTCACCAGTTTGGAGATAACACACAAGGTGGGTGTTATTTTGCTCCAGCAATGCATACTTCTTTGACCTAGTAAGACAGTACTGAGGAGAATAATCCCTAAACAGTCAAAGCCCTCAACTCTTTTTAAAGAGGTCACCTTTTTTGCATAAGCACTGTGCTTTAATATTGCAGAAACTAGGGCCATATCTTGATTTTTGTAATAGTCCTAGCAGAGTGCATACAAGAAGAAAAGTAACTGCACTAGGTTGTGAGTACTGTCCGGTGTCTGTGTCTTAAGATTTGGTGCAATATATCTTTAGAAAGAAAATAAAAAAGAGGTTAAGCTAAAATGACTGCTAAACTCAACCTTAAGATTAGCCACAAAACTGATCTGTAATACCTGCAGAGGTCCTCAGACTTTTAAAACAGGGGGCCAGTTCACTGTCCCTCAGACCGTGTGATGGACTATAGTTTAAAAAAAAAAACTATGAACAAATTCCTTTTTTTTTTTTTTTAACTATAGTCCGCCCCTCCAACGGTCTGAGGGACAGTGAACTGGCCCCGTTTTAAAAGTTTGAGGACCCCTGAAAGGGGAAGAGAAAAGGAAGACGTTGATTTGTTATGATCATGGCTTGATTATAGAAGATGGTGGAGTCTCACTCTGTCACCCAGGCTGAAGGTCAGTGGCATGCTTATGGCCACTGCAACCTTGACCTGCTGGGCTCAGGCGATCCTTCCGCTTCAGCCTTCCATTAAGCTGGAACTACAGGCGTGTGCCACCATGCCTGGCTACCTTTTTGATTTATTGTAGAGACAAGTTCTCACCAAGTTGCCCCCGCTGGTCTCAAACCCCTGGACTCAGGCAGTCCTCTCAACTCCGCCTCCCAAAGTGTTGAGATTACAGGCGTGAGCCACTGTGCCCACCGATGGTGTTTTTTTAAAAGAACACAATCGAAAAATAGAGAGTAAAAAGTTGAGCTCCTTTCTTCTGGAATGATCCCAGGTGTTTGAGTTGGGTTGAGGGTAGGTGCCTCACCCGCAGGATCTGCATTTATTTGCGTTATGCTGTGTACTAGAATAGCTTCACATCCCAGCATGAGATGCTTAGTGGGACAGAGTATGATACAAACTGAAGATAAAATGGAGACAGTTGGTGCTTTGAAGTGAGTTTCATTTTTCTTTTAAGTTTGTTTGTTTTGAATCAGAGTCTCACCCTGCCTCCCAGGCTGGAGTGAAGTGGATGCTCACGGCCACCACACCACAGCCTCGACCTGCTGAACTCAGGCAATCCTTCTGCTTCAGCTTTCCAAGTAGCTGGAACTCAGGTGCACGCTACCATGCCCAGCTAATTTATTTATATATTGTAGAAACAAGGTCTCACTGAGTTGCCCAGGCTATTCTCAAAACCCTGGGCTCAGACAGTCCTCTTGTCTCAGCTTCCCAAAGTGCTGGGATTATGGGTGTGAGCCACTGTGCCTGGTCTTTTTTTTTTCCAGTTAAAACTTTAAAAATTTTTTTTGAAAAAACTGGGCAGCCCCCAAAACAATAGGGCTAGAGAGACTCCCAAGTTTAGTTTTCTTAATTTAGGGTTAGAAGCAATAACAAAAGATGGGTTAAGTTGCAGTTAGTGGTCTTTTGCCTTATTGAGTAATCGTCTGAACTTTGTGTTCATAGATGTCTTTTGATGAGAACTTTATTCGTTTCACTAATACTTACCTTTAAAGTCTTGTAATTTAGTTCCAGGATAGTGATTTAATGATCAGATTTGATCAATTTCAGTAATTACTAACATTTCCCAAGTTGCTTTTTGGTTTTCCTGCCTCTGGTTTACGGGCGATTGCTCTGTAGCTTTGACTGGCTGTGCTACTTCCTGTAACCTGCCCGTCTGTCTGTGTGACACTCCTGGGGAGGCTAAGTGGGGAGGGCTGCTGGATGAAGACAGCCATGTTATAGAAGGACCTCCTGTACCATCGGGGTTGTGTTGTGTGTGCACGACGTCCCCTGGTGCCTAGGAGTCCCCGTTGTACAGGCGCAGTCGCAATGTTGCCCCTGGAGTTGTGCGGGGCAGCGGACTTGGCCCTTGGATATGAAGTGATGCTCAGTGATCTGCCTGTACCAGTAAAGGTCGAGGACAGGAGGGCTGCTCGGTGGTGTGTTCTGGGGAGATGAGTTTTTTGTAGCTAGGGTATGCTACCTTCTTAGAGACTGGGATCAGAATCATGGACTTTTAAATAGAAAAGCCGTTGAAGATCAAGGTCCGGGTCCTTTAACAGTGAAGAAGCCAAATCCCAGAGATGGGCATTAACTCGACTAACTTCACTGCGTCAGACAGTAGTTAGAGCTGTATCCCTTGTTCCTGTTTTTATACCCAGGTGTTGCTTATCCCTGAAGTCAGTGCTTTCTCCATTGGCGATTTCAGCAGTAATCTTTCTTTCTATAATTCATTTTGGGATTCTGATTCATAATTTAGTTTTTGTTTTTTTTTTTTTTTGATGAATAGGCTGTACCAGTGCAGGTCCTCACTTTAATCCTCTATCCAAAAAACATGGTGGGCCAAAGGACCAGGAAAGGTGAGCAACAAGATGCTTAACTCTTATTAAAATCATAACAGCTGGCTTTTTGGAGACAGTGTGAGGTACTCCTTGTAAATCACATATTAGGTGAATGAGTGTTCTCCCTCTCCCGTTTTGTATTTGTGGACTACCATGTAACTTCCCTGCTCCCAAGTGCTAGAATTGTTTATTCCCTGGGCTTAGGAGTTGAAAAATGGGGACACTTAAAATGATTTGGTTTTATAGCATTTATTGAATATAGAACTAATACAAATGCCGAAGGGAATACAAGAAATGTCATGAATAACAGTACTGTGAACCACTAGCAAAATAAATCATCATTGTGAAACATAGGAAGCTTCTATAGATAAAAAGTTGATATTGAAAACTAGTTGAGACTGCATCTGTATGTTTTCAGAAAGCCTTTCAGGAAAATATTAACTTTAAGGACAAGAATTTATTTTTATAACAGAGGCCTAGGAGTGTAGCTTTCTTGGCGATGCCAGTAATGAGCAGGCTTAACTCAGTAACTGAGAGTTCACCCTTTGGTGCACCTCCATCCCATCACTCCTCTCAGAGCATTACTTTGTAGACGTGAAGCCTTGTTTGAAGAGCTGTGTCTAGGATATCTAGCTACTTGTTTTCCAATTTGTGTTTCCAGAATTTTGTCCATCTGGAAGATTGGGTCTTATGTGATATACACACCTCTTAGCACACCCTTATGTATTTGACTCAACTAATTTAGGTCATGAACTGTCCTGATATTTAGTGGAATCAGTCTAAGTCCATCTGATGCTTTTTCAACGCTAGGCATGTTGGAGACCTGGGCAATGTGACTGCTGGCAAAGATGGTGTGGCCAATGTGTTGATTGAAGATTCTCTAATCTCACTCTTTGGAGACCATTCCATCATTGGTCGCACAATGGTGGTAAGTTTTTATACAGGGATATGCATATACAGTTTTTTCTAACATACAGCCATGCATCGTTTCACAGTTTCATGATTGTTAGTTCTGGTTTCTGAGGATTCACATAAACTAGTCGTTTAGATTATTGCATGATTACAGTGGAAATGAGTTATTTTATCTAGGTCAGTTAAGAACACTGTTCTGCTAAGGTGCAGATGCAGTAAAAAGTAGGTTGTATTTGATCGTACAAGATCCAGGCTGGGGAAACAGAAATAGTCTTTAGTTTTAAAATGGCCAGATTTTCTTGCCAGGATTGGGTTTCCCCCTATTAGTTAAACAGAACATTCTGTTAAGTCTAAACCCTGGGATGGGCTTCTTTGTGCACGTTCACTTAGGTCTGCAGGTTTTCATTACTGGTCTAGCAGTGGGAAGCGGTTGCCCTGTTAACCTGGGGCGCTGCCTCTGGGTCATGCAGAACACCCTGGAGTGTAGCCTCTCTTGCCTGCCCTTGAGGACAGTCAAAATCCTGGAGTCACTTCCTTTCAGTTGACCTTAACCTAATGATTTTCTTCAGCCAGAATTGTGAAGCACAAAAATCATTTATAAATGTAATCAAAATTCAAAACAATATTGCTAAAGTGTTTTAGATATTTTTAGGATTATATCTTTTTTTAGGTCTATAGTTCATTTGGCATAAAATTCTGATACATTTTTTGTTCATTTTTTTTTTTCCTCAAAGAAGCTTTTAAAAAGTGGTCAAAAGAACTTCTGTAACTCAGGTTACTTAATCATGGAGGATTAAGACCACCATGTGGCAGCCTACAACCTAGTTGTTTGGGTTTTCAGAATTTTATTTAGAGCAAGTCACCTATGTCTTTGCACCATCAAGAAAAAGCTGAGTAGTAGGTTTTACTTTTAAACTACTAGATTAAATATTAGTATATTCTCCTAGTTAGGGTCATTTTAACATGTTTTTCTAACGTTTCATATATTAAAACTCTTGGGTATCGTTGGGAAGAGATAATTATTTGATAGCTCAAAGTTATATGTTCTTAAAATTTTTTAAAGGTCCATGAAAAAGAAGATGATTTGGGCAAAGGTGACAATGAAGAAAGTACAAAGACTGGAAACGCTGGAAGTCGTTTGGCTTGTGGTGTCATTGGGATCGCTCAGTAAACATTCCCAGTAACGCATCTGTTAATCCTGCTAGCCGTAGAAATGTAACTTGATAAACATTAAACACTGTCATGTTACAAGTGTAATTGCGTGACTTTTTTTAAATTGCTTTAAGTACTTGTAATGAGAACTGACCTATGATCACATGGAAGATTTGTATAGTTTTATAAAACTCATATACTAATTAAAATTGTTTCAGTTATCTTTGTATTTTGCCAGACTTAATCATAGATGGGTATTAAACTTAATGTCTGAATTTCTTCAATTCTCATTCAAGCCTGTGAATCAACACCCTGATATGGTAATTTTGAGCCTATTAAAGTATCCAAATTGAAATTCTAAATTAGCTCTGATACTCATGTTTATAGAGAACCTGAATGGAATGGATTTAATAACATTCATAGCACTCTTACTTTGAAAGTGTTTCAAGTGAGACCATCAGAATGTGTAAATCTGTAGCAGCAGGTCTTTTAGCTGAACCCAAACTTTGATCTTAGACAAATAGGCTGTCCTTTGTCAGCTTCAGGGAAATTTCCCTACTGTTACTTAGCATTTTGATTCATAAAGTATCTACTTACTTTCAAAGAATAGAGGTTATGGTTTAAAAGAGCCCTTTGGTAACTTTTAGTGAACTTGTAAAAGGCAAGTTATAGCCTCAGCTAGCTAAGCATGATTATCTGTGAGAACAGCACATACTCTAAAGGTTGGCACAACTGCTTTCAGATTAGCCCTTTAAAGAAGTCTGTCACCTGTGGAACAAGGAAACGTCTGATTGGGTGCTCTGGCTGCTTAAGTAGTGAAATCACATTTCTTAATGTATATATGCACCTGTGAAAATGCTTTTAAATGAAATGTCATGCTAACTCGAGTTTGATGATGTGGATTACAATTGTTCCACTGAAAATTGTAGAATATTCTGAAAGAACCAGGAATAAACGAATCCTGTTCATTTGCAGCTACACCATGTACTTTATCAAATGTAGATCACTCAGAGGAGGAAATGCTAAACTGGAAAGAATTTGTAATGTTTTCAAAGTTTTAAAATTTTGTGATTTGATAAATAGGATGTCAGTGGTTAAAACTTCAGGTAGAGAATTTAAAGAACGTATTCAACAGATTAACACAATTTTTTGCCTACGTGGAATAACTCAAAAACAGACTCACTTGTGACTTAGAGCCTTGCATGAGATCACACTACCAGATTTTTTATGTGCAAATAGGATGGTCTCAACGCTTTCCATTGGAAGTGCAGGCTGTAAGTCCTTGAAATCTGGTTGCTGAATAATCAGATTTGAACTTCTTTCCAGAAGCAGTTTGTCAGGATTTTTGAACCTTTCAGTGGGCCAGTGTAAAACTAAGGACACGTTTTGTGATTTAGGCCTACAGACAGGAAATGGGATTTTCTTTTATTTTCTAAAGGCAAGAATACAAGGACGTTGCCTAGCTAAATTCTTGTCAAAACAAAGATCGTGCTGCAGAGTATTTACAAACCAGAGCAATGAAGCAGCTTCGCCTGGGGATGAGGGCAAAGAAAAAGTGAACTGCTCAGCACGCTGCACTGAGGACAGTTCAAGAAGGTAATTTCAGAAAAAAGCTTCAGCAAGGCCCGAAGTACTCGGAGGAGCATCAGGTTGTGGCACAGGGTGAGCAGTTTTCTGTAATGGCTTTTCTGCACCGTTTCAAGACACAGGCTCTATTTGGCTTTGGATGTCTTCATGTGATAATTCTTGGATAACCTACAACTGTTTTTCCTAGTTAACCCAACAATTTTACGTAGAACAGAGCAAGTACTTCATGTGGCCAAGAGTTCAGTCTACCTCTGCCCAGCAGGAGAGTTAAAAACAGGTGAAGAAAGGCAACAGGCAAGGTTTTGCGCAAACAACAGGCTGCACCTAAGTCCTTCGACACATCAAATAAGACAGAAAGCTTGTAGGTTGCAAATGCTAGCCTTGATTTCTTTTACCCTTTTGGAAAATTTAATGGGCTGGTTAAAACAAAACCAAAAAAACCCCCAAACAGGCAACCTTCTAAATAAGTAATACCCAGGCAATCAGGTAATTTATAATACAATGTGTGTCGCTGGGACCTCATTTCTCCTCCCAGCCATCTCTTCACAAATTAATCAGGGCGAGATTAACCACAAAGCCAGTGGGAAAAAGGAAAACTTGATTGGACTGCAATCACAGCTTTTCAAATAACACTGAAACAACTAACCTTTACCTTATGACTAAAATGCTAAAAATCAAAAGTACTACATAGGAAGTGGAAATAACTACATAAAAATGTCTATTTCCATCAGTAAGTCTAATTTAGACTCCAATACAGTATTAACAGCTCAAACTTTGATGGTGACCAATCCTTTTCCACATTAATGCAGTGTAGGAAGAATAGCACACATTAAAGTTTGTTACGAAAATAGAGTTTATTAAAAACATCCCTATTGTTTTGAGGAGCTTTCACCGTTACCTTGTCTTAAATTAAAAAAAAAAAAAATAGAGAGCACTTCTAATTACGATTTGTAAACTTTTTAAAGTCAAAACTTTTAAAAAGTTACAGCAAAAAGGGTAATATTTATTCATATTTTCAGTATTTTTTGTTATTTTGTGGCTATTTTTAAATAGAAGGGAAGCAATCAAATTGCTTACAACTCCCCAGCAACTACCGCGGGGCGTGATATAGCAGGAGCAAGTATAATACAGCATCTGTACACCTCAAGCTCTACACTCCAGCAAGTGTCACTGTCGCATGTGGACAACTCCAGTCTCTAGCGAGGAGCCTCTGCCGCTGAGGCAGAATCCTTTGCGGGTTCAACGGATGAGGTAGCCTCAGCAGGCAACTCTTCAGAAGGCTTTGCGACCGCGGCCTCAGACTCCCCCTTAGCAAGTTCTGAAACAGTGTCTACGGCTCCCGCTTGGCTACTGGGAGGTTCCACGGCTTTGTTACCACCTGCCCTGTCTGCCAGCTCAGGCTTTTCCTTTCCTCGGTTCTCTTCCTTCTCTCTGCGCGACTCTCTATCTCTAGAATCTCTCTCTCTGTCTCGATGCCCGCTAGAGCGTCTATTTCTCTCTTCCAAGTCTCTGTGCCTGTCCCGGTCAGGGCTCCTTCTTCCCCACTCTCTCCTCTCACGGCTACTATTCTCTCTGTCATCGTTACGGTTCCCATACCGTTCCCGGTCATTTTCCACCCTACTTCCGAAAGATCTTCTTCCAAACCTCTCTTGGTCTCTACCTGAATTGAACTGCTGCCTGTTATCATTTCTAAACTGCTGTGGCTGCGGCTGCGTGGGCGGAGGCTGCTGTGACGGCGGCGGCTGCTGCTGCGGCTGGGGCTGCGGCTGCGGCGGGGCCGGCGGCTGCGGCGGCGGCGGCTGCTGCCTTCCGTCCCGGTCCTCAGGTCCCCCGGGGCCCGGCCCTGGGCCCCCGAGCCCCGGCATCCCGCCCGGCCTGACAAAGGGGCCGTGCGGCGGGAAGGGCCCCTTCATTCCGTGCGGCGGAGGCATGGCGAAGCCCCCGGGGCCCGGCGGCGGGCCTCGGTGCATCATGTGCGGCGGCAGCGGCCGAGGCGGCATCAGAGGGAATCGCTGCAAGTGCGGCGGCGGCATCCCCGGGGGGCGCTGCAGCGGGATGAGGCCGGGGCGGGCGCCCAGAAGGCCGGTCGACGGCGCCTGGAGCCCGATGACGGGGCCGGGGGCGACTCCTTGGGTGCCTGAAAAACAACACAAGCGTCAGTGCCAACACCACGGGGGGCGCGGTTTTCGGCGGGGCTTCAGCAGAATGCAACTCAACCCAGAATCTTCTTCACGTGTCATGCTGCTTGCCAGCCTGCCTGCCACAAACCCGACGTGAGGGCCAACCACCAAAGGCAAGCAACAGGCAGAGGCCAAAATAAGCTGGAGAAGACTGTACCGGCAAGGCCAGTTTTCGAAAAGAGTCCGTCAAAAGCTCCTTCTGCAATCTTCATTAGAAGCTGTTCACCACTTCAAACACTCGCAACACATAAGAAGCACAATGTGCCAAGTCCTGACAGATGACCGACTGCATTCACCATCAACAGCTGTCCAGGCAACTGAAGGGCACTGTAGGTGTACTCAGAAATGTCACACTCCAGGTCTGTGTCTTAATTGTCACATTCTTTTTTTTTTGAGTTGGAGTCTCACGCTGTCAGCCAGGATAGAGTGCAGTGGCAGGCTCACAGCCATCACAGCCTCGACCTGCTGGGCTCAGGTGATCCTTCCACCTCAGCCTTCCAAGTAGCTGGAACTACAAGCGTGCGCCACCACACTCGGATACTTTGATTTATTGTAGGGATAAAGCGTCACCAAGTTGCCCAGGCTGGTCTCAAACCCCTGTGCTCAGGCAATCCTCTCACCTCCGCCTCCCAATGTGCTGAGATTACAGGCATGAACCACTCACTGCGCCTGGCCTGTCACACTCTAAGTCTTAATTTTAATTTGACTTATAACAAGAAAAAAATGAGGTCACTGACCTAGAAGAATCAGTAAAGAGGAAGGTCTCGTTGACTCCATGCTACACTTAATCCGTACTATTAAAATACCTCATGTAGTTACTATGCAATATATATCAATTAAACACTAATATCAACAAATGAAGACCCATACACAAAGTTTATTTTTACAGTTTCTTTTTCGAAGCACAGCACAATGTTTAACTTGTTAGGTCATCATGACCTGAATAATGCTGAATGATCAGGAGTTCACCTTCTGCTCATTCTTCCAAGGGTGGCAAGTCTGATAAAGCAGATGAAAGTAGCAATGACTTCCTGGTCTTATTTTCCCATTTACATGAGGACTCACTCATATTGGGGTAAGAGCCAAAGACATCTGACAACCCATCTTTTATAATCACACAGGAAAGAAGTAAGGATTTGTTTTGGTTTACCACGCAGAAAAGTACTCAAGCCTCTCAAAAAAAAAATTTGAGTCAGAGTCTCACTCTGTCGCCCAGGCTGGAGTGCAGTGACACACTCATAGCCACCCCACCCAGCGTTGACCTGCTGGACTCCAGCGATCCTTTCGCCTCAGCCTTCCAAGTAGCCAGAACTATAGGCAGGTGCTACCAGCTAATTTTTTGACTTATTGTGGAGACGAGGTCTCGCCAAGTTGTCCAAGCTTGTCTTGAACCCACAGGCTCAGGCAACCCACTCATCTCGGCCTCTCAAAGTACTCGGATTACAGGCTGAGCCACTGACCCCTGACTCAAATTTTTAAGTGTTTAATTTTCTCTCTGCAAAGAATATATCACAAGGCAAGTACCATGACTGGAAGCAGTTGTTCTGACCATGGAAAACTGTCCCAGACGTCAGAAGATGCTACTTCCAACTGTGCACTGCAGGAAGGTCGCGGGCAAGTTCTAGGTCATCACCACCTCGCACTGGTAGAGACATCTGCGTGACACCAATACTTCAGCACTCAGTATTTTCATTCTTTGTCCCTACCATTATGTTGTTTTAGGTTTACAACTTGAATCAAACAAGTCCTGCAGTTTCTGACTTTTCTGCAGAAGTAATTGATACCACTATGATAAGTAAGAACTTCTACTCCAGTTTTTGCTACTCTCAACACGTGATCCATTATGATTCTGTCCAACTTAACCACTAAAGTAGGCCTGAAAATGAATGTAAACCCGTCTATGATTCTTTTAACATAAAGACTCACCAGTTTTGGTATTTACTTAATTACAAAACACCTTCTTCTAAATGCTTAAAGAAATATATATTGCTGGGTGAAATATGATCCTGGACATGCGCCTCAGCATTCTGGTTGACAGAATGGGCACAGGACTAATAGCTGCCATTACTGAGATAAAATGGGATAAAATACAGAGGGCCCAGTGTCTGGCTCACACAGCTGCTGAAGTTACTATCCAACACATCTACTTAGAGAGGTAATAAACATCCTAACATTAAACATTTTCTAATTCTGATAATTAAGCTCTTAATGAACTCCTCCTGCCTCCCCAATATCCACCACTGTTTGAAGTCAAGCCCTGATAGCTGGAAAAAATTTAAATATCTGAGCGTCCACATCTTAGGTAAAGTTGGGAAATGCTAATTACCACAGTAAAAAGCCAGACATTGTAAAACAGATAAATGAAGTGATGCCATTGTCCCTTCCCAGACCCTCTTAAGGAAAATTCCAGACAATGAACATGCACAGGACACCACCTATGCCACATCTCAGATCAAAATAAAACCTAGAGGAACACCAAAGCATTCCTCACAGCAGTCAGTGTTTATTAACTTAAGTACATAACACACACATGGGCGGCACAAGCACATGCCCTTGCTCTCACTCTTTAAGGAAACAGTCCCAACATCTGTGGACTTCAACTCAAAGCACAACATGTACATCATTAAAAAGGCATCATTAAAAGAAAACAGCACCTAACACAAGTCAGACTTCACTTTCCCACCAACTTTTATTAGGAAAGGTTTGTTTCCTGGACTAAGGTGACCAATGTTTGTTATGGAGATCACTGTAGTATACTCTGTTGTCTATAGGTTTACTGACTGGGTACGGTGGCTTGTGCCTGTAATCCCAGCATTCTGGGAGGCCAAAGCAGGAGGACTGTTGGAGCCCAGGAGCTCAAGACCAGCCTAGGCAACATAGCAAGACTTCAGTTCTACAAAAATTACTCAGTTAAAAAAGTATACATCTATAGGTTCATGTGGCCATGACAAAATTTTAAATAATACTAGAAAATGGGGGAGAAAATTTCAAAACATCTTATTATAACAAGATAATTTAATTGAGACGAATCTTCAATAGGCAACAGTGATTCTTGCAGAGAATTGGGAGAGCCCTCTACCCGATTTCCACATAATGACCGACTTCCTCAACCACCAACCTGACAGTGGCTGTAGGACACAAGGCTACCTCAACTTTGTACAGAAGAGATAAAAGGGGCAATGATGATAAAATACAAGTCCCAGGACCCCACTTCTGAAGTCATCCATAGCATGCATTTCAGGGTGCACACAGCTTAACAGGGCTAATATTCACAGTAGTCAGACACCATCCATAAAGGCACAATAAGGGCAAGAATTGCCTAACCCATCTATTCATACACGTGGACATCTGTATGGAGGATGTGCTTAAAATTTTACACTCAAGCCCCCTCCTCCTTTGTAAACAAAGCTAGAAAGCAGGTGCTAGGCTGGGCTTTCTTTTAACTCTTTGTGAGCCACAACATTTATAATTTATTTGATAGATAGAATATTCCCATCATTCCAAAGGGCCTTCAGGCCACAGAATTTTTATCTTATTATCTGATGTTTCTCCCCCCCTTTGCAGTGAACATGTATTGCTTTTATAATAAAAGTTATATTTAATTAAAAATATATCAAGTGGCAGAAGTCTTTGGAAGGCATACTAGCTGAATTTTATTAGGAAAACTGGCATTAGGCATATGCCAGTGGAGAATACTGTGAGTTATCCAAGTCAAAAGGGCATTCAAAACAATTATTCATTTTAAAGAACCAAATTTCAATTGCTGTAGGAGCTAGCATGGCAACACAAAGGTGGACAAAGCTGATGAAGCTGGTGTGAATGTGAGGGGGCATCACAGGGAACGTCTGAATTCCATCTCAATGAATAAGGAAGGACGTTCCTTCCAGGAACAACAGCATTGAAAAGACTCTGCGGGTACGAGACCCGCCTGGGCAACTTGGTGAGACCTCATCTCTACAATAAATCAAAAAATCAACCGGGTGTGGTAACGCGCGCCTGTAGTTCCAGCTACTTGGAAGGCTGAGGTGGAAGGATCGCTGGAGCCCAGCAGGTTGAGGCTGCGGTGGCCAGGAGCAGCCGCTGCACTCCAGTCTGGGACTCCAACTCAAAAAAAAAAAAAAAAAAGGCGCACAAGGTGAAGCAGTGATGTGTGTTGCTCAGAGAACTGCGACAGAATGACTTAGAAGAAAAGAGCAAACCCACAAGATGAGGTCTATGAGGCTGAGCAGGTAGGTCAGGGCCGTTTGGAGGCCCTACATGCCATGAGAAGGGACCTGGACTCTGACCTCCCGTGACACAGATACCACTGAGGAAGTTTTTAGCAGGGAAGAACAATCCTATCACTGTTCTGCAAGATCCTTCTGGCAAGTACTGTTGAGAAAAGCGAGGCGGAAGACCCTCGAATAGACTGCGACAACAGTCTGGGCTAAGAGAGGGGCAAGAGATGGGGGAACACTTGAAGACATTTAGTGGGCAGGACTGACGGTCTAAACAATAAAGGGACATGGCTCTGAACGACTAAGTGAATGGAAGTGTCAGCACAAGATTAGGAATTTAGGAAGAGAAGTCGTTTCTGGAGACAAATGACAAATTTCACGTGGTGAAACTGAGTCAGAGGAGCCGGGGCTTAAGAAGTTGAGTATATGAATGCCAAGAGCTCAGAAGAAGGGAGATGGTGTTGATTCCCCCAGAATACAGGTGAAACAAATAGGGCTCAGAACTGGGGAAACAAACTTCTAATATGGCAAAGGCAGACCCCCCCCCCAAACAACAACAACAACAACAACAACAAAACAGCCGCATCTGTATTCACATTTGGGAAATATAAAAAATACACCAGTTTATCTCAGAATACAACTAAACAGTTAATATTTCCTGTAATGATCCAAAAAACGGTTGTTTCACAATTAAAAAATACAGGGGAGACACCACTGCCATCTATAGCAAAGATATCAGTCATTATGTAGACTAAAGGACAGGTACATTAAAGGGCGGCCTGGGAGGTGGGGAAAGGATGATCTCATAGTTGGATGTGGACCCTCAAATCGCAGAACATAAATAAGGAATGCAAAAGGTACACAAATGAACAGGGCAGCTTTTGGCCAAAAACCACAGAGTGTATGCAGTCAGGCAGACATATAAAACAAGATGTACAAGGTCTGACTTAAATACTGTGGGAGTACCAGCTACATCAGTCAGATGGTTTCACAGAGGATGTAAAATTTAAGTGGGATCTTTAGATAGAAGCAGGGACTTGCTAGGTGAGAAGATGAGGGAGAACAGAGAAGGGCAGAGGAAACACCTGGAAAGGCAAGGAGTCAGTTCCTCTTCATGCCTCCGCCAATGGCCCTGTCTTCCATTCCACCATGGCTGCCTTCTCTAGGGGGTCTGGATGCTTTGCCACTAGTGACTTCATTACTTGCTCTAGGGTTGCCCTTTTTCTCTTCCAGGCCAGGCTTCCTGGAACTCCTTCCAAAGCAACCCTCTGTCCCACCAGGCTCATGCCCCCATTGCCCTGCATGTCTTCACCGTCACCTTACCTGTCTCGGTGTCCACACCTCTCCCTCCGCATAGTTGCCTAGAAAACCCCCAACACTGGTTTTAAGCGCAACTCTTCTACCTACCCTGCACCCGAACATGCTGGGGTTAGCCCACCCTGCAGCATACTGAGTGGTCTCACTTAAAATTTTTATGACAACCACAAGTGCACCCTTAATTTTGGTCAACAACCTTACATTTTCCTAGTCCACTCACTCTCTCATGTCCCATGTTATCTATTTCATATGTTCAAGCTTCTCCTTTACCTTGTCTACTCTTAGCTGGTTTGATGTACAACTTACGCCCTGTAACTCACCTGTGTGAAGTGTACAATTCAGTGGTTTTTTAGAGTACTCACAGAACTGGGTATCCACCACCATCAACCTTAAGACTATTTTTATCACCCCCAAAACTCCATGGATGCCGCCACTCCTCATTCCCCCTCACCCTCCCCAGCTCCAAGTGACCATGAACAGCATCTTCTGTCTCTGCAGATTTGCCTACTCACATTTCATATAAATGGAATCATACAATATGTGGTCCTTTGTGACTGGCTTCTTTCACTTGGCAATTTTTTTTTGAGTCAGAACCTCACTCTGTCACCCAGGTTGGAGTGCAGTGGTATGCTCACGGCCACCCCAGCGTCGACCTGCTGGGCTCCGGCGATCCTTCCCCCTCAGCCTTCCAAGTAGCGGGAACTATAGGTGCACGATACCACGCCTGGCTGATTTTTTTTTTTTTTTTTTAACTTGTAGAGACGGTCTCACCAAGTTGCTCAGGCAATCCGCTCACCTTGGCCTTCCAAAGTGCTGGGATTACAGGCTGAGTCACCAAGCCTGGTTGGCATATCTTTTTAAGGTTCATCCATATCACAGTATGTTTAAGTATTTCAATATTCCACTATGTAATTACATCATATTTACCCTAGTTGGTTTGATATTTTTAAAAAAGGCCTTTAGAAAGCTTTTCACCCATTTACTCACTGCCAAATCTACCAATTTACCTGCACCTGTATCCACATTACTCCGGCCTGTGACTCTGTGTGCCATAGGCTAAAGTCCTTATTTGTAGTCTAGATCCATATCAACCTAGCATATATTCCCCTCTTCTTTCTTGCACCAAAATTCTCCAATGAATTAATATACTGTAGTTTGGGTCAACTTTTTAGAAACAAGAACATAAACTTCCTCACCCTGCATCTCCTTTCAGGTGTCACCCTATTTTATTGTTGCCCTATGTAGCAAACCTCCTGAGATATTCAAAAACATAATTGTATCCATTTCTTCATTTCCCAATCTCTCTTAACCCTAAATAATCAGGCTTTTGAACCCATTATTCCAACGAAATCATTTTTCTCAAGGTCATTCAGAGGCTTCATCTCACTAAATCCAGTTGGCAAGTCTCAGCGTTCTTTTTTGAACCATCAGTGTCATCTGGCAGTTCATCCCTACCTCCTTTCTAGGAATTCTCTTTCCTTGGCCCCCAGGATACCTCTCTCCACTTCTGTATCCCATCCCACTGGCTGTGCCTTTGCAGGAACCTTTGCCGGAGAGAAGAGTATAGAACAGTAGTTAAAAGCACAGGCTCCCACTGGAGGAAGGCCATTCCAGCTCAGTCACTGGTAGCTATATGACCTCAGGAAGGTGATTTCATCTCCACATGCTTCAGTCTTCCCATCTATAAATTGGGACTAACCTCATAGGCTTGTAAGGGTTACATGGTTAATATACACAAACTGCCGAAGAATTCCCACATGAGCTACATATCTTCGCAGCTCTCAGTATCGTATTCTCAACTTTTAAATGTTGAAGAACTTTGGCCTCAGCCCTCTCACTACTTCTGTTTACATACTCTCCTTAGGTAACCTCACAGGTTCCTGTAACTTTAAATGCTATCATTATCTGCTAGAGAATAGAATTTATATCTGTATGAGACTTTGCCCATTGTTTGACACCTGCACCTGGGTATCAAAGTGAAAACAGCCAATATTTTAATTTGATATCCTCCCTCTAAATCCACCTCTACAGGCTTGCACACCTCAGGAACTGCAATTACATCCTGTCAATTGCTCTGGCAAAAAAAAAAACAAAAAAAACTATAGGCATTCTTGGTTCCCTTTCTTTCACGCTTCTTATTTAAATAATAAGGCAATCATGAAGGCTCCATCTCCAAAATATGTTGAGACTTCACTTGTCACCTCCATGCACCAGCTCAGACCAGGCTAACACGCATCTCATCTGCTGCAATTGCATCTGAGCCATCTCCCCTCTTGCGTGTTAGAACTCCAAGAACGTTTTCTCTACTAGTCACAGTAATTATTGAAAGACATAGCTCAGATTGTGACAAGGCAGGACCCCGACTCCACTCCCCACTGCACTCACACCCTGGCCCTCACCAGGCTTCTCTGAACTAGTCACCTCCTGCCACTCTCTTCCCATTGCTCTCCCTGCTACAGCCATCCCTGCCCCCTGGTGGTCCCTCAGTGAGCCACAATCTCTCAACTCAGGTACTCCTGCGGTGTGCTCTCCTCTCCTGGGTACCACCTCTGATACCCTCCCTGGTCGTTTTAGTTAAAACTGTACATCCCATGTCACACCCTCAATCTCCATCTTCTGGTTTACTCTCTTTGTAGGAATTATCTCCACATGAAGTTATTTGTTTACTTACTTCCCGAGTCATTACTAGAATATAAACTCCAGTCAAATAGGTTTGATTTTGTTCATTCTGGCATCTCTAGTACCTAGAAGGGTACTGGCACATGCTAGGTATGGAATACACGTACGTTGAATATATGAGTAATGGTTGCAGAGGTGATGAACAAATTCATCAGAAGATACCTCTCAGGGGGATAAGGATAGAGGCTACAAGGTCCAGGTCTTCTCCCAGGGAGGTGAGAATCTTTCCAGCATAAACCCAAGAGGACTTGAACTTTGAGAAAAGCTGCATTTTTCTTTCAACTTCCTTTTCTGTTCCTAGTTGCAGTTCCTCCTTTTTTGACTTGATACCAGCAGAATGACTGTCACTGTGGCATTCTGCATAAACTTAAAATGAAATTTTACCACACGAAGGAAAAGAGCCATCAACCACCCATCTCTTCCACCAATGCTCGAGGATCCCTAGGCAGACAGCCCTGGATATATATATATATTTTTAATCAGCAAGTATTTTCCTTTTGGATCTCAGACCTGCAGAAAATTGAAACAACAGTACAACCAACATGTGTATTTCCTTTGCCTAGATTCACCAATTAATAACATTCAGGTAAATTTATTTTGCACACTCCGAGGTGATTCTTACAGTAGGCACTATGTTCTAAAACTGAAAAGAATGAAAGAATACGGAGCCAGTTTTCAAAGAATGAGAAAAAGTATATTTCAGACTGCATTAAATAATAAGATCATGGAAAAAAAATGCTTGCGACGTCAGCAAAAGATGCTTAAGAGAAATGGGTTTCTGTAATATATAATGCAAGTATACGGAAATGTCTTTCATCTATTTTTAGCATAAGGGTACATTATGTTTTGACAACATCCAATACATAAAAACAATTTCAAGTGAAATCAGAGGCTCATTATCTTTCTCAAATGACTCCTTTTTTTTTTTCCAAAACAATGTACAATAGGCTCTCTATGGTCACTTTCCCTACACACCAGGAAAAAAAGTCTTACCTGAAATTCTTCACAGCAATATCTTTGTCTACCAAAATAAATCTAGAGCCTAGTTTCTGCTCCTCCCACGTTCCTCAAGATGTCCCTTCGAGAGACTGAAATTTAAGACTCTTCAGGCTGGCATTCGACAGCAGCCTAGGAACCCCAGGGGGACATGGAGGGAATGTAAAAAGAGGTCTCAAGTTTTTGTGCAAGTCTTTCCCTATGTTTTGTTTGAAATGCTTCATTCACCTTGTTAGAAAATATAGCATATTCATGCATAAATTAATATCCAAGGCAAGTATTTGTTGCCAACTAATTTTGAATTATCTACTGTATCCACTGAACAATGTAATATACCAAGTTGAAGGTACTGTGATTTGTATTTAAGAACCATTTCTGCTATGTAAAACTAGTGGGATAACATAATGCAATACTTAGAGAGTACAGGATAAAATCAACAGGCTTTTGGGGTACCAAATCAAATACCTGGTATAACCCTCTAGCTTATAACTTAATATAACCATATACTCCTAGTAGATTGGGGCTCTACTGTTCTAATCTAAATGTTACTAAAAATTATGAGCTACAAAAAAACTCCATAATCTCTAGACAGAGACTGGGCAGAGATATCCAAAGCTAAGAAGTTACCAAAACCAAGTACCAACTTTAAAGCAATTATTGAAATTGCTGATATGATTATTCATCTTCTAGGGAGTTTTAGGAGTCAATTAACTACTGCATAAAAACAAACACATTTGTTTAAATATAATTCACAAACCAATTCTGTCCACACAATTTCTTGAGGTGTCCAAAACTAGGATCATCAAATGAAATGCTTACTGAGGCCATGCTGGGACTGATGTGTGTCATCACACTACTGCCTAGCAACTCAGTTTATGGGTGTTTTATGACTCTTGCTTTAAAACCTTTAGCACAAAAATTACATGTAGTGGGTCTTACAAATATCTGTTTCTTATTTAGAAACTTTACCAACGTCTATAGTAGTATGACAAAAAACTGGGGAGAGAGATCTCTTCATATTGCTAATTGGCAAATAAATATATATTTCAAGAGGAGGCTTTAATTTTCTATAAAAAAATGAATTCAACCTGCAATAATTTTTGTTTAAAAAGATATTTTGGAAATACTGGTAACACAGTAGAGATAGGTAACACAAACAAACATTTTTTGTGTATTTTTTTATTGTTCTGAACACCAAAGTAACCCAAACTTTACATTTACAATGACTTTTTAATAAATATAGGCTGTACATCATAGTAGAGATACATGTCATACAAAAGTTTTTGAAAAGGAAACACAGACACTTATACAGTAAAGAGAATGAACTGAATCACTATCATCTTTCATATTCCTTTCCTAAGTGACAACCGTAGAATGTTATCTTTAGATTTTATGAAACCACCACCATTCTAGCTGTTTTGCTATATGAGATTTCTTGAAAATCAAGTAATAATGAATTATTATTGTGCATCAAGTAATTTTATATTGTCAAATAATCAGTATTATTAAAATAATCAAAGTATATAAAAGATGGAGGTTTAGTTCCCTCCAAATTAAATAGTGTGGACCACCTAAATCCAGCTCATTACCCCTAAACTAACATCTGCACTTTAAGACTGATGATACAGAAAATTATTTACATCTAACTATCCTTAAGGTACCCTATTACCTCTTCCCAGTATAATTAGGTGTCAATACAAAATTTTTGGAGATCTGTTGAACAACTGTTTGGACCCTACTACTTTAAAATATTGCCACACTTCACAAATTCAGATCCAAGAACTCAGTCAAGACTCACTCAATGGAAAAATTATAGTTATTAAGTTGTGCTATTTAAATGAAATACTTCTATAACTAACCCAGTATCTTGGTAAATCAACTGACAAAACTTTAATATGTGTGAACTTACGATCTGGTTTAATCTACCCTGAAAATACCTGCGGCAACTATGTCAAGATACATTTTTTTCCTAAAAGGTTTGCTTCCTCTGCCTGGCAACAAACACAACAGTTTAAAATGAATCACAGCTAAAATATGATTTTATAACTGAAGAATACATTCCTCTTGGTGTTCTATTCTAAATATCATCTATGACATTTCTTACCTGTAGTCAGTACCCACCGTTCACTAAGTGCCTAACTGCAAGCTGTGTCAGGTGAGAGAGATACATACATATATATACACACACACACACACATATGTGTATATATATATGTATGTATATATGTATGTGTGTGTGTATATATGTTAGCCCATTGAATCATCACAACATCCTGGTGCATCATTTTTATTCTCCTTTACAGATGAGGAAACTAAAGTTTAGTATCGGTTTTAGGCTTAAGGTTTTCTGGTCAGCATAACATTTCTTTTTATTAAAAGAAAATATTAGAGCACCAAAAGGAAATCTGAAAACATCTTAGTTCTAGCATTCTATCAGTTGGCTACCCCAACGTAATTACAGAAGCTACAGTATTGCACTGTGACTGACTAACTGTATTCCTTTATCAAAATGATGTAATTGCAGTTAGTCTTTGGATGAATCCCCCCTTATTTGCATACACACACAAAAAAATCACATTTATCTAAAAGGTCAAAACTTGTGATAATCTCTTCAAGAATGCTGACTGAAGGCACATGGAAGGCTTTCTTTCTCATGATTGGGACTAAACTACTGCATTTCAGTTAAAAGTGCTTATTTTAATAAAACTGTTACTTTAACCTTGTCAAATTTTAAGCTTTTCTGGATTTGGAATAATCTTCAATTTTTAAGTTTTGATTTAAAAGTTATGGACAAAGTTAATCATCAGAGGTAAAATATGAACAGCCCTGCATTGAAAACCACCCAGTCATCTGCCCTTACTCATGTAACAAATGTCCCCTCTCTCATGGGTCCATCTAGTGGTGAGAAGATGATGATAAAAGTAAAGAAACATTCGGAATTTAATTATTTTTCTAACAGTGCTTAAGCTAACTAAGTTTGTTTTTCCAAGCTTACAACCTTCTGAAATGCGTTTTGTTTCACATGTTGGATGCAGAGGTTAAATCATATGTTCAGCAGTGATAAAAAAATAAAAAAAGCAGGGTCTTCAAGAACTAAATGTTAAATTGGAGGCAGGCTACCTACTACTCTTCAGGGTGTTTAAAAGCAGTGGTTACTAAACTCTTGGACATCATGAAATCTCTTCACTCATTCAATAAATTTACTAAGCCCAGAAAAAAGCAAAAACACATACAATTTTGTACAGTCTCAAGTGGCCTAATATCTAGGGATCCTAGACTAGGAAATTTCATTTCGAAGTGAATTCATAATCATTTTGTGGTAATGCGGAGAGAAGGGGTTGATCAGAAAATGCAATCCAATTCAAAGTCTCTGATTCTTGTGCAAACATCTTAATATGGGGGGTACATAACAAAGTAGATCCAAAGATGGTAAGGTTCCCAGTTCAATGTTCCTTCTACTACATTATTAACACTAGAATGCAGATCTCTTAAGCAACTTCCTCATTAAACAAATTATTTTCCATCAAGATAACGACATTGCTTGTTACTTTCAATAAAGTTTAACCCTAAATCCTCTTTTACCAATACCCCAAAATAAAGTTTATTATCAGACTAAAACTCAGTCTTGGGAAGGGCAGAAACAGTGTACCATTTAAAAACAAACTGAATTTTTATTATAAATGTGGTACATGCACAAAAATAAAACTTCCAACAGTTCGGGTATAGGTGAAAAGTAAAAGTTCTCCATCACAAACCAATGTCCCACAGTCCTATATCTCAGAGGTAAACCAATGAGTTCTTTCCTAAAAAAATCTCAGGTTATGAAAGCAAACATGTATACAAATACACCTCTGAAAAATACAATGGGCTCATAGGATTACAACTTTGTAATGGTCAGAAAGTATTAACTCCCAATTAGGAGAATCAAGTGTTAATTATTATACTTGGCAATACTACTTCAAATAAAAGAATTTATTCATTTAAAAGATGATTTACTATAATAAGAATGTGATGTATTTATTTGTAAATTAAGCAAACAAGGGTGAGCCTTCATAAAGATGTCAACAATCTAAGTCACACCTCTCCCGATGGCAGTAGTGAAGTTGTGGGTAAAGCACAACACACAAACTCCAGCCAAAGAAAACTGAAGGTGAGTGGGAAAGGTGACTGGGTTATTTCAAGCTGTGTAACTCACTCAGTCAAGGCCATTTTATAACAACGTGTCAAAGATGAGCTCCTTGCTAGCCCACAGAGAATGCTACTAAAGTCCAGGGGTTTCAGTTGAATAAAAATTGGCTGAGACAGAGAAAAACCTATGCTCTCAAAGAAATATCTCTTCAAAAGTGGGGAAGAGACTTGGGATATGTCAATTATGGATTTTGAAACAATACTTTCTCATAGAGACTACTTTAATCATTCTTCTATACCAAATTAAGATGTGCAGATCCAAACTTTTATTCTAGACAAAACAAACACGATTTCCTCTTTGAGGATGTCTCTTGGTAAAGACCAAGCATACATATCTGACTTAAGAGGAAGATCTTCCTCAAAAAGCAAAAACAAAAAAAAATCAGTCTTGGACATTTTACCAAAATTCACACTGTATTTAAAAAAATCTGCCTTGGGGGAGGAGAGAACCAATGACAAAAACGTTAACTTACCAAGAAGTGAAACAGGCTGGGTTACAGGAGGGGTGGGCAGATTCGTGGGTGCAGCAGGTGGCACAGCAGAGCCATACATTTTCACACTGTCACCAGACTCGGCGTTTCCTCTAGCCCCAGACACCACTGTTGGAATGGGATTTCCAATAGATAAGTCTTTTGTAGTGTCTTCATTTATACCAGCGATAGTAGCTAAGGAATATAATTATATCAACATGTGAAGCTGAATAATTAATTATCTCCCGGCCAACATTCTTCTGCCATAGACCCTATTACTGGTTCATTCTCCCTCCTACCCCCAGCTGCAAAGAAGACAAGCGAACACCAAGGAAAAACATGCTTACAGTTTGGGATGCTTATTGGCGGAGTGTGAGGAGGAGGAATGGATACTGGTGGAGTTATAGGAGGTGGGGGTCCAGGAGGAAGAAAACCTAGAGTAAGAAAAATAATGTCAGCTTATGCTGCATCACTTCATTGCAGGCTCTAAAACAAACGTCTTCCTAAATAACTTGGTATACCTGGTGGTAAATGCATAGGGTTGAATCCTGGACGCAAAAATGGTGGCGGTGGTGGAGGAGGAGGAACACCAGGACCAAAGCCTGGAGGGGGAATTCCCAAAGGAGGCGTGAAAGCAGGTGGCTGGAGAGCACCAACAACAGGAGGACCTGGCTGATGCGGCGGAACCTACAGAGAAAGCAAAAAAGTGAAACCACCTCTAGACATCCTCCCACCCGTACGGGGATATGAGTAAGAAATAGCATACTGTTGGAAAAACAGAAGTTTCTAAACGTGAGCTTACTAGACCAATACATTTACTAAATAACAGGCAGTTGTTAACCTACATACACCGCAACTGACAGAAATTAAAGCTGTGCTCTCTAGTTTATGACAGTAAGTCCACACTGTATTCCATGAGCATCTACTGGAGTTCTCATACTCTATGACACATGGGAATTAAATGAGTTAATACATAGTAAGTGCTAGTGCCTGGAGCTTAACATATTTACACCTGACAAATGTTAGCTATTGTTTTTTTTTTAAAAAAGATAAATTTTAACAAACTAGTCAAGTTCTTTAAATGAGTGCTGATATATGCTAAATTTTGTTAAAAAACTGCACTGGAACAGCATATCCAAAAGGTCAACTAAAGAGTACAAACTTGGGGAGTCCATTTAAAAAATATCACAGCTAAGGATGTACACCGAAGGATGTAATTTTCCCCTCACATTGAGAAAGGATTTAAGGATGTAATTCTTCCCTCACATTAAGAAAAATCAAAAGAATATGCAGCACACATGCAACCCATTTTTGTGACAGCTCAGATTTATCTGAATCAGATTTAATGTGAGAAACTGGGGAAGGAAGACACTGAAAGACAAGAAAAATCTAGTAGGTCACACATAGAAATATGGATAAAGTACTTATAATTTTCACAGAAATTTTTCATTATTTAGCTCTTATTATATGACAGGAAATCTGCTGAGTACTTTACATTATGTCATTTAATGTTCAAAATAACTCTGACATAGGTGAAACACCAGAATGAAGTCCAGGAAAGGAAATCAGCACATTTACAGATAGGAAATTGAAGCTTAGAGGTTAGGTTACTGGCCCAAAGCCACGCTGAGTATAAACAATGGAGTTGGGAATCAAACCCAGTTCTACCAGAACCTGGATTCTTTCTTTTAAAGTAACAGTGTGGTTGACAAGACAGCAGAGGCTTTATAATAATATATGTTCATGTTAAACGGAGTTCAACTTATTAGTGTATAATCATCCATTAAAAAAATCTCATAATGATAGCACCCAAACTGAAGATTAAGAAACTCCCTGGCGGGTGTAGTGGCTCACACATATAACCCCAGCACTTCGAGAGGCCAAGGTGAGAGGATTGCCAGAGCCCACAGGTTCGAGACCAGCCTGAGCAACTTGGTGAGACCTCATCTCTACAATAAATCAAAAAATTAGTTGGGCATGGTGGTGTGTGGCTGTAGTTCCAGTTACTTGAAAGGCTGAGGTGGAAGGATTGCCTGAGCCCAGTAGGTCGAGGCTGCGGTGGCCATGAGCGTGCCACTGCACTCCAGCCTGGGCGACAGAATGAGACTCCAACTAAAAAAAAAAAAAAAAGAAAGAAAAAAAGAAACTCCCTTTCCCTCAAAGCAGCTTATCGTTGAGCAAATAACCAGGTTTCTTCAGGACATAAAGTCCCTGAAGAAGATCTAATAAGAAAAAAAGAGTAATCAGAATATATGAAACTCTAATAGTTCCCATTTTAGGTCTAGGACATTATAAACTAAGAACTTGAATAAGGCAATATAAATTTATTCTGGTTCTATTAACATTTATGAAAATAATGCTAAAGAGTTTATAAATTAATCTGATATATCAACATATAAAAATATATACATTTATTTATATGCTCCTGTTTTTGACTATGAATCTAGACATACATCTACAATTAGATTTTAAAAAGAGACCTTTCAGACACTTAAGTTTTAAACAGTGCCTCGAATATTCTCACCTGTGGAGGTGGCACTGTTATAGGTGCAGGAACAGGAATAGGAGGGACAGGCACAGGTAAAGGTTTAGGTATGGGTGACACTGGTTCCGTGTGTGAGGTTTCTGCACCTCCATTTTGAGCAACTTCATTTTCAGGCTTCTTGGGAATTCCTTTCCAATCTGTGAGAGTTAAAGAAATTAATGATAAGAATTTACCGTTTTCAGTTTGTAACTTTAAATCTAAAAATGATTATTTAAATTAATGAATAACAACAGAAAACAAAGAATGCTTACTATGTGCCAGGCACTGTACTAACTTATTTACTTCTCAGAACCATTTACAAATAGATACTATTATCTATTATTCCCGTTTTACAAATGAGAGATGCAAAGATAATTTTCCCAGGTCATAACATTCATAGTAAATGGCAAGAATGGATTCAATCCAGAGTATTTGGTTCTAGAGTCTATGTTCTTTTTTGAGTTAGGGTTTCACTCTATTGCCCAGGCTAGAGTGTAGTGGCACAATCATGCCCTCAGCCTCAACCTGAAGGGCTCAGGGGATTCTTCCATCAGCTTTCCAAGTAGCTGGGACTATAGGTATATACCACCACGTCTGGTTAATTTTTTGATTTATGTAAAGACAAGGTCTCTCTATGTTGCCCAGGCTGGTCTCAAACTCCTGGCTCAGACAATCCTCTCCCCTCAGCCTCCCAAAGTGCAGGGATTACAGGCGTGAGCAAGTGTCTATGTTTTCAACCACAAGAATGTATTGTTTGAACTAAAGTATACTAAAAAAAAAAGAAGATAATGAAACACCCAACATTTCCTGGACAAACTTTCCCTAATAACCAATATAACCTTCCACCTATTTCCATACTATCTTTCAGTCAAGTGAAAAACAAAACCATCTTTCCATTCTGTCCTCTGCAGCCCTGCTCATCAGAGACTCCTATATTCTTGACCACTTCAACGAATCCTCCACTGGATCATGGGCTCCAGGATTCCACTGCCTTATTCTTTATATCCTGGTTCAGAGCCTGCCAGATGCCTGGCATATAGTAGGCCCTCAACACCTGCCTGCCTGAACAGAAGCCCAGCTCCATCCTTAAGTGAAGGCATCATGCATTATGGAGGAAGAGGGTGTGGGATGGAAATGGTATAGTACTGTTTCATCTCCTTTTGTCCGTCAGACAATCATTCCTGCTTGAAGCTTCCTTTAAATGTTCATCTGGTATTTCATGCCATACTATGTTCCTCCTTTGTTCTGGCTATCCAGCAATCTCCAGGTCCTGCCTGTACATTTCGCTGTTCCCCCCACTGCAATCTCACTGTCATTCTGGCATTTTAAATATTTACATGTTTACTTCAGACTGCTTCTCTGGACATTTAAAATTTTCTAAAGAAATTATTATGAAGTATTGGAATAAAACACAATATCAAAGACGCTCAGTTTAAAACCTATATGATCTGTTAAGTTTCACAGTAAAACATTCTACTTAATTCTGTAATTACCAATTCACTCCATAATTAGTAATTATTTTATTTGTGTGTGCATCTTTCCCATTAGATGTAAGCTGCATAAGACAAAGATCAAATTTGTCTCATTCACTATTTAATCCTCAGTTTATAATGAAGAGATTGATATGTAAGGGGTTACTTAAAAATCTAAAAAAACACTTTCTAATGCAAAGAATATACAGGAAATCTAATTTTTCATATGTACTACCAAGCAAATAAATAAGCTTTACCTGGGTTAAGAGTATCACTGTCCAACATTCCTCCTTCACAAAAACTCTCCAGTTCCTCAGGCTTGACTTTGTCCCACGGAATATAAGTAACACCAAGTTCTACATCCCAATACTGCTTATAATCTGCCTTTATTCCTTTGTTTAAGGCCCAGGCAATCTATTCCATCATTAGTGAAAATTAAAAAGGAAGAAAGGGAAAAGAAGGTCATAAACCTTGAGAATTCACTATTTTCCATCATTCTACTCATTCCAACTTGGGCAGCCGGGGAGCAATCTGGACCAGCTAGCCCTGTATCCTATCTGAAGTCTTATTCTCAATATGCAACTGGTTAGCCTTTATTCCCACTTTGTTCTAGGATGGAAATTGCATGAGTACCTGCTTATTACCAATTCCCACCCAACTTAGACATCATAAAACTTAGAGAAAAAGGAGAAACATATTAGGGAAAGGCTGAAGATTCCTGAAGAGGCTGGTATACTGGAGACTACTTTTAAAAGTCTATGGGTATCTCATAATTACCAACATTAAACAAATTCCTTTTGTGGTACAATACAAGGCAAGGACAGGGTGCCAGGACAGTGGTTTTGGCTCCTTAGAAAAAGAATGTCCATGTACCTATCTCTGGTGAATGCTTTTCACGGTTAATTCTAAGATGAGATGGCAAACTTTAAAAATAAAAAGTGAAATATCCAAATTTTGTGAATAAGATGACACACATTACTAAATGACATGATATTTAAAGCACTAATTTAACCAGTTTACCTTGAACTCACCTACATTTGGGAAAAACAAAACAAAAAAACCCACCAAAATTCTACCATGCATGTAACAATCTTTTGTTAATTAAACATTGTATTTCTGTTTAGGAGACAGCCTCTTAAACAAAAATGCACATGAAATTTCTCAAGGTCAAAAGCCATTTCTAATCATAGTTTTTAAAAAGACATATAACAATAGCATATTTTTACAAAATGAATTATAATGTATAAAACTGTACCTTTATGGATTTCTGGTTCACTTTATAGTTTCCTCGGCTCAGTTTCTGCAGGGCACGATAAGCATCTTGCCTATGAACCATAACGATATAGGCACAACCCCTGGGAGGAATCATCTGGTCCAAAACATTTTAATATTACAAAAGATGACAACAAAATTCAGGAGCAATAAGATATAATACCAAGTAATAATTTCCCACAACCCTAATCCTCACCCCTAGCCAGTGCTCTATATATAATTTAGAGTTAAATTCACTTATAAGTTGGCAATTCAAGTTTGGTCTCAACTAACAAGCGAGTCCTTCAAGCTTTGTTATACAAACTTCTTAGGAAAAGGTTTCAATTACTTTTTTTTTGAGCCAGGGAGAGGGGGTCCCACTCTGTCACCCAGGCTGGAATGAGTGGCACAATCATGGCTCACCACAGCCTTGACCTCCAGGGCTCAGGTGGTCCTTCCACTTTGGCCTCCCGAGAAGCTGGGACTACAGGTATACACTACCACACTTGGCTGATTTTTTGATTTTTTTTTTTCCGTCAAGACAAGGTCTCCCTGTGCTTTTCAGGGCTGAAGCAATCTTCCCACCTAGGCCTCCCAATGCTGGGACAACAGGCAGGATCCACCATACCCAGCCAGAAAAATATTTTATTATTAAACTTGGTTATCCAAGAAATATTAAATGCAGAACAAGCTAAATGGACTCAGAATACCTAAACTCTAGTCACACTTATAAACTTGGGCAAAAAAGGGCTCAAGTCCTTAATTTTATAAAACTACATTAATTGAATCTGTCACTGTAACTGAAAAACTGAATAAACACTCACATTAATTGATTCAATTGGACCAAACTCTTCCAAGAGACTAGCAACATCTTGCTGAGTAGTTCTTTTGTCCAGCTGCCCTACCCAGAGTGTTGTACTGCAAACTTAAAAATAAAATTACAATCACAAAATACACTTGATAATGAGTAGCACTGTATCTTAAAGATCATTATACAAAATATGCATGAGTTATATTATGATACCACAAATTAAAATAGTAAATCTCACCATACAATTCAAAAATTCTACAAAATCCCTGGACAGTGAAAGGTATACATAAGAGTTGGAAAAACCTGGCCCTGTTGTGGATGGATCTAAAGATTTAATATAAAACTGAAGCCAAAGAAACAATAACTTGCCCACAGTATCCCCCCAATGAGCAGGAGAACTGGAACTTGAGTCTCCTGATTACCAACCAACACAGTTTTGTTCATTATATATAGCCATCCTTTTCCAACTCTTGAAAGTTTATGTTTATTTTTTTTTGCAGTGTCTTAGGTATAAGCCTTACAGAGTTAGATGACTTACATATGCCCTAGTCATATTAATTAAAATACTAACAGATACTGATTTATATCATGAATATGTCTAGCACACCTTACTAAATGTATGTTAAAGACATCTAATGAGATTCAGAACATAATGCAAGCTAACATATTCTCTAAGTTATAAATCTTTATATAAGTAAGGGGGTAGTAGTTGTTTTAGAAAAACACCCTTTCCATTGTGCAGAGGAGAGCTACTTAAGGAGAGCTAATAAGGCATGAAAAAGCATATTTAGAATAAAAATCAACACAATGGTAACATGTCATTTATGATTTTGCTATTTTAAACCCAAGACGTGAAAAAATAGCATAGAAAGTTTGAATATAAAGGCTTAGTTACCACTTGCAGTTTCTGGTTTGACTTGAGGAAGGCCTTTCTGTCGACGTTCCCTCTCTTTTTCGCGATCTCGTCTTTCTTGGGATCGAGATCTGGGAGAATGTCGGCGTCTATCTCTGGATCGAGATCGAGAACGTCGATGCCGAGACCTTCGAGATCTAGAACCAGATCTAGATCGTCTCCTTTTTGGTGACCTAATGTTTTCATGAGAAGGGAAAATGGATGGCATATGGAGAAAAACAGAAAATAGAAATGCATACTAATTAATGTTTGGATAGGTAAGAATGCAATAGCAGGGAATTTTTAACATGTGCAAAGTTAGAAAGCATGTGCTATTTAAATAAAATAAATAAGGTTGCCAGCTATAAAAACATCTCTCATCTTCAGCACCTCTGGTACTGTATTACATTCCATCCTTGCAGTGTAAGAAGCTAATTTTCATGGTTGAGATACAGGCTACTGGCCGGGTTTAGTGGCTCAGCCTGTAATCCCAGCGCTTTGGGAGGCCGAGGTGAGTGGATTGCCTGAGCCCATGGGTTGGAGACCCACCCGGGCAACTTGGCGAGACCTCATCTCTACAATAAATAAAAAAAAATTAGCCAGGCGTGGTAGCATACCCCTGTAGTTCCAGCTACTTGGAAGGCTGAGGCGGAAGGATCGCCAGAGCCCAGCAGGTCGAGGCTGCGGTGGCCGGGAGCATACCACTGTACTCCAGTCTGGGTGACAGTGAGACTCCAACTCAAAAAAAAAAAAAAAGAGATACAGGCTACTACTGTTATCTACCTTCTCAGTAAAGTCTTCTTTCTGCAGCAATTAAAAACATAATCTGATTATAGCATTACTGTGATCTTTCCCATTTTGTTGGCTGATATAGTTGTAAAGGAACTTTGAATATATAAGTCTTCAAATATCAAACACTGTATACCTATATACAGGCATCAGAGCAACGCAAATAGATGGAAAAACTGTGGGCATGATTGACTTTAGATTTTTTTTCCCCTCCATCAATATTTCACTTGCTCCCTTCTTCACAAGTAGAAATACAAATATACCAGCTGTCATCTTATTAACAATCTGAGTAGCTGAAAATAATTCAACCGATACTAATTTCTATGTCTCCTAAGACATAAAGGGTTGGAAAGCATTTTCTAAAAATTACCTGGATGCTGACCTAGATCTTGACTTTCGGTTATCAGACATATGCCGCTTAACCTCTTGAATACAAGGTTGTTCTACTTCCATTTCCTTAAAGAGCAAAAACAAAATCATCATAAAATGAGAAAAGTGAAAACTACAAAGGCAAGAGGACAAAAATCTAACAAATGCTAAATTAAAAATCTCTTGCCTGGAAGCAATTTTTTTTTTTGGTTATATGTGACGAAATTACCAGTTAAATAATAATTGGTCAAGAAAAAAAGTTTATATGGTGTGTAAGATTAGAATACTTCTCTACTTCTTAAGTTGCTTAATTAAGTTACATGCTATTTTAATAAACCATCATCTAATGCAGTGAAGCAGGGACTGGTTAAACTAGATCTCAATCCTCACAGAATGCTACGGATCTGGTAGTATTAGGATGTCCATTTTCCAGGAGAGAAACTTGGAGCAGAGTTAATACATGCCCAAGGTCTTTCTTCATATTAAAAAATGAAAATAGCAAGCAAATAATTAGAAATCTGCATAAAAGTCACAACAACCAAAATGATAACATGAGAATGAAAATTTACCTGCTGATGAGGCTTCTGTGTAAGTGGCTCATTCTGTGCCTGAAAAGAAGCCTGGAAAGGCTGCTGCACAGGTGGAGTTGGAGGAATCACAGGTTGAGCCATGGGAGGAAATGGAGGTGTAGGAAGAAGTCCAAATCCTGGCATCTGTCCATTAGGAGGAAGCGGAACCTTTCATTTTTAAAGAAAGTATATGAGTAATTTTAAGTAGCAGCTACCAAAATAATTTGGAAAATTCTTAGTTACTTATATAAAACTGGAATATCTTCAATAAACTTTGATCAAGGAAAAGCTACAATGACATTTGACATTGTTTAGCAGTTTCCTTATGTACAACCTTTATCCAAAGAATTGTTCCATATCAAGCATATAGGTTAAAAATCTATCACTCATTTAAAAATTACAAATACACAAGTTTGGTTTTAAATATTAGCTTCAGCCGGGTTTGGTGGCTCAGCCTGTAATCCCGTGCTTTGGGAGGCTGAGGTGAGTGGAATGCCTGAGCCCGAGGGTTTGAGACCCACCTGGGCAACTTGGTGAGACCTCATCTCTACAATAAATCAAAAAATTAGCCAGACGTGGTAGTACACGCCTGTAGTTCCAGCTACTTGGAAGGCTGAGGCAGAAGGATCGCCGGAGCCCAGCAGGTTGAGGCTGCGGTGGCTAGGAGAGTGCCACTGCACTCCAGTCTAGGTGGCAGAGTGAAACTCTACCTCAAAAAAAAAAAGGAAATACCTTCATTTACAAAAGAAAGTAATTGTGATAAACTGAACTTAATGTTAGAAGTACTCTACTGCAAATGGTTTCTTTTAGCTTTAAAGGCAATTAAGCCTTTTGAGGTGATTAGAAGCATGACTTCTAAGTTTACTTAAAAAATTTACCAAGGAGAAATTTCAACTAACATACTCCACTTTTAGGGTTTCAAATTAAGTACCATAATAATAATGAGAGTAAACTATAACTTAAGATATTTCTGCATGTACAATTTAAACACAAATAAAATGAAACTGTCATAGTTATGTCACAAAATATTCTTTCTAACTCATTTATAAACTTTCAGTAATTGTTAAATACTTGAAAACATGTTCAAAGGTTTTCGTTATAATTTAAACAGGCTTATAAAAAACCTTTCAAACTACATTAATCAACAAGTCATTAAAATCTCTATCAATTTCACATTACCAAATATATGAAATGGACTGAACACAATGTGAATAAGAAAATAAATACACTGTAAAGAGATTTCTCAAACCTTTTTTAAACCAAGGCTATAAAGCAGCATTTCCGAAGGATGGCTGTACAACAGAATCATTGCAAAATTTACAAAACAGATTCTTTGGAATAAATCACAGCACTGGAGGGACAGGATCTGTTTTCAAAAAATGTTCCTCCCTGCTCCCATAATTTAGCCGTACAGCCAAATTTAAGAAACTCTGAACCAGGCACGATGGGTCACGCCTGTAATCCCAGCATTTAGGGAGGTCAAGGTGACAGGACTGCCTGAGGCGCCCAGGGGTTTGAGATTAGCCTGGGAAACTTGGCGAGACCTCATCTCTATAATAAATAAAAAATTAGCTGGGTGTGGTGGCATGTGCCTGTGGTTCCAATTACTTGGAAGGCTGAGGGAGAAGGAGCACAGTGGGTTGAGGCTGTAGTGGTCATGAGTGTGCCACTGCAATCCAGCCTGGGCAACAGAGTGAGACTCAAAAAAACAAAACCCAAAAAACTCCCTCTGAATTAGAGAATTTAATAGAACATATCCAATGAACAAATCTCTACTAGCTTCCCACAACTCTCTAGTGTGCTATGTATGCTCTTTTGTTGTGAATTTGAAGCTATATTCCTGAATGTTGAGATCTGAAAGCCCCCCTAAAGTATCTCATCACACAACACACAGAAAAAAGGCACCTGTATGGGAAAGAATTGTATGACTAAATAGGTCAGTTTCTTCAAACAGAACTGTAATCTCTCTCTGATCTATTTTAACTGAAATACTCATTATTAAAAATATGAGCATGCAATATTTAGCATCTTTATTTTAATGAAAGCAAACGCAACTCAAGACAGTTATGTGTTCCAACAGCTTTTATGGGAGCTATAGTACTACATAGCCAATCACATAGCTAAGCAGTGGTCTGTGAAGTACAAACCCTGTGCACTAACAAACAGATTTGGAGTTACTAAAACTTAACTGCAAGAAAAAATGCTTGTACCTGATGATGCATTGGATCCTGTTGCATTCCCATCATTCGAGGTTGAAACTGATCCATATTTTGATGCTGTGTGTATGCTGGCTGCTGCATGCCATCTCCAGGAAACCCACTAAAAAGGTATGTAATCTTTTTACCCATTAAAAAGCACAAGATTCTCAGTCACGTTTATACTACAAAAACACAGTGTTGTTCAGGAGCCATTTCAACATTTTACTGAATCATATATTTACCATATATTAATTTATATACTCAGTATTATTCCTAACATAACAGCCATTTTATTTCATTTCATTTTATTTTATTTTAAGAAAGCAGAATTTATTGAGAGGACAGGAAAGCTTCCACAGTGGGAGGGGATCCAAATTGCCCAAACAGACATTCTAAATTCTAAATCTGATAGGATGCCCTCCCCATTCAGGAGAAAATCCACAACACCACAAATTTTACAAAACTGACCCACTGGAAATTGTTTTCATTGCTAAGTGTTACTTACATTAAGCTTTACAACTATTACCAACTCTATACCTGTGAGAATAAAAAAACTCAACTCACAATGGTGCCTGTGGAGGCGGCGGCGAGGCAGCAGTGGGTGCAACGGCAGCCGGCACGGCGGTGGCGGGTGCAGGAGGCACAGCAGCAGCAGGCGCTGTCGTGGTGACGGCAGCAGCATCCTCTTTCTTTGATTCTTCTACAGCTTCTGGCTCATCATCATAATCAAATCTATCAAGCAGCTTCTGGAACAAAGATGTCAACATCCGTTTAAAAATTTAGACGGATTCATTACACAAAGAACTTTATAAAAACAACAGATGTTTATGACCACCACACTGTCATATATAGTCTCATTTTCCCACATGCCCCTGAGGACCATGGGTTCATAAGCAATTTTCACACAAACGCCATTGTGGAAAAGATGTAATTTTCATTCTGCTTTCCTTCCAATAATAAGTGTAGTGTTTTCTTTCTACTTTCTACCGCTTATTTCATATTTCATTTAGCAGTACACATATTCTCCTAAAATATTCATTTACCATTTACCTAGACTAGAAACCTTTGGAACTCTGTACACATGAAATGGGTGCATACTTTCAGTCAGTTATAAAATGTACAAAAAGAAAAACTCTCTTATCTAAACACTACAATGCATATAGAAAGATGTCCATATACCACTTGCTCAAGAATATACTAATATGAAAAAAAAGAATGGCATAGAATGGGGCACAAAGAAGTCTCACCACCAGTTCACTAGCTTTTTAAAAAAGTCACCGCTTACCAGAAACATATTTAAAATAAAAAAAGGACATTTTTACGAGATCACATGACTAGAAGAACTGCTATTTAAAATAAGATTTATCCAAAAGGTAACACAGGGGATACCTACTAATGTGAAGTCTAGATCATAAAGACCATCATCACAAGAATCTTGCAATGTTTCTTCTTTTTACAGACAAAGAAACTAAGGCTCAGGTGATTAAGTAACATAATTAAGCCAGGTATGGTGGTTCAGGCCTGTAATTCCAGCACTTTGGGAGGCAAAGGCAAGAGGATTGCCTGAACCCAGAGGTTCAAGACCAGCCTGGGCAACTTGGCGAGACCGTGTCTCTACTGTAAATCAAAATAATCAGCCAGGTGTGGTGGTGTGTGACTGTAGTTCTGGCTACTTGGAAGTCTGACGTGGAAGGATTGCCTGAGCCCAGCAGGTCAAGGCTGAGGAGGCTGCAGTTGTGCCTCTGAACTCTAGCCTGGGTGACAGAGTGAGACTCTGACTCCAAAAGAAAAAAAACCCAAACATAATTAAGACTGTACCATCAATGAATAACAGAATCAGGATGTGAACACTGGTCTTTTTGACTTCAAAGTCTTCAGTCTCTGGCCTCCAACAAACCATCTTTTCTTTCAAGCTGTGTTCTTTCTACTCATAAATTTCAACCTCAAATTCCTAAACTTGTGTTGCTCTACAATATAGGGGGTGCCAAAAAAAGTATACACATTTTAAGTGTGATGTTTGCTCCAAAGACGGCAATAGTCAAATGAAAGCTCAAGTCACCATTCAACAAACAGAACAGTCAAAGAAAATGGCAGAAGCACGGTTGAGCGAACATCATGCTACGCACTGACACTGTAATTTAATTCAACTTCAAAAAAGTAATACGCAGATAACATCTCTCTTTTTTTTTTTTCAGTTGGAGTCTCACTCTGTCGCCCAGACTGGAGTGCAGTGGCTGCTCCCGGCCACCGCAGCCTTGACCTGCTGGGCTCCAGCGATCCTTCTGCCTCAGCCTTCCAAGTAGCTGGAACTATAAGCGCGTGCTACCACACCTGGCTAATTTTTGATTTACTGTAGAGATGAGGTCTTGCCATGTTGCCCAGGCGGGTCTTAAACCCGCGGGCTTAGGCAATCCACGCATCTCAGCCTCCCAAAGCGCTGGAATTACAGGCTGAGCCACCGAGACCAGCGATTACATCTCTTAAATTGCACGTACATTCTTTTGGCATCCCTTGTAGTTCTACCTAGAGATTCTGGTTCTACTTCACTGAACTACAGATTTTTAAATTAGGAAGGAAAGTCCACCCCTTGGACAACACAGTCTATTGAACTAAACCAAGTGTAAAGAATATTTTGGGAAAGAGCTACTTTTTGTGTGTGTTTTTTCTTCATAATTCTAGAACAATTGATTGAAAGTTCTTATAAATTAGCAAGCTAATATTTTCTAAACATGAACCATAAGCCCTGGCCTCTTACTGTTTTACACACATTAGCTTATTTAACTCTCATCGCAACAATAAACTATATTTACTGCCATCATTATCTTACAGTGGTGAACACCTAAAGTTAAGTAACTTAACATCAGGATAGTAAGACACAGGAACCAAAATTAAAATTTTGGTTAAAACTGTCTATAAAGGCTGAGCTCGGTGGCTCAGTCTGTAATTCTAACACTTTGAGTGGATTGTCTGAGGTCGTGAGTTCGAGACCAGCCCGGACAACTTGGCAAGACCTCATTTCTACAAAAACTAAAAAAAAATTAGCCGGGTGTGACAGCACACGCCTGTAGTTCCAGCTACTTGGAAGGCTGAGGTGGAAGGATTGCCGGAGCCCAGCAGGTTGATGCTGGGGTAGCCGTGAGTATGCCACTGCACTCCAGCCTGGGTGACAGAGTGAGACTTCAACTCAAAAAAAGAAAGAAAAAAAAAAAAGGTGCCTATAAAAACAAAACTTAAGATCTTGGCAGTTTATCATACATAAATATGTTCTTTACAGCTTGAAGATTTGTACCTATTGCTTTAGAAAAAACAACTTGAAGCAACTAAAAAATGAAACTGGGGTCTCTCCACAAAGAAATTTTTGTTGCTTTTTCGGAAACTGAATATTCACGAAGCAGCTGCAATTGACAAATCATCCTCAGTGATTTGCTTAAAACAGACCTTTTTACTCAAAGGAAAAGCAAAGAATTCCTTTTTCTAAATTTGGTATAATTAACAAATGCTGGTTGACAAGGTAAAACACTAGAGGAATTACAATTGAAATTAACAAGGATGCCCACTATCATGGCTTTTCCTAAACTAACCTATCCAATCAAAGAATTCTAATATTTATGATAAAGTTTATCTGAAAAAGTATGCTGGAATTTAATTTTATGTGTCAACCTTGCTAGTGTCCAGTTGTTTCGTCAAATACTAATCTAGATGTTGCTGTGAAGGTGTTTTTTAGATGAGATTAACATTTAAATCAGTAGGCTTCAAGTAAAGCAGGTTACCCTACATAAGGAGTGGGCCTCAACTAATCACTTGATGGCCTTAAGAATCAGAACTGAGCCGGGTTTGGTGGCTCAGCCTGTAATCCCGCGCTTTGGGAGGACGAGGTGAGTGGATTGCCTGAGCCAGCGGGTTCGAGAACCGCCTGGGCAACTTGGCGAGACCTCATCTCTACAATAAATCAAAAAATTAGCCAGGTATGGTAGTGCGTGCCTGTAGTTCCAGCTACTTGGAAGGCTGAGGCGGAAGGATCGCTGGAGCCCAGCAGGTCGAGGCTGCGGTAGCCGGGAGCGGCCACTGCACTCCAGTCTGAGTGACAGAGTGAGATTCCAATTAAAAAAAAAAAAAAAAGAATCAGAACTGAGGTTTCCTGAAGAAGGAATTTTCCTTAAGGCTGATGCACAGAACCCTGTCTGAGTTTTTATACTCTATCCTGTGGAATTCAGACTCAAGCCTAAAATATTTTCAGCCTGCAGACCTGCCCTACAAATTTCAAATTTGCCATCCCAGACAAATGCACAACTGATTCCTTAAAATAAATCTCTTCGGCTGGGCATGGTGGCTTATGCCTATAATTCCAGCACTTTCAGAGGCAGAAGTGAGATGACTGCCTGAGTTCATGGGTTTAAGACTATAGCCTGGGCAACTTGGCAAGAACTGTCTCTACAAAAATTAAAAAATTAGCCAGGTGTGGTGGCACGCACCTGTGGTTCCAGTTACTTTGGAAGGCAGAGGTGGAAAGATTGCCTGAGCTCAGTGGGTCGAGGCTGCGGCAGCTGTGAGCATGCCAGTGCACTCTAGTCTGGGTGACAGATTGAGACACAGACTCAAAACAAAAAACCAAAAAACTACTAGAAGAAAATACAGAATTCTCTTAAAAATACAGCTGGGGAGAATTTTCCTAATCACAAAATAGAATAAAAGACTAATAAAACCACATATACGAGCATTTATGTTCATATGTGCATTGAAACAGACGTGAAAAAAATACACAAACAAGCCTGTTCAAACTTATATAAAATTGCTTCTCTTTTTACTTTACAAATTCCTGTGTTATTTATGTGTATTTCCCCCCCCCTACAAGTTTGTATTCCTTTGTACTCAAAAATTCATCCAATTTTCTTTTTTTCTGAGTTGGAGTCTTACTCTGCTGCCCAGGCTGGAGTGCAGTGGCACAGCCATGGCTCACCACAGCCTCAACCTCCTGGGTTCATTCAGATGATCTTTCTGCCTCAGTCTCCCAAGTAGCTGGGACTACAGGCATGCACCACCATGCCTGGCTAATTTTTTTTATTTTCTGTAGAGATGAGGTCTTGCTATGTTGCTCAGGCTGGTCTTGAACTCCTGGATTTAAAGCAATCCATCATGGTCTCCCAAAATGCTGGGATTACAGGAGTGAGCCACTGTGTCTGGCCTTATCCAACATTCTTTTGGTCAGTAGAAATTGATTGATAAATCACTAAAATGTAATGAAAATCACTATTTACTATATTAATTTTAAGTCTGGACTACTGGCAATAGCTATTCTATCGTAGAATGTTGGAAGGAATAAAATTTTAGAGATAATGAAACCAAAGATACAATTTAGGTCTGATTTTCAAACTTTTGTTTTGTTGTAATAGAACCTGAAAAGTGAAATGAAATTTTGTAACACGATAAACATAATAAACAGATAAAATAGATAAGAGTGAGGCAGCCTGGGTTAAAATTTCAAGTTTGAAGCTGTGAGTTGTGCATGTTCAGCATACCCATAGTCTTAGTGGCAACTTTTAAAATATGTCTAAGGAACCATAGACCCAACGGAGAAGCTGAAAGATAGTGAACCAACCCAAACCTTCTTGTTTTGCTTGTTCTTTAGAGAGACGGTCTTGCTCTGCTGCCCAGGTTGGAGTGCAGTGCAATCATAGGTCACTGTAGCCTTGAACTCCTGGGATCAAGTGAGCCTCCTTTTCCCTCAACCTCCAGAGAAGCTGGGACTTTAGGCATGTACCACCATGCCTGGCTAGTTTCTAAACCCTCATGTTTTAGACATGTTAACTAAGGTGTTTTAAGAGCAAAAAACGGAAAGTAACTTGAATGTCTATCAATAGTGGAATGGATAAATTGTAATGTGTCCATGTAACGGCATACTACATATATGCATACTGTATATGCATACAGTAAAAATGTAGATATAAATCTATTATTAATCTTAACAAAAACAGACAAGAACATTAAGATGAAAACAAGAAGGCTTGTATTATGACCAATTAAAGAAAAGCATATATTCACAGGAAATTAATTCTGCAAAGATATAAAGCAAAATGTTACAGTAACGCTTAAGTATGGAGTTAATGAAGAATTTTCTGTTTCCTTTTCTCCCAGAAAATTTTTGCAGTGAGCATATAGCACATTTAAAACCAGGAAAAATAATCATTGTTTTCGTGTTGAGGGGGAAAATCCCTCAAACCACAAAACAATAAAATAAGAATCCACAGAAAATACAGAAGGGATAACTGCCATGATCCAAGTTGAGTGATATAAACGGGGTTGAATTATGTGAGAAAAGCATACCTTGTCAAATGCAGTTTTTTGTTCAGGTGGGGGGAAAGCAGCTTTTTGTTCAGGTGGTTGTGTAGGAGTTGTCTTTAACTGAGCTGTGATAGCCTGAACCTGAGCCATCACAGCATTGTCAAGGGCGGGAGACTGTGGTTTTGGAGGTTGTTGAAAAGTCTGAAGGATCTGCTGAAGCTTAAAGAATGGGAAAACTCATAAAAACCACACAACAAAGTATAATCATAGATAGTATCAAAAAATAATTTACTAAAAATATGTTGAAGGTGACTCAAAATAGCACAGGCACAGAATAAACTGGAAGAACATCCTTTTACTGATGGTTAAAGGTTTGTTGTGAATGAATATAGAGAGAAACACAAAGTGTATATTTAGGGTTAAAATGTATGCTGACATCCTCAATGATATAAAATGATGGTAAAAGAGAAGGAAAAAAACACTAAATTGTGACCAAGGTAAATAATACCCCTACATCATTACCTCTTTCGTGAGGGCTTTTCTAGTTGAAAAGCAGACATATTTTCTCCCTTCAATGTGCTCACTGGTGAGGAATGAAAAACAAGAACTGACAACAGTGCCTATCCCTACAGATAATTTCACCTTTGAGAAGACCGTTTACCTGTTGGCCTTGAGTTGTCTGAAACAGTTGAGCCACAGCAGCAAAGGCATCAGAGCTGGGTAACTGTGGTACAGTGGGGATGGAATTTGGAGTGGTTTGTGGGGGTTCAGAAGAAACTTTTACTGGAGGTGGAGGTGAGCCTAAAAAAAAAAATAAAAGCATTAAGGCCTTAAGAAAATGTTAACCTCTAGGCTTCCCTTTTTAAACTCTAGAAAGTTTCTGTGCTAAAATAAAATTTCATTCAGTTTAACATATAGGTTATGGTACTGGGATTTATACTACAACAAATATTAGAATGTATATTTTTATCAGAAATAGGAATTACACTGGCTGGGCACGATGCCTCACGCCTGTAACCCCACAATACTTTGGGAAGCCAAGGCAAGAGGACTGCCTGAGCCCAGGAGTTTTTGAGACCAGCCTGGGCAACTCAGCGAGACCTCATCTGCACAATAAATACCTAAATAAGTATGTGCCTGTAGTTCCAGTTACTTGAAAGACTGAGGCAGAAGGATTGACTGAGCCCAGCAGGAGAGGCTGCAGTGGCTGTGATGGTGCCACTACACTCCAGCCTGGGTAACAGAGTGATATTCTGACTCAAAAAAAGAGAAAAAAGGAATTACAAAAAGAAAATTACACTTTCCAAGATGCAAACTCAAGTTTACCTTTTTACAGAAAAATTCTACCAATATAAATAAACTCTAAGCCTTTCATGTACGGAAACGATACCATTATCTAAGATCACAGATACACTTGACTATACTATACCTTCATTGTTGGTAACACTTTCTGCTACTGGGGCGGTATTACTGGTTCCTGCTGCCATGTCCAAAAGAGGTTGAATAATTTCAATTTTGAACACTCCATTTTTTTGCCAAAGGTTCAGCACACGAACTATTTTACTCTGTTATGTGTGAGGAAACATGAATATTCAATAAATATTTGCATAAATAATGTATTCTACATCTTACAAAAAAGAAGGAAAACTTCCTAGACTAACTTTTCCATACTAAGTCTGTTTCATAAACAGGAAAAAAAAATCCATCAGAGGTACAACCTTGTTAAACTACTCTAATTAGCTTTTCTTCAGTGGTATCATCTAGAATAAGAAACAGAGATGGAATACAGAACTAAAGAATAAGAAGAAATATATTACTTGACGTTTTCATTATATTTTATTTATGTTTACAAAGAAACTCCATCATTAATTAATAAAAAAGTTATCTTAGAGAAGTAAATGAAGTGAAGAATTTCTTCAGAATAATTTAACAGCTAAAATATTGATGAAATTGATCTGTGATCAAAAGGTAAATAGTTTTGTGGCCAAATAAATATGCAAAGGAGATTCAGAGACAATGTCGTCTTCATGGGTACAACTTTTATCTCCTACTAAAGGAATCACCCTGGTTTTTTTGTGCATTTTTCCCACAAGAGCACTCCTCTAAGAATATAAACACAGAATATGTAACACGCAAATTTGTATGCCATTTACTGTAAATGTCTGCATTCTTCATTATTCTGAGTATGTTCACAAGTATAATTCCCCCACTTATTTATAGTTGTTACTAACTATATCTGTAAGTACTTAACCTTTGTAAATACATCGTAAGAACAGCTATATAGATGAGAAATTAAATACTGTAGTAAGATTGCTAACAAATACCATGTATGCTCTAGCACCTCTATATGTTAGGGAAGAACATCAATTATGGGTTCTTTCTTTCTGGAATAAATAACAACCTGAGATGAACACTGCCTTTCTCTATTGACGGATTTTTTCATCACTCAAGTATACATTACTCAACTATATAAGCAAATTTATCCAACAATAGCAAGATGATGCTACTTTCATATATTTTAAACTATTTTTATTTTATTGTGGTAAGAACACTTAATATGAGATATAACTTCTTAACGAATTTTTAAGTGTATAATCCAGAACTGTTAACTATAGGCACAATGTTGTATAGCAGATCTCTAAAACTTATTCATCTTGCTTAACTTGAAATTTTATATCTGTTGATTGGCAATACCCCACTTTCCCCTACTCTCAGCCCCTGATAACGGCCATTCTGCTTTTTCATTCTACAAATTTGGTTCCTTTCATCTTTAAACAGTACAACATCCCTAAAGGACCTCATAAGAAAATAGATAAATATAAAATGACCACTAAACAAAAAACTGGGTTTTGTTATAAACTCACAGAGATCAATACATGAAGATCGTATCTAGTAATATAGTAGGCTTCAAATATCTAGCATACATTTAAATGACTGTGAAAATAAATACAAAACCAACAAGAATATAAGTTTTAGTTTAACAATTAACTATACCTTATCTTCAGATGGACAAAGATATAAATACTGGAATGTGGCGGTAATGTTTTTAGAGAATCTTGGCCCAAAAACATCTTTATCGGTTCCAAACTGATGACGAGACTGTCGCACAATTGAGTCAATTACATATAATCCTGGAACCTTGTACTCTGGTTTACACTGCAAGGGTAAAGATGTAAAGTCAGTACAAGAGAAACAAAGTCACAACTTGACACCGATTCATCTCACATTGATGAGACTTCTTATATCCATCTAATGATGGTTTAAAAACTACCTGAATGTTTCCGTTCTCTAACTGGCTAATTGTCAAATTTCCCACATGTCTATACAGAACTATCATTCTCTTGATACTTCTGACTGCCAAGATTTTACTCTTCTCTGATCCCTCTATCTCCCCACACAATATCCCAGGATCAACATTACCAATCCCTAAGCTACTTCCTTAAAAGTTCACTTATGGCAATCTCAACTGCAATATCATCCTACTAGAAATCATTTTTATCTTTCAAAATTATATTAAACAATTTTATATCAGCTACAGTACCAGAGAAATGAATAGCAGAGAAAAACAGGCAAAGTACAACCCTCTATGGAAGACAATTTAGCAATAAAAACAAAGTCTTCTTTGATCCAACAACTCTATATCTAGGAATTTACACTAAGGAAAACAATTAAGATGTATCTAATTTTTTCCATAAGGTTAGCCATGGAAGCACTTTTAATAAAAAGTAAAAACTCTGAAATATGTAACTATCCAACCATGTAGAAATAGCCCAGTATATCATGGTAACAATCCACACAAAGGAACACTTTGCAAATGTTTATGACAAACTAAATGGCAAAACCAGGTTAACAACCTGTCTCTATTTTCCTTTTATAAATGCATATGTACACAAATAAAAATAAATTCAAACATAAATACTGTAGTAATTTGGAGGCAGTGGTATGTAGGTAAATTTAATTTTTTTCTATATATCTTTTTCTATTTATCTGTACTTTGATTTGCTATTATTAAAAATTTCTACTAACTACTTGTTTTGGTCTGCTGGAGCTCTAACTTTTATACCTAAACAAGTATGAAAAGGCCATGAATTAGAAACTGTTACATAAACTTAAAAAAAAATTTTTTTTAAATAGGAGTCTCACTCTGTCACCTAGGCTAGAGTGCAGTGGCATGCTCATGGTCACTGCAGCCTCAACCTGCGGGGCTCAGGCAATCCTTTCGCCTCAGCGTCTCAAGTAGCTGGAACTATAGGCACCTGCCACAACGCCTGGATAATTCTTTTCTTTACTTTTAAAAAAAATTTATTGTATAGATGAGGTCTTGCCAAGTTGCCCAGGCTGGTCTTGAACCCCTGACTCAGGCAATCCTCTCATCTCTGCCTTCTAAAGTGCTGGGATTACAGGCGTGAGCTACTTCATCTGGTTGACATTTCCACAGACTTTTATTAGTACGTACCACAAGGTGTTTATCTCTGTTCTCAGTTCTCTATTGAGACAGATTGTGTGCTAATCACAGTCATAAACAACAAACAACTGTAGCATGAAAAAGAATTGTGATAAGAGCAGGGAAAAGTTGGGAAAATTTACAAAGTAATTTCATTTAAAATACTCAAAAGTGAGTTATATGTCAACAGAGTAGACAGGGCAAAGGGCAAAGCACGCATTCAGACTCAGGGGAAGGTTCCTGCCCAAAGAGACAAAAAAACTATTGTGAGTTGAGTGCTAAGCTCACCATAAGTACTCAATCCATGGTATTACTATAAATTTGTTTTTAAACTTTTAGTGATTAAAAAAGAACCTCTAGCTGGGACGGAGGGATTGCCTGAGCCCAGTAGGTTGACGCTGGGGTGGCCGTGGGCATGCCACTGACTCCAGCCTGGGCAACAGTGAGACTCTGACTCAAAAAAAAAAAAAAAGAAGAACCTCTAAGGTTTCAATAATTTTTAAGCGTAAAGGGGTTTTAAGAGCAAAAGTTTGAGAACTACTCCTCTAAAAAGTCCTGCATGTGTGAATGCATCCAAGTGGATGTGTATCTGACACAGAAAGACACTCTAAACCAAAAAGTCCAAACAGGTCCACAGATATATTTTGTAAGGTCCGTACAGTCTTATTTAATTATTATTATTATTTCTTAAGTTGGAATCTGACTCTGTCACCCAGACTGGAGTGCAGTGGCACTCTCATGGTCATCGCCTTGACCTGCTGGGCTCTAGCGATTCTTTTGCCTCAGCCTTCCAAGCAGCTGGAACCACAGGTGCACGTAATTTTTTTTTTTTGAGTTGGAGTCTCTGTCACACCCAGACTAGCGTGCAGTGGCACGCTCCCGGCCACCGCAGCCTCGACCTGCTGGGATCCGGCGATCCTTCCGCTTCAGGCTTCCAAGTAGCTGGAACTACAGGTGCGTGCTACCATGCCCAGCTAATTTTTTGATTTATTGTAGAGATGAGGCCTTGCCAAGTTGCCCAGGCGGGTCTCGAACCCATGGGCTCAGGCAACCCACTCACCTCAGCCTCCCAAGCGTGGGATTACAGGCTGAGCCACCAAGCCCGGCTCGTAATTCTTAAATTATTAAATTTGTAGCCGGCATTTAGAAATAAGATTTTATCTGGCTGGGCAAGGCAGCCCAAGTTTGTAATCCCAGCACTTGGGGAGGTCAAGGTGGGAGGATCACTTTAGCCCAGGAGTTCAAGGCTGAAGTAAACTATGATCATGCCACTGCACTCCAGCCTGGACAACAGAGCAAGACCGTCTCTCTCTCTCTCTCAAAAAAAAAAAAAAGGTTTCACATGAGAATAGTTTGCTGGCCTCGTCTCAAAAAATCCATCTCTGGCAACACTGGGCTGGCACTTCCACCTGGCCATTTCCAGTGGTTGGAATCTCTTAGGTGGGGCACACAATGTTTGGGTCACCACAGTCCCTGCTTCTACAGTCCTTTACCTGCCTCTCTCTTTAAGTAACCGAGTTGCTATTCTGAGCTAGAGAATGAAAAACCTTTGCAATAAACATCAACGATGAAACACCCAGAAAAAAAAAAAAGAACCTCTAGTGACTATTTTTTTTTTTATAAAGTGGCTTTATAAGCAAGCATCCCAATTGCAATTTACAAAGTAAACTACAAATATGCATCATAGCTAAAATGAAGTAATAAAACAGATAGTTACCTTTTTGATGAACTTTTCTACTATTTGAACTACATGCTTATAAAGCTGAAAATTAAAAGAAAATTACCGTTTATATACAGTTCTTATAATTAGAAAATATCTAAATTTATTATTAGAAAATTATTTAAGATAATTATTTTCTAATTATCTTATAATTAGAAAATTATTTAAATTTGTACAATTTAAATAAGTATCAAGATAATACTGAATGAACCATGAAGAACAATCCATAAGCAGCAACTGAAAAATATTTTAAACAAACCAGAAAAATATTAACTGAAACTACAAAAAATTAACAGAAAACTACAAAAATCCCGAAACAGTCCTTTTCTTAGGTTTTAAAAACCAATATACCTTCATAACAGGATATTTAATAACCTTATAAGAAGTATAAGACCAATGAAATCAGAACTAAACAATGCGGTTTCTAAAAAGTGAGTCACTCAATGTGTGACCCTAGATATGAGGGAGGGACCCCAAAAACCCTGGAATTATCTTTTGGAGGTCAATCCCTTTGTAGTATAGACTTTCCTTGCTAGGTAAGTGTTCTAGAATCCCAGAGGTTTTTATCTGGATGCTCTGATTTGCAAAAGAAACATCCTGAGTTGTAGCAAGCAGGTGACTGGTTCTTCTACCAGAACAACGCACGGGCCCATACTGCACAGAGTGTTCAGCAGTTTTTGATCAAAACTGCATGACTCCTCTGCACCCTCCTTCTTACTCCAAGCAACGTTTTTTTGTTTGTTTCCCCAGATGAAAAAAACTTTCAAAAGGAAACATTTTGCTGATGTGGACGCGGTAAAACAAAAAGATGACAGAAGTACTAAAGGCATCAAAACAGATGAGTTCAAAAATTGTTTTGAGCAATGGATAAAGCATTTTGATAGGTGTATTGCATCAAATGAACAGTACTTTGGAAGTGACTGAAGTTTAAACATATAAGAATACATAATTTTTAATAAGTAAATTGTTTTCTTGAGTCCCCCCATAAGACATTTAATTTCATAAAGTTTAAATTTTGTTGTTTTCCTCTTAAAATAAAAATATTCAGCTGGTTTATTGCAAAGATTAAATGAAATTTTAAAACCTTTCGAAAGAATCTGTTATAATGAAAATTTAAGGTATTATCACATACCTTTAGCAAAACCTTTGATTTAGCCTGAACTAATTCACAAGATGAAGTCTCATGTTTAATAATAACTTTTCACAATTTAAAAAACAGTTCCCAAATTGAATATTTATTTTATTCTTACCTTAATTGCTTTAATAGCAGCTTTAGTGATGAGAATCATCTTGGCTCTAGAGATGGGAGGTTTCATATCCATAAGTGAAAAGAGCTTAAAAAACAAAAGAAAAAAAAACTTATAAGGTATTTTTAGAGGTCAACTGCCCTATTCCATAAAAGTATCTGCAGTCTATTAACTAAGAGAATAACAAACTTTTGGAACGAAAAGTTTAACAATTTGTCTAGTAAATAAAAACATCTTTTTCATATATTTGAATCGCCTCTTAGAAATACAATGGGAAAAGACATTAAACATAGCAAAAATAAAATAAAATCACAAACCTAAGGGAAAAAACATTAAGAAATTTTCAAAACCTATAGCAGAAAAATATTATAAAACTTTTCCAAAAAACTCAAAAATTATCTGATGGAGACAAACACACCATGTTCCTAGACCAAATGTGGCAACAGTACAATTCTGTCAATATTAAATGTAAATTAAATCCAAATTTCACTGAGATTTTGAAGAACTTCAAATAATCCTAAGGCTAATTTGGAGAAAAATATGTATGAAATCAGGTAAGAAATTTAAAATGCCATTATTATTTAAAGTTCCAATAATCTGTGATGTAAGTATAGGAATTCACAATTTCTTCAGTCACAGATTAAAAACAATAGCCCATGATTAAAAAGGTGAACACCAAATTTAACAACTCTCACAACACTGAATATAAGCAATCAGGTGCTCCCATGAGATGTCACCAGTCGTTTACATTCTTTCTCCCAAAAGGTTTAAATCCAATCAAGACATAATAAGAGTCTACAGAGGGTAATAAAGATAAAAGCCTGACATTATTTGTATATAATCTCTTTAATTCTTGTTTTTGTTTTGTTTAACCATAAGCACACATTCACCTGGGGCACTTTTTTTTTTGGGTCAGAGTCTCACTCTTGCCTGTGCAGTGGCATGATCACGGCCACTGTAGCCTTAACCTGCTGGGTTCAGGTGAACCTTCTGCCTCAGTCTTCCAATTAACCAGTACTACAGGCACACACCACCACCACCCCCAGCTAAGCTTTTATTTATTTATTGTAGAGATGAGGTCTCACCAAGTTGCCCAGGCTAGTCTAGAACTCCTAGGCTCAGGCAATCTCTTACCTCTGCCTCCCAAAGTGCTGGGATTACAGGTGGAAGCTACCGTGCTTGACCTCACCTAGGACTTTAAAGCATTATCAACCTCGTATGAATCACACTTCCATTCTTTCCAATTCATGTCAATATTTCAAATACAGACATCTAGGATATGAACCTTTACTACACCACTAGCTAAAAGGCTAGCCTAAAGAATAAAAGCGCTTTCTTTTCCCAGAGTAAACAGCCCTTTCTGGTAGTGTATCCTAAAAATTGAGACAATTTTCACATCTTTCAGAACCATAAGACACTAGTACAATAATTGTAAAGAAGAAAAAAAGTCACATATAATCAATAAGAACCATATATTATATTTAAGCAGAAAATGGTAGAGTTTTTCCATAAATACTAAGATGCAAAAAATGGGAAAACATTAAGATATTAACATAGAAGCCGGGCTCAGTGGCTCAGCCCGTAATCCCGCGCTCTGGGAGGCTGAGACGAGTGGATTGCCTGAGCTCGTGGGTTCGAGACCCACCCGGGCAACTTGGTAAGACCTCATCTCTACAATAAATCAAAAATTAGCTGGGCGTGGTAGTGCGTGCCTGTAGTTCCAGCTACCTGGAAGACTGAGGCGGAAGGGTGGCCGGAGCCCAGCAGGTTGAGGCTGCGGTGCCCGGGAGCGGCCACTGCACTCCAGTCTGGGTGACAGAGTGAGACTCCAACTCAAAAAAAAAAAAAGAAAGATATTAACATAGAAATTCATTCTAATAAAGGGATGCTTTAAATAACTAAGGTCACAATCTTCATTATATTATTTCATTTACCAACATGATAAAAAAACACAACAAACACAATCGGCTATACAGTATCAGCTATATCACTGCTGCTTTTCACTTGCTTCCAGACATCCAGGGCTGGAAATAAAGATACTTTACTATTGCACTCTATACAGTATACAGTGAAGCACACAAAAGTACAACCACTTGCAGAGGATGCAAGCAGTGACAATGTATGCCAGACACATGAACTAACTTACATGACTGGACATGCAAACACATCTTTGAAACTTGGCAACTTGAAGGTCTACATGCAGGGAACTTAACGTATAAAAGGCATATTCTATATTGTAAAACTTATTAAGATAGCTGCTCATTATTGTTTTACTACTTTCTCTGTATCTTAATGGAGAGAAAGGGGATTCAACGAAACAGAAAACAAAATCACAAATCTTAAGAATGAGCAACAGTGAGAACTACTTTAGCCATTAAAAGGTTAGAGTAAATTTTAATAAAGCCTACGCCAGAGTTACTTGCCTAATTCCCCCCAAAAGTAGTTCTTTATCATTTTAGCAGTAAGCAACTCACTGACTTGAAACAAAAGACAAAAACAGCCAAATGAGCACTCAAGAAGACTAGTGTAGCTTCTGAGAAAACACTCCATAGTCTATACTTAAATTATCATAATTTATTTCAAAAATTAGAGCACAGACTAAACCATATAGCAGTATACCCATCATTCAAGCAAAAGACCAGCATGAGAACCTTTAGGTGCTATAATCTAAGGGACAGTTGATGGGTATTAGAACATTCCATAAAGACAAGATGACTTGGGAAGAGACGAGGAAACCAACATTTGAGTGCTTACTATGTATCAGAAAGCAGTAAATTCAGATGGTGTGTTATGCTGTGATTATTTAAAATAATGTGATTATTTTATTTAATCACATTAACTAAGGTAGATTTATTATACCTGTTTCAAGATGAGACTCAAAAAGAGCCACATCTGTTATAGATGATGGCCATGACATGGTCTGAACTAAAATTTGTTGATTCTAAAGCTCACACTCCCTAACAGCGTTGTTATACGATGCTGCTTAAATTTGGGCAGAGATCATTAACCATGACAGTGAATACAGGAAAAAAAAAATCAGACATCTATGCCTTACCTGTGTATTGTACTGACTCAGTAATAACAATGGAACACATTGAATTTAATTAGGGATGTCTACTAAATATCCAGGCAGACACAGGAATATGGATCTAGAATATAGAAGAGTTCAGGCTAGAAAGTGAAAGGTTAGAGAATCAAAGCCATGAAGATGGGTGAGAAGCTTGTAGTAAAAAGGGAATCAAGAACATATACCTAATTCGTGTATACCAAAAATTCCAAGCTGGGCTCGGTGGCTCAGCCTGTAATCCCGTGCTTTGGGAGGCTGAGGTGAGTGGATTGCTTGAGCCCGCGGGTTCGAGACCCGCCTGGGCAACTTGGCAAGACCTCATCTCTACAATAAATCAAAAAAATTAGTCGGGCATGGTAGCGCATGCCTGTAGTTCCAGCTACTTGGAAGGCTGAAGCGGAAGGATCGCAGGAGCCCAGCAGGTCGAGGCTGCAGTGGCTGGGAGCGGCCACTGCACTCCAGTTCGGGTGACAGAGTGAGACTCCAACTCAAAAAAAAAAAAAATCCAATGTAGCAGAAAAAAGAGATGAAAAAAATGAACACTAGGACAAAGTAAAGATATTTGGCACAGCCAAATGCTATAGGAGGTTAATTAGAGTGCAAACTAAGTTGTGTTTGGCAATTAGGTGGATGCAAGTGACATCAGTTTTGAAAGTAATTCCATAGCAGGATACTGCCAGGTGGGGGCACAACATCAATAAGGGTACCTGATCTCAAACCAGGCAAAATGGGGACTAACGGAAGGCCTAAACTTTACCTGTATGATGACCACGTGTATACCCAATCCTGAATTGTACCCCGCATCTTTAAATTAAAAAAAAGAAAGAAAGAAATTCCAAATTCCAACTGGTTAAGAAATGAGCAGCAGACCAGGAAGCAGAAATGTATTTTTGGTTCATTTTTCATTCATTCAACAAATTTTGGAGAGCTTAGTATGTGGCAAGCTCAGTGGCTGGCATATAAAAAGGAGATGGGACATGTTTCAAGGCTTTATTGTAGATGACAATCCTTATATCTTATTGCTTAGCACTGTAAGACTTCCATTTCATATAAGTCTTTTTAAATTCCTGAGCTCAAGTGATCCTTGAACCTCAAACTCCCCCAGTAAATGGGACTACAGGTATGCACCATCCCACCTGGCTGCTTCTTTTTAGATGGCTTTTAATCTCCTTTACCAATGTTTCTCTCAGATCTTAAAGCTGTGAATTTACACTGGATAAAATTTATGAAGAAAAGCACTACAGTCAAATATAGGTTTCAAAATTAGAGGCTTAAATACTCAATGAGACTGGCATGGTGGCTCATGCTTATAATCCCAGCACTCTGGGGGGCTGAGATGAGCCCAGGGTTCAAGATCAGTCTGAAAGCACAGTAAGACCTTGTTTCTACAAAAAAAAAAAATTTAAAAATGAGCCAGGTGTGGTGTCACACCCTTGTAATCCCACACGCCCCTGTAATCCCAGTTACTCAGAAGTCTGAGGCAGGAGGATTGCTTGAGCCCAGGAGTTTGAGGCTGCTGTGATCATGCCACTGTCCTCCAGCCTGGGAAACTGAGGGACACCACAGCTCAAAAACAACAACAAAAGAACAACTCAATGAATGTTATTAGTATTTTATTGACTTCTTCAAAGCACAAATTCAAATAGTCTCTACCTTTTGCAAGGCAAAAACATTCCCTAATATCTAGATCAATACCTCCAATGGACAGATATAGAGACCCAGAAATTATACTGATATATCTTGATATACTTTCCTGTAACAAAGGGCACTGATACTGCCCATCTGAACAGAAATACTAATAACCTTTAAGGTGGGCTAGATGGGCAGGGCATAGTGGCTCAAGCCTGTAATCCCAGCACTTTGGAAGGCTGAGGTGAGAGGATTGCCTCAACTCAGAGGTTCAAGACCAGCCTGGGCAACTTGGTGAGACCTCGTCTCTACAATAAATAAAAAAATAAGCCAGGTGTGGTAGTGTGTGCCTATAATTCCAGCTATTTGGAAGGCTGAGGCGGAAGGATCGCCTGAGCCCAGCCAGTCGAGGCTGTGGTGGCCGTTGTGAGTGTAATATTGCACTCCAGCCTGGGTGACAGAATGAGACTCCAACTCAAAACAAAAAAAAGGTGAGCTAGATGTTAGAATTCAACTTTACAAATAAGTGTACTGAGTCTCAAGAATCTGTTCAAAGTCATAAAGTTAATTAAATGGTAGAATTCAATCTGTAATCTACCATTTCCCAAAACTTGAATCCTTTTCGATTAGTACTTAATAATGATGAAATTATTTAAAATACATCAGTATACAGGAGAACAGTACCCAGAAAGTAAAGATGATAATAATAACTATACAGCTATGTTAAGTGGAAAAAAATGAAATACAGACCCAAACTAGAAAGTTATATACTAACGTAATTGTTATGAGGTGCTGGCCCCACTGATTTTTAAAATAATTTTAAAAAATTATTTTATTTAAAAAACGTGGGGTATCCACTGATTTTTTTAATAACAAAAAGGGGCACAAGTTAGAGGCAATATAAGTTACTAAAATATTTAATGTCAATTTTGTAATGTGGTGACTTAGTGAGAAAAGAACTGTCAGTATAGTTTATTTAGATGAGAAGAGTGATCAAATTTCAACTCAAAAAAAAATTTCAATTTCAAGACTTAAAACCAATATACTGTTTTAAGTTTTAGAACTCAATTTTATCTTAGGGTATGAGGGAGAGCTTTAAATAGGCCACATGTTGTACAGTGAAATTGTACTTCATGAATACTGACTCATCCAGATATTTCCAGAGAAAACATAAACCCTCTACTACACCTAGTTCTGAGTTTGACTCTTTCGTCTTTTAAAAAATTTTTTTGAGATGAAGGCTCATTCTGTCGCCCAGGCTGGAGTGCAGTTGGAAAACTCATAGCCACTTCTGCTGGGTTCCGGCAATCCTTCTGCCTCAGCCTCCCAAGCAGCCAGAACCATAGGCATGCCCTACCATGCTTGGCTAATTTTTGCTTTATTGTAGAGACAAGGTCTCACCAAGTTGCTCAGGCTGGCCTTGAACCCGCAGGCTCAGGCAATCCACTTGCCTTGGCCTCCCAACGTGCTGACATAACAGGCTGAACCACTGAGCCCAGCTGACTCTTTCATCTTTAAAACAAATACTACATTGCACCTTCTTATAAAATTGTTAAGCAGTTTAACAAATGAGAGTATCTAAAAGAAAAACCAAAAAACAAAACAGTGGGCTGGGCATGGTGGCTCACGTCTGTAATCCCAACACCTTGAGAGGCGGAGGTGGGAGGATTGCCTGAGCCCAGGAGTTCCAAACCGACTAGGCAACATAGCAAGACCTCATCTCTATAAAAAATCGGCCAGGCATGGTGGTATGCGTATTAAGTCCAAGCCACTCAGTAGGCTGAGATATGGGAGGATTGCTTAGCCCAGGAGTTTAAGGCTGCAGTGAGCTGTGATCGTGCCACTGCAATTCAGCATGGGCGACAGAGTAAGACTCTGAATCAAATAAATAAAATAAAATAAAATAAATGTTTAATAAATGTCTTGTTCTCTCCTGCTACTCCCTCTCACATATACTGACCCCTGACTTTTATTTTCCCTGATTTTTGCTTCCCATAGCTAAAAATCAATTATACTGTTCATTGTTATATTTGCTTTAAGTGCAGTTTATTTTTCTCATTCTAAAACAAAATGAACTTGTTAGCTGTATATGATTTATTACCAAATTCTTATCTATGTACAATGTGTGTACAGAGCAGAGTTGCAATTTTACAATCTTAAATAAAAAAGAGTTAATTGCCGGGCGCAGTGGCTCATGCCTATAATCCCAGAACTTTGGGAGAAGGAAGTAAAAGGATCGCCTGAGTCCAGGTTTGGGAATTGCCTAGGCAACGTGGTCAGACTCATCTCTACAATAAATAAATAAATTAGCCAGGTATGGTGGTATGCACCTGTAGTTCTAGCTACTTGGAAGGCTGAGGCTGAAGGGTCACCTCACCAAGCAGATGAGCCCAGCGGGCCAAGGCTGTAGTAGCCACGATCATGTGACTACACTCCAGACTGGAAGACAGAGTGAGACTCCCACTCAAAAACAGTTAATTGTCATGGTCACTAATATCAGCAAGAAATCTCAAGCGAAGTCTACAACCTATATCTAAGGTTTTTATATTAGTTACTGATTTTTCACAATAATTTGTTAGAGTAATGTCTAGAACATAGGCTCAATAATTAACTGCCTGTCTCTTAGCTCTGCCACTTGCTAGCTATGAAATTTATTTCTTCATCTGTAAAAAGCGGATAATAATAGTTTCTACTTATAATCAGGGAATTCTAAGCTAAATATAAGCAATGTATACAAAAACTTAGTATAGCACCCAGCACAGAGTAAATACAAAATAGATGTTAACTACTGTTACCACTACACATAATTTTGTTGAAAAAAAAAGGGGGGAGAATCCTGGAGATAATCTAGTGCAGTGTTTTTCAATCTGTAGGTTGAGATTCATGAAAAAAATTATTTAATTTTTTTTAGATAAGAGATTGTGGTTAAAAAAAAATGAAAGTCAATGACCCAGAGAAAAAATATTTTGGTTTAGAAATGAGGAAATAAGGCCCAAACCAACTGTCAAATCACCTTTCAATAAGGTGTGGTTTCCTTCAAACCATTTCTTATGGACTAACTTAAAAAAAAAAAAAAGGCAATGTCACACTAAAAGGAATTTTGTATTTTTCTTTTCTTTTTTTTTTTTTTTTTTGAGTTGGAGTCTCACTCTGTCACCCAGACTGGAGTACAGTGGCCGCTCCGGGCCACCGCAGCCTCGATCTGCTGGGATCTGGCGATCCTTCCGCCTCAGCCTTCCAAGTAGCTGGAACTACAGGCGCGCGCTACCACGCCTGGCTCATTTTTGATTTATTGTAGAGATGAGGTCTCGCCAAGTTGCCCAGGCAGATCGCGAACCCGCGGGCTCAGGCAATCCACTCACCTCAGCCTCCCAAAGGCACAGGATTACAGGCTGAGCCACCAAGCCCGGCTTGTATTTTTCAATCAAGCTTAGAATGCACATAGTAGTACACAGAGAGTAGATAAGAGTCGCAAAGATAATTCAGGCTCTAGTTTTTTCTGACCGACATCCAATCTCAGCCAACAAACCTGAAGAAAAAAAACTATCAGCTTTATATATTGAGCCTGAAAACCACTAAATTTAATATAATCCTAACAAAATCTACTTGTAGAAAAAAAACAGACACTGATATTTTGGAAAGAGTCAGAAAGATTTGGTTTTGAATCTGGATCTAGTCATGTAGACGATTCTGGGCAAATTTACTTATAATCTCTCAAACCATAGTGTTTTCACGTGTAAAAAAATATATTGATACCTAACTTGGTAGGTATCAGGGAGAACTAAATGAGTTTTTGTACATGGACTAATTCATCATTTGTGACCCAGTAGAGGGCAAGTGTTCAATAAACATCATTAGGTGCAGTGCTCTCCCCACCATTATAGCCTGTATTCACAAGTAATGTCAATGAAAAAAGTGTCAAAACAGCCAGAAGAAAACCACGAAATCTTCCTATGTAGAATAAGAGTGGCAGCAGCCCCCCAAAAGTACAAGACTCCCTTAGAAAAAAGAATGTAGGAAAAACATGCTACTAGTCAGGAACACACAGGAGCTTGGCCCTTTGCTCTGTCACTAGCTGGCAGACTGTCAGAAAGTCTAAACATGACTACAGTACTGCTGCATGACATACAGAAGCTTGAGATACAAAGTACTCCAAAAATGATGCAGAACAATTCATCCTGATCCCTTACGCCAATAAAGAGTTTCGAGAGAAGATAAGATACGAGGTTATTGGGTCTGGGATACCTGTAGAATTCAGTGTTTGGGTTTAATCAAAGAAACACGGTACTCTGCTACTTACTAACGGCATAAACTTGGACAAGTATAGTTAAGCCTTTGAACCTTCAGGGCTTTTTTAAAGTCTGAAAAATGGGCATTAATAGTACTTACCTTATAAAGTTTTGGGGATTAAATGGGATAACAATGCATATTAATCTCTTAGTCCAGTATCTAACACTTAAGAGCTTACTCAGTAAATAGAGCAATATGCTCTGGGAATCTTTACACACACCTAAGTTTAATTTTCTTTTATGGTTTACCAACATACTTTTTGTATTACCTCTGTTATTCAAATGCTATTCTCAGAGAAATCTACTCCAATAGTTACAACAGTATTCTTTGTACTGACCCCAAATCTCCCTTCTGACATCTTCCCTTTCCTGTTCTACTTATGAAGCACAGAACAACAGTGATCTCTCTCATATGATAAAATATTTGAAGAAACTATTAGCACGCTTCCCTCTCTCTTATCTTCTTTAACTATTAGCTGAATGATAAGGTTTAGATCTGACAATCCTGGCTAATTCCTTTTAAGTATGGTATCCCAAATGCAGAGTCCAGATGTAGTCCCGTGTTAATGGGATCTAAGAGTGAACTGGCTTTTGTATTCACTTCCTATTTCTGCAGTAAAAAAACAAAACAAAACAACAACAACAAAAAAACCCCACAAATGTAGTAGCTTAAAACAACACAAATTATTGTACACTTCTGAGGTCAGAATTTCACTGTTCTAAACTCCAGGTTTGTCAGCAGGGCTGCATTCCTTCTGGAGGCTCGCCGGGAGAATGTTTCTTGCCCTTTTCATCTTCTACAGGGTGCCTACATTCCTTTGGCTCATGGCCTCCTCTTCCATCTTCAAAGCCAGCAAGCAGTATCATATCTTCTCCCCTCTCTGACCTCTGCTTCTGTTGTTTTATTTCCTTCTTTGACTCCTGCCTCTCACATAAGGACCTTTGTGATTACACTGAACCCACCCAGATAATCCAGGATCATTAACTCTTCTCAACATTCTTAATCTCAATCACATCCCAAAAGTCTCTTTTTGCGTATAAGATAACATATCCACAGGCTCTAGGAACCAGTTTATGAACATCTTTGGAGGAAGGAGCGTATTTATTATCTTTCTTTTAAAAATTGTTTAATTCATTAACTCATCTGTAATCAAATGAAACCCTCAGGTTGCTCTCACCAGGATCTCTATAAAAACCAGGTCTTCATGCAGACTTTGTATTGGTTTCTGACTGTCCTTTCAATCTATTCAGGTAGTCTGGCAATCATTTTTTGCTCTTTGATGTTATTCCAATCAGCTTGTAAATTTCGTGAACTCACTTTGTATGCTGCTAAGTCAATAGTTTAAAAAAAAATTAAAGCCGGGCTCGGTGGCTCAGCCTGTAATCCCGCGCCTTTGGGAGGCTGGGGTGAGTGGATTGCCTGAGCCCGCGGGTTCGAGACCCGCCTGGGCAGCGAGACCTCATCTCTACAATAAATCAAAAAATCAGACGGGCATGGTAGCGCATGCCTGTAATTCCGGCTACTTGGAAGGCTGAGGTGGAAGGATCGCCGGAGCCCAGCAGGTCGAGGCGCCGTGGCCGGAAGCGGCCACTGCACTCCAGTTTGGGCGACCGAGTGAGACTCCAACTCAAAAAAAAAAAAAAAAAAAAAATTAAAAGAAGCGGACCTGCTTGTAGGATGAACTTAACTAATATTCCTTGGATACTTAGAGCAAGTCAGCTAAAAATCACTTAAGTGTAATCCTGCCTATATTTTTCCAATTTATTCATAATGCAATCATATCCGACACTTTTCTGAAATATTTGGTGTATAGTCTTCCCTAGACATCACACACTTTATAAAAACAAGATGTTTAGTATGGTCTGTTATAAATTGTTAGTGAATCTGTTTTGGTTCTTAGTGACTAGTCATTTCTAGATATTCATAAAACTAACAGAACTGGCAGAGATAAAAGTAAACTGACATAAGAGACTACAATTTCTAAAATATGCTTTGCCCTTTTTGAAATTAAGCTGTCAAGGCAATGAAAAGAATTAGAAGGCTACATACTAATCTAAGTCATTTTTAGAAAAAACATTAAATCAGCCGGGCGGCTCGGTGGCTCAGCCTGTAATCCCGCGCCTTTGGGAGGCTGAGGTGAGTGGATTGCCTGAGCCTGCGGGCTCAAGACCCACCTGGGCAGCGAGACCTCATCTCTATAATAAATCAAAAAATCAACCGATGTGGTCGCGCATGCCTGTAATTCCGGCTACTTGGAAGGCTGAGGCGGAAGGATCGCCGGAGCGCAGCAGATCGAGGATGCAGTAGCCGGGAGCAGCCACTGCACTCCAGTCTGGGTGACCAAGTGAGACTTCAACTCCAAAAAAAACAAAACAAAACATTAAATCACTTAAGCAATATTTCCTTTCCCAATCTTTCTCAATGGGATATTTACCCCTTTCTTTCCCCTAAACTTTTTTGTAATGGATTATATTGATTATTTTCAGTAATCCTTGCTTCCTCCAAGATGACAAAGCAATTTTCCCTTAAGCTCCTGTTATTAATATTTCATTAGAAAGTTTACTTTAAAGAAAAAACAGGAATGCTTCCTAAAAGCAATACATATTCTCACAGGGACAAGCTGGTACTCAAATCTCCTTCCTGTTAGCATTTGATTCTGCAGTCCTTTCTCCTCTTTATTTACTTAATTATCAGTCACACTGGCTTAAATCAAATCAAGAGTTAAAGTCAATACATCTTTAGTGTGTATTAGTAACATATAAACCCTGGTATAATAAAGCATACACTAAATTTCTTAACAAAAGATAGTAAAAAATTTTTTAAAACAGTCTTTTCTGAAAAGATACTTTATCCATCTAATTATAGCCTGAAGATAACTCCCATAAAACACTACTGTTATGTACAGTCCCCTTCTTACCTGTCATTTCATTTTATGCCTTTGATATGTCAAAGGTGTGTTTGGGTTAGTACTTTCTTAACAGTAGGCAATGCATTGTAAGGGATGGGGGAGGAAAGATGGTCAATTATATGTTAAACAAGAACCACTATATCATCCCACCTGAAAGCAGGATACTGTGTTAACAGTATGTAGACATTGAGAGATATAATGAAACCGAAAAGAGTACAGAGAGCAACTCAAAGAAAATCACAATAGCTAGTTAATAAACATCGGAAATTCAAAACCATAAAACAAGAACTAAAAAAAGGCCCATACCTTTTAACCTAGCAATTCTACTTCTAGAGATTCACCTAAGGCAATTAATTGCTAGAACTGATTAAATTTTCCACAATGACTATTCAGGAAATAATACAGAATTACGTGTTATTAAAAAGATCTGGGATCAGGCACAGTGGCTCAAGCCTGTAATCCCAGCACTTTGGGAGGCTGAGGCAAGAGGACTACCTGAGCTCAGGGGTTCAAGATCAGCCTGAGCAATATGGCAAGACCTCGTCTCTATGATAATTCAAAAACTTAGCTGGGTATAATGGCACATGACTGTAGTTCCAGCTACTTGGAAGGCTGAGGTGGAAGGAGCACTTGAACCCAGGTGGCCGTGAACATGACACTACACTTCAGCCTGGGCGACAGGGTGAGACTCCAACTCAAAAAAAAAAAAAAAAAAAAAAAAAAAAAAAAAATCTGGTCACTATATACAAATTTCCAAACACAAGTAGAGGGGGAAAAAATAAAAGACTTAAATACGCTACGTTAATGTTAATGTGTTTGATGACATTATTTTATATATTTTCTTATTTACCCAACTTGCATTAATTTTAAAATGAAAAAAATGAAAACACATGGATTTAAAAAATCAGCTTTAATTTATATCTGTCTGAGACATAAACATGCCTCTTTCTCCAACTTCTGATTATAAATTAAGTGATAAAGGAATATGGTTATATGGAATCATCATTATCACATGTCATTTGCCCATGGAATAAATCTGATCTTTGAAAAAATCAGTCTTAAATATATTTTTGTTGACATCTGTGCATTAAAGAAAGCATCCGTTTAATGATATACAATTTACTCCAATATAACTTCCATTTATTTCTCACAGTCAAACTCTTTGAAAGCTAAAAGCTTAATCACTTTTCTACTTGCTTAAAGGAAGATATGAAGACAAGTCAGGTCTGGCATCATCAATACAAAATATTCCTAAGGTGAAGCAAATGTACAAAGCTTTTTAAAACAAAAGTCAGAAAAAAGGTACTGTACCGTTTCCCTGCTCCTACTGAGCAAGGTTTTTTGTTTGATGTAAACAATACAAAATGGTTCCATCTATTTCTTCATAAAATCTACTCTTTGGATTTCTAAAGATTCCAAGCCAGATACTTTTTTTTTTTTTTTTTTTTGAGTTGGAGTCTTACTCTGTCACCCAGACTGGAGTGCAGTGGCCGCTCCCGGCCACCGCAGTCTCGACCTGCTGGGCTCCGGCGATCCTTTCACCTCAGCCTTCCAAGTAGCTGTAATTACAGGCATGCGCTACTACACCCGGCTGATTTTTTGATTTATTGTAAAGATTAGGACTCACTGCCCAGGCGGGTCTCGAACCCATGGGCTCAGGCAATCCACTCACCTCAGCCTCCCAAAGGCGCGGGATTACAGGCTGAGCCACTGGGCCCGGCTGCCAGATACTTTTATAAGCAACAAAGTTGCACATAATATTCTCAAATTCAAAGGGCCAAAAAAAATTTCATACTTATTTCTTTCTAAATGTATTTACCTTACCACATTCTCCCACATACTCATCAACTTTTATCCTAGTTCCAGAATATTTTAAAGAAATGTCTTACAAAATAAACACATGTAAGCACAAAATAATACTACTACTAATAAACATGACACCATTTTTGTTAATTCTTATATATCCATGTGAATTAAGAAAACGTAGTAATATAATAAACAGTAGTTTAAAGTTCATCTCCATTATTCTTTCTCTCACAAAGTCCTAATTCTGATAACATTTGCTGTGTAGCTAATTTCTGGTAAATTACTCTATAAAGTACGCTCTAATTTATTCTTCCTTTTAGATGACCTCCCCTACAATTTCCAAGGGTCTACTCTTCACTCAGACTTCACTTTTATCTGGGCTTTTAACCCAATCAGTTCCAGCTTATCACAGAAGGTCATTTTCCATTCCTTACTTCCATTTTGGTTCACTGAACTGCAATCAATCCACAAGGAAAAAGGTCAGGAAGTTGATTTTATGAACTGCGGAATGTTTTATCCATACCATTACTCTCTACTTTACTAGCATAGGCAAGTGCCAGATTTCAAGATCACTTTTACTGTGTCACAATAGTAGATTGTGTCCCCTCAAAGTGGGCTATGAAAAATTTTTGCGAATTAAATATTTCCTCCTAGACTTCAATTTAAAAAAACCAGAAGTTGGCTCCTAGATATAAAATCATTTGATTGGAAAAAATTTTTTATATTTTAGCATTTATAAAATCCTTAATGAATTAAAAATTTTAATTGTGAATATATATTCACTTAGAAAAAACAAACACACAAATGCACACCTTAAGTTTTAGATGTTAACTGCACCTATTACATTACTGTGGATGACTTAAAAACGTAACCAAACTTTGCTATTCTTAAACTTTGACAAGAGTATACATATTACTGTGATAGTATCACTTGTTACCATGCTCCCCATGTCCACACTGTTCACCAAGACTCCTACACATATAAATAATCCAGTATTTAAGGATTAGCTGCTTAAAAAACTTCAGAGCAGCCATGTGGGGCTGTGCACTGCACTCAGATGGGCTCCTAAAGGACTGAGTCAAATCTCAGAACTGATACCTTGACATTGTATGACTTTGCACTACTCACAACAACTTTTCTAGTTTCCTTACCTTAAATAGAAAGAATGCAAAGACACACATGTTTTAAAACACCTAACTCATTAGCTCGCATCTGGTTGTCATTTTTTTTTTTTTTTGAGTTGGAGTCTCACTCTGTCGCCCAGACTGGAGTGCAGTGGCCGCTCCCGGTCACCGCAGCCTCGACGTGCTGGGCTCTGGCGATCCTTCCGCCTCAGCCTTCCAAGTAGCTGGAACTACAGGCGCGTGCTACCACACCTGGCTAATTTTTTTTGATTTATTGTAGAGATGAGGTCTCAACAAGTTGCCCAGGCGGGTCTCAACCCGCAGGCTCAGGCAATCCACTCACCTCAGCCTCCCAAGGCGCAGGATTACAGGCTGAGCCACGGAGCCTGGCTGGTTGTCATTTAATGAGCAAATGCAGACTTACCCTTGAACTGTCCCCACTGGATTACTTCTTAAAATAGCATGTCAAAACTAAACATATCCTTTGAACAAATTTAGGATTTGAGATCAACAAAATAACTTACAAAATCATGAAGTGGTTACTGGATATTGTTTCCAACTTTGTAGAAAATTAGATCAAGCAAGAAAGCAATGAAAATGGTGTGGTACAACCTAACCTTTTTGTGTTTTTTAAAACAGCTTTGAGCTATTAATGGTATACCAAAAAATTCACCCATTTAAAATGTACAATCCAGTGATTTTTTGTATATTCCAAGTTGGGCAACCATCAACACTAATTAATTTTAGAGTATTTTCACCACTCCCAAAAGAAATTCATACCCATTAGCAGTCTCTCCCCATTCCTCCTACTATCCCCTGCCAACCAATAATCTACTTTCTGTCTTACAGATTTGCCTATTTTGGACATTTCATATTTGAAAAAAATACTTTTTGAAGCGTACATTCACTTTATTAAAATATATCCTGGCTGGGCTCGGTGGCTCAGTCGGGTAATCAAAGCGCTTTGGGAGGCCAAGGTGAGTGGATGGCCTGAGCTCGTGGGTTCGAGACCTGCCTGGGCAACTCGGCGAGACCTCATCTCTACAATAAATCAAAAATTAGGCAGGTGTGGTAGCACGTGCCTGTAGTTCCAGCTACTTGGAAGGCTGAGGTGGAAGGATCGTTGGAGCCCAGCAGGTCGAGGCTGAGGTGGCCGGGAGCGGCCACTGCACTCCAGTCTGGGCAACAGAGTGAGACTCCAACTCAAAAAAAAAAAAAAAAAAAAAAAAAAATAAATAAATAAATATACCCTTACATTTGTTAAACCAGACAGTGGTAAAGGCTTTTATGAAGATTTGGACATATCTCCAACTGAACCCCAAAGTTGGCTGTCCAATTTATCATGCTGGTTTCTCTTGCCCATGCCAGCTCTAGCATGTCTATCTTTTCCTTCTTCTTTCTCTAATAAACTGTTTTAAAACTAAAAAAAATAAAATAAAGTGACTTATCATTCAGCATCTTTTAATTAAGGTGAACTAGATGATATATGGTTATTTAAATTTGAAGAATATCTCATCTGATTCTTAAAGGCTAACACTATTTAAAAGGCATATTACAGTAAATTTCTGTATTACAAGTTTTCTTTAATGCAGAGTATTATAATTTGATTTCAACTAAAACTTAGCTCTGACAAAGTCAAAAGGAGGAAATAAAGTAGAATACTCATGATAAAGTGTCTACGGATATATTGGGGATACTGCAGAGGGAGATTTACAGACTACTGGTTTAGTCAACTATTGCTCTTTTAATAGTATAAGTAGAGTGGAGCAATGGGCACAGTCCACACAGGGGGACACAATAGGGAGGTGAACTGTTAAGTCTCTAAATGAAATAAGCTCAGTCATTTTGTTTTTGTTTTATTATCATCAAGCACTGGCAATTCTAAATAACATCAGGAATAAAATATTCTTTCTCCCCAAACATTCTGTTGATTGTGATTCTGAGTTTTCAGCCAGGCACAGTGGCTCACACCTGTAGTCCCAGCTACTTGCAAGGCTGAGGTGGAAGGACTGCCTGAGACTGGAGGCTGCAGTAGGCATGAGTGTGCCACTGCACTCCAGCCTGGATAAGAGTGAGACTCTGACTCAAAAAAAAAAAAAAAGATTCTAAGTTTTAAACTGAACATTCCGATTATATGTCATTTTATAAGCAATCCATTTAAGTTGAAGTTCATCAGGATCCCCCTCCAAGTCCTGTTCACGGTCAGTTCCCAACACTTGTTCATTTGAAAAATAAACATGAAAAGGTTCAGGATAGTTTTGGCTCTCCTAGGTTCAGTACGCTTCCAATCCTGTGGTACCTACATATATATTCCTGTGTTTAAGTAGTATACTGAAAATGATAGCTGCGTGCATTATTATTTGTCTTTTTTAAAAAATATTTTATTTTAAAGATGTGGGGTATAATTCAGGATTAGGCATACAAGTGGTCACTGTACAGGTAAAGTGTGGGCTTCTTTTTGGTCCCCACTTTACTTGGTTTGAGATCAGGTAAGCTTATTGATGCTGCATGCTGCCCACCCTCACCCCCTGCAATTTCCCACTACTGCCGATCCCTTTCTTACAGCACTGTTAAATGGTTAGTGTCTGCTTGTGAGTGAGAACACGTGGTACTTGTTTCTGTGATACGAGTACTATAGACTCTAAGTCCACTCAAGTTGCTGCGAAGTCCATAACTTCGTCCTTCATTATGGCTGTGTGATAGTCCATTGTGTATATGTATCACATTTTTAAAAAATCCAGTTCACTTTCGATGGGCAACACAGTTGGTTCTACGCTTGTGTGTAATTTTTCTTTCCTGAGTCATCTTTTTTCCAGGTATAAATATTTACAGTCAGAATCAGTCCTGAACAACTGTATAGTGGAATATAAAACTTTAAAGCTCCATAACAATAATGATGGAGTTGCCATTATTTTAAACAAAGTACAAGGAAGTGAACTTTAGATGGAATTTCATTTTTTTTCTTTTTTTGAGTTGGAGTCTCACTCCGTCGCCCAGACTGGAGTGCAGTGGCCGCTCCCGGCCACCGCAGCCTCAACCTGCTGGGCTCCGGCGATCCTTCTGCCTCAGCCTTCCAAGTAGCTAGAACTACAGGCACGCGCTACCACGCCTGGCTAATTTTTTTGATTATTGTAGCGATGAGGTCTCACCAAGTTGCCTGGGCGGGTCTCAAACCCACGGGCTCAGGCAATTCACTCATCTCGGCCTCCCAAAGCGCGGCATTACAGGCTAAGCCACTGAGCCTGGCCTCCACGGAACTTCAAAAGTGGCTACAAATATAATAGAAACTTACACTGAATTTTAAAGATTTCAGTGAAAAAAAAATTTTTTTGGATACGGGGTCTCACTCACTCTGTCACCTAGGCTAGAGTTAGTGGCACCATCATAGCTCACTGCAACCTCGAACTTCTAGACTCAAGTGATCCTCCTGCCTTAGCCTCATGAATAGCTAGGACTGAATGTGTATCACTGTGTCCAGCTAATTTAAAAAAAATTTTTTTTTGTAATGACAGGATCTCACTATGTTGCCCAGCCTGGACTTGAAATCTTGGCCTCAAAAAATCCTCCCACCCCTCAACCTCCCAAAGTGGTGGGATTATAGGTGTGAGCCACCTTGCCTGGCCTCAGTGAAATATTTTGACGGAGACATTTGAAAGTCACTACAATCAATGCTAAAAAAAGATATGGATAGTATTATGATTTAGACTTTATTGTGAAATGTGTTTTTTATTAATCTCTACCTAACACATTATGTTTAAAACTTTCTAACTATATGTATATTTGCTGCCTCATGTTCAAGGTTTTGTGAGTAAAATTATCAAAAAGTATTCTTCAATTATGGGTGAAGACAGATGACTAAATCTGGCTATAACTGTCTGCTGAACACAAATATGTGAAGATAAATTTTAACAGTCATTGATAAATCTGCATAAGACTTGAAAAGAAACTAGGACATTACTATTCATTTCTGTGACAGACCAGTATGCAGACAAGTTTTTCCACGCTTTCTAAAAAAATATATTAATCCAATTTGAAAAAGTCTGGCACGATTCTATATGTGAGATGTATGTGTTTAAAGTGAACTTCATTTTCTGGCCATTTTTATTATTAATTTCATGATTTCTGAAAATAATTTTGTTACAAAAAAGGGGCATGTTTTTAAAAAAAAGATCTGCTGTACATGTCAAATATGTTAGGCACGCCACTGCTCCATGGTCTCTTCCAACCGGGATTACTGACCCACGTGGATTTATACCAAGAATCACCAATTATCTAAACATAAATTATAGCTTTCAAGAGGCATTTGGAAGGCCATTCACTTTTCACTGAGCCCTGCTGTCCTTCCCTTCCCCCAGTCAAAATCCTGGCTACGAATTCTAAACTACACTTCTGAGTTACATCAGTTTTCTTGCTGAATTTATTTATCTGCCACAGTGCACTTCACTGGAATATCACATTTCTCTATATTCTATATATTTTTGGTCTTCAAAACACCAATAAAGAGCTCTAACTATACAGCAATGAAATTCAATCAATAACTCATGCAAATATTGAACAGGATGAAGGTGATAAGGTTATAATAAATTAAAATATTTTTGTAAGTTCTCTGTTTCTCAATATCACAATAGTACACTGTTAATTACACTTAATATTAACACAGAAACGTAGACATGTCTCTCCTAGTCTAAGTTCAAAAGGTCTTGATAAGGCCTATCCTAATGCAAATTCTACCTTTTCGATGGTACGACAGAAACATAATATTAATTAACCAACCAATGTTACAAAAAAATTGAACTGTTAATAGGTAAGCTGCTTATTCTACCATGTACCTGATAACATAGTACTGTTTTTAACTTATCACTAAAGTTGTATACTGCTATTTAAAAAAAAGGATTTGGCATATTGTTGCAACAAATGTCACTAAAGGTTTATCACTTATGTAGCAATTTTTTCCTATCATATTATCAAGGAATGTTTAAAATGAGATTTGAATGTGTGCAGATATCTATAGGAAAATTACCTGGAATGTTGAAATAAATTATATTCGCTTATGCCTCACGGCAGAGAACAACCTACAATTTGTATCTGGTAAAATCAAAACAAAACAAAAGAACCATTTTGTCAACTTTCTATTATTAGGTATGGTTTTGATCTATATTCTGTTTAACAAGATTTGTAAGACAACTTTTCCAGTATTCTAATTTTTATCTGAATCAATTTCTTATCATATGTTCATGCAGTTTTTTCTGAAACAAAAATACTAGACAAAATGAGACTAGGAAAATAGCATATGCTGCTGATATTTTCCACAAGAACATCAGTGATAAATGCTGCTCTGAAGAACCACCTTTATTCCATTTATTATAGAGTCAGATCGCTACTGTTAGAATTCCCTGAAAGTCAAGAGCGAGCAGAGAATCTTCAACATTCAAATGCTCCTGAGACAAGAGCACAACATGGTAAATTAATCTGGCAAGGGAAATTCCAATTTTACTTCAATCATTGACCTGATCCTCTACATCTCTTCCACACAGTAAAAAACTTTGCCTAAGCTCCAAATCTGTCCATTTCTTTAGACAGAACCTCTCATAAAAGAAACAATCAAAGACACCTTAACAAGTCATCCTTATCAGATAAGCTAAAATCTAGATGACAATCATGCCTAGAAATCAACCAGTAAAATATACAATAGTCATACAGAACAATTTACAAGGAGAATAGCAAGCTCCCCACAGACGTGGAACTCAGTTCTTCCTTCAAGATAACTTGGTGGGCTCCAGACTGACAGCCCAAGTGGGTAAGTGTACCACGGTCAGCGTGTACATTAAGTATCCATAAAACTTAATTTATATCCAATTTTAAAGATAACAATGATGTGAAACTACTCATATTTTCTTCCTGCGCTGCAACGTAGCATTAATGCATATCACCTCAGTGTCGCAGTTCTCAAAAAGTAATCCAAGGACCCCTAGGGGGGTCCCAGAGTTTCTTTTAGTAGTCCGTGAGGTCAGAAGTATTTTCATATTAACTCTAACACACTTTTTTCCCCCTAAGTATGCATCGGTGTTTTCCAGAGGCTAAGCAATGTGTTACTGCAAAGGACTGAGTGAAAAAGTAGATATAAGGATCCAGGTATTATTAAACCCCAAGTTTAAATGAGATTTCCAAAGATGTAAAATGACACCACTCTTCTATTATTTTTTTGTTTCAGAAATGTTACTCTTCATAAAAAAATGTTCCTTCGTATCAACATATAATGTCTATTGATATTTTTAATAAATTAATAAACACTTACAAAAATACGAGATATATCCCACAGACACAAAAGCTGTCTGTGGTCATTAACTTTTTTTTGAGTTGGAGTCTCACTCTGTCACCCAGACTGGAGTGCAGTGGCTGCTCCCGGCCACCGCAGCCTCGGCCTGCTGGGCTCCAGCGATCCTGCCGCCTCAGCCTTCCAAGTAGCCGGAATTACAGGCATGTGCTACCCACGCCCGGCTGATTTTTGATTTATTGTAGAGATGAGGTCTCGCTGCCCAGGCGGGTCTCGAACCCGTGGGCTCAGGCAATCCACTCACCTCAGCCTCCCAAAGGTCATTAACTTTTTAGAATGTAAAAAGGTCAAAACCCTAAAAGTTTAAGAACAGCTGTCCTAGAAAAACTTACACATGTGCACAAGGAGACAGGTTTGAGAAAATTCATTGGCAGTATAGGCCAAAAATGAACTAAATCTTAACACAGAGCATTCATAACATTTGAGGGAAAAAAAGGCACACTGACAAATATGTGTAACATATCACTCATGAATATCAAACACAAGATATTATATATCATTTATGGACTACAGAGATTAATACCAAATTCATATCTGATTGAGGGAGATGAAGTAGAGGTAAAAGGAAAAGAGGACTTTATCATTTTTTAAAATTAAAAACACAAATTAGTAACAACGGTAGATTCTTATTGTTTTGCTTTCTCTGCACTATTTTTGAACTTTAATTAAATGTCTTAAAATAAAATTGTAGACACTACAGAAAAGTGGGAGGGGCAATATATATTCTTTTGTAGTTAGGGAAGATTGAATTAAACGCTAAAAACACAATAGTGGGTTAAAAAAAAAACCCTACCACTTATAGCCTTTATTAATTCCCCAACCTTCAGCAAAACACCAAACTCTTCATATTAAGAAGTGCACAGGCTGCACACGGTGGCTCATGCCTGTAATCCTAGCACTTTGGGAGGCTGAGGCAGGAGGATGGCTTGAGATCAGGAGTTCAAGACAACCATGAGCAACATAGTGAGACCTTGTCTCTAGAAGGGGGAAAAAAAAAGAATGCAGCAGGGTGGCAGCGCTTGCCTGTAGTCCCAGTTACTCAGGAGACTGAGGCTTGAGCCCAAGCTCCAGGCTGCAGTGAGCTATTATCCAATCTGAGCAAGACTTTAAAACAATATAGAACACAAGTACTAGCCACAACTGATCACTGATTTTTTTTTTCACTCATCTTTTCAAGGTTCACAACACTCATCAGTGTCATGCCATAAAAATTCCCCAAATGTTCTGTAAAATGGGTATCTTTAATAACTTCACCTTTCTTTACCTTTGCTTCCAAGTTGCCCCTTTCCTCTTACGACAATTTTGCTCCAAGTTAGCCTATGCTTCTCTCTATCCACTTCTCCCAAAATGCTCAAGCGTCTACTCTCATCTAAAAGAGACTGGGGGACTGGCTGGCTTGGTGGCTCAGCCTGTAATCCCAGCACTTTCGGAAGCTAAGGCAAGTGGATTGCCTGAGCCCGCAGATTCGAGATCAGCCCCGGCAACTTGGTGAGATCTTGTCTCTACAATAAATCAAAAATTAGCTGGGCACGGTAGCATGCACCTGTAGTTCCAGCTACTTGGAAGGCTGAGGCAGAAGAATCACCAGAGCCCAACAGGACAATGCTTGCGTGGCCATGAGCGTGCCACTGCACTCCATCCTGGACGATGGAGTGAGACTCCAAATTAAAAATAAAATAAGAGTGCCGGGTTAGCTGGCTCAGCCTGTAATCCCGCGCCTTTGGGAGGCTGAGGTGAGTGGACTGCCTGAGCCCGCGGGGTTCGAGACCAGCCCAGGTAGGCAAGACCTCATCTCTACCATAAATCAATAAATTAGCTGGGCGTGGTAGCGCGCGCCTGTAATTCTGGCTACTCAGAAGGCTGAGGCGGAAGGATCGCCGGAGCCCAGCAGGTCGAGGCTGCGGTGGCCAGAAGCGGCCACTGCACTCCAGTCTGGGCGACAGAGTGAGACTCCAACTCAAAAAATAAATAAATAAACAAAATAAAATAAAATAAAGTAAGAGACTGGGGATTGAACACCATTAACTAAGTCAAAAACCTTTTATGGACTATATAAACATGCAAACTGCCTAGGCACCAGTGCCTATCACATTGATAATTCTCTTCCTTCCCTTCATCCTTTTTTTTCTTTTTTGAGTTGGAGTCTCACTCTGTCACCCAGACTGGAGTGCAGCAGCTGCTCCTGGTCACTGCAGCCTCTGCAGCCTCGACCTGCTGGGCTCCGGCGATCCTTCCGCCTCAGCCTTCCAAGTAGCTGGAACTACAGGCGCACGTTACCCACCCGGCTAATTTTTTTTGATTTATTGTAGATATGAGGTCTCGCCAAGTTGCCCAGGCGGGTCTTGAACCCGCAGGCTCAGGCAATTCACTCACCTCAGCCTCCCAAGGCACGGGATTACAGGCTGAGCCACGGAGCCAGGTTCCCTTCAATCTTAATCAATGTTTCCCTCTAATTCCTCAAAACGAAACCTCTAAAGACTACTTTCACACTAGTTACCTCTTATTTATTTATCTCCCATCACCATTCGACCCTAAACTTCAAATCTTATTGCGGTCAAAAATTTTAGTAGCCAAGTCTGTGACTACTCCCCTGGTATTATACAAAACATTATACAGCAATTAAACCGGGGAGAACTGAATTCAAATCCCAGCTCATTAGTTAGCAATATGCCCTTAGGTAGATTATTAATTTAAGAATCAGTTTCCACATCGGTAACTGGATGTCTAGGCAGAGCTGGAGAATACACAATACGTATCTAAATACCTATGCCAGACATGCCGTAGGTATTATACTAATTCCTTTTTCTCCTCCCTGTCAATTTTCTCCAGGACACATCCAAAAGTGACTCCTGGATGACTCCCTCTATCTCTTGGTTGCTTCCAAGTTTGAGTCCTACATAACCACTGCTTGTTGAAAACGTCAACATGGCTGTTCCACAACGTAACACATTTCCTTCTCGACCAAAATATGCTTCTGATGTCTTACATTAACGGTATCTTCACTCTCTCAGCACTTAGAATGTAGGAACAAAGGTGATTATAAATAAATGTATCAGATGCCAAGGTTCATGGATTCCCTTGGCCCACCTCCTTCCCTTCTCCATTCCACTATACACTTGCCGAGTTCAGGTTTACTTACCTGTCCTACCAAGTCTCTGCCTTCTACAACATATACCACTACAAATCAAACAGTTTTGAGTATATTATCCCACTGCTTAAAACCTTCAATGTTTACACATAGCCTAAAAATGAAATTCACACACATTAGACAAACATAAAACTAGTCAGGCCCAAGCTACTTCGCTATCCTTATTTCCCAGTAGCCTCCAAAGTCAAACTACAGTATTTGCCTAAGTTTTAGGCAAATTAGACTCCTAGGTGGCAGAGATCCCTGGTAGTCCCTACAGCATTCAGGACTACCTGAATACTGCCAAGGAAGCACTCAAAAGTTTGTTAAATGATGATCAGAACTGAGAGATTCAAGATTACAGGGAACTAATCAACAACATTTCATGAATGGGGAGAAGCACTACAAATCAAGGAGGTACAAGATTAAAGTCAGATTCATTTCTCCAGAAGAAAGTTTCAACTTAGCAGAAGAGAGTTGGCATCAGAAATAACACCTAACACAAATGAAAGCTGCAGTTTGTAAAACAAGGAATAGAACTGAAAACGATTTAAGGAGGAAAATGAACAATGATAAGAAAACGCTCATTTTGCACATTTAAAAAGATCAAATACCACTTCTCTTTTTCCAGGAGTCAAAACCATTCCCAATTTTGGCTTTTTGGAGTAAAAACTACTGATGGCAATTTTCAGGATTAATAGAAAATACTTTATTTAATAATGTGCTTGAAGTCAACTTCCATAATGCCTGAATCAGAATTCTTCTGATCTTAGAATAAACTAAAAATCCTCCTCCTCTTTCATTAAAAACATTCAACAGTTTTTACTGTGGACGAGAAAAATGTACTTGAAATCTTTTAAAAATTGTTGTGCCACTTGTATAAGTTTTCATTCATTCAACAAGTATTTGCCAGGCACCTGCTTCGAGAGAGCAGGAGGGATAAGAACTGAAACTCCCTGCCCTCACGGAGGCCGAAGCTAACATTCCAGCGAATTTTACCTTCAGAAAACAAAATCAACTGCCACCGCTGAAGCACTTGCCGCATTATCACAAGTTCTCTGGCGATCAAAAATCAGGAAATATTTAATTTTGAAAATCATCACTACTTAACTTTTACAAGACGCCGTCCAATACCAATTTCAAGCAGTTGAGACATTGCATGTATCCATAATTGAAGGAAATTATTTTTAGGACAACTTGTATGGCAATAAATGATCTCAAACGCAGCGTAACTGGAAGGTCCCGTATTATGGCACTGCAACTCTAAAGGCAAGTCATAGAACCACTAATTCGGTTACAAGTAAAATTACAAAAGTTCATTGTGAGATGCGGCAAGTTTTTAACACATGTCGAACTACTACATCTGACTTTTTTCAATGTGAGTTGACCTTTAGTTCTTGGAAAAAGAAGATAATACAACGCAACCCACGACAACAGTTCCCATCCTGCAACTCCCCTCCTCCCAAATCGATTCCGACAAATAGCATGCATCGACTCGACACTCCAAAAGCAGCACCTGGAAAGGCCAGAGACACGACCGGAGAACTTTACAGCGTCAGGCAGCTTTGTTCCTAGTTTGGAGAGGTTTTCACATGTAAATATTCCCGTAGAAGGGAGCCGGGGATTAACTACCTCGGGAGGGGGCGCGAGGGTAGGCCACGGGACCACGCCGGCTTTCCAGCGGACAGAGGCGGAGCCAGCACTCTTCTCTCCCATTCAACTTTTTAGGCGTCGCGTTGGGGCCAGGGAGCCTACACGAGGGTTACGCTCCAGACTGGAGACCACGAGGAGCCACCCCTCTCCGTGTACTAACCCCACTGCCCACGTGCGTGAAACCCGGAGAACGGGAATAACACCCTCTCCAACTCCTCCCGGCCCGGGATCAGAGTCCAGCCGTCGACGCGCCGCGGCCTGAGCAACAGGAGAGCCTAGGCCACCGCTCCGCCAGCCCCGCGACGGCAGATGCTCCCGCTCCCCGCCCCCAACCCCACACGCCCGCCCGCGCTTCTTTCTTAGCCCCTTGCGGGCTCCCGGCCCTGCGAAGCCGATAACGGGGCGAGGGGCGGAGAGGCAGAGCGCCCAGACCCGAGCAGGGGCGCAGTTGGAGGAGCCGGCGCCGACGCGGGCTGGGGGAGGCCGCAAGGGGGCGAGGGGGCAGCCCGAGGTCGCCGCCCGGGGTGGCGGTGGGGGAGGGGTGTGGGGTCAGTCCCCGTGGTCGCCGTGACCTCTCCCCGGCCACAGGCCGCTCCGCGCAGGCCCCGCCGCCCCGGAACCGGGGCAGGAAGCGTCCCCACCCCGACCCCAGCTTTAAACCTCCGGCGGCGGGAGAAACGGGCCTCGGCTCCCGCAGCGGGCCCGGCACCCCGTGCCCCGAGCACCCCTCACCTCCTGGTTGAAGGCGTTGACGGCGTCCATGTTCGCGCTGCGGCGGCGGCTGCGGCTGCTCCGGGCCCGCCGGTCACATAGACCTCGCGCCGCGGCGGAGCGGGGCCGGGGAACCGGCCGGGCCTGGCGGCGGGGCCAGGCGGCGAGCGGCGGAGCCCGAGGCCGGGCAGGAAGCGGCTGCGGGCGAGGCAGGCGGCCGAGGCAGGGGTGGCGGGCCCCCTCTCAGTCCCGTTCGCAGGAAGAGGAAAAGGAGGCGGCGGCGGCGCTGGGCTCCAACATGTCCGTTTGGCGGTGGCGGCTGCGCTCTGCGTCTCGCTGACACGGCCCCCAGCGCCCTCACGCACTGGCCCACACTGGCCCGGCCGGCGAGCGGGCGGGCCTCTCTCTACCTCTCGAAAGCGGGATGGCGGCAGCGGCCCGAGTCCACGCCGCGCGGGGCACCCTGGGACGGCTCGGCTCCCGCGCCTCCCGCTCCCGCTCCGCCCCGCCCGCTCCCGCCCCGCCCCGCCCGCGCCGGCCCCGCCCCCGCCCCGCCCCGCGCGCCGCGCGCCGCGCGCTCAGCTGCCGGCGCGTGACCACGGGCCGCTTGGCGCCTTCCCGCCGCCGGGGGCCGCGGGCTCGGGAGGCGGCCGGGCCCCGAGGCCCGGCCCGGGCGGAGGGCGCCGGGGAGCGCGGGATCCCTGGGGCCGCGAGGGTGGCCGGCGCGGGGGCCCGCGCACGCGCGCCTCCGCCCACGCGGCGCTCCGGGGTGCGTGTCTGTGTGTCACTCTGCCGGAGCAGGCCCTGCGCCCGGGCGGGCGGGCACGCACCGAGCCGCTCGCTCTCCGCCGCCCGGAACAAAGGGTGCAGGATTTAACCTCAGGCCGCTGGGCGTGCGTTTGCAGGCTCTCGTGTGCTCCTCTGGGAGGAAAAAACGAAAACAAAAACCGCCTCTGCCGGCGCAGCCCCGCGTCTGCTCCGATTGTGCAGGTTAATTCCGCGCGAGCTGAAACACCCAGGACTTGCAGGGCACTGGGTGTCTTCGCAGGCCTTCAGGAGCCCCTGTGTAGCCTTGTGCCCCAGGAGGCGTGGATTCGCTAAACTCTACGTCGATTCCCCAAACCAAGTTGTTTCTTTTTTGGCGAAAACATCGTGTCCTGATCACTTTCCTCGAGTACTTACTGTCTGCCAGCTGTGGGAGTATTAAATAAAAGATAATTGTTGTGCCTGCAGACACCTCATTTTAATGGACACAGGCAAGTGAGTAGATAAGTATCCACGCATGCTAGGTGTTAGGGCAGAGGCCCTGGGGAACAAAGAAAAATATCCGACTAGAAGTCCAGGAAGGCTTCCCAGAGGCAGTGGCATCCCAGCTATATCCGGAAGGAGAAGTAGGGAAGGAAAGGTCTGCTGAGCCAGAGCAGTACTGCACCGTCACCTCCCCTCTCCCTCTACCTCCCCAAGGAGTGCCAGCTGGAACTCCGGGAGTGAGGGAGTGACGGAGAGCAAGTCCTAAAGAGCCTCTGCCCTTCCAGAGTTGGATTTTGTCCCCAAGGCGGTGGGGAGTCATTAAAAGATTGTAAGAGGCGGGAGGGTGGTCCCTGGGGATATGAGGGTTGAAGGTGATGGCGGTGGGGAAAGAGAGACATAGATGGTTAGGAAACAGAGTGGACCCGCTGGGACAGAATGACTGCGAGGTTAAGAGAGGAGGCATTTCAAGGAGGACAAGCCGGGCTCGGTGGCTCAGCCTGTAATCCCGCGCCTTTGGGAGACTGAGGTGAGTGGATTGCCTGAGCCCGCGGGTTCGAGACCCGCCTGGGCAGCAAGACCTCATCTCTACAATAAATCAAAAAATCAGCCGGGCGTGGTAGCGCATGCCTGTAATTCCCGCCACTCGGAAGGCTGAGGCGGAAGGCTCGCCGGAGCCCAGCAGGTCGAGGCTGCGGTGGCCGGGAGCGGCCACTGCACTCCAGTCTGGGCGACAGAGTGAGACTCCGACTCAAAACAAAAAAAACAAGGACACTTGGGCGGGCTTGGTGAATGGCACGGATGGTAAGTATGTGCCAACTTAGGGAATTTATGGGGAAAAAGGAGTGAGTTTGAGGGAAAGCAGAATAGACTAACATTTGTAGATTGCTCACCATGTGCCAAGGTGTACCTGACATACTGTTCTGTGCTGTTTCATTTAATCTCCCTAACAGGCTCCTGTGTGAGGTGGCTATTAATAATGCCTTCATTTTATAGCTGAGGGAGTGAGTTTAGCTAATATGCCCAAGGTCACACAGCTGGATTATTTCCGTCTGGGGCCCGCAGAGTTTGAATTCCCCCTGGGACAAATAAGTGAGGATGTCTAGGAGGCAGCGGGGTAAACACATGTGGAGTCAGGAGGGATGGCTGAGAGGAGATAGAGATCTGGGAGCCATTAGTGAACAGCTCGTAGTGGAAGGAGCTGAAATAGGGAAACACAAGGAAGAGGGAGGACCCCCAAAACCCAGAATTTGTTGATAAAACATTGTGTATTCTTACATGTTTAAACTTCAGTCGCCTTCAAAATACTCCCCGTTTCATGCAATACACCTATTGAGACTCTTTCCATTGTTCAAAACGATTTTTGAACTCATTCATTTTGATGCTCTTTAGTGCTTCTACGGTTTTTTTTTTTTTTTTTGCCTCATCCATATCAGCAACACATTTCTTTTTCTTTTTTTTTTTTGGAGATAAAGTCTCACTCTGTCGTCCAGACTGGAGTGCAGTGGCCGCTCCTGGCCACCGCAGCCTCAACCCGCTGGGCTCCGGCGATCCTTCCGCCTCAGCCTTCCAAGTAGCTGGAACTATAGGCGCGCGTTACCACGCCCAGCTAATTTTTGATTTATTGTAGAGATGAGGTCTCACCAAGTTGCCCAGGTGGGTCTCGAACCCGCGGGCTCAGACAGTCCACTCACCTCAGCCTCCCAAAGGCGCGGGATTACAGGCTGAGCCACTGAGACTGGCTAGCAACACATTTCCCTTTGAGGGCTTTTTTCATCCAAAGAAACAAACAAAAAAAGTCACTCAGGGTGAGATTGGGTGAATAGAGTGGGTGGGGCATGGAGGTCATGTTGTTTGAGGTCAAAAACTGCTGAACACTCAGCACAGTGTGGGCAGGTGCACCCGTAAATCATCCATCATGAAATGGGCAAATGTGTTGAAAGTATATAAATAAATAAATATATATATACATATATTTTTTTGAATTGGAGTCACTCTGCCGCCCAGGCTGGAGGGCAGTGGCATGCTCACAGCTCCCAGCAGCCTCGACCTCTGGGCTCAGGCGATCCTTCCAGCTCAGTCTCCCGAGTAGCTGGGACTACAGATGCGTGACACTATACCTGGCTATTTTTATTTTGTATATTTTGTAGAGATGAGGTCTCACTGTTTTGCCTAGACTAGCCTCAAACTTCTGAGCCTAAGCAGTCCTCCTGCCTTGGTCTCCCAGAGGACTGGGATTATAAGTGTGAGCTGCAGCACCAGGCCATCTACTTCTTTCTGTGCACAGTGGCAGAACTTAAAAATGGGCTCACACAGCAGAATGGTATCCCCGTTCTCCAGTTCATACGAGCCATCTTCTTTCATCATGTGAGTCAGGGAAATTGACTTGGCCAAGGAAGAGTGAATCTTGAGATAGGGTCCGAAAGGGGCTTCGAAGGAGAATCATGAGTTCAGGTTTGAAAGTGTTGCCTTTGGGACTCAATGCATCACAGCTGTTGGACTCTATAATGGTTGTGGAATGAGGGAATGATGATTCGAAGGGGGATATTTCTTTGCACCATCCTGTTGAGATTTGAATGTATAAGGAACAAGATTTGACTTCTAAGATCTATGTGTTTGAGGTAGATAACAAATTTAAGGTGTTCTTTTCTCTATAGGGTTGTTTGGTTTTTATGTTGACAGTGCTTGGGACGTCTTTTAACAAGTCGTTGGGGAATATGTGTTATCAGCTAGTCTTTGGGCGCCTTGGCAGCATTTTCAAGCATTTTTTTCCGTTCTGAAGTCAGCAGTGCTTCTATCTGCTCTGGGACATCTGGTGGCCATTTGCACAGCTACTGTTGGACTTCCATCTTTATCTCTTCCAGTCAGATAAGTCAAGTCCTCCAATAGGAAATTTTCTGGCCCATGACAAAAACTCATGAGGGTTGTCCTTTGTGGTGAGGAGACCTTGAAGCAGTAGGGATGCAGCCTGTTGAAAACATGGCCAGAGGGTCAGAAGCAGACGTGACTGATGAAAATCAGCAAGATGTTTTATCCACTTGCAAACTTGGCCTTCTTCCAAAGAGCATCGATTTAAACAGATTCATTTGTTCATAATGTGGATGCGAAAATAGTTCCTAAAACCATTCTAAACAAACTCACATTTTTAGAAAGAGGAGATGAAATCAGTATTCAGAAGGAGGGGAAAAAAATGACAGGATATTCTGGTTAATGCTATGCTCTTTGCAAGTCAACGCATTTTCGAGTGCAGTGGTATGCTTTTGGCCACCACAGCCTCAATCTGCTGGGCTTAGGCGATCCGTCTGCCTCAGCCTTTCAAGAAGCTGGAGCTACAGATGCGCTCCACAATGCCCAACTAATTTTTAAAAATTTATTGCAGAGATGAGTTCTTGCCATGTTACCCAGGCTGATCTCGACCTCTGGGCTCAGGCAATCCTCTTGCCTCCGCCTCCTGCCTCTGCCTTGCACCTCCCAAAGTGCTGAGATGACAAGCTAGAGCCTCATTTTCTTGGAAGGAATGCTGGCTGCAATCTACAGGTATAAAGAATGCGGAGATAAAACATCTTACTCCTGAAGAGCCTGAGGAAACATGCATAGAAAGGAATTCAAGAGAAAATGAATTTTTTCTGATGCTTTATTCCACTTGCTTGTATGAGACGTCTTTCTCCTTGATCTGCCTTCCCTCTCTGGCCAGCCTCCCTCCCTCTCTGAGGCTTTCCCTGACACCTCTGTGATTCCTGTCCGTTCCTATTTAGGGATCTGTCTCCCAGTTTAGAACTGCATTTCCAACTGACCACTGAAAAATTCCACATGGATGTTCCCTCCATCCCCAAGGGACCCACCTGGCTCCTTTTTGTGCCAACTTCTGTCTTCATGCCCTGTATGCTGTTGGTGCCAAAATAGTGGGACGGGAAGTGAGGAAAACAGGAAATCCACAAAGGAAAAGCTCGGTAGCAGCAGGGCAATGGGATTTTCGGGAATTTTTCATTTTCTTTTTTAACTTTTCAGCATTTTCCAGACTCCCTACAGAAGGTGTGTATTCCTTTTGTAATCAGAAAGTGTAAGCCCCTTCAAACTGGGTGTGGTGGCTCACACCTGTAATCCCAGCACTTTGGGAGGTGGAGGCGAGAGGATTGCCTGTGCCCAGGGATTTGAGACCATTCTGGGCAACTTGGTGAGACCTTGTCTCTGCAATAAATAAAAAATTAGCTGGGCGTGGTGGCGTGCGCCTGTAGCTCCAGCTACCTGGAAGGCTAAGGCGGCAGGATTGCCTGAGCCCAGCAGGCCGAGGCTGCAGTGACCATGAGCGTGTCACTTAATTATAGCCTGGGCGACAGAGTGAGACTCCTACTCAAAAGACAAAACAAAAGAAAACAAAGGCCTGGACAACATGATGAGACCTTATCTCTACAATAATAATAAAAAAAAAATTAGCCGGGCATGGTAGTGTGCACCTATATTTCCTGCTACTTGGAAGGCTGAGGCGGCAGGATCTCTGGAGCCCAGCAGGTTGATGCTGGAGTGGCCATGAGTGTGCCACGGCACTCCAGCCCAGATGACGGAGTGAGACTCCAATTCAAAAAATTAAAAATTAAAAAAAAAAAAGAAGAGCCGGGCTTGGTGGCTCAGCCTGTAATCCCGCGCCTTTGGGAGGCTGAGGTGAGTGGATTGCCCGCGCCTGAGGGTTCGAGACCCGCCTGGGCAGCGAGACCTCATCTCTACAATAAATCAAAAAATCAGCTGGGCATGGTAGTGCATGCCTGTAATTCGGCTACTTGGAAGGCTGAGGCGGAAGGATCGCCGGAGCCCAGCAGGTCGAGGCTGCGGTGACCGGGAGCAGCCACTGCACTCCAGTCTGGGCGACAGAGTGAGATTCTAACTCAAAAAAAAAAAAAAGAAAGAAAGAAGAAAGAGTAAACCCTTTCAAAAAAGGGAACTTATACAGATGAATATGCAGTAAACCAAAAATGTTCTGGATTGATCATTTTAGCTATGATTGTAACAGTGAGTACATTACTAATAAAGGAAAGCAGTTCCTCTCAGCCCTTTCTGTCTTACTTAATAGAGATCCAAGATTCTTTTTCCAAAATTGAAAATTTTGGAGACAGGATCTTGCTCTGTTGCCCAGGTTGGAGTGCAGTAGTGTGACCGTAGCTCACTGTAGCCTCAAATTCCTGGCTCAAGCAATCCTGCTTTAGCCTCCCTAGTAGCTATGACTACAGACTTGTGCCATCGTTCAGCTAGTAAAATTGAAAGTATTAAAATCAAGTTTCATTTGAAGTGAAATATCACTTTCCAGAACTGGGCCACCCCAGTCCAACATTTACTCTTTCACACATTCAAAAAAGAGATATGCACATCTACCATAGGCAGGCATTGTATTATGTGTTTGGGATACCAGGTAAGCAAACACAGACGAATTTCTTCCTCAGGAAACTATCCCTCCAGAGTCTGACGCCTTGCCCTGAAGTTGAGCATTTTTAATGTGTATATTGGATCATTTGTGTACTTTCTTGTGTAAAGTGTTCAAATTTTTTGCCCATTAAAAGAATTGATTATTTGTCTTCTTATTGACTTGAATGTGTGCTTTATATATTCTGAATTCAAGTTCTTTGTCAAATATGCATATTATAAACATTTCTTCCCAGTCTGTGGCTTGCCTTTTCATTTTCTTTTGAAAATCAGATGCTTTTAACTTTGATAAATATAATTTATCCCTTTTTTCTGTTACGGTGTGTGCTTTTCTGCCATCTTGAAGAAGTTTTGCTTATATCTAGGGTATGAAGATATTCTCCTATATTTTCTTCTTGAATCTTTATAGCTTAGCATTTATGTTTAGGTCTGTGATATATTTTGAGCTAATGTGTGTATGATGTAAGGTAAATGCCAAGTTTTATTATTTTTTCAATGGGATATCCAGTTGTTCCAGCACTTTGTTGCAAAAAAAAGGATCCTTTTTACCATTGAATTACTTTGTCTCCTTTGTTGAAAATCAGTGTGTGGATCTATTTCTGTACTCTGTTCCATTCATCTATATACATGTCTTACATATAAATATCATACCATCTTAATTTCTCTAGTACACAAGTAAATCAGTTAGTGTAAGTCTCCAACATAGTTCTTCTTTTAGAAATTGTTTCCACTATTCTATAATCTTTGCATTTCTATATACATTTTAAAGTCAACTTGTTAATTTAAAAAAAAATTGAAAGACAAAATAAGAGGCCTGCTGTGACTTTTTACTGAGTTTGCATATTTTCACCTTAACTGTATCGAGTCTTTTGATCCATGTACATGAGACCACTTTCCATTTATTAAGGACTTTAATTTTTCTTAGTAGTGTTTGCTGAGACTTCAACATGCCTTGTGCATATTTTGTTAAATTTAGTCCAAGGTAGTTGATGTTTATTTTTATTATCTATTTTTTAAAATTTCAGTAGCTTTAGGGAGTACAAATGGTTTTTTTGGTTACATGGTTGCATTGTAAAGTGGTGAAGAAGTCTGGGCTTTCTAAGGTAATTAATGTTTTTGGATGCTATTATATATGATAATTGTTTTAAAATTTGTTTCCAATTGTTTATTTGTAGCATAGACAAATGCAGTTGATTTTGTATATTCATCTTGTGTTCTGCAGTCTTGTGTATGCTGTATTTGTTAGTCCTCATAATTTTTTTAAGTTCCTTAAGATTTTTTTATTGTTCATGATCATGTCTTCTGAGAATAAAGATAGTTTTTCTATCCACTATGTATATCTTTTATGTATTTTTCTTGTCTGCACTGACTAGTCCTCTGTTTTAATGTTGAATAAAAGTAGTTACAGTAGACATCCTTGTTTTGTCTGTTCTCGGAGGCAAAACATTTTTTCACCATTATTATGTTCTTAGCTGAGGGTTTTTCATAGATGCTCTACAATAGGGGGGGGAAGTTTCCTTCGATTAGTTCCCTGAGAATATCTTTATGAATGGGTATTGAATTTTGTCAGATGCTGCTGCCATATTCATTGAGATGATTATATGATTTTTCTATTTTACTCTGTTTTTTTTTTGAGTTGGAGTCTCACTCTGTCACCCAGACTGGAGTGCAGTGGCCGCTCCTGGCCACCGCAGCCTCAACCTGCTGGGCTCTGGCGATCCTCCCGCCTCAGCCTTCCAAGTAGCTGGAATTACAGGCATGCGCTACCACGCCCAGCTAATTTTTTGATTTATTGTAGAGATGAGGTCTCGCTGCCCAGGTGGGTCTCGAACCCGCGGGCTCAGGCAGTCCACTCACCTCAGCCTCCCAAAGGCACGGGATTACAGGCTGAGCCACCGAGCCCGGCTTATTTTACTCTGTTAATATGATGAATTATAGTGATTGGTTTTTGAATGTTAAACTAACCTGGCATTCTACTTGGTTATGGAGTATTACTTTTCTTATACATTGCTGGATTCAATTTGCAAGGATTCTGTCACGAATATTTCCTTCTATGTAAGTGAAATTGACTTGTTCTCTTTGCTTATAATGGTTTTGGTTACAAGGTAGTTTGTCCTCATCAAATTATTTGAGAAGTGTTTTCCTTCCTTCTCCAATTTCTGAAAGAGTTTGTATAGAATTTATACTATTTCTTTCTTAAGATTCATTAAAATTCAGCAAAGTCCTTGATCTAAAATTTTTATAGGAAGGTTTTATATTAATAATTCAATTCTTAAAATTAATATAAGGCTCTTCAGGTGTTCTATTTATTGAGTCAGTTTTGATAATTGTGTCTTTTCAGAAATTTATCCACTTAAAGGTTATCAATGTATTGACTTGATCTTTTTTTATAATCTCTTATTGTAATTTTAATGTCTGTGGTGACATTTCCTCTTTCATTCCTAAAATTGGTAATTTCCATCTTCTTTTTTTATTTTCTTGTTCACTCTAGTTAAAGATTCATCTATTTTGTTGCTCTTTCAAAGAAACAGCTTTTGGTTTCATTGATCAACTGTTGTTTGTGGACTTTCTAGTTCATTGATTTTTACTCTTTATTATTTCCTTTCTTCTGCTCACTTTGTATTTAATTTGTTCTTTTTTCAGTCTCTTAAAATGGGAGCTTAAATCATTAAGAATTTTTTTGTAATAGAAGCATTTCAAATTTTATATTTAGTTCTCATTTTGATATGTCTTATTTTCACTTTTATTTAGTTCAAAATATTTTGTAATTTTTCTTGTGAGTCCTTCTTTTACTCATGAGTTATTGAGAAGTATGTTGTTAAAAAAAATTCTAAATATTTGGGAATTTCTCAAATATCTTTTTGTGATTGATTACTAATTTAATCCCATTATAGAGATTATATTTTGTATGTTTTCCGTTTTTAAAAATTTATTGAGACTTGTTTTATGGCTCAGCCTATGGTCTATTTAGATGATCGTTCCATGTGCACTTGAAAATAATGTATTTTCTGCTATTGTTAGGTACAATGTTCTGTGACTGTCACTTGGATCAAGTTGGTTGATAGTATTGTTTAAGTCTTCTCCATCTCTACTCATTTTCTGCCTACTTATTATGTCAGTTACTCAGAGAGGAGATTTAACATCTCCTGCTGTGATTCTACATTTATTTATTTCTCCTTTCAATTCTGTCGGTAGTTGCCTCATGTATTTTAAAGCTTTGTTACCAGGTACATACAATTTTAGGATTATTATTTCTCCTTGATTCTTAGAGTCCCTTATCATTTGAAAAATTTCTCTTTATTTCTGGTAGCATTCCTTGTCCTCTAGTCTATTTTGTCTGCTATTGATATAGCTACTCTAGCTTTCTTATGGTTCGTGTTTGCATGGTATATTTTTTCTATCTTTTTATTTTTAACTTATCTATGTCTTTATATTTGAAGTGGATGTTTTGGAAGACAGCACTTAGTTGGGCCTTGCATTTTAGTCCAATCTGACAACTCTGACTTTTAATTGAACTGTTTAGACCACTTACATTTAATGTAATTATTGGTAATGGTTACATTTAGACCTACCATTTTGCTGCTTGTTTTCTATTTATCCTATCTGTTCTTTATTATTATTTTCTTTTCTTTTTGGCTTCTTGTGGCATAGTTGAGTATTAATTTAGTATTTCATTTGGTCGCTACTATTATTTTACTATGTGTACCTATTTTTTTAGTGGTTGATTTACAGTTTACAATATGTGTCTTTAAGTGATCACAGTCGCCTTTCTCATACACCTATGCCACTTCACATTTAATGTGTGATTCTAAGAATATACCTTGACTTCCCCTCCAATCTTTGTGCTTATTGTTGTCTTCTGTTTTACTTCTGCATGTATGTTTTGTAAGTCTATACTACATTAGCATTTTTTCTTCAGTCATTTTTTTAAAGATATTTTCAAAACAAGAAAATGATGTTTATATTTTCCCACACTTTAACACTTCTAATACTCTTCGTTCCTTTGTGTAGATCCAAGTTTCCATCTGTTGTCAATTTCTTTCTCTGTAGATAAGTTTCTTTAATATTTCTTTCAGTGCGTATCTGTTGTCAGTGAAACCTCTCTGCTCGTTTATCTGAAAAAGTCTTCAGTTGGTATAGAATTCTACATGTATAGGATTTGCCCCCTGCCTAGCACTTTAAGTGTGTTTAAATAGTATTTTCTGGCTTGCATAATTTCTCATGAGAAGTCTTTTATAATTCTTATATTGTTAATAACTTGACCTTTCTCCAATATCTGAAAATTGTTGTTTCTTAGATGTTTGCCAGTTTTCTAGTTTTCTTTTTCTTTCTTTTTTTTGAGTTGGAGTCTTGCTCTGTTGCCCAGGCTGGAGTGCAGTGGCACAGTGACACTCACCACAGCATTGACCTCCTGGGCTCAGGCGATTGTGCCACCATGCCCAGCTAATTTTTAAAATTTTTTGTAGAGATGAGGTCTCACTATGTTGCCCAGACTGGTCTTGAACTTCTTGGACTCAAATAATCCTGCCTTGGCATTCCAAAATGCTAGAATTACAGGTGTGAGCCACTACACCTGGCCTTAGTTTCCTTTTTTTCATGGTGGAAGGATAATTCTGGACCATGTTACTACTTCTTGACTAGAGACAGACATTTCTATAAATTTGTAATTATTATAGAGTAGAATGTATTTATTTTCTTTTTTCTATATTTAGAGCTTTTTGGTATTCGAAGAAATCTTTGCCTGTCCTGAGATTATGAAAATATCCTCCATATTTTCTTTCTTTTTTTTTTTCCTCAAGTTGAAGTCTCACTTCATTGCCCAGGCTGGAGAGCAGCAGCATGCTCACGGTCACCCCAGTGTTGACCTGCTGGGTCTGGTGATCCTTCTGCCTCAGCCTTTCAAGTAGCTACTGCTACAGACACGCACTACCACACCTGGCTAATTTTTTGATTTATTGTAGAGATGAGGTCTCATGTTGCCCAGGTTGCTCTTGAACCCACGGGCTCAGACAGTCCTCTTGCCTCGGCCTCCCAAAGTGCTGGGATGCAGGCTTGAGCCACTATGCCAAGTCTCTCCATATTTTCTTCTAGAAGCTTTCCAGTTTTAGTGTCCATATTTATGTCTATTGTTCATCCAAGTAAATGTTTGTATATGTGTGAGATAGTGTTTAAAGTTCATTTTTAGAAAAATGTTCCCTCCCCTTTATTGTAAAGCTTTCTTCCCTCACTGAATTGCTTTGACACCTTTGCCAAAAATTAAGTGACTGGTATGTATGAGCTTATTTTTGAACTCTTTTTTTTTTAAGTCAGAATCTCACTCTGTCATCCAGGCTGGAGTGCAATGGCATGATCACGGCCACCACAGCTTTGACCTACTGGACTTACTAGGCTCAGGTGATCCTTCCACCTCAGCCTTCCAAGTAGTTGGAACCACAGGCATGTGCCACCATGCCTGACTAATTTTTTTGATTAATTGTAGAGAAGAGGTCTCACCAAATTGCCCAGGCTGGTCTTGAACCCCTGAGCTCAGGTAATCCTCTCGCCTCCGCCTCCCAAAGTGCTGGGATTATAGGCTTGAGCCACCGTGCCCAGCGCTATTTTGAACTCTTTATTCTGTTCCTTGATCACTAATACTGCACTGTTTTGATTTCTGCCACTTCATAGTAAGTTTGGAAGTGTAAGTCTTCCAACTTCGCTCTTCTTCAAGATTATCTTGGCTATTCTAGTTCCTTTGCATGACCTTTTATAATTGGCCTCAGATTGTCAATTTGGGGGAACAAACTCAACTGGTATTTTGATTAAGATTTCTGATTCTCAGTTTGTATTTATGACCATGAATCTCATGTAGGCCCATCATGAAATCCAGCAGTCATGCTGTGTTTCCCCTTTCATTCATTCATTCATTCATTCAGTTTTTCTTTCTCCTAGACAACCATTTTGCATTTTTTTCCCTCTCATATTTCTAACACCTCCTCCATTCTCGCTTTCAAATGATGACATTGCTTTCATTTCACTGAGAAAACAAAAAGACTCAGAGAACTTCCTGAGACTCATACCAACACCTCTACCTTCATACCGGCCTCTGTAGGTAAGGCTCGGCTGCCTCTTCTGTTACTATATGTGAACAATTCATGCTCTTTTCTAAGGGTCTGTCCTGTCACTTGTGTACCAGATCCTGGTCTTTCTTTACTACTCGACATCTTTCCTTTCTTCATTGCATCATCAGGTTTTCTGTCTGAACCAGATCATATGCAATGTCAACGAAGCCCTAATTTCTTCCTTCTTAAGGAACCTCACTACCGGCTGGGTGTAGTGGCTCACTCCTGTAATCCCAGCATATTGGGAGGCTGAGTCGGGAGGATTGCTTGAGCCCAGGAGTCTCACTCTGTCATTCAGGCTGGAGTGCAGTGGCACGATCACGGCTCACTGCTGGCTAGACTCCTTAAGTTTAGACAATTGTTTCACCTCAGCCTCCCGAGTACCTAGGACTACAGGCATGTGCCACCATGCCCAGTTAATTTTTTTATTTTTTGTAGAGACAGGGTCTCACTATGTTGCCCAAACTGGTCTCAAATTCCTGGCCTCAAGTGGTCCTCCCGCCTTGGCCTCCCAAAATGATGGTATTACAGGTGTGAACCACTGTGCCTGGTGAGTGTGCATTTTTTTAAATCAAGTTTGCATATGCTTCCTCATGATCTGATGACATACCGCTAAAAGATAAGTCTGTCCTCAACACTCCTAATGATGTAGAAGGATTGAATGGTGCATTAAAAACTCCTATTTGGGAAAGGGAGAGTGAGGAAAACCCACTAGTCACTGATCCATAACGTACATCAAACCTGTTGGACAGGAATGGTAATGACTCCCTAACCTGGCACGATGTTATTTCCATGCTTAGTTGGTCCATGCTGGGTCTGCTCTTGGGAGGTTCTCTGTTCTGTTCTCCTGCCTACACTCATTAGGAAGGATATACTTCCTGTGGAATACACAGATTCTGTAGTCCTCTTGCTGTTAATGCAATTTTGAGGCACAGGAATTGCTTCTCAAACTTGCTATACATAGGAATTAAAAACCTTGCCACCGAGTCACACCTCAGGCCTATTAAATCAGAATCTCAAGGACCCAGGTGGCAGTAATTTTTAAAGCTCCCTGGGTGATTTCCATGTGAAGCCAGTGTTGAGAATTACTGCCTTCAGGGTTGACGAGTCCTAGACTGGTCCCGCTGGGTTTGTGGCTTTGTGTTTTCAGCACATTTCCCTCAAAACAGTGTGTTTCTAGTCTATTTGCTTTTGAGTAATTTCATGTGTCAGTGGCCACATCCAAAGATTTTGTGAAGAAGTAGGCTTTGAGCCTAAGAATTCTTGCCTCTGAGCTGTTGGCCATTGTGCATTCTTCAGTCCCGTCCCCTTGAGCCCAGTGGCCATTGCGTGAGACCCTTTGGTAGAAGAGATTTTCATGGGGAGATGCTACCCTTGGTCACATCTTTGGTGCCAGAGTACCCAGTCTCCTCTGCATAGACAGTCACTTTCCTGCTTCCTCTTGTATTAGTTTCAACTGAAGTAGAGGAATTATTAACCCGGCCAGGCTTAAAATCACGGGACTCTCTGTTAACTTACTGTTCTACTTCAGTAAAAGCTGATTTTTTTCCCCCGCTCAGCTCTCAAACCACGTACCTCTAAGTTAAGATCTCCTCTTTTGACAAGTTATGGTATAGACTAAGCTGCTGTAACAAGAGATCTGCGCCACCTCACTGCTCCCAGTGCAAATGTAGTGTTTAAGAGAGTTCATTTTGGCTAAGCTCAGTGGCTCAGCCTGTAATCCCAGCACTTTGGGAGGCCGAGTTGAGTGGATTGCCTGAGGCTGTGGTTTCGAGACCAGCCAGGTCAACTAGGTGAGACCTCATCTCTACAATAAATCAAAAATTAGCCGGGTGTGGTAGTGCATGCCTGTAGTTCCATCAACTTGGAAGGCTGAGGTGGAAGGATTGCCAGAGCCCAGCAGGTCGATGCTGGGGTGGCCATAAGCATGCCACTGCACTCCAGCCTGGGCGACTGAGTGAGACTCCAACTCAAAAAAAAAAAAAAGAAAGTTCATTTCTCTCTGAGGTAACACTCCTGGGGGCTGGTGAAGTGGTACTACCATCTGCCACATGTGAACTCCAGGATGACAATGCTACTTGTCATGATTTCTTAGCCAGTAGGATGGGGAAAGCAGAAGTAGAAGGCATGTTCTAAGATCTGACTGGAAGTCGCATACTTCACATTCACTCGCATCCTGTAGAGCAGAGCTTAGTCACATGGCCACCTGAAGCTGCAGGGGAGGCCGGGACACGGCATTTCTGACTGGGTGGCCGCCATGTTGCTCACTGAACCTTGGCAAACTTCTATTCTTGAAGGGAATAAAGCCTTCATGAGTATGGGAGGAAAATCATCTTCACTGTAGCCCTCTGTTGGTTTTGCTGAGGGCCCTAATAATGAATCAACACATCAACATTCTGAAATTTCATTCCATTTCTCCCAATTGCACAGTATGGAGAGCTGGCCACATTTTAGCTAAATCTTTTGCCATCACCAAATTACTGACCTGGAATAATCTATTCTCACTGCCTTCTGGCCTACCTTTCCCACTAGGCCAATTCATATTTTAGGGTTTGTTTCTTGTAGCAACCCACTTCAAAACACTCTGTATCGAGTAGGAATGCTTACAGCTGCAAGTAAAGAAAAATCCTGACCAACAGTGGCTTAAAATGGGTTTATTTTTCTTATTAAATAAAAGGTCTAGGGTAGGTGGTTTCCACCATTGGCTCCAGTGGTGCAGCCAAGGACTAAGGAATGCCATTTCTCTTTTCTATCTTTCTGTTCAACTTAACATGTCAGCTTTTTTATTTCCTTGCTACTTTGTGGTTGTAAGATGATTGCTGTAGCTCCAGATGTCACATCTATTTCAAAGCATGAATTAGGAGATAGGGTAGTACCTGCTGGGTCTCTTCTTTATGTCAAGAAAGGAAGCTATTCCATAAACTTCTCCACACGGGTCTCCTTATTTCTTATTGACCAGAATCGAGCCACATGTTCATTCCCAGGCCAGTGAAAAGAAGAAAAGGATTGGATAAATACCAACCAGGACTCATCATCTAGGACTGGAATATGGGTAACTTTCCTTCAGACCAAGGGATCGTTGCCTACTATCTGAACAAATAAATTGTGTTAGCAAGGAAGAAAGGGGAGGAGGGAGGTTAGGTATGGCAGGCGGGTGAGAACAAGAACCAAAGACCACATAGACAAGGACATTCTGTGAGTGTGAGTTGTTTTAAGAATGCGGGCCGTATGGAAGGTCATATACTCAGTGGCTGGCACATGCCATATCAGAGTGGGAAAGGGGCATGAATACAGGTGAAGGCAGGATGGGAGGTAAGCGAAATTGCAAAGAAAGTGGCCTAAAAATATGGGGATTGGCCAGGCATGGTGGCTCATGCCTGTAATCTCAGCACTTTGGGAGTCTGAGGCAAGAGCGTCGCTTAAGCCTGGAAGTTTGAGATCAGCACGAGCAACATAGCGAGTCCTTGTCTCTGCAAAAATAAAAAAATTAGCCAGGCATTTGGCATGTGCCCTGTAGTCTCAACTACTAGGGAGGCTGAGGAGGGATGTTGGCCTTAATCAAGAAGTTTGAGGCTGCAGTGAGCTGAGATTGTGCCACTGCACTCCAGTCTGGGTAACAGAGTAGACTCTGACTCCAAAAAAAAAAAAAATCATGTTTATGCATTTATGTAAAATTCTGCCCCATGTGAATATTAAATAAGTTAGAAGATTAAAAAAGAAATCCCAACGCCATTCAAAATAAAGGTAATTTGAGGGCAACACATCAGGACCGTGGCTGAACCCCTGCATTCAAGCAAAAAGAAAAAAGTATGATGAGTGAATGAATAAATGAATAAGTCTGAAAACAGCCACAATAGATGTCCCATTTATTTTATTTTATTTTTTGAGTTGGAATCTCACTCTGTCGCCCAGACCGTAGTGCAGTGGCCGTTCCCGGCCACCGCAGCCTCGACCTGCTGGGCCCCGGCAATCCCTCCGTCCCAGCCTTCCAAGCAGCTGGAACCACAGGTGCGTGCTACCACGCCTGGTTAATTTTTGATTTATTATAGAGATGAGGTCTCGCCAAGTTGCCCAGGCAGGTCTCGAACCCGCAGGCTCAGGCAATCCACTCACCTCAGCCTCCCAAAGGCGCGGGATTACAGGCTGAGCCACTGAGCCCGGCTTAGATGTCCCATTTAAACAAGCAAATAAATAGAAACAAGTTTGTAAGTAACCAAAATAGATGTTGCATTGTCCATACATTAAGATCATGTATGGTCCAGCATGGGAAACATAGTGAAACCTCATCTCTATAAAAAAAAAAAAATTAAGAAACTAGCCAGGTTGGTGGCACATGCCTGTGGTCCCTGCTACTACTTGGGATGCTGAGGTGGAAGCACCACCTCAGTCCCAAGAGCCAGGTTGCTGTGAGCTATGACTGCCATGATCATGCCACTGCACTCCAGCCTGGGCAACAGATTCCAAAAAAAAAAAAAGATTATGTATGCCACCCACTGGACAGCCAACCACTCAGCACTCGCTCCTGGTGTAATTATCTGGCAACCCTAACATCTTTGTTTTAGTCCAAGCACTTAAAAAGTAGAGATAGAGCGAAGCAAACTGCTAGAGATAGGCAGACTGACAGCAACAACAGGTGACAGTTGACAGGTTGACGGCAAAGAAGACAGAAATCTATATCAAGTGGACATAAGAACCCACAAAAGGCAAAGCTGTCAGGCTGTTCTGTTTAAGGCGAACGAGCTCCAGGCACCTCCATAGCCCCTGGTGGCACTGGTTTTACAGCAAATCACAAGTTTGCTATATGTCAGCTCCCAGGTAACGAGGAACATAAGGGTATGCACCACATTCTCTGTTTAAGAAAGCAAGGCAGTGTGTGATCGTACAGAGGATGTTCTCCATGCCTTTTTTTTTTTCTGTCAGGGTCTTACTTTGTCACCCAGGCTGGAGTGCAGTGGCACCATCACAGCTTACCGTAGCCTCGACCTCCTAGACGCAGACGATCCCTCTGCCTCATCCTTCGGAGTAGGTGGGACTACAGGCATGTGCCACAATGCCTGGCTAATTTCTTTTTTCTTTTTTTTTTTGTAGAGACGAGGTCTTGCTATATCGCCCAGGCTGGTCTTGATCTCCTGGGCTCAGGTGATCCTTCTGCCTCAGCCTCTAGAGTATGTGGGACAACAGGAGCATGCCACCACACCTACCTAATTCTTTTACTTTTTTAGACACAAGGTCTTGCTAAGTTATCCAGGCTGGTCTCTAACTGCTGGGCTCAAACAATCCTCCTGCCTCGGCCTCTCAGAGTGCTGGGATTACAAGTGTGAGCCACCGTGCATGGCCATGTCCATGTGACTTTCAAGGTGTAGTTTTCAGCTCTTGCTGGATGCCACATCTGGACTCTGCTGCCTCCTCCAGGCAGCTGGCACTAGCTTGAGTTTTTTCACGATGTCCTGCTGGCTACCAGCACAGTCACTCAAGACATGTTCTCTGAAGTTTTGTTAGTTGCCAAGAGGACTTGACTTCCCCCAGATCCATAGGGTTGTCTACTTTGATTCTCTGATAGGGCCTGTCGCAGACTCCTTATCATACCCCATTGACCAGAGACCCCTTAAGCTTCATGGGACCAGCTGGGTCACAAGTGCTAAGTGGCACAGTTGCTGGCTCCTCAGCCTGGATAACTGCAGACCTTCTCATTGTCAAAGCTGAGAGTCAGCCAGGTGTGGTGGCCTGAGTCTGCTCCCACCTACTCGATAGGCTAAGGTGGGAGGACCATTTGAGCCCAGGAGTTCGAGGCTACAGTGAGCTAAGAGCATGTCACTGCACTACAGCCTGGGTGAGAGAGCAAGAACCTGTCTCTAAAAAAACACAAAACAAAACAAAAACCTGGGCTCGGTGGCTCAGCCTATAATCCCAGCACATTGGGAGGCTGAGGTGAGTGGATTACCTGAGCCCACAGTCTGGAGACCAGCCCGGGCAACTTGGCTAGACCTTGTCTCTACTACAATAAATCAAAAATTAGCTTGTGTGGTAGTGCACGCCTGTAGTTCCAGCTACTTGGAAGGCTGAGGCGGAAGGATTGCTGGAGCCCAGCAGGTCGATGCTGGGGTGGCTGTGAGCGTGCCACTGTACTTCAGCCTGGGCAATGGAGTGAGACTCCGGCTCAAAAAAAAAAAGCATGTGGTGTTATAAGTCAGCAATTGTACCTTAAAGTACAATTTACCTTGAAGAAACTCTTCCTCATGTGCCCAACAAGACATGCACAAAGGTGTGCATAACAGCATTACTTATAATACTAAAAAATCCCAAACACTGGAATTTCCATTAGCAGGACAATTGATAAATAACTAATGTACAAGGGGATGTCATACAGTAGCTCAAATGAGTGAATTTTATTTCCATTTGTTGCCTTCTAGCTTCTGGTCCAGCATGCAAGGAGTTTGGAAGAAGCTCCCACTAACCCAAGAAAAACGCTGAATAAACTGAAAATCAACAACTTTAAAACAAAAAAGGCTGAGTCAACCATTGAGTAAGATGGCACACCCAAGTGTATTATACAGGTCTAAAATCCTGTGTAGGCTGGGTACAGTGACTCATGTGTGTAATCCCAGCACTTTGGGAGTCCAAGGTGGAGGACCGCTTGAGCCCAGGAATTCTAGATCAGCCTACGCAACATAGTGAGATCTCATTGCTACAAAAAGTCAAAAACATTAGTCAGATATGATGGCACACGCCTGCAGTCCCAGCTACTTGGGAAGCTAAGGTGGGAGGATCGCCTGAGCCTAGGAAGTCCAGGCTGCAGTGAGTTGTGATCGTGCCACCGCACTCCAGTCTGGGTGTTAGGGAGTTCAGGTCAAAAATAATAATAAACAACAAAAAATTATTTTAAAATAAAAAAATAGGTTGGGCGCAGTGGCTCATGCTTATAATCCCAGCACTTTGGGAGGCCGAGTTGAGAGGACTGCCTGAGCCTGTGGGTTTGAGACTAGCCTGGCCAACTTGTCAAGACCTCATCTCTACAATAAATAAAAAAATTTAGCTGGGCATGGTGGCACATGCCTGTAGTTCCAGCTACTTGGAAGGCTGAGGCGGAAGGATCGCCTGAGCCCACCAGGTCAAGGCTGTGGTGGCCGGGAACATGCCACTGCCCTCCAGCCTGGGTGACAGAGTGAGACTCCAACTCAAAAAAATAAAATAAAAATTAAAAAATGCTATGTAGGTCCATAAACGTTGCACCTGATCCCTAGTGATAAGGAAGACAAGGCATAGCGAACTGCTCTTCAGTTTGGAGAGAGCCTTACATGCCCCAAATCACTGAACAGCTTCCCTCACCTCTGCCCCAAATCTGCAGTGGCTTCGTGAGATTCATCTTCCACCCTTTGCTTATGCAGGCACCCTGCGTGTCAGCTACTTTGACTCCCTAGATCCTATCAAGCTTGATGTTCTGTGAGATAATCAGGGTCTGCAGACCAAACTGTAACCCCAGAGAGGTAACACAATCCTGAGGTAAGGAAAGGTTGTACTATTGTCCTTGTCAGGTAAAACAAACGAATGAATGAACAACTAACTTATTTCTGGTGTTCTTTGTGTGTTGGAATAGAGAACACAACCCTTGGCAAATCCATTGATGCATGTTAAGTGTCAGTGTCTCTGGATATTGGCTCTTATCAAGTGAAGTCACCTGGAACGGCAGAGGTAACTGATTACGTTTATGATAATACACGATCTTAAGACCCGTCTGGTTTTCTTCACTAGCCAAGCTAGGGAGCTAAAGGGGAATGTGATAGCAATCATTACCTCTAGGCCTTTCAGGTCTATGGATTGCTGCAGTTTTCCTAGAAACTTGGGATCTCTTGTGATGTGCCATTTTGTATATGAAGAACTTCTTGAGTTTACACTTGGCCATTGGAGTTGATGGGAATTTGCTGTTGTCATGTGTATCTCTTCTACTTACATCCTTGTGAGCTCAAGAAACAAACACAGATTTGGGGACTCTTTGAGCTTAGTGACAAACCTAAGTCAAAACTCAATTTATGGCCAGCTACGGTGGCTCATTCCTGTAATCCCAGCACTTTGGAAGGCTGAGGTGGAGGATTGCTGAGCCTGGGAGTTTTAGACCAGCCTGGACAACACAGCGAGCCTTCGTTTCTGCAGAAAATCAAAAAGATTAGCTGGCATGGTAGCATGCACCTGTAGTCAGTCCCAGCTACTTGAGAGGCTGAGGCATAAGGATTGCCTGAGTCTAGGAAGTCGAGGCTGTGGTGAGCTGTGATGGTGCCACTGAACTCCAGCCTGGGCAACAAAGTGAGATCCCAACTCAAAAACAAAAAACATGCAACAAACTCAATTTATTACCTTACCATAAATCCCTTCTCTGACTGGTGGACAGCATTGGCATTCTGGGTCCACAAGAATTGGAATAGGTAACAGATTCAGTTGTCAGCAATCCAAAGATCTAGATATTTCTTTTACTCTAGTTCATATTTGCCTTGATTAGTGGTCGTAGTGATTCTGGGGGAAGACCAGGATGAGGATTTACAATCTAAATGTGTGATCTTATGTTAGCGATCTTCATCAAAAGCACCTGACCTCCCTTCATTCAAGAGGCCCTGAGTCTGCTATCTAATTCAGGTGTTGGAATTGAAAATCTTTATTCCAGTGGCTCAGTCTATGCCTCTGTGTATCAGCCTTGAGTGGGCTTCTTAATGCTTTTGGTCCTAGAGCTCTATGGTCAACTAGCCATGGTGAAAGACCCCTACTAGGCAGATGGCCATTCTGAGTCTATGCTACCTCTGCTTCTTTGGGTCACTCACTCCTGATTCACTATCTGAGGGTGGTTTGCGGATGGTCATGGTTTTCACGTAGCCAAGTCTATGCCACTTATCTACACCCTAGCTGCAGAAGAGTCCAGGGGATCACAGATCTGGCATTTTCAGTTTCAATTGTGGAAAACAGAGTCTGCCTTTTACCAGAATTTATAATCTGGGGAAATAAGTCCAGATTTTTATTCCAAACATTGGAAGCAGGTTCAGAGGTTGCTCAGCTAAAAGCAGTGACAAATGCTTTTCCATGAGCCCTCTCACCCTTGTCTGTTGTTTAATTGTAAGGTGTAGAAGATTAATCCCAGCTCCAAAGGTAGCCCATGCTTTTTTTTTTGAGTTGGAGTCTCACTCTGTTGCCCAGACTGGAGTGCAGTAGCCGCTCCCGGCCACCACAGCCTCGACCTGCTGGGCTCTGGCGATTCTTCTGCTGGAACTACAGGCACCTGCTACCACACCCGGTTAATTTTTTGATTTATTGTAGAGATGAGGTCTCACCAAGTTGCCCAGGCGGGTCTCAAACCCGTGGGCTCAGGCAATCCACTCACCTCAGCCTCCCAAGGCGTGAGATTACATGCTGAGTCACTGAGCCCAGCTAGCCCATGCTTTTTTAAAGACAAGTTTAATAATGCAATCCCCTTTGCTAGTGATTTGTTCAGAAAATCAGACCTAAGCCAGTTATGCACAAGGTTTTCTTCTGACCCCAGGGCTTGGTTCAGGAGTAGGTATCTGATATACTTTGGTCTAATGAGACACAAGATGACATGTTCTGGGGAATTCTGGCAATAAGATTCTCATGTTTCAGAGAGCAGGAGAGAAACAACAGCATCTTCTGTATGTGACACCTACAAGCATCTTGATACCAGCATGAGGATGAAGCTGCCGCAGTGGACAGAGCCAAGAGAACCCTGGACACAGTGAGCTAGAACTGTTCATTTCGACCAAACTTGAAGCCTGTTCTACTTCTGGACTTGCAGTTATGAAAGCCTATACATTTTCTTATTAAGCCCATTTGAGTTGGGTTTTCTGGTATTTGTGATTGAATGTATCCTTCAGTATAACACCTTCTGTGTTCTTAGCTCCTAATGGCATCTTCCAGAACTGGACGTGCAAGATGGGAGAATGGCTGGAATCTGGACTAAGCTGCCACGATGACGAATGTAACTATTGATGTGAAAGGAAATAAATATTGATTAAATGAAAGGATGATTAAAATGTATCATTTTTATAGTGAAAGAGATAAGCTTTAGCTACCCAACATTTTAAGTATATTGACCATTCAATTCCACATAATATAAATAAATGCGGCACTACTAAGTATTTAGAAAATACTTACCCAAGTAAAATAAGAAGCCTATTTATGCCTATTTCCGCCCTTGCCCTCCCATTGGGCTACTTCTTTATTGGGAGGCATTGTAAAGAGTTGGGAAACTGGTTTGTAATATGACTGTAGCCAGGTGAATCTGCTTTTTTGAATTTTAGGCTTCTAGTCTGCAAAACATTTTTGTTAGTATCAAATAAATTCATATCTGTGAAAAAGCCCAGGGCAGTGAAGAGGCAGGTTTTATATCTGTCTGAATTCTAGAGGGATGAGATGGTCACACTGATTATTCACTAATTTTAGTTCTAGTGTACAAACTTTGTTTTCTATTTTGGTTGCTGATTTTTATGTTTTAAAAAATAAATTAATCAATTAATTGGTGTGCACCTTCATATCCCAATTGCATCCTAATTTTGTTTTATCTCCTGAACACAAGAGGCTCCATTGCATCATAACTGATATTCTCTAAATAGTTGATAATAATTGAGCATTAATAATAAGATTTTATGAGAGTGAACAGAAGTAGCAAAGCCCTTTCAAATGCATAGTCACATTTGAGGTATGCAGAACGCTGCATTTGGGAGGGAGGGCAGTGTAATGATCACAGCCAGTTTGTATGGCTAGTTAGTGGTAGAAGGAGAATTTTAATCTTGTCTTTTTTTTGAGTTGGAGTCTCACTGTTGCCCAGGCTGGAGTGCAGTGGCACGTTCACAGCCACCCAGCGTCAACCTACTGGGCTCCAGCGATCCTTCCACCTCAGCTTCCAAGTAGCTGAACTACAGGCACTTGCTATCATGCCCAGCTAATTTTTGATTTATTGTAGAGACGAGGTCTCACCAAGTAGCCCGGGCTGGTCTCGAACCCGTGGGCTCAGGCAATCCACTCACCTCAGCCTCCCAAATTGCTGGGATTACAGCAATGAGTCACCGAGCCTGTCCTAATCCTGTCTTCTGATAACATTTATAGGAGACTCTAATTTGATATTGTTGTCTTCTCCTGACTACCAGCTTGGTGACTTTGGGCAAGTTACTTAGCCTCTTCATGCCTTAGTTTTCTTATCTGTAACATGGGGATAATAGCATAGAGTTGTTTTGAGAATTGAATAAGCTAATATGAGGGGAGACCTCCCCAAACCCTGAATTATCTTTTTTTTCTCTTTTTTTGAGGGCAGGCCCCTTGTGGTACAGGTTTCCCCCACTAGGTAAGTATTCTAGGAATCCATTGGCATCAGTGTGCCATCTAGCTTTGTTGTGAGAGGTTGTGTGCAGCTTCAGTGAATTTTTTTTTGGAGATTCTTTCAACACATTTGTCCATTTCATGAAGGGTGATTTACAGGAACAACATGTGGCCATGAAATTTTGGGCAAAAATGGCATGACCCCCGTGCTCCACCCTCCCTGTTAACCCAATCTCTCCCGGAGGGACTTTTTATTTGTTTCCCTGGAGGAAAACTCTGTGTCTGATGCAATATACCTATATTTTTCCACTGCTCAAAACAGGTTTTGAACTTGTCCTTTTGATGCCTTTTAGTGCTTCTGTCATTTTTTGTTTCACCTCTTTCACATTGGCAAAATGTTTCCCTTTGAGGACTTTTTTTTCATCTGAGGAAACAAGAAAAAGTCACTTGGGGAATGACCCGATGACTAGGGAAGAGTGGAGCACGGGGGTCACACTGTTTTTGGTAAAAAACTGATGACCGCTCAGTGTGGTGTAGGCAGGTGCGTTGTCATGTTGGAAGAACCAGTCACCTGTTTGCCACAACTTGGGAAGTTTCTTCCACTATGTGGCCTCTCACAACAATGCTAGCTGGTACACTGATGCTGATAGATTCCTAGAACACTCATCTAGCAGAGGAAGCCTGTACTACAAGGGACCTGCCCTCCGAAAAATAATTCTGGGTTTTTATAGGTCTTCATGTATATATTAAGACAGGGACATGCTCTGTCACTCACAATTCACAAAGCCTGGAAAAAAATTATATATAATGGATGTTATACATGTGTGTAATATATATTAGAGAGAGAGAGAGAGAGAGAGAGAGAGAGAAAACAGAGAAAAAGTGAGAGACAGAGAGAAAGAGAAAAGAGAGAGAGAGAGAGAGAGAGAGAGAGAAGGAGGGAGAGAGGGAGGGAGGGAGGGACTGGGACTTGCTTTGTCACCCAGGCTAGGGTGCAGTGGCATCATCATAGCTCACTGAATTTCTGGGCTCAAGCCAACCTCCCATCTCAGTCTTCTGAGTAGAAAGGACTCCAGGTGCATGACCCTACATTTGGCTAATTTTTTATTTGTAAAGTCAGGGTCTTGCTATGTTGTCCAGGCTGGTCTTGAACTCCTGACCTCAAGCGATCCTCCTACCTCAGCCTCCAAAAATGCTGAGATTACAGGGGTGTACCACCACCCTTGACCCTAAAATAATTAATAGTTAGCCCTTTACACAAATTGTTTGCCAACCTCTGTTTAAGATACCTGTCTTTTAGAGACATACGTGGAGTTTTAAAGTCTTCAAGAGAGAAGTTTTGTACACTGTTGAAATTCAAAGAAAGTTCTGCCGGGCTCGGTGGCTCAGCCTGTAATCTCGCGCCTTTGGGAGGCTGAGGTGAGTGGATTGCCTGAGACCCGCCTGGGCAACTTGGCGTAGCCCTCATCTCTACAATAAATCAAAAATCAGCCGGGCGTGGTAGCACGCACCTGTAATTCCGGCTACTCGGTATGCTGAGGCAGAAGGATCGTCGGAGCACAGCGGGTCGAGGCTGCGGTGGCCAGGAGCAGCCACCGCACTCCAGTCTGGGCGACAGAGTGAGACTCCGACTCAAAAAAAAAAAAAAAATTCAAAGAAGTTAAATATTTCCTTTCTTTTTCCTACTGGATAGCAAAGAATAACAAATACAGATTATTCCTACAAAACTGTTCACTTACCTCCTCACAGATAAGGGTCAATTATTATTATTATGAATTTGTTATTATTATATTAATTGCTGATTGTTTTTGCCCAGCCCCTGCCTAAAGCTCACCTTCTTTATATTCGAAGATGCTCATTTCCCTCCTCAAACATGACTTCCAATCAGAGGCTCTCCCTCAAGATCAAAGGCGTGATTCATCTCCCCCTGAACTCAGATCAAAGTTGGCTGGGGTGTGGGGGTGTGGGGGCAGGGGGGGCGGAACTGGGCCCTCCCGCCTCCCCACCTCACAGGTATTTCCTGGACCAGAGCAGTTCCCAAGTTTGATTCTGGGTCATACCAGACAGCCTTCCACTCTTTCACGACAGCCTGTTACCCGCCTCATCTTGGGTATCCGTAAATGGAACCAGTTGAAATGCCTGGCCTGTGACTCTATCATCGTGTGTTTTGACTGTTCTGATGTTTTATGTTTTAAAGGGATCTTGTACACTGGACAACCTCAGTTATCTCACACTGAGTTCCTTCGGTGGGACTGCTCTTCCCAGGGCCCCTGTCCAGACAGATCATTTTGTGCAATTTGTCTTTAAAGCTTCTTGAATTTATCCTGATATTCTCCTGTAATTCTTGCCCCTCTAAGGACCTGCTTCCCTAGACATAATTCCTATCATTTTATAATGCAATGACATAGCCTCCTAAATCTTTAATGTATGTTACTATTCAGATGGACAGATTTTATGCTTATTATATATGACATTTTCATTGACTTCTTTTGCCAAGTGACATTATTGCCATCCCTGCCTGGGGAAGATTTAATACATGATTTTTTTTCTCCATTCATTTCTCAGAATTGTTCAGAACCATCCACAATAGAAATTCAAAGATTTTTCTTTCATACCTGTTTCCTTGGATTTTTTTTTTTTTAGTAATCTCTTTGTTAAAGAGATATTATTACCTAAAAGATAGTAGCTTTCCCAATTCCTGTCTGCATCCTGATTTATTGAGATAGTTTATATGTCTTTAAAAACCAAACTTTTAAGGATATAGCCAAATATATTGGTAATGATAAAAGAGTATTGTTTTGCTAATTCCTTATAAACATTATTAATAATGTTTCTATTAGAAACATAAATTGTTTCTAAGTTGCCTCTATTTCAAGTTTAATATTTATGAAAATTTAAAAATGTAAACACTATTTTAAAAACACTATATTTTAATAGCCTTGAAAGCATTGATCTTCAATTTTTATGACAAATTACTAAACTTGAATCATCATCATCATCATCATCATCATTATTATTATTATTTGAGTCAAGGTCTTACTCTATTGTCCAGACTGGAGTGCCATGGCATGATGCATGATCATGGCTCACCGTAACCTCAACCTCCTAGGCTCAGGCGATCCTTCCACCTCAGCCTCCTGGGTAGTTGGGACTGCAGGCATGTGCCACCATGCCCGATTAATTAAAAAAAATTTTTTTTTGTAGAAATGAGGTCTTGTTATGTTTTCCAGGATGGTCTTGAACTCCTGGGCTCACTCGATCGTCCCGCCTCAGCCTCCCAAAGTGCTGGGATTACAGGCATTTACCATTGCAGCTGGCCTTTATTTTTTAATCCAAAGGTAGTGGAGCTATAGATCTGATGGGGACAGAGTTCCTGCCCTCACAAAATTTACAATTTCAGGTGAAATCCTGACAAATTAAAAAAAAAATTGCAATGTAGGAAGTGCAAGGGAACTTCTGTTCTGGGTGAATTCTATGAGTTTTAATGGAGCACATGTGATGGTATCATCAGGAAGGGCTTCCTGGAAGGGGTGGACTAGGTCTTAAAGGAAGTATGAGACTTCACCAGAGTGGGAAAGATAGTCCAGGAGGAAGGAACATGTTGTACAAAGTAAAGTAATTCCATTTGGGTAATCTCTAGCAAGTCCACATAAGGATAGAGTTGAGATTGTTTAACTCTGCACTCAGAAATGTATGTGCTGAGGAAAAGCAGAAATAAACGGGCATTCACAGGCTTTCTCTGGGTAATGCAGCAAGTCCAGAAGCAAGTCAGAGGGACTGGAAAGGATCATAAACTTCTGATGTAAGAAATGAATACAGTTGCAGATAAAGGACGTTTGAAGCAATGAATTATAATTGGGTAGGCAAATCTTTAAAATAGCATGTTCCTATCTACGTTTATAACTGGGCAATCAGAATTTTCTCTGATTTTTCCCTTTATGGTTCTGTTGACTAAGGCCCTTAATTAGTGTACAGGTCCACAGACTGAAGGAAACAAACGGAGGAGAACGCTGCTTCCTTTCTTTCGGCAGTGAAGTCTAGGAAGCAGTGCAACAGATACTTAATACAAATAGATGTTTTCAAGCAGAGAGAGAGAGAGAGAGTGTGTGTGTGTGTGTGTGTGTGTGTGTGTGTGAGAAAGCCTTTTCTCTCTTTCTGGCCTCATGCAATGTCAAAAGAATTGAGTGAGCAAATTGATGCTTTCTTCTTTTATTTATTTTATTTTATTTTATTTTTTTTATTTTTATTTTTATTTTTATTTTTTGAGTTGGAGTCTCACTCTGTCGCCCAGACTGGAGTGCAGTGGCCGCTCCTGGCCATCGCAGCCTCGACCTGCTGGCCTCCAGAGATCCTTCCGCCTCAGCCTTCCGAGTAGGTGGAACTACAGCTGCGCGCTACCATGCCCGGCTAATTTTTTGATTTATTGTAGAGATGAGGTCTCGCCAAGTTGCCCAGGTGAGTCATGAGCTTTTTTCTTCTAATAATATTATTTTTATCTCTAACATGCACACACGGCTCTCAGCCTGAGGGCCAAGGTATCAGCTTAAACCCACTGTAATGTAGTGGTTATGAACAAAGACTCTGGAGCCTGGTTGGCTGGATTTGAATCCTGGCACTAGCACTTAGTTATTCTATACACTGGGGTGAGTTACTCAACATGGTGGCATCTCAGCTTTCTCATCTGTGAAATGGGGGTAATAATAACAGTGCCAACTTCACACGAATTCTTACGAGGATTAAAGAGTTGACATATAGCCGGGCTTGGTGGCTCAGCCTGTAATCCCGCGTCTTTGGGAGGCTGAGGTGAGTGGATTGCCTGAGCCTGCGGGTTCCAGACCCGCCTGGGCAGCGAGACCTCATCTCTACAATAAATCAAAAAATCAGCCAGGCGTGGTAGCGCATGCCTGTAATTCCGGCTACTTGGAAGGCTGAGGCGGAAGGATCGCCGGAGCCCAGCAGGTCGAGGCTGCCGTGGCCGGGAGTGGCCACTGCACTCCAGTCTGGGTGACAGAGTGAGACTCCAACTCAAAAAAAAAAAAAAGTTGACATATACAGGTGCTTAGAAGGTGTCGATTAGAAATCTTGTCTTATTCTGGACTTTCCTGGAAGGGATTTGTAATATTTGACCGATGAAATGAAACTTGCTTAGATGACTAGTGTGTTTTATCAGGCTTAAGACATTTCTTTTTCTGGTTGACTATTATAAGTGGAAGTTGTATTTTAGCAAATACCTCTAAAACACATTTGGCACATGGTAGGCACAACTTGAGTTTGGCTGGTCTCATCCATCAAACGGCATCTAGGAATATATGCCCAGAGCACCAAGAACATGGATCTCTCCCGTCTTTTCCTCACTTTCTTATTCACTGTTCATTGTCCCACCTCTCATCCCCACAGCCTATGCCCCAATCAGCACCTGGGGCTCAGACTTAACTTGTTCAGATGAAAAGTGCCCTGGGGTCACCTGCAACCCCAGCACTTGAGGAGGCCGAGGCGGGAGGATCACTTGAGCCTAGGAGTTTGAGACCAACTTGGGCAACATAGCGAGAACTCGTCTCTACCAAAAAAAAAAAAAAAAAAAAGAAAAGAAAGAAAGAAAAGAAAAAGTTGGATGCGTGCCTGTATTCTCAGCTAATTGGGAGACTGAGATGAAAGAATCGCCTTAGCCCAGGAAGTCAAGGATGAGGTGAGCCATGATTGTGCCGCTGCACTCCAGCCTGGGTGACAGAATGACACTCTGACTTAAAAAAAAAAAAAAGACAAGAAAAGAAAAATAAAGCAGTCTGGGCAGTGTCAGTCACTGGTAGCAATAAGCTGGACTGTATGCTGAGTGATGGCACCTGGCAAAGAAGGTGAGAATAAGAAATTCTGGGCCGATTTCACCATCACTGCTTACCAGCTGTGTGTCTTTCGATAAATCTAACAAGTCCACAAGCTTTGAGTTCTTCTCATTAAGGTTGGGAGGGATGCTGGAAGTTGTAATCCCACCTGGCCATTATGAGGATCGCAGGAAATATTGCTTATAGAAATCTTTTGAAAACTGTGAAGTGAAAACAGATATATAGGATTGTATTTATGAACCAAACACTTGTCAATGAATAGTTTTAGCTTTTCCTGGTCGTGATGTATCATCTAGTGTCAGTGGTACAATGTCAAATAGAAATCTTCTCTTATTCTGAACTTTCATGGGAGGGATTTATAATATTTGACCCATGAAATGAAACTTGCTTAGATGACTAATGTGTTTCATCAGGCTTAAGACATTTCTTTTTCTGGTTGACTATTATAAGTGGAAGTTGTATTTTAGCAAAGACCTCTAAAACATATTTTTCTTTCCTCCTTTCTTTCCTTCCTTCCTTTCTTTCCTTTCTTGTCAAGGTCTTACTCTGTTACTCTGTTACTTTTACTCTCTTACTGTGTTGCCACAGTCTCCTTGTTTTATTATTTTCTAATTCCCACAAATGTGTACTGGCAGAGTTTTACTATTAGAGATTTGTTGTGATTTTCTTTGTGGCTTAATGTATTTGGAGCATGTCTCATGAGAGTTTGGAAAAAAATGCATCATCTCTGTTGGGTAAAAAATGTATTTCTCTCCATATATTTATGAGATTATAAATGTTAATTATTATTATTTTTTTTTGAGTTGTAGTCTCACTCTGTCGCCCAGACCGGAGTGCAGTGGCCGCTTCCGGCCACCGCAGCCTTGACCTGCTGGGCTCCGGCGATCCTTCCGCCTCAGCCTTCCAAGTAGCCGGAATTACAGGCACGCGCTACCACGCCCGGCTGATTTTTTGATTTATTGTAGAGATGAGGTCTCGCTGCCCAGGCGGGTCTCGAACCCGCGGGCTCAGGCAATCCACTCACCTCAGCCTCCCAAAGGTGTGGGATTACAGGCTGAGCCACCGAGCCCGGCATAAATGTTAATTTTATCAGCCAGGACTTTTCAAACCTTATTCATCTCTACAGTATTTGTTCAGCCAGTCTCTGAGAGATGTGTTTAAAGCCACTTTAACTTGCCAGACTTCGGAGACTTACTAGAGTCTCCTCACATTTCTGTCAGAGTTTGCCTTACATATTTTGAGGCTGAGCTTGTAGGTACATAAAGGTTTATGACTTGTATTCATAAGCATATGCTTGGGATATGAGTATATTCATTTTAATGCTTTTTTTTTTTGAGTTGGGAGTCTCCCTCTGTCACCCAGGCTGGAGTGCAGTGGCATGATCACAGCTCACTGCAGCCTCGACCTCCTAGGCTCAAGCAATCCTCCTACTTCAGCCTCCTGCCAAGTAGCTGGGACTACAGGTGTGCACCACCATACACAGCTAATTTTTTCCCTCCCTCTCCCCCTCCTTTTTTAAAAAACAATTTTTATTTATTTATTTATTTATTTATTTATTTATTTTTTGCCCAGCTAATTAAAAAACTTTTTGAGATGAGGTTGCCTAGGCTGATCTTGAACTCGGGCTCAAGCAATCCTCCCACCTCAGCCTCCCAAAATTCTGGGATTAAGGGCATGGGCCACTGTACCCAGTCGTCCTTTTAATGCTTTTTATCTTGAGTTCTATCTTGTGTGGTGACTATTGTTAATACGTAATACCTGGCATGCCTTTGTCAATCTCTTTTCCCTCTCTTTATTTTCAGCTTTCCTACATCTGTCAGGTGTTAGGATCACTGATATGTTTGACGTGCTTTCTGGCTGTAACAGAGGTGACCATCTGATCACCAAAAAATTCATGCTTCTTTTCCTAGTGTGGCAAGTGACAGCCCAGTCAAGGGCTATTCTTCCACCCTCCTCACACTCAGGTGGGCTCATGTGATTAGTTTTCAGAGATGATGGGACTTGCTAGGGACTACATTATTTTCTCTGCTTAGAGTGGATGCTCACTTAATTGGAGATGATTTTGCAGAAAAGTAGAGGAGGCAGAGGGAAGTCAGGTGCTTCTATTGGTTTTTTGATTCTTAGCTCTCAAAGAGCCAGGGGATTGGAGGCATCCGTGTCATGTTGGTGGTGCCAGTGATGCTTGATGCTTACTTTCTCCCTCCCTGGGAGCTCCCTGAGGCCCAAGACCAAATGCCTCATGGTCTCTCTAAAGCGTGGCTTAGAGAAGACACTTAATTAATACTTATTTGTGAATGGACCAGGGGTGATGGCTCATGCCTGTAATCCCAGCACTTTGGGAGGCCAAGGCAGGAGAATTGCTTGAGTCCAGGAACCAAGACCAGCCTGGGCAACATGGCAAGACTTGCCTCTACCAAAAAAAAAAAAAAAAAAAAATAGCTGGGTGTGGTAGTGGACACCTGTAGTCCCAGCTACTCAGAAAGCTAAGATGGAAGAATCCCCTGAACCCAGCAGGTCGAGTCTGTGGTGAGTTGTAATTGTGTCATTGTACTTCAGCCTGGGTGACAGAGTGAGACCCCAACTCAAAAAAGAAAGAAAGAAAGAAAGAAAGAAAAGGTTGTATGAATGAATGAAGTGCTTCACTGTTACTTTCTCCTTCGTGCTTACTTTCTGGTGACAGGCAACCTCTCAACTTCTCAGAATAGATACAATGCTCTCAGCCAACGAGAGACCGGTTTCTTCTATTTTAAGTATTCAACTTTCTCTTCAGTGTCGTTTATAGGTGGGCAAACCCAACCCCAAGTTTCGGTTCCTGAAATCAGCTTCTCAATTTGCATTGTAGAATTGTTGCGTAACTTATTTTGTTATTGTCCAGCTTTTTATAAATCTTTGCTGAGAGACAATATGGAGTTGTCCAAAGAGGCCTTGAAGGGTTGCCACAAGCTCCCGGGTGGAGTCCCCACTCTGGCACTTAGCAGCTGTGGGACCTTGGAAATGCTTCCTCACCTCCCTGCTTCTCACCTCCCAACACCCTCCTCTGCACAGTGATGAGAACGGCTCTTGCCCTCAGGGCCTTCAGCTCTTGCCCTCAGGACCTTCAGCTCTTGCCCTAAAGGCCTCCTTACCGTATAGCTTAAACATGATTACCAAGAGTCTTGTGTGTCATTTATATTTATATTTATTTATTTCTTTTTGAGTTGGAGCCTCACTCCATCGCCCAGGCTGGAGTGCAGTGGCACACTCATGGCCAACCCAGCCTCGACCTGCTGGGTTCTGGCAATCCTTCTGCCTCAGCCTTCTAAGTAGCTGGAGCTACAGGTGTGTACTACCACGCCTGAATAATTTTTTAAAATTTCATTTTATTGTAGAGACCAGTTCTCACCAAGTTGCCTGGGCTGGTCTCGAACTCGCAAACTCGTGGACTCAGGCAATCCACTCGCCTCGGCCTCTCAAAGTGCTGGGATTACAGGCTAAGCCACCGAGCCTGGCCTTGTGTGTCATGTTAAGCAAAACCGAGCACCTGCTGTGAACTCCTGCACCTCAGCAGCATGGCCCGTAGTGTCCGATCGTTTCCCTGCCTCTTTTTGCTATAGAGCTCCCTCCCTACCCACTTATTTGCTTATTACAGCTGTCCCACCTTTTTTTGCTCTGCTGATACGGGTGAGATGCAAATGTACCTTTTGAGACTTTTGCTGTGTCTTCCTGGCCCAAATCTGACAGGTGGGAGACGACTGTTGTGGAAGTACATTTTGGAGCTGACAGGCTTTGGTGGCAGGAAGGGTTAGTCAACACGTGAGAAAAATGAGGTAAGCAGATGGAAAAGGATGAGCATTAACTGATGGGCTCTTTAGCAAGCCAACCACCCCAGGACTGGGTCAGAGCCCCGTGCATGGTGGAAAGGCACTTAGGGCCAGTGGAAAGGGCACAAGGCCAAACCCGAGAAGCTTCAGGCTGGATCTCAGCCCTCACATATTACTGTAAAGCTTAGAAAGGTGTGAACCTCATGGATCAGCTGCAATCGATTGTTGCCTTCAAAACAAGTCAGTCTTCCAACTAAAAACTGGCCAAGAGCAGTGGCTCATGCTTCTAATCTTAGCACTTTGGGAGGCTGAGGCAGGAGGATCGCTTAATCATCCAGGAGTTCGAGACCAGCCTGGACAACATAGTAAGAATCTCTACCAAAAAAAAAAAAATTTGCTGGGCATGGTGGTGGATATTCCACCGACCAGCTACTTGGGAGGCTGAGGAGGAAGAACTGCCTGAGCTGTGGGGAGCCGTGATCGTGTCCTTGTACTCCAGCCTGGGTGACAGAGTGAGACCCCCAACTCAACAACAACAAAAACAACAAAAAAGTGAGATCCAAGCTGTCACGAAAAAGCACCATTTGGGCTAGTTACGTTCAGTCTCTCTTCCATCCTGATATACACATAACCTGTTTTTACTTGCAAGCAGCACTCAACATTTACCTCTGGTTTTCTGGGTGCCAAGGGGCACAACCATTAATAATCCACTGTGCCACCTAACAGTTTTATGGGGCAGATGACAACGCCCAAGTTATAGTCAAAAAGGGTTAGATTTGAAGATGCACAGTAGCTTTCCTGGGGCTAGATCCTTTCACCAGATACAGAAATACATCAGAATTCTTGAGTCTACAACTGTTTGCTTTTTCTGTGAGTCATGTATACTGTTAGGTGTATTCCAGGGGTTGTGAATTCCATTGGTGGATACCAACTCAGACCCAAAAGAGAAAATGTAGGGATTTTGCACAAAAAGAAGCCTGCATCTTGCTAGAGCCTCCAGTCTCTGTAGGAATGCACATCTCTCCCCACCCACCCTCACCATTGCCAAATGCTTCTTCCTTAAACCCAGCTTTTGTCGGTCAGTCCTTTGCTTGTAAGAAATGTGAATAAAGGGAATATGTATTTTTTTTCGCGTCAGGGCCTCACTCTGTTGTCCAGGCTGGAGTACAGTGGGATGGTCACAGCTCATCACAGCCTCAAACTCCTAGACTTAAGCACCTCAGCCTCTTGAGTAGCTGTGACTACAGGTGCGTGCCACCACACCTGGCTAATTAAAACTTTTTTTTTTGTAGAGACAGTCTCACTATGTTGCCCAGGCCAGTCTTAAACTCCTGGCCTCAAGTGGTCCTCCCACCCCAGTCTCCTAAATATCTGTGATTACAGGGGTGAGCCACCGCGCCTGGCCAAAGAGGATATGTATATGTAATGGGGGGGGGGGGCAGTGAGTCCATTGATTACTTCAGAAAACAATTTGTGAGAGCTGGGCATTGTGGCTCGTAATCCCAACACTTTGGGAGGCCAAGACAAGAGGATTGCCTGAGCTTAGGGGTTCGAGACAATCCTGGGCAACTTGGTGAGACCTTGTCTCTACAATAAATTAAAAAATTAGCCAGGCGCAGTGGTGCACTCTTGTAGTCCCAGCTACTTGGAAGGCTGCGGCAGGAGGATTGCATGAGCCCAGCAGGTTGAGGCTACTGTCGCCATGAGCATGCCACTGCACTCCAGCTGGGCATGGTGGTGGACCCCCTTAGCCCCAGCTACTCAGGATGCTGAGGTGGAAAGATGGCCTGAGCCTAGGAGGTCAAAGCTGCCATGAACCATGATCAACCGTGTTCATGCCACTGCACTCCAGTCTGGGAGATAGATTTCCAACACACACACACACACACACACACACACACACACACACACACACACACACACACAAAATGTAGGAAGGCTGGAGGTGCCCTGCCATCCAGAAGCCCTTGCATGTGTGCAACAGGCAACACACATAGAAATGCCCTCGGCAGCGTTTTTGTTAGAGCAAAAGTAGGAGATCAATTCAAGGGTTCATTGACTGGAAAATGGATGAAAAAGCATGGGATATGTCCACACAGTGGAACATATTATTAAAGAGCAGAAAAGATGAAGAAGCAGAGAATACCGTGGGTGAATTGTTGGAGCACAAAGAGGAACAAAAATAGTCACAGAAAAAAGTAAGTATACTATGATTCTATGTATATATGTTCAGAAATTGGCAAACTAAACAGGATATAGAGGGGAAAATACAAACATAGTTAAATCACCAAAATAGATGGAGTGATAAGAGCCCAAATCAGAGCTAGTGGTTTCCTTTAAGAAGGAGGAAGGGAGAGAGACCAGGGAGGGAATTACAAGGTTTCTATCGTGTTAGCAATGTTTAATTTCCTAAGATGGGGAGTGGGTCCATAAGGATTTGTTTTATTATCATTCTTAGATCTTGCATGTAACTATACACACAAACACACTCTCTCTCTTTGTCTCTCCTGTACTCATAGATATTCTATGTTTTTAATGAAATATTTAGTAATAAAAAAATGTCAATAATAATTTTTTTTGAGTTGGGGTCTTATTCTGTCTCCCAGACTAGAGTGCAGGGGCATGAACACGGTAATCATGGCTCATGACAGGTTCGACCTCCCAGGCTCAGGCCGTCTTTCCACCTCAGTGTCCTGAGTAGTGGGGGCAAAGGGTGTCTGCCACCATGCCCGGCAAATTAAAAAAATTTTTTTGTAGAGATGAGGTCTGGCTATGTTGCCCAGGCTGGTCTTGAACTCTTGGGCTCAAGCAATCCGCCCACCTCAGCCTCCCAAAGTACTGAGATTACAGGTGTGAGCCACTGCACCCGGTCAAAGGTACTATTATTAACCACATTCACATGTGTGGAAACTGAGGTCCAGAGAGGTGAAGCAACCAGCCCAAGTTACTAATGGGGGTGGAGGTCATCCTTGAGTCTCTATGGTCTGATGTAAGAGTATGAATCTCGCTGATTTTTTCCCTCTAGCTTAGCTTACCCTTCCTCTCTGATTGTGCCTTTCTTCTTACTAATTCATGCTCATTTCCACCGTTCTTGCCCATGCCTTCAACGTGTCTGCTCTTTGTTCAGAATGGTCTTTCCTAAGTGTATACTGTAGAACACCAGAACCATGAGACCCTCCGTTTTAAAAAAAAGAGAATGTCATCATCAAATAAATGAAACAAACACTGAATAGTACAACCTGTTTTCAGATAATTAAACAATGGGGATCAGTGATTCGATATTCTAAGATGTCCTGGAATAAAGAAAACTGACTAATTTTGCTTAGCTCAGCAATTTCCAGACGCAACCACAGATCTCTTCCCTTCCTCCTCATAACAATATTTAATATTGAACAGTGCCCCAAGGAACCCACCTTGGGAAACTCTGACAAGCGTGCTGTATCACTTTCTTTTATCCAGTCATCCCTCCTCTTTTCCAGTCCTTGTTTATTTCCATCTCTTCTGAAATTCTACAGTCCTTTTGGTTTTTATTAAGCAAACTTGACTCTGATTTATATACTGCCCAGTTCGACTTAAGGATTTCTCTTGTGGGCTAGCCCTTTATTCCTCAATAGGATGTTCAATTCCAGTGAACAGGGACTGGATCTTGGGCTCCTTCTCTGCCTCTCTCTGCTACCAGGTGTGACTACAGTGCTGGGCACTCAGTAAGTTCTCAAGGCCTGAGAGAAGGAGAGGATGGCTCGAGCGATCTCACAAAGAACATCAAATGTTGTAGTGCGGGGACTTGGGCATGCATACCCTTGCATTCAGGGGTCCCTGGACATATCTAACTTTGTAGGAGATGCTGCTTCCTACCAACTTGATGGAGAAAGCTTCGGAACACCTGCCGGGAACAGGCAAGAAACACCTTTGGTGACTTGGGTTCAACCCCCACCCCCGACCATGGGCAGTATCCCTTAAGACCAAAATGCATTGCCCCACTAGAAGATGGTATTTAAGTTCATCCTCTGTGGGTACAGAGGACTCAGACACTGCCTTGTGTGCGTCTGTGAATTCACTATGTTTTCCCCTAGTGAATTCAGGAGGAAATGGCAGGCTGCCACAAGCACGGCACCTCCCCCCAATGTATATGCAAGGGAAAGTATGTGGAAGATTGCTTAGATATTGTGCTGTTTGCCCCTCTCTCGGATGACTAAAGTGAGGGGGGAAAATTCTTCGAAGTTTCTTCAATGTCATTTCTTTAAACCCTCTAAGATTTTCTTATTTATGTATTGAGTTGTGGTCTCACTCTGTCTCCCAGGTTGGAGTGCAGTGGCATGATCACGGCTCACCACAGCTTTGACCTCCTGGGCTCAAGTGATTCTCCCACCTCAGCCTCCCGAGTAGCTGGGACTACAGGTGCATACCACCACACCTGGCTAATTGTTGTGTTTTGTTTTTGTAGAGATGAGGTCTCATTATGCTGTCCGGGCTTTTCTCGAACTCCCGGGCACAAGCAATCCTCCCACCTCAGCCTCTCCAAGTGCTGAGATTACAGGCATGAGCCACTGCGCCAGGCCAGATTTTCTCATTTGTACCAAATGTCTGGCCAGTGTAGAAACATAATTCACCCTTCCGTGCTTATTCTCTGTATTCGTTTTCTGTTGCTGCTGTAATACATTACCACAGACATCCTGGCTTAAAACAACACCAATTTATTATCTGACAATTCTTGAGACCAGAAGCCTGACACAGGCCTCAAAGGGCTAGAATCAGTGTCGGTGGGACTGTGTTCTTTCAGGAGGTTTCAGAAAAGAATCTGCTTCCTTGCTTTATCCAGCCCCTGGAGACCTCCTGGGTGCCCTGGCTGCTGGGCCCCTTCTCCATCTTCAGAGCCAGCAGTGACCAATGGAGTCCTGATGCTGCCATCTTTCTTTTAAGACTCTTGGGATTAGATTGAGCCCATTTGAGTAATCCATGATAATCCCCACCCCAACATCTTTCACCTTAATCACACCTGCAAAGTCTCTTTTGCCAAGTAAGGTAATAGGTTCACAGGTTCTGAGGATTAGGGCTTTGGCATCTTCAGCAGCCATTTGTCAGCCGGCCATATTCCCTCAACTTTCGGCAGCAGTTTGAGGAGTGAGTAGGGAAAGTCACTATGTGACCAGGGACCATAATTTGGTGTTATGCTCCCCAGCCTCACTATGAGATCCCGAAAGTCCTAAGGCCAAGGAATCTGGGTGGAGAGCTGCAAAGAAGGGTAACTTTGGAGGATCCCTGGATTTTTCCTCTGGGTGTATGGAAGCCTTATTATGTATGGGAGTCTTTATCATTTTAGAGGAAATGTTGGCCAGGCATGGTGGCTCACACCTGTAGTTCCAACACTTTGGGAGGTAGAGGTGAGAGGATTGCCTGAGCCCAGGGTTTTGAGACCAGCCTGGGCAATTTGGTGAGATCTCATCTCTACAATAAATCAAATAATTAGCTGGGAATGGTGGTGAGTGCCTGTAGTTCCAGTTACTTGGAAGGCAGAGGGATAGCCTGAGCCCAGTAGGTCGAGGCTGTGGTAACTGTGAGTGTGCTACTGTACTCCAGCCTGGGTGACAGAAAGAGACCCCAACTCAAACAAACAAACAAACAAACAAAAAAATAGAAGAAATATTAGCCTGTGGAATGAACTTATTTGCATTCCTTGGAAATTTGCCTTGTCCTCCTAGTTAACTGTTACTGAGTGGGCAGACTGGAAGTATCTGGGAGCTGGAGCCAGAACTTGAGCCTGGGTTGAGGCTGGCCCTGGCTTGTTCTTGTGGTTGGCCAGGTTAGGGTCAGTGCCAGCAGATGGGTCATGGAGTATGAGAAGGGGCATTGGCACACCTGATGGGCATGAAGAGACTGGCCATAGGGAATCAGAGCCAGATGACTGGGTGCCTAGCAGGTGGGGAGTCAGTCATTAAGATTGTGAAGTAAGTCACTGGTCCTTAAGAGGGAGGGACATAGCCAGGCTCGGTGGCTCAGCCTGTAATCCCACGCCTTTGGGAGGCTGAGGTGAGTGGATTGCCTGAGCCCGTGGGTTCGAGACCCGCCTGGGCAGTGAGACCTCATCTCTACAATAAATCAAAAAATCAGCCGGGCGTAGTAGCACATGCCTGTAATTCCGGCTACTTGGAAGGCTGAGGCGGAAGGATCGCCGGAGCCCAGCAGGTCGAGGCTGTGGTGACTGGGAGCGGCCACTGCACTCCAGTCTGGGTGACAGTGTGAGACTCCAACTCAAAAAAAAAAAAAAAAAAGAGGGAGGGACATGAACTAAGAACCCGAGAACTACAGGAATGTTGGTACAAGGCCCATGGCTGAGACACGGACTCAGTATAGAGAACACAGTAGAGTCCTTCTTATCAAATAAAGATCCAGTAGGATTGCAGCAGTGTTCCTCCAGGCTGGGTCTACTGGGTCATGGCTAGTTTAGTTCTGAATTGTGTGGGACTCCTCTGAACATTGCAGGAGGTTTGGCACTAAATTCCTGTTACCACCCTAAGTCATTTTACTAATCAAATGCTCTGAGGGGTTGGATGTAGTGGCTCAGCCTATAATCCCAGCAATTTGGGAGGCTGAGGCAGGAGGATTGCTTGAGCCCAGGAGTTCAAAACCAGCCTAGGCAACACAGCAAGACCTCATCTCTTTAAAAAAATGCTCTGAGGGCCTGGCATGATGTCTCATGCCTGTAATCCCAGCACTTTAGGAGGCTGAGGCAGGAAGATTGCTTGAGCCCAGGAGTTCAAGACCAGTCTGGGTAACATAATGAAACCCCTCTACCAAAAAAAAAAAAAGAAAAAGAAATTCACACACACACATATAAATCCTCTGAGGATATCTCAGATGGGGATGATTGATCCCAGTTGATACATAAATATTACCTAAGGTTAGAAAGGGTCCTAGGACCAGGGGCAGCTGAGCCTGGGGAATAAGCCAGTCAGCCCTAGGAGTGAGGAGATAGGGTATGTAGACATAGGTCTCAGAGGTACAAAAAAAAAATTAGCAGGACATGGTGGCACATGACTGTGGTTCCAGCTACTTTTAAGGCTGAGGCGGAAGGATCACCTGAGCCCAGCAGGTCGAGGCTGTGGTAGCCATGAGCATGCCACTGCAGAGAGTGTTGTTGTTGATAAAAGTATAACTTATTTCTCAGACAGGCTCGGTGGCTCAGCCTGTAATCTGCGCCTTGGGAGGCTGAGGTGAGTGGATTGCCTGAGCCCACGGGTTTAAGACCCACCTGGGCAACTTGGCGAGACTTCATCTCTACAATAAATAAAAAAATTAGCCTGGTGTGGTAGTGCGCATCTGTAGTTCCACCTACTCGGAAGGCTGAGGCGGAAGGATCGCCGGAGCCCAGCAGGCGAGGCTGCGGTAGCTGGGAGCGGCCACTGCACTCCAGTCTGGGCGACAGAGTGAGACTCCAACTCAAAAACAACAACAACAACAAAAAAACTTATTTCTCAAGACTTTTGCGTAATCGTTTATGCAGTGGATCCTTCATTCTCCTGGCCATCTTTCCTTCCTTCCTCGCAATATTATTCTGTTTGATTTTTCCCATGACAATTACCCTCTCAGAGGACTTTGTGGTTTCTGTGAATGGTTGTAAGAGGTCCCCAGATGGCCATTCTCCATCCTGCCCCTTCCCCACTTAGCCTCACTACACATGCTTTCTGGAACAGCCTTTCAAGCTCAGATCTGATCATGTGTGCTCCTGCCCAGTCGAGTCTTTTGGGGTCTCCACTGCTAGTTCACTGAGGGCCTCAGTTTGTCTTGCTAGGGTGGTCGTCCAACTTTATGCCCCAGCTCTATAATCTAGTGATGCTCTTGGTTTCAGGGTGTTCCCTCTTTCTGGCCTACCTGGGCCACTTACTTCTGCAAATTCTACGTCATTAATGACCTACCTACATCTTTCACTTTAGGCATCTATAACCTTTAAGGACCAGCTTGAATGCCAGGAAAGCACTCTGATGAATATGATAAGGTCTCTCCATTTTTTTGGAAATATTAAATTACCAAGCCAGGGGCGGTGGCTCATGCCTGTAATCCTAGCACTTTGGGAGGCTGAGGCGAGAGGATTGCCTGAGCCCAGGGGTTTGAGACCAGCCTGGGCAACCTTGTCTCTACAATAAAACAAAAAATTAGCTCGCGGCGATGGCAGGTGCCTGTAGTTCCAGCAACTTGGAAGGTTGAAGTGGAAGGATCACCTGAGGCTTGCTGGGTGAGGCTGTGGTGGCCTTGACTATGCCACTGAACTCCGACATGGGTGACAGAGTGAGACTGAGTCCAAAAAATAAAATATCATAAAATTAAAATAAATAAATTACCAGTCTCATGTGGCATTCCTATGAACAGAAATTATAAATGTTTTAGATGCTTTTAACTTTCTTTTAGCCACGAAATTGCCACTTTGATTCAAGGAGCATATTGCGATTTGGGTAGTCAGTGGTGAGACAATGTAGTTATTCATCTCATTGCAATCTTGTGAGGTAGTTATTACTTCTATCTATCTTTTTTTTTTTAATGGGAAAGCAGGATTTATTGAGAGGACAGAAAAGCTCCCACAGCGGGAGGGGACCCAAAGGGGTCGCCCTTTTGTTTGTTTTTTAAGAGATAGGATCTTTCTATGTCACTCAGGCTGGAGTACAGTAGCACAATCACAGCTCACTTTGTTTCTTGAACGCAGTATTGCTACCTTAAAAATAAAATACCGAGTTTTCTAATATGAAGGTGTTGTTGATTATGACAAATTCAACTATTCTAAAAATTGTTGTTCATCATGTAAAATTTCTATCCCAAGAGCATTTTACAAAAATTAAAGAGAAATCTGACTCAATACTTTTATACTGTTGAGCCAAAAAATCTCAGGTAGTGGATAAACCCACTCTGAACAGCAGAGGGCTCTAACGTACTTTGTAAAAAAAATTTGATTGCTTTGAAAGCACATCAGCACAAGTGTGCAAACCATATGTTTTCTGTGTGTCTCTATAAGTGAGTTTCGACAGGTGTAATTACTATGCTCAGGGCCACCATCAGCCATACCTATTTCCAGGTGTTGTTAGAAGGAGCGAAATGAAACAGAAATAGCCTGTGGGAAAGTGTTGCAGCAACTCTAAAGCAACATGCAAATGAGAAGTATTATTTTTAATCAGTAAAACTATAGAAGTAGGCTAGGTGTGGTGGCTCATGCCTGTAATCCCAGTGCTTTGGGAGGCTGAGGTGGGAGGATCACTTGAGCTCAGAAGTTTGAGGCCAGCCTCGGCAACATATTGAGACCCCCATCTCTACCAAAAATTTTGAAAAATTAGCCAGTTGTAGTGGTGTGTGCCTGTAGTCCCAGCTGCTTGGGAGGCTAAGGTGGGAGGATCACTTGAGTCTGGGAGTTTGAGGCCACAGTGAACTGTGATTGCACTCTAGCCTGGGTGACAGAGGGAGACCTTGTCTCTTTTTTCTTTTTGAGGTGGAGTCTCACTTTGTCATCCAGGCTGGAGTGCATTGGCACACTCACAGCACCCCAGCATCAACCTGCTGGGCTCCGGCAATACTTCCGCCTCAGCCTTCCAGGTAGCTGGAACTACAGGTGCATGCTACCACACCTGGCTAATTTTTCATTTACTGTAGAGACGAGGTCTCACCAAGTTCCCCGGGTGAGTCTTGACCTGTGGGCTCAGGCAATCCACTCACCTCGGCCTCCCGAAGTGCTGGGATTACAGGCTAAGCCACCAAGCCCGGCTGAGACCTTATCTCTTAAAAAAAAAAGTAATAGCTACCTCACAAGATTGCTGTGAGATGAATAAGCAAAGGCACACAGAGGCATCTGTGAGCTGTATATTGCTATGCAAATGCTTGTTGTTTGTTACCTACTAACAAGGCTTTCAGTTCTGTTTCTCCAAGTCTGGCCTCTCTCTAGAATTCCAAACCTGCATCTACAATGTTCTGCTTGTCTCTTCCTAATGCCTAATAGGCATCTTAAAATTAATGGGGCTGAAATACAAGGTGTGACAGTTAAGTTCGCGAACCTACCACTGCGCACTTACGTTAGCAGCACTATCCAAATAACTTGGTAAGGTTTCATAACCTTGGTATATCAGTGTTTCACAGATGTGTTCATGTCACCATGGGGTGGTATCTTGCTGAGGGGCATTCATTATTGTTGCATGCTTTTGTTGGCTGTCGTGAGAATGTTGAAGCTTGACTTAGAGTCGTGAACAAACATTACATTTCTTGTTAAACTTGGCAAGAGTGGAAGTAAAGTCAGGGACATGTTAGTCTAAGTTTATGGGGATAATGCCATGAAGAAAATGGCAGTGTATAGAGGGATTAAATGTTTTCAGAAGGAAGAGAAAGCAGTGCTGATGAAGAGAGGTCAGGAAGAAGCAGAACTGACAAAAACATTGCAAACATTTGCCCAATTGTACATCAAAATCATTGGCTGACTATGAGAAGCATAGCAGACCAAATAAACATCGATAGAGAAACAGGAAAATCTTAACAGGAAATCTTGGCATGAGAAAGGTATGTGCAAAAATGGTCCCAAAGAAGCTCTTGCATCATGACAATGCACCAGCTCACACAGCACTGTCTATGAGGGAGTTTTTAGCCAGTAAACAAATAACTGTATTGGAAGGTCCTCCCTATTCACCTTATCTGGCCCCCAGTGACTTTCTTCTTTACCCGTAGATAAGGGAAATAGTGAAAGGAAGACATTTTGATGACATCCAGGACATCAAAGGTGATATGGCAACAGCTCTGATAGTCATTCCAGAAAAGAGTTCCGAAATTGCTTTGATGGGTGGACTAGGTGCTGGTGTCAGTGCATAGCTTCCCAAAGGGAGTACTACGAAGGTGACCATGGTGATAATTCAGCAATGAGGTATGTAGCACTTTTTCTAGGACGAGTTCTCAAACTTAACTGTCAGACCTCATAGAACTCTTTTTCTTTTTTTATTGGGGTCTCACTCTGTCACCCAAGCTAGAGTGCACAGGCATAATAATGGCTCACTGTAGCCTCAAACTCCTGGCCCCGGGTGGTCCTTCTCTCTCAGCCTCCCGAGTGGCTGGGTCTATACCCATGTGCCACCATGCTCAGCTAATTTTTAAAATTTTTTTTAGAGACGAGGTCTCGCTATGTTGTCCAGGCTGGTCTTGACCTCCTAGACTCAAGCGATTCTCCTGCCTCAGCCTCCCAAAGTTCTGGGATTACAGGTGTAAGCCACTGGTCCAGCTGAAGTAGAACTCTTGATCCACTCCCTACCCCACCCCAAAGAGAAAAATTACAAATGACTCCATCCCAGTTTTCCCTGTCTTGTCTCCATCAATAGTACCCAGAGGCTCAGGCCAAAAGTTGGATCCTTGATTCCACTGTTCCTGTTTTGCTGATCCAGGATAGATCCTGCCCGCTCTCCTTCCCAAAGCCCTTCCCAGCTCCGTCTTCTTCTCTGTCCTCTACGCTTACATCTAGCACAAGTCTCCACCATTGCTGGCCTGGATTCCTACCAAGCCTTCTAAGGGTCTTCTTTTCTTCCTCCAACCCATTCCTCAAACGCAGCTGGAGTGTTCTAAAACAAATCATATCATGCCACTCCCTTGCTTAAAACACTCACCAGGCTCCTCCGTTGCACTTAAAATAGAAACCAAGATCCTTTCCCTGGTTTTGCAGATCCTGCCAGGTCAGGTAACTTCCTATCTTTGCAGACTTATCACCCCTTTTCTTCTTCCTGTCTCCCATTCGAGTCCCTCTGTCCACACATGGACACTGCACAGTTGGGTTCCCCATCTTTTCTTGGCTGATTACTTTGATGCATCTGATTCGCGGCATAAATGTCACCTCCTCAGAGAGGGCCTCCTGATCCCCCAATCTAAAGTCATGACCCATGGCTGGGTGCGAGGGCTCATGCCTCAAATCCCAGCACTTTGGGAGGCCGAGGTGGGTAGACTGCTTGAGTTCAGGAGTTTGAGACCAGACTAGGCAACATAGCGAGACTTTGTCTCTATTAAAAAAAAAAAAAAAAAAAAAAATATATATATATAGCTGGGCATGGTGGCACTTGCCTGTAGTACCAGCTACTTGAGAGGCAGAGATAGAAGGATCGCTTGAGCCCAGGAGGTCAAGGCTGCAGTGAGCTGTGGTTGTCGTGATTATGCCACTGAACTCCAACATGGGTAACAGAGTGAGACCCTGACTCAAAAAGAAACACATAAAGTAGTGATCCAGTCTCTCTTTCGTCATTCACCTTTCCTGAACTTTCTATGCATTACTACTAGCTGATATTACCCACTAATCATATCACATCAAGACCTTAATTTTTTTTTTTTTTTAAATACAGACAGGGTCTTGCTATGTTGCCCAGGGTGGTCTTGCACTCCTGGCCTCAAGTGATCCTCCTGCCTCAGCCTCCCAAAGTGCTGGGATTACAGGAGTCAGCCACCGTGCCAGCACTCCCTCCCATTTTAAAAATGTAAACAAAAGTTTGTGTTATAACAGAGATATTCACAACCTGTTAGTGTTGCCTTTATTTTTTTAAAAGTTGGAGTCTCACTCTGTTGCCCAGGCTGGAGTGCAGTGGCACGCTCACAGCTACCGCAGCCTCGACATGCTGGGCTCAAGCAATCCTTCTACCTCACCCTTCCAAGTAGCTGGAACTATAGGCATGTGTCACCATACTTGACTAGTTTTTTTGACTTACTGTAGAGACCAGGTCTTGCCAAGTTGCTCAAGCTGGTTTCAAACCCCTGGGCTCAGGCAATCCTCTTGCCTCTGCTTCCCGAAGTGCTGGGATTACAGGTATGAGCTGTTAGCATCGACTTTTTAGTCACAGAATTAATGATTTTAGAATCTGGAGGGCGGGGAGATATCCATGTGAGATATGACTATGGGCGAGTTATTCATGGAAACTAAGAGAGACTGGTGGCGGCATCACCAGTGTAGAGTCTGATTTTTACTTTATGGATATCCCTGACTTCTTTCATGTGTTTTCCCCTCTGGTTATTATCCCCAAACATTTACAGAGCATCTCCTCTGCCAGATGCAGAGGAGACCATGATAAAAAAAAGCAGCCCCATCCGGGGCCACTTTCCCTGCCTCTCCTCCCCGCTTTCCGCTGGTCTCCTCGTCCTTCTGTGACAGCATAATTTCTGAAACATACAACTTTCTAAGCCTGTTACTAAATGCGTGTCTTGGTTATTTTGGAAGCAGCAGCAATGACTGGGCAGTTGAAACGATCACGATCATGATTTGAAGTGACAACTTGAACCACTGCATGATCTTTGGGAAGTGCTACATCAGTCTTTTAAAAAGTAAATCCACTGTGGTCCTGAAGAAACGAATCAACTTCATATATGCCAACGGCAGTTGCTTGGAAATTTACAAGGCCAATGAACCTCATGCTTGGAACTTTCCCACCTTTAGACATCCTTTCCTGACTCAAATGTGTCTGTCTTCTGGTTGCATGAGATAAGTCCCTCCAGTGACAGAAACCTCCTCCCCCTAAAACTTTCCTTCTTCAGGGGCTTCTCTCCAATGCCATCTCCCTTTCTCATCTTCACTGAAAACCCCTAAGTATTTGGGGTTATGTTGGAGCAAGGTCATTCATACCCATGTGTGAGTGACTGATAGTCTTCACTCACCAGGTTATACTTTTCCTTGAGAGATAACCTTAATGAAACTCTAATTAGGAAAAAACTATTAGAGAAATTTGCTTAGACAATTTTTTTGAGTTGGAGTTCTCACTCTGTCACCCAGTAGCACGATCACAGCTCAGTACAGCCTTGACCTCCTGGGCTCAGGTGATCCTTCTACCTCAGCCTCCTAAGTAGCTGGGACTAGAGATATGTGCCTGGATGATTTTTTTTTTTTTGGTAGAGATGAGGTCTCACTGTGTTGCTCGGGCTGGTCTTGAACTCCTGAAATTGCTGGAAGATGGCTCAAGTAACCCTCTTGCCTTGGCCTCCCAAAGTGCTGGGATTACAGGCGTGAGCTACCATGCCTGGCCTAGTCAATATTTTATAACAGGGTTTTGGTAGCCTCTTCATTTCTTTCCACTTACTAGCTGCGCTACCTTGGGCAAGTCGCATAACTTTTCTGTGCTTCAATTTCTCATGTGCAAATGGACATCATAAAAGCACCTACTCCCTAAAGTTGTTGTGAGAATTAAATTAATTAATGTTGGTGAAGCATTTATTTAGAATAGAGTCAGGTACAGAGAAGCATGACATATGTATTAGCTATTACTGCTACCACCACCACCACCATCACCATCACCATGACCACCACCACCACTACCACTATCATCATGGCCACTACCATCTACTTCACCCTCATCATTGTCATCATCACTACTACTACCAACATCACCATCACCATGACTACCAGCAACAGCACCACCACCACCCTGACCATCACCATGACCACCACCACCATCATTACCACCACCATCGTTCCTACCACCAGATCATGACCATCACCACTACCACCACCACCACCAACACTACCACCACCACCATTGTGGTCACCACCCCACCACCATCATCACCAGAGCAGCAGCCATAGCTGCTTTCCTCCGTTATAACTTCAGAAGATCTCGGGGCAGCTACTTCGTTTCCCCTTTTCCCTCGGTAAATTCAGTCTTAAGTGTGCTTGCTCTTATCATCATCTCTACCAGGGGCCAGGCTGTGGAAGAAGCACGTGGCCACAGTTAAACCCAAGAATTGTACCCAGTCCCTGAATTTTGGAGCTGCCTCTGTGTAGATCCTTCTAGACTTCTTCCTGATGGAAACCATGCCTTCTAATTCTGCGAAGCACTTTCTGTTTCTCTGCCGTGGCAAGTTTCTCTTGTTCAGTGAAATACATAGTGGTTTTGAATTTGAACCCGGTGTTTTTCCCTTTGCTCTAAATTCTGAAATGTTTTGCCAGATGTGGGAAAGTGGAGCTTGATATGAATCGATTGCGTTTTTTTCTTTGCCAAAAAAACGATTTTGATTTTTAGCTTCCGATATCTGTGAAAGATGGCCAGAATAAGAGTATTTACATTTCTGGGTCATAAACATGTGGCATGCCAGCCACCCTTCCCTCCTCTCGTGTCTTGGTGTCCTTGGTAGGTGGTGGTGATCTTCCTTGCTGAGTCCAGAGGCAGTTTTGTTTTATTTTTATTTATTTATGAGTCGAGTCTCACTCTGCTGCCCAGGCTGGAGTGCAGTGACACAATCGTAGCTAACCATAGCCTTGGCTTCCTGGGCTCAGGTGATCCTCCTGCCTCAGCTTCCTGAGTAGCTGGGACTACAGGAGCACACCACAACACCCAGCTAATTTTTTCATTTTTTGTAGCGATGTCTTGCTATATTGCTCAGGCTGGTCTTGAACTCCTGGGTTCAAACCATCCTCCCACCTCGGCTTCTGCATGAGCCACTGCACCCGGCCCAGAAGCAATTTTAGACACTTTCTCAACACAACACTTTAGTCAACTTCTAGCAATCATTGGCACTTGAGATAAAACCAACTTGGCATTTCTGAGATGTTTTACCTCACACTTCTTCCATCACCCTCTCCATTTGAAGTACAGTGTTTGGGTCAGGACATTCTATTTTAAGAAAAATATTTGTGCAGTGATGCCTAATCAGGGCACTTTTACTCCTAGAGTGCTCTGGAAATCTGTGGGGGCTTTTTTTTTTTTTTGGTAATCAGAGTGATTGGGGACCCTCCAGGTACTTAGTAGGTGGGGCCAGGATTGCAAGATGTAGAGTCTCCCTCATGATGAAGAAATGTCTCCCAGCCTGCATTATTTTTGAATATCTTGTTGGTCATTCATGTAGGTGAAAAACCCACTGGTAAAGCATATATATATATACATATTTGTTGTTGTTGTTGTTTCTGTTTTTTTCCAAGTCTGGGTCTCACTCTGTTTCCCAGGCTGGAGTGCAGGAGCACAGTCATCTCTCACTGCAGCCTTGACCTCCTGGACTCAGGCAATCCTTCTGCCTCAGCTTCCAGAGTAGCTGGGACTACAGGCATGCACCATGCCCAGCTAATTTATTGATTTTTTTTTTTTTTTTTTTTTTTTTGTAGAGACAAGTTCTTGCTATGTTTCCCAGGCTGGTCTCGAACTCCTGGACTCAAGCAATCCTCTCGCCTTAGCCTCCCAAAGTGCTGGGATTACAAGCATGAGCCACTGTGCTTGGTCCAGGTATGAGCATTTTACATAGAAGTGAGGTGGCCATACTGTCTATGCATTTTATTTTAGGCAGTAAAAGAGCTGGTTCCAATATTTGGTCTGTAAAGGGGGTCTGTTATTACAGACAAAAGATTGCTTTTCTCATTTCTGTTGAAGAGGGGATTGGAGGCATTGTGTATTGGCCTCCACATAAAACACTGAGCTGTGTGAGTGCGTACGTGTGCTTAGGTTTTGTGTTTGTTTTTAAAAAGTGGTAATTGAGGCTGGGCTTGGTGGCTCATGCCTGTAATCCCAGCACTTTGGGAGGCTAGGGCGACAGGATTGCCTGAACCTAGGGGTTCGAAACCAGCCTGGGAAACTTGGTGAGACCTCGTCTCTATAATAAATTAAAAAATTAGCCAGTCATGGTGGTACACGTCTGTATTTGCAGCTACTTGTAAGGAGGATCACCTGAGCCCAGCAGGTCGATGCTGCGGTGGCCATGAGTATGCCACTGCACTCCAGTCTGGGAAACAGAGTAAGACTTAAAACAAAAAGGTAACTGGTTTAGGTTGACCCACATCCACTCTTTCCAGGTCCATAAAGTGTCAAAGGCAGACCTCTGTGGGAGGCACGCCACCTGGAAGAGGCATCACTCTTGCTCAGATGCCAGGTGCGACTCACTGATACCCATGAGATCCAAGGAACCAACGGCCCTTCAGTTCTACCATGCTCTTACTAGCCAAGAATTTCAAGTCTTCAAATCACTTTTAATTTTACGGCCTCTAAGAAATATATTTAGAAATGACATCTTGTGAGTGCATTGACCTCATTTGGCAATACTGAATAACACATTTTGATTGGTCTCAATTTTGTACCTGAAGTTTGAGAAGATTGGGATACAGCCAAGATCAAAATGAGTCCCTTAAAAAGGCATCAATTTCCTAGGTATTTATCCTAAGGAAGTTACTGGGGAAATGTGCAAAGATGGATGCACAGTAAGTGTCATCTGGAAAAAAAAAAGCCAGGAAAAGAAAATGTAACTGTTAAAGAATGCAGGACTGGTTAAATGAAATGAATTAATTACATTTATGTACTGGAAAACTACATAACCATTAAATTTCAATTTATATTTACTGAAATGGAAGCTGGGTGTGATAGCTCATGTCTGTAATCCCAGGACTTTGAGAGGCCAAGGTGGGAGGACTGCTTGAGCCCAGGAGTTCGAGACCAGCTTGGGTGACATAGCGAGACCTCATCTCTACAAAAAAAATCAAAAAAATTAGCAGGATGTAGTGGTGCAGGCCTATAGTCCCAGCTACTTGGAATGTTGAGGCAGAGGGATTGTCTGAGTCCAGGTGGTTGAGGCTGCTATGAACAGTGATTGTCATGATCATGCCAGAGTACTCCAGCCTAGGCAACAGAGTGAGAGCCTTGACTCAATCAATCAATAGAAGAGTAAAACTAACATACTTAGCTAAAAAGCCAATTATAGACTGTATATATATTACTTTTCAATTCAAAACTTTTACATGCATTTATATATTAATATATTATATTTTATATTTATATTATATTATTTATATTTATGTGCATTTATTTTTGTTTAAAAATGTTCTGGAAGGACATGTACCAATAGCAATGGGGAGAAATTCAATTTCATTAAATTTTTTTTGTTTGCAAATAATTTTTACAATAATATGTATTAGGTATATAATTTCAAAATTAATATTCATTTCCCAAACATTTAAAAGAAACAAAATTAGTTTATATACTTGCTGTATCATTTGCTAGCTACTATAACAAGGTACCACAGACTGGGCAGCTTAAACAATGAATATTTATTTTATGATGATTCTGGAGGCTAGAAGGCTGAGATCAAGGTTTCAGCAGGGTTGGTTTCTTCTTTTTGCAGGGGGCAGGAGGGCTCATTCTATTAGCCAGACTGGAGGGCAGTGACGCAATCCAAGCTCATCACAGCCTCGACCTCCTGGGCTCAGGGGATTCTTCCTCCTTAGCCTCCTGAGTAGCTGGGACTAGAGGCACATGCCACCAGGTCCTGCTAATTTTTTTGACTTTTTTTTTTGTAGAGATGAGATCTTACTATGTTGCCTAGGATGGTCTCGAACTTCTGGACTCAAGTGGTCCTCCCACCTCGGCCTCCCAAAATGCTGGGATTATAGGTATCAGCCACTGCACCTGGCGAGATTGGTCTCTTCTGAAGCCTCTTTCCTTGGCTTGTAGCTGGACACTCTCTTCATGTGTGTTGACGTGGTCTTCCTCTTGTGTGTGTCTGTGTCCTAGTCTGTTCCTATAGGGACATCTGTGATTTTGGATTAGAGCCCACATTGAAGACCTTATTTTAACTTAATTGCCTCTTTCAAGACCCTATTTCCAAGTCTCATTCTAAGGCACTAGAGGCTAGAATTTCAACATATAAATTTTGAGGAGGATTCAATTCTGCCCACAACACTTGCCTTCTAAATAAAACGGGGGAAAGCTAGATAGATTTCACATGAAATACCTTCTGCTTCAAAAGCATAATTACAGCATGATAATGAAATCATACTAGTAATTATTTTATAGCATGGTTATTTGGGGGGCCAGCCCCCGAAGAGAGATTGAGGAGGTCCCTTGGAAGGTGTGATGGCGTCGGCGATTATTCTGGAGGGATAGATATTAAAAGAAAGAAAGAGCTGGGCTTGGTGGCTCAGCCTGTAATCCTGTGCCTTTGGGAGGCTGAGGCGAGTGGATTGCCTGAGCCCGCGGGTTTGAGACCCGCCTGGGCAGCGAGACCTCATCTCTACAATAAATCAAAAAAAATCAGCCGGGTAGCGCATGCCTGCAATTCCGGCTGAAAGGCCCCAGCCAGCCACCATGAGGAACCCGCCCCCTCCAAAGGCTAAGCCTAGGCGTGGCCCCCACCTAAAATGGCGCTCCCGCCTAGGAAGGCACCCGGACAAACTAACATGGAGGCTCGGACAAGGCTTTCCAGGTTCTTCTTCCACAACAAAGCCCACCGTTCCCGCGCCCGCGAAAGCCCCCGCCAATCCCAAAAATGCCTCTCCTGCTGACCAATAGGTAATCGACAGGTCGCTTTAAATTTCTATAAAACCTCCCACACCCCTGCCTCCACGTTGCAGCCTGATTCTCAGGTTCTGTAGCCACCGCATTCATCTCATTAAATCTCTTGGCTAAACGCGTGTTGAGTCTTACTGCGTGCCACCGTCTTTCACCAGCAACTTGGAAGGCTGAGGCGGAAGAATCGCAGGAGCCCAGCAGGTTGAGGCTGCGGTGGCCGGGAGTGGCCACTGCACTCCAGTCTGGGTGACAGTCTGAGACTCCAACTCAAAAAGAAAGAAAGAAAGAAAGAAAGATGGAGGGATAGATATAAAGAGAAAGAAAGTGGACATCTGTTCAGTGAATTGAGCAGAAGCCGTTTATTGGAGGTTTGCAGCATGTATTTATCCCAAATTTTACACAGGCAGTCTTACAAGTCTTACACGTGAACACAAGCCAGGTGCAGGAGAGGTGCCCCCCCCAGGTGTTTCCTCAGGCATGAGGAAGAACAATCTCAATTAAATCACAAAACCTTTACATGGACACAAAGCCAGGTGAATGAGGGGGGGCGCATCTCTCACCCACCAGGTGTTTCCTGGAGTTAGAGGAAGGGCAATCCCAATTAAATCACAAGACATTTACATGAACACAGAACCAGGTGGATGAGGGGGAGGGGCGTCCCCCACCCACCATGTGTTTCCCCAAGCATGAGGAATGAGGATCCCAAAATATCTCACTGTTCCTCATGCTTGGTTAATATTTCTCAAAAGCAATACAACAATTCTAATATAATATTCTAATAATCAATAACTTTTAAAAACTATGCATACGCAACACCTAATAACCAACCTAAATCCTAATTCCTCTCTATTTTACGGTAATTCTACCTACACTATAGAAACTCTTAATTATAGCCCAAACCAATTTCTAAGGAATGTGGCTCAGTCAAAAGATCACGCTGGGCCGTTTCTGGTAGCTCTAGATATTTATATTATTAAGGTTGAAACAGCACTTTGTATATACTAATTCTACAAATATACTATTAAATCTTAAAGGAAGCTTGTACCGTATTAAAGGCTCCCAAATGTGACCTGAGTTTGAATTATGTTAAGTTTAAAGCTGAAACCGCAGTCTGTGAGAAACAGGAACAATGGACTCCTAAAGTAAGCCATGCCTATCGTACTCTCAGAACTTCATGCTTAGATCATCAAAGTCCCTGCTAGTGGAACATGCCAAAACAGCAAAGAAGGGAAGAGGGAATGGGTCTTCAGCTCCTGAACTCGTCCTAGCGGTCTCAGGGTCCACAGCCTGCCTGGATCCCTAATGCTCACGCAGGCCTCCACGGCCGGCTCCCAACATGGTTAAAGTTATTTTATAAATATACACATAGATTTCCAAAATGACTCCAGTGATGTGAATATTCAAATCCATGCCTGCGTAGCAGTCTCCCTCCCCCAGCGGGTCTATGATTTGCAGTATTTGAATCAAGTCATGGTTTCTTCATTTGTGGCCGGCAGTCAGCCTGCACTTACTGGACACCCACAGGGTATGGCACATTTTACTAGGTGTGGGAGAGAGTTAAAAATAAATAGAAGCTTAACTTGTACCCTTAAGGAGCTTTTAATTTCCTGGGGATACAGAACATTCCTGCTGATCACAAATAGAGTAATAAAAAGGAAATATTTCATGTGGGGTTTAGAGATAAGCAGTCTAACCTGTTTTGTGGAGGGTGATATATTTTGTTAACTAAGTGACTACAAAATAATGAGATGGCCAGGACTGACCCATAGGCCTCTTGGCTCTCTGCCAGGTACCTCCCCCATCAGATCACCCAGTCATCAATCCCAAGGAGGAGGACAAAGTTATGAGCTATATGTTGAGGGGAGCTGAAGTAAAGAAAACAAAATCTGGCCGGGCGTGATGGCTCACGCCTATAATCCCAGCACTCTGGGAGGCCGAGGTGAGAGGATTGCCTGAGCTCAGGAGTTCAAGACCAGCCTGGGCAACACAGTGAGGCCTCATCACTACAAAAAAATAAAAAAATTAACCAGGCGTGGTAGTGCATGCCCGAAGTCCCAGCAACTCGGGATGCTGAGGTGGAAGGATTGTCTGAGCCCAGGAGGTTGAGGCTGCTGTGAGCTGTGATTGTTGTGAGTGTACCACTACACTTCAGCCTGGGTGACAGAGTGAGACCCTGACTCAGAAAAACCCAAAGAGCCCCCAACCCACCCCCAAACCCAAATCAGATATTGGTATCATGAAAAACATTTCAAATGCATTTTGGAGGAGAGAAGAGACCTGAATTAAGAGGGAAGGATGTGGCATGTGGTTTTATGACCTGGGCATCCTCCTGGTCTAAGAGTTGGCTACGAAGGGCGGTATAGCCTGCCAGGAGCTCCGCTCAAGCCAAGGGAGGGAGATGGTCAAGGCCTGGGGAAGGAAGGGGGTGTTCTTCCATGGGAAGGGAGGGGGTCTGTTTAGCCTGAGGGGAGGGACTGAGTAGTCACCCCAGGACTGGGACCAGAGTGGTGGGGAGGCGGAGGGTGAGCCTGGCGGAAGCTGGGATTGTCAGAGTCCCCGTCATCCTCCATAGCTTATTTCACTGCAATGTATTTCTTGGTAGAGTTAGTGGCGATTCAAAGTTTTTCTTGGGGACACTGAAAGGCGCATAGGTATTATCCTCTCCAACCCAGGGCAGTTGAAGGGATTCATTCTTAGAGGCATCTGTGTGCAAGAGTGTGTGTGAGCATGTGTGGGGGAGGGCAGATGCACATGAGTGTGATTACGTGGCTCGTGAGGATGTGAGAGCGGGTGTGTGGGCGCGTTGACCCTGGGTCACTGTATTTGTATCCCAGTGCCACTGTATCAAAACGACCACACATCTGGTAGCTTGGAATAACACACAGTTTTTATTTTATGGTTCTGGGGGTCAGAGTCTCACTGGGCTAACATCAGGTGTGAGCAGGGCTGCATTCTTCCTGAGGCTCTGGGGAGAATGCATTCTTGCCTTTTCCAGCTTCTAGAGCTTCCTGTGTTCTTGGCTGGTGTCCCTCCTCCACCTTCAAAGCCAGCTGTGGTAGGTGGAGTCTGTCTTACATTGAATCCTCAGTTTTGTTTTTTTGAGTTGGAGTCTCACTCTGTCGCCCAGACTGGAGTGCAGTGGCCGCTCCGGGCCACCGCAGCCTCGACCTGCTGGGCTCCGGCGATCCTTCTGCCTCAGTCTTCCAAGTAGCTGGAACTACAGGCGCGCGCTACCACGCCTGGCTAGTTTTTGACTTATTGCAGAGATGAGATCTTGCCAAGTTGCCCAGGCAGGTCTTGAACCCGCGGGCTCAGGCAACCCACTCACCTCAGCCTCCTAAGGCACGGGATTACAGGCTGAATCCTCTGACCTACTCTTCTGCCTCCCTCTTTCACTTTTTTTTTTTTTTTTTAAGACAGGGTCTCACTGTTGCCCAGGCTGAAGCGTAGTGGCATGATCCTGGCTCACCACAACCTCAACCTTCTGGTCTTAGGTGATCCTCTCACCTCAGCTTCCCAAATAGCTGGAACTACAGGTGGATACCACCACACTTGGCCAATTATTTGGTTTTTTGTAGAGATGAGGTCTTGAGGTTGGTCTTGAACTCCTGGGCTCAAGTGATCCTTCCACCTTGGCTTCCCAAAGTGCTGGGATTACAGGCATGAGGCACATGCATGGCGACCTGTTCATTTTTCATTCTGGAGGAAATGGAGAGCTAGGCTGCTGAAAGGACTGTGGGAGGACTGAGGAGAGCTGGTTCCCTACCAATGATCTCAGAACTCCATCCACTGCTCTTGCTACCGTGATGCTCATCATGTATACAAATCGATTTCCCTGTCTTTTCTAACCAAGAGGTGGTTTTTGACCTTCAGAAGGCATTTAATTCTTTCAAATAACAAAGTATATCTGTCTGTGTGTGCATGTGTCTGAAAAGCAATTACAATAATTGGGTGAGATGCTTACATGGTTTTGCTGCTTTTACTGCCTGAGGCACACAATGAGACCAGGAGGTCTCACATAAATGTGCCTGGCGTTCCATCCAGAGTGCTGTGGCATCAAGAAGATGCAGATAACTTGGAAGAGGTTCAGAGGAGATCAGCTAAAATGATGAAAAAGGAGACGATTGGAGCAGCTAAGGAGGAAATGCTTTACTCTGCAGTCGGCTGGTGGAGGAACACAGGCTCCTCTGTGCATGTTTTTGAGCTGTGACAAAGAGGGGACATAATGGCTTTTGCATTCTGGCTGGTCTAAGAAAATGTGCTGAGTGTAGATACGAAGAAAGAAAATGACTTTGTGTCAACATTAAGGGCATCCAGTCACTATGCCTTAATTCTCCGTTGACCTCCGCTTGTAGACATTCTCTTTTTCACTTTGATGGCTAGGGTGACCCACTGTCCTGGTTTGCCTGGGACTGAGGATTTTCTGGGACACAGAACTGTCAGTGCTAAAACTAGGACAGTCCTGGGGAAACCGGGATAGTGGGTCACCCTGCTGATCACACTGATCATCTCAACGCATGTGAGGATCATACTCTCAATCTGACCCGTGTGTCAACTTTGGGGAACACTAGACTATCAGAGCATGTTATCAGAAGCCCTGTTTGTACAGGCTTCCACATCTTCTTGGAGACATTTCAGAGAGATCCCTGGGATTCATGGGCAAACATCAGAACACCTAGTTGAGCAATTCCGCTCATATGAGGAAGGCAAAGTCTGGTCACTTTGGCTGTGATCAAGGGGTGTCTGGATGTTTCAGAGAGAGGAGATGATTGAGGATTCCCAGTAGGACTTGTTCTGGAGCTCCTCTTCAGGTGAGGTGACCAATAAGTTCAATGCAATACCAGATGGTGTCCCTCAGAACCCCTCTAGCCTGGTCAGAAAGAGTGAGTTTACCTCCCATGGTCCTGAAAAATTACAACCACCAAGCGAGGATAACATCAGTGTTGGGGGCCCTGCTGTAGCAGTGGGAGAAGGGTTTGGACATGGGCACTGGAAGCAGGAGGATGGCCAGGTGCTTTTCAGTAGCCAAAAATTCCAGCCATCAGATCATGAAGAAAAAGATGCAAAAAAAAAAAAAAAAGAGCAACAACATTAGATGAGGAAGAATGTGAGACTTCTCCAGAAAGGGAGGACCTTTGGCAGAAACTTAGAAGCATAGTAATAAAACTCTGAGCCTTCCTTCAAGCCAAATAAGATCTCTACTCTTACTCAAGCTGCCCAAGTCTACAAGTCCTGATCTTCCAGGACAGAGAGACTGGAACCTCAATGGCCTGCAGTTGGATGACTCACTGGAAGGAAGAGGCAACGGTATATATTGGAGGCAAGAATCAAAACAGAAACAGGTGAAATGTGAAAACAGAAAGAAGGGAGATACGTTGAGTTCAAGGCAGCCTAGGCCATGGATATCGGGACTGAGGTGTGCGCCAGGGTATGGAATAGATGTCTAGTTGTCAATCTTGCACATGCTGAGCCAATCAGTAACTTAAGCAGAAAACAATTTGCTACAAGTATAACTGGTAGCTCTGGAGGGTTGAAGAACTTGGGGCTGGAAAACATTGGGAAAAACACCTACAAGGATGGCACAGAGAGGACAGCGTGGTGTTGTAACTGGTCCTGCAGGATGCCTTGGTTGTTCATGCAGACTCCAGGGCTTGATCCTCTAATCACAGCCCTTCTGCCGAGTTCTGCTGCAGCTGTGGTTTCCATCTCAGTCCTCCTGCCATTGCGACACACAATTCCATGCCATTCTGGCTTTGTGGCAGTACTTGCAAGTCCACATGGATGTGTCTGATTCAAGGAATCTGGGCACAAGAAACCTGGAGAAGCAGGGCCCAGTAGCTCATGCCTGGAATCCTAACACTTTGGGAGGTGGTGGTGAGAGGATTGCTTGAGCCCAGGGGTTTGAGACCAGCCTGGACAACTTGGAGAGACCTTGTTTCTACAATAAATAAAAAAAAAAATAATCGGGCACGGTGGCGCGTGCCTGTAGTTCCAACTACTTGGAAGGCTGAGATGGAAGGATTGCCTGAGCCCAGCAGGTTGAGGCTGTGGTGAATTAGTACATGTGGTGGGTGATCATGGGACTGCCCTCCAGCCTGGGCAAAAAAAGAAAAAAAGAAGCCTGGGAAGAAAATATTCTTCACTTTAAGCATCTGTCATGGTGGCTGCTTTTGCATCCCTTAGAGATAATGTAGGGGATTATTATACAAGACTGTTTCCCTGTCTTTTTTTTTTTATTGAGTTGGAGTCTCACTCTGTTGCCCAGACTGGAGTGCAGTGGCCGCTCCTGGCCACTGCAGCCTCGACCTGCTGGGCTCCGGTGATCCTTCCGCCTCGGCCTTCCAAGTAGCTGGAATTACAGGCATGCGCTACCACGCCCAGGTGATTTTTTGACTTATTGTAGAGATGAGGTCTTGCCAAGTTGCCCAGGTGGGTCTCGAACCCACAGGCTCAGGTCATCCACTCACCTCGGCCTCCCAAAGTGCTGGGATTACAGGCTGAGCCACCGAGCCCAGCTTCCCTGTCTTTCCTAACCAAGAGAGAGGTGGTTTTTGACTTTCAGAAGGCATTTAATTCTTTCAAATAACAAAGTACATCTGTCTCTGTGTGCATGTGTCTGAAAAGCAATTACAAGGAAGGGACGACAGTGGTCCTTTAGCATGCCCTCTTTGATGGCTCAGCATCAGCAAATATGCTTATTCTTATGCTTCTCTCCTAACTTCAGACAACCATCATTCATAGTGCTGAAATATACTCTTCTCTCTCAAAGTACAGTTGAATGAATGTCTCGCCGGTTCTGTGTCCACCCTGGAGTTCAGGATCTCTGGGCCATGACTTTACCTCCTCTATTTAATCCTGTCTCCCTCTTGACATTCTGGAACCTATGGGTAAATTTATGAAGGTAACCACCACTACACATCTCATATAAAATAGTGAGAGAAGCAGAGAAGAGAGGAAGAAAAAAATGAGTTAAAATGTCAGCATAGTGAGAAAGAAAATGACAGTGTTTGTTTCTATACCTGCTCAAGAAGATGAAGTTGATGGATATACCTTCCCTGCTCCTCCACTACCATGTTTCTTTTGAACTCAGCCAGCACCTCACCTGTTCAGGGTTCTGCACCTGATGGGATGACATAAACTTTCCTCCCCAAGAGTTCTGAGATCGTGGTGATCATGGTTGAAGAGGGTCACTGTAGTTCTCCACTGACTTTTATTATTGAACTTGGCAATGTTAGGAGACAGCTCAGGAATCCCATGAGTTCCATCTACCTCCAGGCTACCCTCGGTTTGTTGAAGCAGTCTCGTTTTCCCTGGATAGTCAGGGGAAATCAAATCCAACTGGCATCTTCCTTTTTTTTTTTTTTTTTGGTCTGTTTGCCCAGCTGTTTCTGGGTGACAGTGTATAATGTGGGATTAGTGAATTACACATTAGCTTGTTTCCTTTCTATAATGAGTGTCCCTCGGATAAAATTAGTACATTTGGTGGGTGATGATGCTGACCAAAGAATGGTAGAGGTAGAAAGCAAGTCCAGACCCAGAGTAAGTGTATCTATCAGTGGAAACAAATGCTAGTGCTTCGTGATAGAGGAGGTTGAATACAGTCAATCTGCCACCAGGTGGCAGGCTGGTCCATCCAGGGAAGACACACTATTCCAGGATAAAGGATGGTTCATGCAGCTTGCAATCTGGGCCTAGGCGCTGGGGGTAACCCGATAAACCATGCTGAAGGGAAGTGTCTTGAATCCATCAGTAGGTTCCATTCCCACCACCATGGCCACTTTGTGCATGAGCCCACTGAACCCTCACCAGGGTGGCTGGCAAGGAGGTGATGCATTCACAGGGCTGGTCATCCTGTCCAGTGGTTTATTCACCACCGTGGAATGAGTCTTGAGTGAGTATGCTCTTGGGGCACTTATCTAGATGCCATCCACTTATCTCCATTACTCATTCTCCAACATGCTCCTTCCAAGTTCATGCTCAGCTAGCCAAACATTAGTTACAGCCCGCACCCAAGAATCTGAAGATGCTTTACCTCAAGTCATCTTGCCAACCAGCAAGAGTGGACAAGTCCCACTCAGGGTTCCACCTTTGCAGTGATATCAGTTTACCCACTGCCTTTAGGGCCATTCAAGAGTGAGGACACAGGGCCAGTTGTCTATTCTGGTTGATACAAGCATATTCAGCACATCCATCTGAAGCCAAAGAATGGTAGAGGCAGAAAGCAAGTCCAGACCCAAGTCCCTTTTTGGTCAAGCAGTCATAGAGAATTACCCATGAGGAAATAGGCTTGAAAGGAAGGGCGGATGGCTGATGGCAGGGGTGAGGCCTCTGCTTATGGAACAACTTGTACAATCACAGTCTGCTCAAGCACCTAACACTTTTCTGGCCACTGATGACGAAGCTCTGCTGATCACACGAGTCTTTTGTTAAGGGAGAGCACCCGGCCCCTTCATCAAGAGCCATCCAGATCACATGGTCACTTGGCTGCCATGGTCTTGCTGCAACCATTGCCATCAACGTCGCTGAAAATGCTGGGCTAGAGTCCAGTCTTGCTGCAATGATTTCCACCGCCAGAGAGGTTTGCTGTCACCCTGCTTGTGTGCATCACTTGCTCACAAGGGAAAGTGTAATATGGTAATGTGGCCCTCAAATAATCTAGGGTCACATGCCTATGCCTCTGCCTACCTGTGAGGGTAGCTGGGAAAGCATATAACTGGCATTTGTAGCCTCTGTAGTGAGTGGGTGGGCAAACATGCTTTATAAAAAGGGATTTTCCCTCATTATAAGGAGATTCAGTCAAAATATCTCCTAGACGTGTTTCCTTTCCCCCTTTTGGAAAAATGCAAAAAAGAACATAAAAAAATGTACTCCAACAGCTCAGAAGTTAAGAAAAAAACTAAAATGTGGGTGTGTTTTCTTCCACATGTGCTCTAATGAACATTCATCTTACAAGAACATATATTCCATGAGGCCAGGAATATCATCTGCTTTCTTTGCCATTTACATCACATAAATAAATTGATGGCTAAATGAATGGTTATTTTATGATCTTAAATACCATTGCAGTCAGTTTTCCTTATTGATGAAAATTCTTTATGTGATCAGTTTCAATGACTAGGTAAGGTCTTATCCAGTGCATTTAATATTATATTCCTAGTAAACTGGGGTCTGAGAGAGAGAGACTGTGAGATGATGAAGTGGCCTTTGCCATTCCTTGTCTCTTTTGAGACCCTTCCACATCTAAGTGACAGCATTCACTACTTGCTTTTTTTTCTTTTTGAGTCTCACTTTGTCGCCCAGACTGGAGTGCAGTGGCCTCTCCCGGCCACTGCAGCCTCGACCTGCTGGGCTCCGGCGATCCTTCCGCCTCAGCCTTCTGAGTAGCCAGAATTACAGGCACGCGCTACCATACCCGGCTGATTTTTGATTTATTGTAGAGATGAGGTCTCGCCAAGTTGCCCAGGCGGGTCTCGAACCTGTGGGCTCAGGCAATCCACTCACCTCAGCCTCCCAAAGCGCGGGATTACAGGCTGAGCCACCGAGCCCGGCACTACTTGCTTCTTATCGTAAATCTTGATTCTTCCCCAAACCAATGCCGTCTGAGAAAGCAAAGGTTAATTACTTGCAATGGGTCAGGGTCTTGAACACTAATTCTTCTATGGCAGGAGCAGAAATTTAATTAGCAATTTTTTTTTTTGGTGTTTGTTGGTATGTTTTTGACACTCAATGGGTCTTGGTGAAGAAGCAGGACACACAGATACAAATACAGCAACAATAGTGACGACTGTGTGTTGAGTCTACCATGATTCTAAATGCTTCCCCTGTGTTATCTCATTGAGTATTATTCCCCAAGGTATAGAGAAGGTTTCTCATCCCTGGAGTAACGCCAGGGACTGCAGCAAGGCAGTCTGATTTGCTGATGTCATTCTAGGTGTAGTTTCAAGTGATTTTATTCAAATGCATTCTTGCCAAAGAAGGACACGAGTAAATAATGCCAAGAGGTGGGTGCCATCTTAAATGGCAACATGATATATACTCCCCGCTATTTACAACAGGTTGGAAGGATTTAAATGATTTCTTTAGGTGAAGAACTTTCTGGCAGTTCAGGAAGACAGGGTGATAACTTGTGGTTTAGAGGGAATTCACTTGCCCTGACCTTTCTATTCTGGCTTTGACACCTGGAACAGGGCACTACCAGAACCGGAAATGGAAGAAGTACCCCCCAGACTCCTTCTACTAACTCTTGCCACAGCCCTCCATTGATCTAGGCTTCTTATCTGATCAAGAGAGGAATATCTCATAACAAACCTCCACCTGACTGACCTCCCAGATTAATGGACACTCTTTATTCCCTCCAAAACACACACTGATGCTCGCAGCAGATGGAATGCTCAGGCCCCCACCTGCTGATTTATCTGTGGTGCAGACCAAGAGTCAACTGTGTTAGCTCCCAAACCTCTTTATATCATTTGTACTTATTACTATAATAAACTAACTTAATTAAATTTTGTGTTAACCACTTCTATTCAACAAATTGACCATCTACAACTTGCTAGGCGATGTTCTTCATTGCATGAATAAATTGCTGAACAAATTAGTGAACAAGAAAACAGAGATTCCTTTTTTTTAAAATGTAACTTATGTTCTATGCAAGAAAGATATAGTCTACCTCATGGTGAACCAAGTTGAATGCTTTAGTAAGACCCGACAAGTATAAATTGCTTAAAAACTTTTGCTTAATTTGATGTGATTGAGACAACTGTAAAAAAATTGGAAAAAATATTGCAAGGCTTTGGAAGGATTCCACACTCAGAATACTTCTCAAGTGTCTTTAAATTCTTGTTCTATTTTAAGGAAATGAAAACTAGAATATAGGCATTCTTTATAAAAAGAAAAATGAAGAAGTTCAATCAGCAAACTCAAAGGAAGGCTTTGGGCCTGTGTAGAAAAATTTTTTTAATGTTTTATGTTAAAGTGAAATGTTTAAGGTAAATATTTATCTTTTTCTTTAAAAAATTTTTTTTACCTTAAGTGGTTTTTTGAGATATTGACAACCAACAACCAGCCACAACTGGGTTGGGTGAAAGGGTCTCTACTTTCTTTTTCAAGGACCACTTGAATCAGAATCGTCAGGGAGCTGCCGTCCTGAACTGGACGTTCTGGGGGGTCGGCCCTGGGAATGTAGTTGAACAAACTCCCCCAGGGACCAGCTCAGGAGGGTTGGCTGCTGAAGGCTCTTCTGCCAATCGGGACAAACCTCCTCAGTCTCTTTTGGTTTGGGGTCTTCAGCCTCGAGGCTCGAGGCTCAATGGTAATTCGGTGGTAAGTCTCCGTCTTGCCCTCAGAGGGTGAAACCTTTTAGAGGGTCTTACTTTGAATTGTGTCTTAGCAGAGATCTGCTATTGAAAGAAGGGAAGCCAGCATGTGTCCGAATTAGATATCCCCAGGAGATTAAGGAAGTTCCCTATTCCTGTAGTTTGTAATCTTCAGACAAATTCAGCACACAAATCACTAGGTTATTTTACTAGACAGCATACAGTCTCATAGCAGCAAAGCCACATGCTATGGATCCCATAGGATGGCGAGAGTCTTGGGGTGACTGATGATCCCTGTCTGCTGAGGACTAAAGGGTTGACTGGGATGTGGAACTTTTGGTGTTAAAACTGAGATAGTCCCAGGAAAACCAGGACAGCTGGTCACTGTGGCGAAGGATCGATTTGCAAGCAAGCACAGCTGGGGAGGGCTTTGAATAGGAGACATCTGAGTGGGCGCTCGAGTCTAGAAGAAAGTACTGCAGCCGCAAGCTGGGAGGGGAGAAGGGGAATTCTAATTTGAATGCATGAGCAGCTTCAAAGATCCCTAGTTCTATTCCTTTAAATCCAGGTATTTTAAGCCCGGTGTGTTTTTAGCGATGACTTGGCATGTTGCTACAAGAAGTGTGACAGAGCTAAGTGGCTCAACAAGCTGCAGTGGTAACAGTTCATGTGCACACCCACCTCCGCGTACAGGTTAATTAGCTTGTGTTGGCAGAGCCTTGGAGTGTGTGCAGTATGCCCCCAAACCCAGATATTATTAGCCAGTTAGCATCACCTTACAAAAAAAAACACACTGCTGCAGTCCCGTCAGCCCTTGTTTATTCCTGATTTTTGGATTCCTGCAGATTCCAGTCGAAGCCTCTCACTGGAATTGAAGTGGCCACCATGCCCAGCACCTGTGTGAATGTGACTATAAACCAACCCCGGGCCTGGGGTGCATTATGGGTTAGCTGCCAGGTCAGTTTCTAAACAGTGTGTTGCTGCCTTCCCATTAGAGGGCCGTTGCATTCATTCTCTCTGCCCCTTCTCTTCTTGGCCTGTTTATAGGTATCGTTTATATGCAAATATAGAATATATCTCTTATATACCATACATGTAATATCACAGACCACGTGAAGTTATGTCATAGGCTATGCATGTGATATCACAGACCACATGAAGCTACATCATAAGCTATCATAGCTCTTGCAGTGAGAAATATGTCAATGTCGCAAGATGGTCACAGACCCCGGACAGCTCAGGCTGATTCCAGAGCCTCCAGGTTGGAGCAGAAGTGGGAAGGACTTTAGTGTAGATGCTTCCCTCCCACTGCGGAGGGGGTGGGAGTGGGTGGCGAGTGGGATCCCTCCTTAGAGTCTGTCACCAGTGCACAAATGGCTTCAAGCTAAGCCAGGCAAGACAACAGTGGTGTTGGCTGAATTCTCAAAGCATGGATGTGTGTACGTATATGTGCGTGTTGCATGTATGTATGTGTTTGTATGTTGTATGTGTGCCATATGCATGTGTGTATATGTGTGTGTGCATCTTGTATGTGTGTTTGGAGTGGGTATAGATGTGTGTTTGGGGTGGGTATATACCTGTGATTTTATACATATGCATGTGAGCTTGTGTGTGTGTCTATGTTGCATGAGTGTGTTTGGAGTGGGTATATGTGTATGTATGTGTGTGGGTTTGTGTGTGTGTGTGTATGTGTGTGTGTGTGTGTGTGTGTGTGTGTGTATTATGTGTGTCTGGAGTGGGTATATGAGGGGGTGCTAAAAAACTCCTGAATTTATTCATGAAAAATTGTGTATTTCTATAGGAAAGGGATTGGCAGTAGTGGGAAACTACAAGAGGGGGCATACCTCATCAACAAGGGTACCAGCATAACGATCATTTGTATACCTAATCCTGAATTGTACCCTACAAAGAAGAATTAAAATTTTAAAAAATAAATAAAATAAAAAGTGTGTATTTATTTTTACATGTTTAAACTTCGGTCACCTTCAAAGTACTTTCTGTTAGATGCAATACACCTATCGAGATGCTTTTTCCACTGCTCAAAACAGTTTTTGAACTTGTCAATTTTGATGCCTTTTAGCGCTTTTGCCGTTTTTTTGTCTCACCTCTTCCACATCAACAAAACATTTCCCTCTGAGAACTTTTTTTCATCCAGGGAAACCAAAAAAAGTTCTCGGGGTGAAATTGGATTGAATAGGGAGGGTGGGACACGGGGGTCATGCTGTTTTTGGTCAAAAATGCTCAGTGTAGTGTGGGCAGATGCATTGTCATGGCAGAAGAACCAATCACCTGCTTGCTGCAAAAAAAAATTCATCGAAGCTGAACACAGTTTCTCACAACGATGCTAGCCAGGCTGGGCTCGGTGGCTCAGCCTGTAATCCCGCGCCTTTGGGAGGCTGAGGTGAGTGGATTGCCTGAGCCCGCGGTTCAAGGCCCACCTGGGCAACTTGGCAAGACCTCATCTTTACAATAAATCAAAAATTAGCCAGACGTGGTAGCGCATGCCTGTAGTTCCAGCTACTTGAAAGGCTGAGGCAGAAGGATCTCCGGATCCCAGCTGGTCGAGGCTGCAGTGGCCAGGAGTGGTCACTGCACTCCAGTCTGGGTGACAGAGTAAGACTCCAACTCAAAAAAAAAAGAAAACCAACAATAATGCTAGCTGGTACAATGATGCTGATGGGTTCCTAGTCTCTAGTACAAAGGGCTTGCCCCTCAAAAGAGAATTCCATTTTTGGGGGTCTCTCTTTGTATATGTGCATATGTACGTGTGTATGTGAGTTTGGGTATGTGTGTGTTTGGAGTGGGTATATATTGTGCACATGTACGTGTGTGAGCTTGTGTGTGTATGTTGTATATGTATGTGTGGAATGGGTATGTATGTAGTGGGTATATGTGTGTATGAGTTTGTGTGTGTGTGTTTGTGGGAATGGTATCGTGCGTGCCCATACACACAGCTTTGTAGAGGAAACTGAGTTGACAGTGGTGCTCTGACTTCAGTGGGTGCACAAGCTGGCCAGCCCTTGCATATGCGTGCAGAAGACATTCCCTGGTCCCTGTTCTGGTGAGAGGGTGGTGACAGCCCTACTAAGGGGCAGAAAAGGAGCAGTCACTAGGAGTGGGGCATGGGAGGGTGTCGGGGGGCCTGCTTCCAGGCCTAGGCATACCTCCCATATCACTGGCTCCAGGTTAGAGCATGAGGCTCAGGATCACAGGCTGACTGTACTGCTGACAATAGCAAGCCTCAGACACCTCACCGCTATGCTGCGGGCAGTGCCATGCAGAACCTGGGCCTCGGGCTCCACCCTTGGCTGGGATCTCAGGAATGAGAGAACACACCCAGACAGGTCAGCCCACGGCCAAGCCCACGTGAGGGCCCTGTGGGTTCCAGAACTCTAGGTCATGCTGTGCTGGGCCTGCCCACTTCACAGGTCGGCGGAGTGAACAGTCAACAACAATGATTTTCTTCAGACCTCTCCTAGAGCCTGAGTGAAACACAAACTCAGAGTGCTCCTTCTAGCTTCTCGGGCAATAGCAACCAACACACAAATTTGTGTGGTTTTCCCATACACCAAGCAAGCAATCAGTTCTTCAGGGACACCAGCTGGGTGTCCGCCAATTCAATTCTGACAGAGCAACCTGGAGACAGCATCAAGTCTCACAACACTCAGCCCCCAAGACGGCCCTCTGCTCCCGAAGCCAATCCAAGCTCCAAGTTATGTGGCCTGTGCTTCTGATCACCCGGCTGTAAATCAGGGTTCCCGCAAACCCCTCTTTGGGTTTGATTAATTTGAGCAGCTTACAAAACTCAGGGAAACAGTACTTACATCTACTAGTCTATTGCAAGGAATATTTTAAGGGATATGAATAAGCAGCCCCATGAAGAGATACATGGGGTGGGGCCTGAAAGGGTCTGGAGCTCAGGAACTTCTGTCCTGGTGAAGCTGGGATGTGCCACCCACCTGGCATGTGGATGTGTAAGTGTGGCTGTCCACAAGACATCTGAGCCCTGTCCTTTTGGGGTTTTATGGAGGGTTCATTAACATAGGTATGATTGAGTACATCATTGCTCATCGGTGTTTGGCTTAGGCTTCAGCCCCTCTCCACTCCCTGGAAGTTGGGAGTGAGGCTGAAAGTCCCAATCTTCTGATCCTGCCTTGGTATTTCAGGTGACCAACCTCAGCCTGAAGCTACCTAGGGGTTTCCCTCCATTGGTCAACTCTTCATCATACAAAAAGATGTCACCTTGGAAATTCTAAGGATTTTAGGAGTTGTGCTCTATGAAACTGGATGAAAACCAAACATATATATTTCACAATATCATAACCCCAGAAACTGAGGCTACTTTTGCAGGAGTGCTATAAATGAGCCTTGAAAAATCAATATGGCAGGCGGTAGAGTACACACAGAACATTTATTATTTGAAAGTGGAGGGAGGGGACGGAGTCCTACTAAGCAAAGCAAAGTTCAAAAAACCCAGTGAGATGGGGAAGGGAGCAGAGAAGCCAGGAACTTGGGTGTCCCCTCATGTACATGAGCCCCAGAGTCTGAATACCCAAGATTCCTTGAAATGACAGATTCGTGGGGTTTCTCTCCTGACAGGCTTAGGTAAAAGCAAAGAGTTTCTTGACCTCTGGGCACCCTGCACCCTCCAACCCAACTGTCACTCTTGTAGATTATAGCTTAACTAACCCAGTGTGGTCTTTTTAAGAAAAGGGAGCTATGTATAAAAAAGTACTAAGAGCTGTTTAAAGGGAACATTCTCCTTCCTCATCTTTCTTCTTTTCTTTTTTTAAAGATTATGTCTATTGACTTAAATATATTGAACCAGCCTTGCAACCTGGGAATGAAGCCCACCTGGTCGTGATGGATGACTCTTGAAATGTGCTGTTGGATGCAGTTAGCTAGGATCATGTTGATAATTTTTTCATCCATGTTCATCAAGGAAATTGGCCTATAGGTTTCTTTCCTTGTTGAGTCTTTGCCATTTTGGGGTGTCAGGAGGATATCAGCTTCATAGAATAAGCAAGGGAGAATTTCTTTCTTCTCAATTGCCTGGAATACCTTCTTTTCTTTTCTTTTTTTTTTGAGTTGGAGTCTCACTCTCTCTCCCAGGCTAGAATGCAGTGGCACGCTAATGGCCACTGTAGCCTCAACCTGCTAGGCTCAGGAGATCCTTCCACCTCAGCCTTCCAAGTAACTTGGAACTACAGGCACACACTACCATGCCTGGCTAATTTTTTGATTTATTGTGGAGATGAGGTCTCGCCAAGTTGTCCAGGCTGGTCTTGAATCCCTGAGCTCAGGCAATCCTCTCGCCTCAGCCTCCCAAAGTGCTGGGATTACAAGTATTAGCCACAGTACCCAGCTGTGGAATACTTTCAATAGGATTGGTATCAGCTTTTCCTTGTACATCTTGTATAATTCAGCTCCCTCATCTTTCAAATTGCCACACCAAAGACCTGTACGATGTGTGACCCGTGCTTGTATGATCACATGCAGACATTTTTGGATAGGAAAGTGCTTGCCACTTCCTGATGGGACTTCAGGCAAGTTGATCTCTGGTCACTGGTTCTCTTCTGCCTTAGAATTGATGGATTCCCTTGGCCTGCAGTGAGCCCCTGTAGAGCTGAGAGCCATCTGGTTACTCTTCCTTTCTTTTCTCTCTCCTTGATTCCTTTCTTGGACTTTTGTTGATAAAGAACCTAGGAATAATCCTCTCAAAAATTGTTCTACTTTTATTGTAGTCAGTAAAGTCCACTCCATATTTTTCCAATATTCGTTTTAAAAAATAGAAACTTCACATTTTGGCCTTCCTTAGACGCATTACTTACATTATAGATCAGAGCTGCCCAATGGAACTTTCCGCAGTGATGGAAGTGTTCTATGTCTGCACAGTCCTAATCTAGCCACTAACCGCATGTGGCTCTTGAGTACTTCAAATGTCACTGAGGAACCACAGTTTTGGAGTCTTACTCTGTCACCCATGGTGGGGTGCAGTGGCACGCTCTAGGTCACTGCAGTCTCAACCAGCTGGGCTCAGGTGATCCTTCCACTTCAGCCTTCCAAGTAGCTGGAACTACAGGCATGTGCCACCATGCTTGGCTAATTTTTAATTGATTGCAGAGATTCAGTCTTGCCAAGTTGCCCAGGATGGTCTCAAACCCGTGGGCTCAGACAATCCTCATGCCTTCGCCTCCCAAAGTGCTGGGATTACAGGCACAGCCACTGTGCCTGGCCCAATTTTACTTAATTTTAATCCATTTAAATTTAAATAATCACGGATAGCAGGTGGCCGCAGTTCTCAAGTGTAGTTAGGGAGGATATATGTATCTCCAAGGCTCTATTCCTCCAAATCCCAGTTCAGGTTCTTTTTTTTTTTCCCTTAGATGATCTAGGCACTCTCTTTCACCCCTCTCTAGGCTTCTTGACACAAGAGGAAGTAAGCAAACACTCAGCTCCTTGCTCTGCAATTTCTGCAGCTCTCAGAGTACTTCACATGGCGAGTGGGAGGTTGAGCTGGGAAAGGTTTACTGAAATGTCAGTAATATGGGTAAGACAATTTCAGTTCTTCACCAAGCATTTTCTTAATTGACACAACAGGCTAACATGCTTACATGTAGAGAAAGGGAACAACTAAACCCTGAAATGAAACACCCGGGGCCCGGGTGGCTCATAGTTCTATTTCAATTTAATGCTTGTTTAAACTAATGTAAGTTATTAGAGTTCTGCATGTGTAAACATGCTATATTGTAAACACTTTTGGAGCAAGCCTATGGAAATGGCAATGACAGACGCGGAGGAGAATGGAAAGAGTCCTGTATTGCATAGAGGAGAGCAGTTCAGGCTGCAATGCAGCCTCCAGCCAAGGCGCCATCTCTCCTAGGCACCATCTCTCCAGGCTAGGATAGTCTGGTTGTCACTGGTGATATGGGCAAAGACCATGATGTGGGAGACCATTAGAAAAGGTCAATTCACACCCAGAGATCAAAGGGACAAGGGCTTTCCAGGATGAAAAAACGAAAACTCAGGCTTTTGAGCAAAAGACAAAGGCAGTGATGAAGCCCTAAAAGGAGATGTGGCTACAATATAGTGCAGATAGTGCTGGACACCTGGAAAGGATCTAGGAACCTGAGAGACTCATCCGTGTCAGGGAAACAAGACTGATGAGGTCGATCCATGAGTGGGCGTCAGGAAGAGACTAGGTAAATGGGACAATTCCCAGATCTGGAGAAGAGTCTTTGGATAAAAAATAGGAGGTAGCCTCTCCCTTATTCTTCCATTTGGCTATATTTGCCTTCTCAGGTTAGCAGAAGACTGGGGTGGTTTAAACAATAGAAATTTATTTTCTAACTGTTCTGGAGGCTGAGAAGGCCAAGATCAAGGTGCTGGCTGATTCGGGTCCTGGTGAGTGGTCTCTTCCTGGCTTGTAGATGACTGCCTCCTCTCTGTGTCCTTACATGGTGGGGTGGGGGGAAGAAAAGAAGTGGAGGGTGAGAGGGGGAGAGAGAGAGAGAGAGAGAGAGAGAGAGAGAGAGAGAGAGAGAAGGAGACACACACACCACACACAGAAGAAAGGGAGAAACACAGAGGGAGAGAGAGAGAAGAGAGGGAGAAGCACACACACACACACACACACACACAGAGAGAGAGAGAGAGAGAGAGAGAGAGAGAGAGAGAGAGAGAGAGAGAGAGAGAGAGAGAAATGAGAGGGAGAGAGGGAGAGAGATAATTAGTTCTGATCTCTTCCTCTTCTTATAAGGACACTAATTCCTTATTAGTGGGGGACTCCACCCTCATCATCTTGTCTAAACCTAATTACCTCCCAAAGACTCCAACTCCCAATACCATCACACTGGGGTTCAGGGCTTTGACATGCACATTTGGGTGGCACACAAACATTCAGTCCATAACACCAACATTTCAATAAATATTTATTGAGTCTCTACTATGTGTTATAGTTGTATCAATGGGTAAAACACTATCTCTTTCTTTGGAACTCACTGCAAACAATCACAACCCAAAGAAGTAAGTGATAGAGTGCTGGGATACACAAAGAACAGGGGACAAACTCTTCCTGGGGGTGATACCGTCTGCCATGTCACTATCCAGCAAGAAGCCCTATGTAAGATGCTGGCCTCTTGTTCTTGAACTTCCCAGTCTCCAGAACTGTGAGACATCAACCTCTGTTCATTATAAACTACCCAGTCTCAGGCATTCTGTTGTATCAGCACACAATGGACTAAGACATACCTAGTGAATTTCCCTCATTCAAGTTCTGGTTCTATGCACAAATAGTGATAAAAACGCAGGCAGAAAAACATGCATGCCTCTCATCCTGTCAACATATACCCAGGGGACACCTGCCAAGTGCCAGGCACTGAGCTGGTTCTGGAAAATGATAGGAAACAAAACCAGGGAATACCCTGACCCTTTGTTAACGGTTCAAGTAAGTGCTCGGGTGCTATCTCTCGATATTGATAAATCAAGAGGCAGGGGACTGGCAGGAAGAAGTTTATTTCTGAAATTGAATTCAGGCGGCAGAACCCGGCTCCTGGCATTTCTGGAACAGGTCTGCTTGCCCCTTAGGTTTCACAGTCTGTTTTTATAAGTTTAAGGGTTGCTGGTACCCATACATTGACTACGCGACTAATAGAGCATTGTAGAGAACTCAAGTCACAGCTGCATTTAGCTAACAGTAACATTTGTGGTCTGCATTTCCTGACATCGGCTACAAAAAAGTAGCTCACAGTGTTGTCAGTAACACTAAACTGAAGAGCTGAATAAGCTTGCCATAGAGTAAAGGAGTTAACAGAGCCTATTACAAAGTAAAACATTATTCATTGCAACATACTGTTGATTAGTAGTTATAACACACAAAAAGTTATATAAATTCCAAGGCTTATGGTTACATGGGTACTCTATTTTCAAATCCAAGACCTCTGATAAAAGAGTGAATAGAGAGATTCATTTCTCTCAGTTGAGTGAGCACGGTCTACAGGAGGTTAAGGGTTCTTTGAAGTGACTTAACAGGGGATGTACCAGAGATAAGGGGATATGCTTTCTTTGCTAATTCTCAGAAATGTAGGTTCATGCAGGCCCACTAAAATGTTATGCCTTTCTTTAAGGGTTGTGGCAATATGGACAGACAATAGTGGGTTTCTGTATCACCTTCGCAGAGCTGACACTAGACCCTATGAGACAAAGTTACACACAACGTGTTTTGAGATGATGATGAGAGAAGAACAATCACATGAGGATGGGGTGGAAAATAGAAAAGCTGCATGGAAGAGAGATGTTGGGCATTGGGTCAGACACTCAGAAGCTGCCAGACCTGGGTGGGCGGCAATGACCATGGGGGCTCTGACTGGTGCTCCGGGACTCCGGGCAAGAGGGCAAGCGAGTGGTCAGTTTTGTGAGAGCGCAGAGTATACCAAAGGTCATATGAGTAAGAGTCCATTGATATAAAACAGACACATTTACATATGGAAAAAGTGGATTAGTGGTTGCCTATGATTGGGGGGTGGGGACAAATGGGCTGTAATTGCCAGTGAGTACAGGGCTCCTTTTGGGGGTGATAAAAATTCTCTAACAGTAGATTGTGGTGATGTTGCATTAAATACACTAAATGCACTAGAGCCATTGAATTGTACAAGTTAAGTGGGTGAATTGTATGGTATGTGAATTGTATCTCAAATACACTGTCAAGCAAAGGAAAATGGCTGGGTGCTGGGGCTCATACCTGTAATCCCAGCACTTTGGGAGGCCAAGGCGGGAGAATTGCTTGAGCTCAGGAGTTTGAGACCAGCCTGGGCAACACAGCGAGATCTCGTCTCTACAAAAAATAAAATAAAATAAAGTAAAATAAAATAAAATAAAATTAGCAGAGTGTGGGGATGCACGCCTATAGTCCCAGCTTCTTGGGAGGCTGAGGTGGAAGGATCACCTGAGTCTAAGAGTTTGAGACTGTGGTGAACCATGACCGTGCCACTGCACTCCAGCCTGGGTGACAAAGAGAGACTCCAACTAAAAAAAAAAAAAAAAAAGTAAAAAAGGAGAATCTAGTCACAGAAAAATAAGTATAGGATGTTATAGTCTATAGAAAACTGAGAATCTGGTAACACTGATCGAATAGGGCATCTAGGAAGAGGCGGTAGGACTATGAAAAAAATCAAGGCAAGGATTATGAACGTGTCGGGAAGAGTTAGCTCAAGGAGGCAGGAAGAGAATACAATAAGTGAGGGAGCAGAAGAGAGAGGACTGCAAACATACCCCATACACCTGACATCGTGCTGTGAGCAGTGGTTTCGCAGGTATAGTTTTCATAATAATCATTTACACAACTCTTTTTTTTTTGAGTCGAGGTCTCACTGTCTCCCGGGATGGAGGGCAGCCTCCACTTCCTGGGCTCAGGCAATCCTTTTGCCTTAGTCTTCCGAGTAGCTGGGACTACAGGAGAGCATCACCACACCAGGCTAATGTTTGTATGTTGCCCAGGCTGGTCTCGAACTCCTCGGATCAAGCAATTCTCCTGCCTCGGCCTCCGGAAGTGCTGGGATTACAGGCCTGAGCCACGCCTCCTGGTCAATTTGCATAACTCTTTTTTTTTTTTTTGAGTTGGAGTCTCACTCCGTCGCCCGGACTGGAGTGCAGCGGCCGCTCCCGGCCACCGCGGCCTCGACCTGCTGGGCTCCGGCGATCCTTCCGCCTCAGCCTTCCGAGGAGCCGGAATTACAGGCGCGCGCTACCACGCCCGGCTGATTTTTTGATTTATTGTAGCGATGAGGTCTCGCTGCCCAGGCGGGTCTCGAACCCGCGGGCTCAGGCAATCCACTCACCTCAGCCTCCCAAAGGCGTGGGATCACAGGCTGAGCCACCGAGCCCGGTTCTGGACAAGTTTTAAAATGAATAGTAAAAGTGGGAAGGAAGGAAGTCAAAGGAAAAGGGAACAGGAAGATACATGGGGATGGTGTGCAGGGCTCAGAGCTCCAGGGGAGACGTCCATATTTAATGAAGGAGACGCCAGGGACCCAGTGAAGGCACCTGAGCAGGTAGCCAGGGAAGGAGATCAGCAGTTTAGGGTGGGATCCAGGCTCAGTATGCAGGCCAGATGGGAGTGAGGGGCCATGTCAGAGGTGGGAGAAATTCTAAGGGGGGCGGGGAGGGGAGGAGGTAGGGTCTGGCCACGTGCGGTGGGTCCTGGGGTGGGGGCGGAGCAGGTGTAGGAAGAGCGTGAGGATCACGGTGCAGAAATAGCTCTTCCAACCCAGCCGGACACAAGAGTCCAGAATGAAAGACGAGGGGTGGCGCCCTGAGCAGAGATGGAGAGTTCAGGGGGAGTTCATGAGGAGAAGAGGAGCAGTTTCGCTTTGGACACGCAGGGTGTTTTGGAAACTACTTTATTACCAAATGAGGGATCTCAGGAGATTGCAACTATAACTCCAGGCAAATTGCAGGTTCCGGGGTAATTATGGGGCCTTTCCAAATTCTTTTTTGTGTCTGGTTCCTTGAGAAACTTGCCCTTTCTTGGTAGACCCATTCTGCTTGGCATCCCCATCTGATTGGAAGTTCTGGCTCCCACAACGAAATTTCAAGACGCAGAAGAGCAAGATGAGTCCTGTCGTGTTTCTAAGGGGCCTCGCCTGGGGCCCTAGCAGGGTAGACTAGAGCGGATGTCTTCCCGTTTCCCAGATCCAAAAATTCTCCCTGAACACGACTTCCTGTCTCCCTGGGAAACTTGCCTGGGAGAGAAGAGCAGAGGTGGAAATCCCTGGGGGGAAGACTCCCAGGCTAGGACATGATGGAAGCATGGGTGACATCATCCATTCCAGGTGGGAGGAGCAGGTGTACAGGCACCCAGGTGAGAGCTGGCATGATTGGAGCAACAAGGGAGGGTCCCAAGAGGTAGGTGAAGACCAAGTCATTCAAGCCATTTGGACTTGAGTTTTTACCCTAAGGGTAACTTGAAGCTACTGAAGGGTTTGAAACAGGTTGGTGATAGTATCACTTTCTACCTGTGTCTAATGAGCATTTATGGTATGCCAGGAGTCATTCAGTCTTTTGAGTTCATTATCTCATTTAATCTTTTTCGGTGGCTCTCTGGGGCAGGCGTCATCTACCCACTCATCCACCCATTCATCCATCCACCCATCCCATTCATTCATCCATCTCCATCCATCCTTCCATGCATCCATCCATCCAAGAATGTTTTAAAATTGAGAGGCCACTTTGAACCAATCATCAAATTGATGTTAATTGGACAAAAGAGGAAATGGAGTCTCCATTCTTAGAGGGTTATCAATTCCTAAAAAGTTATAACTAGAAAGAGTCATGACCAGGATTCAAACCCAAGAAAGCAGACTCCAGGGCCTGGGCTTGTCCACTGGTCCAGAGACTTGGCTAGGCTGAGTGCTCCTCTCGTGGTGGAACTGCAGGTCTCGGGTGCATCTTAAAGGCAGCAAAGTCAGCGAGACCTAGGGCTTGAAGCACAGACAGATATTGAGTAAGAAGGAGGGGTTGACGAGGCCACTACAGATGAGGTGAAGAGGATAAAAGGTACGTGTGTGAAGGAGCTGGGGAAACCTGGGTACCTGCCATTTCTCTGCATTCTTTCTTGCTAACAAAATGCTGATTTTTTCTTTTGGTAGGTTGTAGGGAGAGGAGGGCAGGCAGCCATGTGTCCAGCTCCTAGGGATGAATGAATCGTGATTAGCTTTAAGTCAACCATGACTAAGCTAATACCATTTGCCGGGTATTCACTTTGCTTCCCCCTTCGTAGCTACGGGGGACCATGGGACAAAATTGTGGCCAGTGAAACAAAAAGGAAATCTCTTGAGGTCTTGTGAAAAATATTTTTGATGCCCTGATAGGAAGCAGAAACAGTGAAGGAAAGGTCCTGTGCTCTCTGGCTGTCTCATTGCATTCTGATTTTGAAGGCAGTCATGACTCCTGGAGCTGTGGCAGCCATCTTGTGACCAGGAAGTGACAATCACAAAGCCAACAAATGAAGGGTGGCAGGATGGAAAGACGTAGGTGCTTAATGAGCCCGAGAAGCTGAAGTAATGGCAGCAAGGACCTCCCTCCAGGCTTCTTAAAATGTGAACAAAGTAAACCTATAGGATTTGACTTTTTTATCACCTCTAGTTGACCACGTGCTGGCTGTTATAATACGCAGAGTGAGGAAGTGGCAGGAAGGGGAGGGGGGAGGTGAGCCTCTCCGAAGTGTAGGGTGCCGGGTAACATCTCTGTATTTTCTAATTGTTTTATGTGTCGTCAATCTTGAAGACAGAGTCACCTTTTCTTTTGTTTTTTCCTTCCCACTTGTATTCTCCTAACCCTCTTCTTTCCTCTGGCCCACACTAAGCCCACGTGCTCAGTAACTATTGTTTTTGAATAAAGAAGTTTCCCTTCTTTAATTCTCATTGTGCTTCTATCAAGCTATCACAAATATTCCAGGACAGAGACCTAACCTCTTCCATTCTGCCCACGAGGACATTAGAGATGCTTTGCTTATTTTATTTAATGCCTTGAAAGGAGGCTGGTAATTTAGAAACTTAGATGGTTCTTTGAGAAGAAGAAAGGTCTGAAGCAGAAAGTGTCATAAAAGACCTTTGAGTGGGGAGGAGGCTAGTTATATGAATAAAAAGACAAAGTGGAAGAACAGGAAAGAAAGGTTGAAAGGAAGCGTCTTTTGTTTCACTGGGGTCTCAGTGTTTTCACAAGTTACCCTCAGCAAAACCTCGGTGACCTCCCCCACCCCCACCCAACACGCTCTTGCTTCCTGGATTCCAGAAGTCTCTTCTATCGATGAAGACGTATTTCTGAGGTTATAATGACAATAGTTTTCTATGGCAGACGCTGTTAGTTATCTGGTAAACAGCTGTTACATCCCTTTCGTTACTTGAACATAATCTCATTTTAAATTATCCTCTAGAACGTGGCAATGTTATTCAGGTCAGGATGGGCCTTACAGGGGCCCCGGATCCAGGATAGAGAATCTCATTCCCTGCCCCTAGGGGTTGGTTTATGAATAGTCATGTGACACACTTTTGGCCAATAGATGAGAAGGGAAATCTGGTGGGGCTCTTACAGGAAATTGTCCTTTGTTTGAAAGAAATAGCGCAAACCCCTTTCTTTTTCAGCTTCTGATGTGCATGCGTGAGGAGATGATGTCTGGAACTATAGCAGCCTTTTAGGGACTATGAGAGGACCCCACCCAAGAAGATAAGCCAACACACTGAGGGTAGTAAAAAAAGAAAAAACAAAATTAATCTGATTATTTGATTTTGTTTAACCTCTGCAATTTTTATTTTTTAATTGGAGTTTCACTGTCACTGAGGCTGGAATACAGTGGGATGCTCACAGCCACCACAGCCTGCTGGGCTCAGGCAATTCTTCTGCCTCAGCCTTCCAAGTAGCTGGAACTACAGGCTCACGTCACCACTCTTGGCTAATTTTTTTTTGCATTTATTGTAGAGACGAGGTCTTGCCAAGTTACCCAGGCTGGTCTCAAATTCCTGGGCTCAAGCAGTCCTCTTGCCTCGGCCTCCCAGAGGGCTGGGATTATAGGTTTGAGCCACCGCGACCAGCCTAACCTCTGTATTAATTAACTCCAGAAATATTCCCATTCTGAAATTATTAACTTATTATTATTCACCAGACTGATCACAACAAAAAAGAGATTATCTGCCTTTAGGACTAGGGTAGGAAATATACAAGATGAGCTTGGAACATCTTGAACCAGAAAATAAAGAAGTGCTTTTAAAAACAAACAAACATTGCTATGTGATTAAGCAAGTATAGTAAAATGTTAATGTTATGTGAGTGCTCACTGTAAAATTATTTCAGTTTTGCTGTATGTTTGACAATTTTCACAACAAAATGTTGTGATAAACCAGAGTGGATATCAACAGATGAAATATGTGCTTTTTAAAGTGAAATATTTTCCTATACCTCACAAACGAACAACAAAAACAACAACAAAAAAAACACCCTATAATGATGGGGAGGTATTAAAGGGACACAGGAGTCAGTTGAAAAAGCTCCCAATGACCAAAGTTAGAACCACTGAAGCAACAAAATGATAAAAGTCAGAGTCTTACTCTGTCATGGCTGAAGTACAGGAGCATGCTGTTGGCTCGCCACAGCTTCGATCTGCTGGGCTCAGATGATCCTTCAACTTTAGTCTTCCAGGTAGCTGGAACTACAGGCACACTCCACCATGCCTGGCTCATTTTTTGATTGATTGTAGAGACGAGATCTTGCCAAGTTGCCCAGGCAATCCTCTCACCTCTACCTCCCAAAGTGCTGGGATTACAGGCGTGAGCCACCATGCCCGGCAACAAAATTATTAAAGTGGTGTTGGATTATAACCACAAGTATAAAATACTCATAAATATCCATGAGTCCATGCTGATGTGAATAAATAACTGAATAGAAAAACAAATGAGGAAGAATAGAAAAATCTCCTGTGCAGAATAATTTCAAATAATTAACGTAGAGACTTTGTGCTCCTGAGGTGAAACATAACTCCCCGCCCTTAAAGTGTGGACTGCACATAATGACTTTCTTTCATCAGATGCACTGCAGAATGAGAGGAGAAAAGGGCAATGTTGCAGTGGAGGAGGCTGACAAACACTACCTTGGTTGATGATCAAGGTCAAACATCAACAGCAACAACTCAGGTTGGTATTGTGTACCTCTGACATATTGTGATGATAATGGCACTTTGTCTTGTCTGGTCTTCCCCTGGTTCATAACCCTGTCTAATCATGAGGCAAACATCAGACAAGCCCCCACTGAGTTACAGTCCATAAAATTCCTTATCAGTATTCCTTAAAACTATCAAGGTTCTCTAAAACAAGGAAAATCTGAGAAACTTTCATAGCCAAGAGGCACCCAAAGAGAAATGATGACTAACAGTCATGTGGTATTCTAGATGGGACTCTGGAGAAGAAAAAGGACATAAGGTTAAAAATAAAGACAATATGAATAAAGTGTGGAATTTAACGAATGATACGCATCATTATTAGTTTGTTAATTGCGACAAATTTGCCATACTAAGGTAAGACGCTAATGATAAGGGAAAGTGGCTGGGTGCAGTGGTTCATACCTGTAATCTCAGCATTTTGGGAGGCTGTGGTAGGAGCATTGCTTGAAACCAGGAGTTCAAGAACAGCCTGGGTGAAAATAGGGGGACTCCATCTCTTTAAAATAATAAAATAATAATAACAGGAGGAAATAGGTGTGGAGTTTATGGGAATTTTTTGTACTATTTTCATACATTTTTTGTAAATCTAGAAACTATTTTAAAATTAAACATTTGTTTTAAAAAAGGAGACACAATATCAAGAATAAAAGGTCCAGTCACTACAGAGTCTACAGATGTTAAAAGGACAATGTTATTATTATTATTATTATTATTTTTAGGGAGAATGTTATTAACAACTTTATGCCAATATATTTGATAACTTAGATGTAAAGGACAAAGTTGTTAAAAGACACAAAGATCACCCAGGAATAAATGAGTCACTTAAAATTTCCCGTATCTATTAACGACATTTAATAACTAGCCATAATTTTTTTGACAAAGAAAATTAGAGGCTCAGTAGCTCCCCTGGGAAATTCTATGAACATTTAAGGACAAAATCAAGCCAATTCTACACAAAATTTTCCCTAAAATTGAAGAGAAATGGATATTTTCAACTGTATTAGTCTGTTTAGTGCTGCTGTAAAAGAATAATTGGGCTGGGTAATTTATAAAGAAAAGAGGTTTATTTGGCTCATGATTCTGCTTGCTGGAAGACTGGGCATCTGTTGGAAGCCTCAGACTGCTTCCACTATTGATGGAAATGGGAAGAGGAAGCTGGCATGTGCAGAGACCATGTGGCAAGAAAGGCAGCAAGAAGGAGAGGAGGAAGGAGCCAGGGTCTCTCTCTTAAACAACCAACTCTGTGCGAACTCATAAAGCAAAAGTTTACTCATTACTATGAGGATGGCACCAAGCCATTAACGAGGATCTGCCCCCGTGATCCAAACACTTTCCTGCCTCCAACATTGGGGATCAAATTTTAGCATGATATTTGGAAGAGCCCATAACACCAACACATGCTATGAGGACAGCACCACTCACATATCAAAGCTAGGAAAAGATATTGTAAGAAAAGAAAAGGCCAGTATGCCTCACAAGTCTGAATGCAACTCTGCTTAACAAAATTTTAGCAAACTGAATGGCACAATATATAAAATTTATAACACGTCATGCTGAAATGGGGTTTGTATTTGAATACAGATTTCGTTTAACATTTGAACATTGATCAGTGTCATTTATATGAACAAATATCTAGCAAACTATATTTGTATTAGTAATAAAACAATAATTCATGTGAACAGAATTCATATGAACAAAATGGATAAAAAAGAAAACCATATAGTCATCTTGGTCAATGCAGAAAAAGCATTTGCAAAATTCAACACCCACTTCTGATTTTTAAAAAATCGTCTCAGCAACTTAGAAATAGAAAATATTAAACCCATTGCTACAACAAATACACAAATGGAAAAGAGACAGGAGGCAAGGGGTCAACACTACAGAAAACCTCCAATCTTCAATGTCAAACAATAAGCAAGCAAGCAAGAAACAAAGGATATGCAAAACAACCAGGAAATAATTAATCCAATGATAGGAACACATCTTCACCTATCATTAACAAACTTGAATATAAACAGATTAAATTCCCCAATTGAAAGGATAGACTTTTTGAATGGATAAAAAACAAAATTATCCAACTTTATGCGGCCTACAAGAAATCATTTCATCTGTAAAAACACATATGGATTGAAAGTGAAGTATTAGAAAGAGCTATTTCACACAAAGCCAAAAGTGAGTAGGAATAGCTATACTTACAAGGTAGGACCTCCCCTCCTAAAACTGGGTTTCCCTTTCGGAGAGCAGGCCCCTTGTAGTATTATAGGCCTCCCCTGCTAGGTATGTGTTCTAGGAACCCATCAGTATCAGTGAACCAGCTAGCACTGTTGTGAAGAACTGTGTTCAGTTTTAGTGAATTTTTTTTTTTTTTTGAGTTGGAGTCTCACTCTGTCGCCCAGACTGGAGCGCAGTGGCTGCTCCCAGCCACCGCAGCCTCGACCTGCTGGGCTCCGGCGATCCTTCCGCCTCGGCCTTCCGAGTAGCCGGAGTTACAGGCATGCGCTACCACGTCCGGCTGATTTTTTTGATTTATTGTAGAGACGAGGTCTCGCTGCCCAGGCGGGTCTCGAACCCGTGGGCTTAGGCAATCCACTCACCTCAGCCTCCCAAAGGCGTGGGATTACAGGCTGAGCCACCGAGCCCGGCTTAGTGATTTTTTTTTTTGGAGAGTCTTTTTTTTTTTTTTTGAGTTGGAGTCTCACTGCGTTGCCCAGGCTGGAGTGCAGTGGCATGCTCCCGGCCAGTGCAGCCTCGACCTGCTGGGCTCCGGCGATCCTTCTGCTTCAGCCTTCCAAGTAGTAGGAATTACAGGCATGCGCTACCACGCCCTGCTGATTTTTTGATTTATTGTAGAGATGAGGTCTCGCTGCCCAGGCGGGTCTCGAACCCGTGGGTTCAGGCAATCCACCCACCTCAGCCTCCCAAAGGGACGGGATTACAGGCTGAGCCACTGAGTCTGGCCTTTTGGAGATTCTTTAAACGGGTTTTCCTATTTCATGATGGGTGATTCACGAGCACATCTTGATAGGTGTATTTCATGCATCAAACGGAGAGTACTTTGAAGGTGACTGAAGTTGGAACATGTAAGAATAAATACACAATTATTTATCAATAAATTCTGGGTTTTCTTTTTTTGTTCCCACTCGTATATCAACTAAAACAGACTTTAAGTTTAAAAGTGTTAAAGAGACAGTGAAAGTAATTACATAATGATAAAGGGAACAACAATTCAGTAAGAGAATATCACAGTTCTAAATATATATGCACCAAACACTGGAGCACCCGATATATGAAGCAAATGTTATTAGCTCTAAGGGGAAATATAGGGTCTAGTTGGGAACTTTAACACCTCATTCTCCATATTTGGCAGATTATTTAGACACAAAATCAACAAAGAAACATTGGATTTAAACAGCATTTTAGACTAAATAGGCCTAACACACATTTATAGAACATGTTAGCCATAGATGCAGAATATACATTCTTCTCATGGTACATGGAGCAAACTCCAGGACAGACCATATGTTAGGCCACAAAACATGTCTCAACAAATTTTTAAAAGTTGAAATTATATTTCAAACCACAATAGAATAAAACTAGAAATCAATTAACATAAGGAACTTTGGAAACAAAAATATGGAAATTAAACCACATGCTTCTGAATGATAAATTGAGTCAATGAAGAAATTAAGGAGATAAAAAATTTTCTTGAAACAAGTGAAAATAGCAACACAGTGTACAAAAACTAAAGGGACGCAGCAAAATCAGTGCTAAGAGGGAGGTTTATAGCAATAAGTGTCTAGAAAGTAGAAAGAAAGTAGAAATGGTCAGGCATGGTTGCTCATGCTTATAATCCCCATGCTTTGGGGGGCTGAGATGGGAGGATTGTTTGAGGCCATAAGTTCAATATCAGCCTGGATAACATAATGAGAACCTGTCTCTACACAAAAAAGTAGAATGATTTTAAATAAGCAACATAATGAGGCATCTCAAAGAAATGGAAAAGCAAGAACAAATTAACCTACAATTAGATAGAGGGAAAGGAATAATTAAAACTAGAGCAGAAAGAAACAAAATAGAGACCAAAAACACAAAAGATTGACTAAATGAAAAATTATTTTTGTAAAAAAGTGTAATCAAAATAGATAAACCACTTGCTAGTCTAATCAACAAAAAAAGAGAAGACTCATGAAATCAAAGATGAAAAATGAATCATGACAACTTATCTCACAGAAATACATAGGACCATTAGAGACTATTATGAGCAACTATATGCCAGCAGATTGGAAAACCTAGAGGAAAGGGATAAATTCCTTGACACATACAAGCTATCAAGATTGAACCAGGAAGAAATAGAAAACCTGAATAAATCAATAGCAAATAATGATATTGAATTGGGCTTTCTCCCAGCAAAAGAAAGCCCAAGACCAAATGACTTTACTGCTGAATTCTACCAAACTTAATAAAAATAACTAACACCGATTATTATCAAACTATTAATAAAAATAGAAGAAAATTCTTCCTAACTTATTCTATGAGGCCAGCATTAATTACCCTGCAAAAACCAGACAAGGACACAACAACAGCAGCAAAGAAAACTACAGGTCAATATCCCCAATGAACATAGACATAAACATCCTCAACAAAATGCTAGCAAACCAAATTCAACAACACATCAAAAAAAATAATATGCCATAATTAAGTGGGGTTTACCCTGGGATGAAAGGATGGTTCAATAAATACCACTCAATAAATGTGATACATCACATCAACAGAATGAAGGGACAAAAAGCATGTGATCATTTCAATAGATGCAGAAAACAACATTTGAAGTTCAACATCCCTTCATGATAAAACTCAACAAATTAGATATAGAAGAAACATACCTCAACATAATAAAGACTATATATGATAAACTCACAGCTAACATCATACTGAATGGGGAAAAGTTGAAAGTTTTTCCTTGGAGAATTGGAACAAGACAAGAATGCCCACTTTCACCATTCTTATTTAACACAGTACTGGGAGTCCTAGTTAGAGCAATCAGGCAGGATAATGAAATAAAAGGAATCCAAATGGAAAAGTGGAGGTTGAATTGTTCCTCTTTGCAGGTAAAATAATCTTTTATATAGAAAAACCTAAAAACTTCACCAAAAAGCTTTTAGAACTGATAAACATATTCAATAAAGTAGCAGCATAGAAAATGAGCACATAAAGATCAGTAGCATTTCTACACATCAACAACCAACTAGCTAAAAAAGAAATCAAGAAGGCAATTCCATTTACAATAGCTACAAAAAATTAAAATATCTAGGAATAAATTTAACCAAGGAGGCGAAAGAACTCTACAATGAAAACTATGAAACACTGATGAAAGAAATTGGAGAGGATACAAACAAATAAAAAACACATCCCGTGCTCATGAATTGGAAGAATTAATATTGTTAAAATGACCATACTACCCAAAGCAATCTACAGAGTCAATGTGGTCCCTATTAAAATGCCAGTGACATTCTTCACAGAAACAGAAAAAACAATTTTCAAATTTGTGTGGAACCACAAAAGATCCTGAATATCCAAATAAATACTGAGCAAAAAAGAACAAAGCTGTAGGCATCACACTATCTGACTTCAAAATATACTACAAAGCTGTAGTAACCAAAAAAGCATGGTATTGGTACAAAAACAGACATTTAGACCAATAAATAAAACAAACCAGAGAACCTAGAAGTAAATTCACAGGTTTGCAGTCAACTGATTTTTGGTGAAGTTGCTAATAATAACATAGATTGGAGAAAGGGCCCTCTCTTCATTAAATGATTCTGGAAAGACTGAATATGTATGTGCAAAAGAATGAACCTAGACCCCACTATCTCTCAGAATATAAAAAATCAAATAAAAATGGATTAATAATTTAAATATAAGACCTGAAATTATAAAACTACTAGAAAAAACCATAGGGGAAATGCTTTGGGATATTATCTGGGCAAAAATGTTATAACTAAGACTTTAAAAACACAGACAAGAAAGACAAAAATAGACAAATGAAACTATATCAGACTAACAACTTTTGCATAGTAAAGGAAACAACCAGTAGAGTGAAGAGACAACCTGTTGAATGGGAAAAAATATTTGCAAAGTGTTCATCCAACAAGGGACTAATATCCAAAATACACAAGGACCTCAAAGAACTTAACAGAAAATAAAAATCATCTTTTTTTAAAAAAATGAACAAAGGATCTTTCTTAAAAGAAGACATACAAATGGTGAACAGGTATATGAAAAAAATGCTCAGCATCGCTAATCATTAGGAAAATGCAAATCAAGCCCACAATGAGATGTCATCCTTTTTGGAGTTGCTATTATCAAAAGACAGAAACAAAACAATTTTATAAAAAATATTTTTATAAAAAGAAATGGTGAGGATGCAGGGAAAAGAAAACTCTTATACACTGTTGGTGGGAATGTAAGTTAGTACAGCCATTATGGAAAACAGTATAGAGGTTTCTTAACATACTACAAACGGAACTGTCATACAATTTAGCAGTCCCACTACTGGATAGTTATCCAAAGGAAAGGGAATCAGTATATCAAAGGGATACCTTCACCCTCATGCTTATTACGACACTATTCACAATATTCAAGGTATGGAATCAATCCAAGAGTCCTCAGCAGATAAATGAATAAAGAAAATACTGTATATATACCTCACGGAATATGATTCAGACATAAAAATAAAGGAAATTCTCTCATTTAAAGCAACATGGATAGAACTGGAAGTCATTATGTTAAGTGAAACAAGCCAGACACAGAAAAACAAATATTTCATGTTCTCACTCATATGTGGGAGCCAAAAAAGTTGATCCCATGGAAGTAGGGAGTAGAATGATGGTTACCAGAGACTGGGAAAGATTGAGGGTGGAGGATGCAAAGAACTGGTTAATGAGTACAAACATACAGTTAGATAGAATAAATTAGTTCTGTTGTTTGATAGCACAGTAGGGTGACTATAGTTGACAATAATTTATTGTATATTTTAAAATAGCTAGAAGAGAAGAGTTGAAATGTTCCCATAACAAAGAAATGATAAATGGTTGAGGTGATGAGTATCCTAAATGCTCTGATTTGATCATTGCATATTGTATGCATATATCAAAATAGTACATGCACCCCAGAGATATGTACAATTACTATGTATCAATGAAATGTTGAACTACTATATGATCTAGTAATCCCACTTCTGGGTAAGTATCCAAAATACATGAAATCAGTATGTTGAAGAGATATCTGCACTCCTATGTTTGTTGCAGCATTATTCATAATTGCCAAGCTATTGAATCAACTTAAGTGTCCACTGATGGATGAATGGAGAAAGATGTGGTATATACACAGTGAAATATTATTCAGCCTTAAAAAAGAAGGAAGTCTTCTTATTTGCAACAATATGGATGGACCTGGAGAACATTATGCTAAGTAAAATAAACCAGGTGCAGAAAGACAAATACTGCATGATCTCATTTATATGTGGAATATAAAAAGTTGGACACATAGAAGCAGAAGATAGAATGGTAGTGGCCAGAAGCTGGGCAGAAGTTGGGGGTGGGGAATGGGGAGATGTTGATCAAAGGCTACAAAGTTTCCATTAGACAATATGAATAAGTTTGGAGAGCTATTGTACAGCAGGGAGACTATAGTTAATAATAATGTATTGTATACTTGAAAATTCCCATGAAAGTAGATCTTAGCTGTTCTTACCAGAAAAAAATGATAAGCATGTGAGGGAATAAATATGTTACTTAGCTTGATTTAATCATTTCACAAGGTGTACATATATAAAAACATCAAGTTATACACTGTAAATATATATAGTTTTATATGTCAGTCATTCCTAGATAGGAATATAGAAACTAGAACTACTATGTGAGGTTAGAAAGATTGCAGGATGTAAGGTCAATAGCATTTCTGCATACTAATAACAAACAAATTGGACACAGAAACTTTATGCGCCTTTGGGAGGCTGAGGTGAGTGGATTGCCTGAGCCCGCGGGTTCGAGACCCGCCTGGGCAACTTGGCGAGACCTCATCTCTACAGTAAGTCAAAAATAAGCCGGGCGTGGTAGCGTGCGCCTGTAATTCCAGCTACTTGGAAAGCTGAGGCGGAAGGATCGCCGGAGCCCAGCAGGTCGAGGCTGCGGTGGCCGGGAGCGGCCACTGCACTCCAGTCTGGGCGACAGAGTGAGACTCCAACTCAAAAACAAAACAAAACAAAAAACCCACCATTTACAATATCATAAAAAATATGAACTACTTTGAGATAACTATGTGAAAGACCTGTCACTGATTAAATAAAATTGCCAGAATAAAATTTAAAAGACTTAATAAATAAGCGTGGAGATATACCATGTTTTTGGATTGGAAGATTCAGTGGTGTTAGAATGTTAATCATCTTCAAGTTAGTCTATAGTTTCTGTGCAACTTTGATCAAAATTTTAGCAGGTGTTTTGGGGGTAAAAACTGATAAACTTCTTTTAAAATTCATATGAGAATGCAAAGAACCCAGAATAACGAATTTAAAATAGAGCAAATTTGGAGGATTTTCACCACCTGACTTCAAACTTATAAAATTTCAGTAATAAAGAGACAGCGTAGCATTAGCCCAAAGATAGGCAAATAGTTAAATAGAAAAGACTGGCAAGTCCAGAAATACACTACATGCATATATAGATAACTGATTTTTGACAAAGGTACAAGAGCAATTTAGTGGAGAAAGGATAGCCTTTTCAGCAGATGATGCCTGCAAAAATATTAAGTTCAATCAATATCGCATAGCATGTACAAAAATAACTCGAAGTGGGTCATGGACCTCAATATGAAAAGTTAAATGATAAAACTTTTAGATTCAAGCACAAGAGAAAATCTTTGTGACACTGAGTTAAACAAAAACTTGTTAGCTACAACACCAAAAGCATCATCCATAAAAGAAAAAAAGTTAAATTGGACTGCATCAAAATTAAGAACTTTTGCTGTTTTGAAGTAAGAGGATGAAAAGACAAGCCAGGGCAGGAAGCTAATATTTTCAAATCACGTATCTGAAAAAGGACTTGTATAAGAAATATGTAAAGAATATTCAATACTCAATAATGAGAAAAAAAACAAGGATATTTTCAAAATGGGCAAACGATTTGAACAAACATTTCATCCAATAAGACATATGGATATATGAATAAGCATATGAAAAATGCTCAACATCATAGTCATTAGGGAAATGCACATTCAAACCACAATGGGATATCATTACATACTTATTACAATGACTAAAATGAAAAAGACTGGCCATGCCAGGTGTTCAGGTTATGGATCAAATGAAGCTTTCATACACTGCTGGTGGAAATGTAAAATGGTACAACTACTTTGGAAAACCATCTGGCGGATTCTTAAAAGTTAAAAATATCTCCAGCATGCAACCCAACCATTCCATCCTTATGCATTTACTCAAAAGAAATGAAAGCATATGTCCATACAAAGACTTGAATGTGAATGTTCATGTCAGCTGTATTTGTAATTGCCCCAAACTCAATGGAAATGTCCATGAACAGGTAAGTATAGAATAAACAAATTGTGGTATGGTCAAACGATGGAATATTACTGCATAAAAAGAAAAGGACTGTTGAGTTGATGCATGCAGCAACATGAATGAATCTCCAAATAACTATGTGAGTGGTAGAAACCAGCCAAAATAATATGTACTGTATGATTCTCATTTTTATAAAATTCTAGAAGAGCAAATTAACCTGTAGTGATGAAAAGTTGTTTAATGGGTTGGGGCCTATGGAGCGAAAGGAAAGAAGGAGCATAAGGACACTTTTGGAGGTGATAAATATGTTCATTATCCATTATTGATCGAGGTGCTGTTTTCATATATGGATATGTATGTTAACACATCAAATTACATACTCCAAAGATATACAGTGTATTGTATATCAGTTATAACCCAATCAATTCTATCCTTAGGAAATAATCACAGAGACCACAAAAATGTGTTTATAAGGATGGTCATTGCAGAAATATTTACAGTAGCACAAGAAAATCAGAGGCAATTAAATGTTCAGTAACAGAAAGATGTAAAGTGTTCTACTATATTATAAAAATAAGTATTACCTATTTATATAATGTGAGATTTGTGATGAACTTTTATTGACACAAGAAAAGGCACACTATGTTACTGAAGAAAAGCAGGATATACTTGAAGTATAATCCCAATTTAACTAGCTTCTCCCCCTCACACCCACTTGTAGATAAAATTCTTGAAGAAGAAGTACAGATTGCCTATGGGTAGTAATATTATGGGTGGTTTTTGTATTCTTATTTATTCTTTTACCCCCTATATTTTCCTTTTTTTTTTACAACAACCACAGTGAACATTTTTACCCAGGAAACAACACTTTTTTGTTTTCTTAAGACAAAGAATGACTCAGATTAGTGAAAATATTGCTTCCTAAACCATCCACTACTGGATGTTCGCTCCTGGATGCTGTTGGCATGATGTCTACACGCTTGTGTGTGATAGGTTCTATTTTTGGTCACCGTGATTTGTTCTCTCTCTTTAGGTGGAGTATATCACCAAACATGGTCACAAGACTTGCTTTAGCTAACAGAATGTGAGCAAACACCACGGAGTCCCCACTGGAGCAGAAGCTTCAGATGCAGTTGCGTGGTTTGACTTGGTCCCTCGTGCTCCTGTGAGAGGATGGTATGGCATGCTCTCAGAATTGTTAACTTAAAAAATCACACAATGTATACATTTAGCAAAGGAAAGCTTTATGTTTTATGAAGGGCTACATCCTGCAATCTGGCCATTCTGATAGGCTGGTAAGAGTAGTCATGGCTGCCGGGCTCGGTGGCTCAGCCTGTAATCCCGCGCCTTTGGGAGGCTGAGGTGAGTGGATTGCCTGAGCCCGCGGGTTCGAGACCTGCCTGGGCAGCGAGACCTCATCTCTACAATAAATCAAAAAATCAGCCAGGTGTGGTAGCGCGTGCCTGTAATTCTGGCTACTTGGATGGCTGAGGCGGAAGGATCACCGGAGCCTAGCAGGTCGAGGCTGCGGTGGCCGGGAGCGGCCACTGCACTCCAGTCTGGGAGACAGAGTGAGACTTCAACTCAAAAAAAAAAAACCAAAAAAACCCCAAAAAAACCAAGAGTAGTCATGGCTGAAACCCTTAGCAGTCACTTTGAGGGAGGGAGGGGTGAGACAGGAATTTTAGTTGACTGGTTGGCCCAGTGTACATATTCAATAAGATATAGAGGAGCTATGAATATTCATGATAGGGGGTTGTGCGCATGCCACCCATGTTCACTTTGGGATGGAGACTTAACATTTGAATGTATTACAGTTAGGCCCTACAGATCAAAAAGTGAAGGAGGGACACAAAGTCACTCAAAAGAACAGCCTCTGTAAACCCTCCAGAACCAACCATGTTTGATGGTCACTTGTCAGGAGAAAGTGGCGGAAATCAATCTCCTGTCCAATCAAAGCTGTAGCTATGGCTTGTGGAACAGAGGGTCAGTTAGTGTCTGGTGGTGGATGGGCTGCAATTTTGTAATATTGTCCATCTTGAGGTCAGTGCTTGTTTAGTTGCTAGAGAAAAAGAAAAACCTTGTGTCAGTTCGAACATAGTGTATTCTTTAAGCTTAGGAGTGTGTGACTTATCCCTTGCCTGGCATGGCATAGGGCCTGTTTATAGTTTGGTATCTTATTGCCACAAAGAGTCTGTTCTGTCAGTCCTATGATCTCTATTTTAGGATTAATGCTGGTCAGTGTTGTGTTTAAAACGCCAAAGGGAGGGGGCATAAAGAGTTGTGTCTGACCTCCTGTCCAGTCAGTCATGGCTGAGAACTCAGTTTTCCAGGTTTCTCTGGGGTCCCCTTAGCCAAGAAAGTTCAGTTGGTTGGGGGGGCTTAAGATTTTATTTTTAGTTCACAGAATGAAAGTGTTGTCTCTTCATATGGGAGCCCAGAGTGAGAAGACAAGTGGAGCAGACCTGAAGCTATTCCATGACCTGGGGCAAAGCCACAGCTGATGTGCAGCCTTCATGTAACAAAAGTAAGAGATCAAGGTTTGATGGAGGCCTCTGAGATTTTGGGGATTGCTCGTTACACAGCAAAAACAGACCAAAACATTTTGTCTATTATAGAGGATCAACTCTCATAGGGCACAGCATAGCAGTGTGTTTATTGGAAGATCTTGGATCAAGGCCAAGAGCCTTTTACACCCTAGATTTCACATCATGGGGTAGAGGTAGACAACGGGATTTGAGGACTTAGGGTTGGTGTTCAAATCTTCTGAGAGATGCCTCTACAAAGCACTGTCATGGGAGAAGGCAAGAGAGAACTTTGGAAATGTGGTGGTGGGATGAGAGAATGGGGTGACATGGTAGAGATGAAAAGAAGTAGGGAGGGAAGGAATAGTGCAAGTCTGCATGTGGTATGGAGCAGACAAAAGATGGAGAAGAAAAGAAGAGGCAGAAGAAAGGAGGTCCAACGAGATGAAAAGTGGTGGAGAAATGCTTTTCATCTCAGTCACCACAGCTGTCCTTTCTATTCTTAAAAATGATGCTGGCTGGGCTCAGTGGCTCAGCCTGTAATCCCAGCATTTTGGGAGGCCAAGGCGAGTGGATTACCTGAGCCCGCAGGTTCGAGACCAGCTCCAGCAACTTGGCAAGACCTTGTCTCTACAATAAATAAATAAAAAATTAGCCAGGCGTGGTAGTGCACGCCTATAGTTCTGGTTACTTGGAAGGCTGTGGCGGAAGGATCACCAGAGCCCAGCAGGTCGATGCTGGGGTGGCCGTGAGCGTGCCACTGCACTCCAGCCTGGGCGACAGAGTGAGACTCCAACCCCCCCCCAAAATGATGTTGATAGTATTTCTTCCTTAAATGCACCTCTCGCCTTAGCCAGAAAGTGAAGATTTACCCCAATGTGGGTTTTGATGAGAGTGACTGCAGCCCCAGCTGCTCAGGGCATCATGTGGCCTGTGTTTTCTTCCTATCCGTCCAAGGGCTTCCTTTTAGTTGTACATGGCTTTTTCTGGGGACTTGGCTTGGAATTTTCCTTTTTTTCTAACCTGGAGGTTTCCAACACTCGGGTCTCCTTTTTACTTGTCTGTGTACATAATTTCTTGCACGGAATATACTAGCATCTTCAGTTTTGTACATAGCACCTTCCTTTCTTCCCTGGAGAGTGGATAATTTGATGTCGTCAACCCAAGACACTTCACTGAACATTGAGATGTAGGTGGCAATAATTTAAATTCATATCTAATAACCAGCTTGCCTTTTTAAATATATACTTTATAGACTTTTTTTCAAAGAAAAAAATCTAATTATGCACAAGAAAAATTCACTTAGAATTAATTCACTGGGAATTAAATGGAAAAAAAAGGTAAGGATGTTAACAATTCTTTAAAAAATAATTCAAATTAGAAACACTAATTATAGGAGCTCCTTTATATAACATGAAACAGTTCTCTGAGGCAGGGGAAGAAGACAGGCTATAAAGCAAACTCTCAGAGAACAAAGTTTCTGATTTATGGGGAATTTGTGTGAATGTGGAATAAATTTCCTTTGAGGAGCTACTGCCCAGTTCTGCTGATCATCTGTCTGATTGTTTCTGGGGAGATCACAGGATATAGCATGACCGACATTTAATCAGAGGCTAACATTCACCATCTTGGATTTAGGAAGTCAGAAAGGAAGGAAGTCAAATGTACAGGTTACTTCTCCGATCTGAGCCTTCAGCTGGGGTCTTCCACACGATGTGGCTGCATCAACAGCCTCGTCACAGAACAGGAGCATGCAGTGAGTGATAAGGGTGAGATTTCTATTTGGAGGTGTCTCGCCCAAAGCTTTTGCTCTTTGCACTTTGTCAAGTTCCCCTGAGGGCAGGCAAAGATGGGATCAGAATCGGAGGGCCGTTTTTCTTTTTTCTTTGTCAAGGTCACATTTGTCAATTACCAGATGAAAAGGGTAAAGCCAAGGTGATGAACAGTGCTTTTTTGTGTCCCAGTTTTTGGCTTATGAAATCAAATGAACCCATCTCAGTATGTCATTTTGAAAAACAGAATAGAATAGAAAATATCAGACTGCATTGGATACATGGATAAGGAGTGTTAAGGACAGAATTGTGTCCCCTTCCCTTCAATTTATATGTTGAAATCCTAACTTCCAGTAGCTCAGAATATGACTTTTTTTTGGAGATACGGCTTTTAAATGAGCTTAAGGTCAAATAAGGCTATTGGGGTAGACTCTAATCTATATAACTGATGTCCTTGTAAGAAGAGGAGATTGGACACAGACACAGAGGGAAGACCATGTGAGGACACAGAGAGAAGACGGCCATCTGCAAGCCAAGGAAAGAAGCCCCAGAGGAAACCAATCCTGCTCACACCTTGATCTCAGACTTCTGGCCTTCAGAACTGTGAGACAATAAATTTATATATTTTTTTCAAATAAGGAAATTTACTTTACTTTTATTTTTTTCTCTTTATTTTTATGTTGAGATGCAGGATACAAGTCAGGATTAGGTACATAAGTAGTCTATATGCAGGAGAAGTTTGGGCCTCCAACTGGTCCTCACTTCCTTTGGTTTAGGATTGGGTAATCTTTGTGATGCTATATGCCCTTCTTCCTCCCTCTCTCCTTCCCCTGGCAGTGTCCCAAAACTGCCAATCCCTCCCTTGTAGCATTGTGATAAATGTTCAGGACCCACTTATCAGTGAGAACACGTGGTATTCAGTTCTTTGTTTCTGTGATATTATTAGATCATTAAGTATGATGGACTCTAAATCCATCCAGTTTGCTGTGAAGTTCATAATTTTGTCTTTTTTTAATGGCTGTGTAATACTCCATCATGTATACGTACCACATTTTCTTTATCCAGTTCACTTATTGCCATCCAGTCTGTGATGCTTCACTATGGCAAAATATGTATTATTTTGTGGAATTTTTTTTAAATTGTAGAGATGAGGTCTCACCAAGTTGCCTGGGCTGGTCTTGAACCTGTGGGCTCAGGCAATCCATTTGCCTTGGTCTCCCAAAGTGCTGAGGTTACTGGTTGAGCCACCAAGCCCGACCCTATTTTGTGGAATTTAAATTTTGATTTTACACATATGCGCGCGTACACACACACACACACACGCATATAAATTCTTAAGATTTATCACCCCAAATAATTGAAAAATACCGGGTTGGAATGAGCCCACGGTGTTTTCATATCCAGGGAGCAGCCAGAGAGACCATCTGCACCCATCCAGGTGAGGACAGGAAGTAAACACTCACTGTCAGAGCAAACAGGCCACTTGGTTCTCCCTTGTAGAAAGAGACGCCCTTGGGTTGGCAGAGGGAACTTCCCTTTCTCATATGTGAAACGCAGAGTTTCAGGTTTCAACAGGGGGGAAAAAAGGTGAATTAGAGCAAGAGAACGATCTACAAGAGCAAAATTATTCATATTGATTTTATTAAAGGGAGCAACTTAGCCGGCACGGTGGCTTACACCTGTAATCCCAGCACTTTGGGATGTCGAGACGAGAGGATTGCCTGAGTCCAGGGGTTAGAGACCAGCCTGAGCAACTTGGTGAGACCTTGTCTCTATAATAAATAAAAAAATTAGCCGGGTATGGTGGTGCACACCTGTGGTTCCAGCTACTTGGAAGGCTGAGGCAGAAGGATCCTGAGCCCAGCTGGTTGAGGCTGCAGAGGCCATGAAAGTGACAGAGTGAGACTCCTACTCAAGAAAAAAACAAGGGAGCGACTTATTACACCTTGAGCTCAGCCATCTGGAATTCACCCAGGAGCCTAGAAGAAAGCAAGAAAGTTTACAAGTCGGACCCTCAATGTCATAAAATCCATGCCCTGAAGTTTACATGCTTTATTCACAGAAAAGCTCTTCTGGCTTTCATTCAGTCTTTTTACTCTTATGTTAGATGCAAATAGTTTAAAAAGAGGGTTTAAAAAAAACTTTTAAGCATTTTATTTTTTTAAACTTTTAAGCATTTTAAAAAGCACTGTATTTGTTGACCCAAAAGTTCCATCTAATTTAGTTCCATATAATTCTTGGTGATGAGGTAAATGTTGCAGGATGCCTACAAACTACATTCCTCAGAGTCATTTGGCTTTCTCCTTATTCTCTAGTCAAAAATGATATCCTTTTGGTGTACCCATGCAGATTTCTGCTCTGTTGGTGAGATCATTTATGTTTGCACGTGTCTGAGCAGAATAGACCCACAAACTTGTAGGAGAAGTTTGCAACTGGGGTCTGCTCAGAAGGAGGAGAAAGTACTGGAACTTTCATGGCCTCTCTTGGAGCAAATGTGACTGACAGCAACAACAAACAACATTCAGTCACATTTTCGTGACCTGTTGGGTAAGCCTAATGACCCCACCCCTTTCCCACGTTTGGAACAGAATTCTCGCAAGAGCTTTGCAAGCATCCATATGTTTAATTCCTTGCAGTGTTGTGAAATTTATACCTTTGAATCAAGTACATGAAGCTCTTAGTCCTTGAGTACGACATTTACCAGTGTTAATTTGTTCTCTTTTTCCCCCTAGAAAGAGGGAGAAAAATCCTAAATGGTGAAGATAAGTAGCACCAGGCTTTTAACGGGGACTTTGACTAAGGGCCTTCCAGAACGATCAACCAGAATTCTGCCATTCTAATTCAACATATTTGACACAAACCTAGCAGTCTGACTCCCCAGTTCACAGCAGACTAGAAACGGCAAATTGGAAAGATGAGTGTGCTGACAAGAACAAAAATGACAGCTGCTGGAATAATAAGAAAAGTGACAACCACGATATCAGGGCTGGACTTAACAACCTGAAAATCTAGCTCCTGGGACCATTTAGTGAAGGAACAACCTGCTCTATTTATAGACCCTGAGGGCACTGTGGTGTTTCAGACCTGAATAGTACTACTGAGTAATCAAGAAGACAAACTACAACACCATTAAGCAATGACAGACTCTGACGGAATTTTAGTTGGGCTCCTCCAAGCCCTCTTCTTGTTAGGCTTTGACCTTGGCCATCATTCTTGCCAGGGCTGCCTAGTCCTATTGTAGCAAGAATCCTGCTAAGACAGTTTAGATGGGATCCCCCAACCTTGATCACTCCAGCCTGCCTTCAGCAAGCATCCTTTTAAATCAGTTTAGCAAGATGTCTCCTCTTGGTAATTTTCCCTCCACTGACCCCCTCCCTCTGCTAGTTTTGGCTATCAATCCTCAGCTGTCTTTGTTGTATTTGGAGTTGAGGCTAATCTCCTTCCCTGCTGTGGTAGTCTTGACATCAGTTGCAATAGTCTTGAATAGGACTGAATAGTCTTTGTTACCATTTGAACAAGTGTCAGAATGATTTTTTCTTCAATAGTAATCAAGAAAACAAACTCATCACAGCAGCTTGAATTTTGACGCTTCAGCTGTTTTTTATCCTGGTCCCAGGAAATTTAGGCACTAGCTCCTACTAATTTTCCTCTGGATAGTGCAAATCTGAGTGAGGAGCTAAGATAATTACTATTTCGACCTGGTTTTCCACAAAGGCAGGGGAATGTAGGTTGTTGACAGCAGTCTTCTGCTGAACCCCGGTTCACAGCTACTTGGCTTGTGTCTTGTCCTGGTGTAGGGATGTGTCCCCAGGGAAAGGGACACATTTTTCTAATCTTTGCAGTTCATCCAACTATGCACCAGTGGGTCTCATCCTCCTGGGAGGGGGGTGTCACATTTAAACACTGATCAAAGCTGTGATTTGGAAAAATAGTCTGAATTCGGGTGGAAGGGATGGGCAAAACAGGGCAAGACATAAATTTGTCTAAACACATTCAGCATCAACTGTAACCAAAAGAAAAATACCATATCTGCAAGTCAGGTCACCTACCTGCCCAACCAGTGGTTCTCAAACCTTCTCAAACCAGAATCACCTGGTGGGGCAAGATTCCCAGGCTACTCCCCATCTGCAACTGGATTCAGTAGCACTGGACTGGGGCCCAGGGATCTGTGTTTTAAATTAAGAACAGATGTGATTTGGGGGCTCAAGTTTGGTTCTTGGACCACACTTTGGAATCACTATCTGGAAAGACTTCTGAATCCATTTAGGTCTATGAAAACACCTCAGTGGGCAGATTTTGATTGTCAAAGGTCAAACCTCTGTGTCTAGAGTCTGGAAGAAGAGCTGTGAGCAAAGATAGTACTGCGTTGTTACGTGTGATCAAGCAATAGGAATCTAGAATTTGCTAGAAGCTTCTTAAAGGTAGAGGCTTCTCACATGAGAGAGAAGATGTCCACTGATTTGGTAGGAGGCCAGTACCAAGGGAGAAGACAGGCTTAGCAAAGTTCCCAGTGGTGGGAGTGAAAAAGGAGCTTCTCAGAACCAAGATGTTGAATATTTGGGTTTAAGTTTCCTACTAGTATGAATTATAATCCCTTCTATTGCCCCAGAGTCCTCAGTAAATCTATTACACAGATTCATCATGGACCAACAGGCAGTGAGGTTGTGGGTCTGCAGAGAGACCCGCACAGAAATAGAACTGAGAGTCTTAGTTAAGCGTTAGGGAGTGGCAGGGAAGCTGGCTGTAGGAAACCCCAGTCAGTAGGGAAAGTGAAGAAACTTCCCTCTCCCCAGAGGCACTAAAGCAGTGATATCCTGCCTTTTTTGACCAAATACCTCCGTATGTAAAGAAAAGCATGGATACCCCACTCAATTGCGTAGAATTGATTGACTGATTTTTATCCCATGGTTTTTTTATCTGACAAAAGATCAGTTGAACAAAATCTGAGAAGTAACAATAACTATTACAAACTTTGACCTGATCTTAGACTTGTAGTATCTTGCTTTCCCTTCATGCTCCTCTTCTTTAATTATATGTGTTATGTAATTATACAGTTGACCCTTCAGCAACACAAAGTTTTGAGCTATGCCGGTCCAACTTACAAGATGTGGCAATTAAGTTCACAAACTCATTCCAGAAAAAGTGTTACATACCTCATTGCTGAATATCACTACAGTTACCTTGAAAGTACTCCCCTTGGGAAGTCATGCACTGATGCCAGAACCTAGTCTACCCATCAATGCAATTTTGAAACTTGTTTTCTGGAATGGCTACCAGAACTGTCGTTGTATCGTCCATAATGTCCTGAATGTCATCAAAATGTCTTCCTTTCAATATTTCCTTTATCTTTGGATAAAGAAAGAAGTCACTGGGGTCCAGATCAGGTGAATAGGGAGGGTGTTCCAATACAGTTATTTGTTTATTGGCTAAAAACTCTCTCACAGACAGTGTTGTGTGAGCTGGTGCATTGTGGAGATGCAAGAGCTCCTCTGGGACCATTTTCTGCACACACCTTTCTCACGCTAAGATTTTCAGTTAAGATTTTCCTGTTTCTTTATTAATGTTTATTTGGTCTTTCTATGCTTCCCATAGTCAGCCAATGATTTTTGACATGCAATTTGAAGAGTTTTTGCAACGTTTTCATCAGTTCTGCTCATTACAGGCCATCTTGACCTCTCTTCATTGGTGATGCTTTCTCTGTCCTCAGAAAAACGTTTAATCCATTTATACATTGCTGTTTTCTTCATGGCATGATCCCCATCAACTCGGACTAACATGTCCCTGATTTCACTTGCACTCTTGCTAAGTTAAACAAGAAATTTAATGTTTCAAGCTCTGACGTTCTCTCGATGGCACACAAAAACATGCAACAGCAATCATGAACGCCACTTGGCAAGACACCGCCACATGGTGACACAAACACAGCTGTGAGACACTGGTATACCAAGGTTATGAAACCTTACCGGGTTGTTCTTACAGTGCTGCAAACGTAAGTGACCAATGGCAAGTTCACAAACTTAATTGTTAGACTGTGTATATGTGAATTTTCTTCCACCTCTGCCACCCCAAGACAGCAAGGCCAACCCCTCCCCTTCCTCCTCCTCTTCAACCTACTCATCACGAAGAAGACTTTCATGATGATCAATTTCCACTTAATGAAGAATAAATATATTTTCTCTTCCTTATGACTTCTGTAACATTTTCTTTTTTCTAGCTGACTTTATTGTAAGAATACAGGGCACAATGCATATACCACACAAAATAGGTGTTAACTGACTGTTTATGTTATAGGCAGGCTTCTGGTCAACAGTAGGCTACTAGTAGCTAAGTTTTTGGGGACTCAAAAGTTATATGTGGATTTTTGACTGTTTGTCTATGTCAATTCCCTGACTCCCACATTGTTCAGTAGTCAACTATATAATTAAATTACACATATAACATACATGCGGACCCCCCCGCAGCTGGGATTTATTTATAAAAAATGGTGTATTATTACATGTTTAAACTTCAGTTACGTTCAAAGTATTTGCTGCAGTACACCTATTGAGATGCTTTTTCCACTGCTCAAAACAGTTTTTGAACTTGTTTTGATACTTTCTAGTGCATCTGCCATTTTTTTTGTTTCACCTTTTCCACATTGGCCAAACATTTCCTTTTGAGGACATTTTTTTTCATCCAGAGAAATAAAAAAAGCCAATCAGGGTGAGATCCGGTGAACAAGGAGGGTGGGGCATGGGGTCATGCCATTTTTGCTCAGAAACTGTGGACTCTCAGCAAGGTGTGGGCAGGTGCACCCATAAATCACCCATCATGAAATGAGCAAATGCATTGAAAGAATCTCAAAACAAAATTCACTGAAGCCAAGCGCAACCTCTTATGACAATGCTAACTGGCACACTGATGCCGATGGGTTCCTAGACCACTTACCCAGTGGGAGTAGCCTATCCTACAAGGGGCCTGCCCTCCCAAAGATAATTCTGATTTTTTTCAGGTCCTCCTAATATGTGCTACTATACAAACATATTATTGACATTACATAAAACATGTAAAGGTGGAGGGTAAACAAAGAAAAAGCTAGGGAACCAGTATAAAAGTTTCAATTTACTTTTGTACCCCAATGGACCGAGTTGAATAACCACTGAGCACATAGGTCCCCTTCTGAGAAGTCTGATCTTCTGACCCTTAAAAGTTGGGGAAGAACAAACCTGGATGCTACATAAATTGGTCCTCTTTAGTTAGCAGACATCTGGATGACAACCCACTCAATTTAAGAAGAAGAGTATGGAAAGAGAGCAAGACTCTATGCTCAGTTCAAAACATGGCACTTCTTAGATTTTGGTCCGTAGATCATCTGACAGAAGAAAAGCCCATGAGAAAAAAAATACCTGCTATAACCAATTGTGATCACTAAATAAAAGGAAAAAAAAAAAAAACCCAAAGCTTCCTCAGGGCAGCTTGGCTGCTGAGTGTGTAGTTCGGAGCTCTTGGTAAGGAATATCCTTGGGTTCTCATGGAGACAGTGAGAAGTCAAGAGAAGAGCCCACACCAAAAGATTGGATATCATACTTTTCACCAGGACCCTGGGTCCCAGTACTTGCTTTTATTATTTATACTGTGGTAAAATATATAACATAAAATTTGCCATTTTAACTAATTTAAATTGGTATTCAGTGCATTAAATCTGTGTCACTGTCACAGTATTTGGTTCCAAAATTTTTTCATCACTTCAAACAGAAACTTTGTATCCATTAAGCAGTAACTCCCCATTCCTTCTCATCCCAAACCCCAGTAACCTCTAAGCTACCGTCCATATCTATGAATTTGCTTACGGCAAGTTCCCTACATACGAAGGAGTTCCATTCTCAGAGCCTGTTTGTTACATCCAATTTGTTCGTAAATCCAACAAAGTTAGCCCAGGTATCCAACTAACACAATCGGCTGTATAGTACTGTTTTGTAATAGGTTTATGATACTTTTCACACAAATAATATATTAAAAATACACAGAAAGAGCAAAGAAGACATTTTAAATCTTACAGTATAGTAAGATTTTTAAAGAATAAAAAGCATGCCAGACACATGAACTAATTTACATATTGGACATGCAAATATACCTTCCCATCTCTGAAAGTTTGCAATTAAAAAAAAAGTTCACAACTTGAACTTGAGGATTTGTATGTAGGAGATTTACTATACTCTAGATATCTCAAATAAGTAGAATCATATAATGTCTGTCTTTTTGTGTCTGGCTTATTTAACTTAGCATAATGTTTTCAAGGTTCAGCTAAATTGTAGCATGAAGTCTGAAATTTATGGCTCAATAACACTTCATTGTATAGTTTTTCCATTCATCTGTTGATAGACACTTGGGTTGTTTCTACCTTTTGGCTATTGTGAATAATGCCACAATTACCACTGGTGTACAAGTATCACTTGAGTCCCTGTTTTCAATTTTTGGGGGGTAAGGAACAGAATTGCTGATCATGTGTTCAACTTTTTGAGGAACCATTAGACTATTTTCCACAAGGGCTGCACCATTTTACATTCCTGCCAGCAATATATAAGAGTTTCAATTTCCCCACATTCCCTATAACACTTGTTAATTTCCATTTTTTAAAAGTATAGTCATCCTATTAGGTGTGAAGTGGGATCTCATTGTAGTTTTAATTGGTGTTTTCCCAATGACTAATGATATTGGGTATTTTTTTCATGTGTGTATTGAACATTTGTGTATCTTACATTCTTTGGAGAAATGTCTGTTCAAGTCCTTTGCCCGTTTTGAGTTGTTTGTCTTTTTGTTGTTGAGTTATAGTAGTTCTTTATATTTTCTGGATAGTAAACCCTTATGAGATATAATTTGTGAATATTTCCTCCCATTCTGTAGGTTTCTTTTTACTTCCTTGATAATGTCCTTTGAAGAACAAATGTTTTTAATTTTGATCAATTCCAGTTTATCTGTACTTTCTTTTGTTGCTTGTGCTTTTGGTATCATATCTAATACTCCATTGCTGAATTCAAATTCATGGAAATTTATTCCTATATTTACTTTGAAGAGTTTTATGGTTTTAACTATTATATTGAAGTAATTGATCCATTTTGACTTAATTTTTTTTTATATGGGGCAAGGCAAGTGTCCAACTTCATTTATTTGCATGTGGAAATTCAGTTATCCAGCACCATTTGTTGTAGAGATTACTATTTTCTCATTGAATGATCTTGGCACCCTTGTCAAAAATCAATTGGACATATATACATGGATTCAATCCTATTCCATTGTATGTCTACCATTATGCCATTACCACATTGTATTAATTACTTTTGCTTTGTAGGAGTCTTAAAACTAGGAATAGAGTCCTCTGATTTTGTTCTTTTTAAAGGTTAAAAAAAATTTTTTTTAGCTATTCAGGGCTTCTTGAAATTTCATATGAATGTGAGAATTGGTTTTTCCATTTCTGCAAAAAATAATATTGGGATTTTGATAGGGACTGCACTGAACCTGCAGATCACTTTGGGTATAGCTCTTGTTTCTTTCTGGACTATTAAGCCTGTCAGGAAAGCTTCTCACCAGATTCCAGAGGGGCTAACCTTGAAACTCCTTAGCAAGAAGACTTAGCAACCGCTCAACACTGTGCATGGAGAGTTTGGAACAGTGAAACCAGTCAGACTATTTATCGCCTCTCTTTTCTCTCAGAGCTGGCTGCAAACATCATTCAAAACACCAACACATCTCTCTCTTGCATTTGTTCCAGTCTGGAGACCACACATTAGAACCCACTGTCTTAGTAGGTTGATGAATCAACATCCAGTTGAGGAAGTGAAATTGAACCAGCTGGGTGTTTTGAGGCTCAATTGGAAAACAGAAACTGAACTAACTCTTAACTTCCCAGAATCTTTTCCCCTTTTGTGAATTTATTTGATTACTTTTGCATGTAAATAGATGTTATCACTTATATATGTGTTAGCTGGGAATGCACTTAGTTGCATGTAACAGGAGATTTCTTTTTCTCATGCAATAAGCAGTCCGAAGGTAGGTGGCTCTTGGCATTAGTGCAGGCACTCAAAGATCTCAGGGCTGGCATCCTTGCAGTTCTTTTTGTCTTCCACTCACGATCTCAAGATGGCTTCACCACTCCAAATATCACATCTACATTCATAACAGGAAGGGGTGGGAGGAGCACCACAGAGCATACATCAAGAAGCCGGTAGCTTTCCTGGAAGCTCCCAGGAGACTTCCCATTATATTTTCTTAATTAGAATTATGTCCCATGACTATCCTGAAAAAGATCTGGTACTTTAGGGAACAAGACTGTCATGATTGGCTTCAACCAATTCTGATCCATTGCCTGGAGCTGGGCACATTATCTTCCTAAATAAAATTGAAATTCTGTCACCAAGGAATAAGGAGCAGCAGGATATGTGTGCTCTACTGTGGGCATATACACTTATATAGTTATTTTATTATATGTTTTCTTAAAGCACTTTCTATTTCTGATCTCATCCCTGATATTCTAAAAATATCAAAAGTTGCCTCATCCTCTATATTTTTCTCTTGGGCCTGGAGAGTGGTTCAGCATGTAGTGTCTCCCACAGATATGGGGTGATTTCACCAACAGACAAGCTGGAGAAGTGTTTTCCTTAGGGGGCAATGTGCAAGTGAGGGCTGGGAAGGTGCTTCTCCTCTGCTGTTAGTTAGAGTCCGGTTAGGTTAGTGTAGAGGCAGGAGGTGGCCTGTCAGGCTATAAGCAGACAGACGTAAGCAGGGTTACGGGTTCTGCGTCTTTAAGGCCCTGAGTTCACACTGTTCATGATATGTTTCCTAATTACATCCTTCAAGTGTTGAAAGCAATTTCTTTTCTTGCCCTTTGGGGGGAAAAGCCATGTTTCAAAAAAGCATCTCATCAATGATTCAATCAAAGAAATGTCATTAATGAGAAGACAGAAAAAAAAATTCCTCAACATTATAGTTGGGTGGATTTCAACAGTTAATTTGTATTTCAAAATGCGAATGCGAATTAAAAGGCTAAATACTTGAAAGTAAAAAATATTCCTTATTTGACATTAGAGTCAGTGAATTGATCACATTTGCTGAATGTAGCTAGTAAAAAGTGCTAATTTATGGCTAAGTAATTAAACAGGGAGACAGATGGAGAATCAAATGAGTTTCCCTCACATTCAAATTTGCATGCTGTTCTGATGGTGCATACTCTCACCACGCTACATGGTGCCCTCCAGGATTGGAAGAACATAGAGAGCTATTTATGTCAGCGTTGCTCAAGCACACCCCCCCAAAAAGAAAAGGGGAACTGTATTAAGTCATAACCTTAGATAAAATACAAAGCTCAGGCCAGGCTCTGTGGCTCAGCCTCTAATCCCAGCACTTTGGGAGGCCAAGGCGAATGGATTGCCTAAGCCTGTGGGTTCAAGATCAGCCCGGGCAACTTGGCGAGACCTCATCGCTACAATAAGTAAAAAAACAAAAACAAAAACAAAAAAATTAGCCAGGTGTGATAGCGCGCGCCTGTAGTTCCGGCTACTTGGAAGGCTGAGGTGGAAGGATCACCGAAGCCCAGCAGTTCGATACTGGGGTGGCCGTTGAGTGTGCCACTGCACTCCAACCTGGGCGACAGAGTGAGACTCTGACTCAAAAAAAAAAAAAAATACAGAGCTCAGCTAGTTGTTCTCTTCTGTTCCTCATACATCCATCATTTTTGCTTCCATGTTGTAATGGGCAGAACAGGCAACAAATAGTGAACATTTCTTCTTTCTTTATCATGTCATGGAAAACACTGTGAGCTGGGTGTGGTGGCTCACACCTGTAATCCCAGCACTTTGGGAGGCAGAAGGATCGCTTGAGGTCAAGAGTTCAAGATTAGCCTGACTGACATAGTGAGACCCTGCCTCTACTAAAATAAAAAATAAATAAATAAAAAAGGAAAACGCAATGATCTAAGAATAGGAAGGCTAATGCCAGCTTTCTCTGTAACTAGTTGTGCGACATGGGGCAGTTCTCTTCTCTCTAGTCCTCTGTTGCGTTGCTTTTGAGTTGCATTTGAGTTAATGTTGCCTAGCTTCTCTCTAGGCGGTAGGATCTAGTGGAGAAAGCAAGGCTCTGCTTTAGCTCTTGGGTCAACCACCCAGTAGCTGAGTGATCTTGGACAACTTAATTTAACTACTGTGTGCTACATTTTCTTATCAGTAAAATAGTCATATTGGGCGATCAGTTCATGCAAAACCCTTAGAATAGTGCCAGGCATGTAAGTATCCCTCAAACGTTAGCTATTTATCATTGCTTAGATTCCTTCTTGCACTAAGATGCCGTGAGTCTACATGTTGAGGTGTAAAGGAATGTATCTTAACGATAACTGATCTAGCTTGCTCTTACCCTGTGCCAAACTTACGGTTTCTAGAATTCACTGGCAGAGATCATTTAACTGTCAGGGCCTTTTTTGTGCTGGCCTTGATGCTACAGTATCACTAGAGGGAAAGATTTCAATCCCTCCCAGGCCATGCCAGTACTCAGACCCAGCAGCACGGTACTGGCTGGAGCAAATGGTCCACCCACCAGTGCTGTGCTCAGAGTTATGCTCACAGTTGCCAGTGGAATTTGCAGAAGGAAACCTCAACTCTCTTCTCCATATCCCATGCCTTCAGTTCCCAGAGTTCAACAGAGAGGACCTGGAAGTCGATGTCCCTGGCATTGGCATCAACAAATACAATTCTGGGCTGGGTGGTGGCTGATGCCTGTAGTCTCAGCACTTTGGGAGACTGAGACAGGAGGCTATCTTGAGCCCAGGAGTTTGAGACCAGTCTGGACAACATAGCAAGACCTGGTCTCTACCAAAAACAAAAAATTAAAAATAATAATAAAAGAGAAATACAACTCTGGCTTTTCTGCCTGCTCCCTCCACCCCAACTCCCCTCACTTCCTAACTCCACTCTGGTTGCCCCAGGTTACTCTGAGCTCCGAGCCCCGGGCTCCTACTAAGACATCACTGCCTCATCTCCCTTCTGCCACCATCATGATTACCTACCAGGACCTCATCAGCCACAGTGAGCAAAATGAGATGTTCTTTGACATTTACAAAGATCCAGGAGATCTCGGATGGGCTGAGCCTGGAGGTGGCAGGGAAGATGGTCAGTAGGACAGAGGGTAACATTGGAAACTTGCTTTTTGGTGGAAATGGCTCCTCTGAAGGCTCTGAGGGCTAAGGAACAGAATGTGAGTAATCACTGGTATTGCTGTTGTCATGAGCCATCACTTACCAGAAACAGCTTCGCAAAAGAAGACTACAAAAAGTACATCAAAGACTGGCCGGGTGCAGGGGCTCACACCTGTAATCCCAGTACTTTGGGAGGCTAAGGTGAGAGGATGACCTGAGCCCCAGGAGTTTGAAACCAGCCTAAGCAGTATAGTGAGACCCCGTTTCTACAAGAAATAAAAAAAATTAGCTGGGAGTGGTGGAGTGGTGCCTGTAACCCCAGCTACTTGGGAGGCGGAGGCAGAAGGATGGTTTAAGCCCGTATCAGGTTGAAACTGTGGTAGCCACGAGTGTGCCGCTGACCTCCAGCCTAGGCACCAGAGTGAGATCCTGATTCAAAAAAAAAAAAAAGGAAGTGCGTGAAAGATCATATGTAATTAATCAAAGGCAGAAAGAGTAAAACCTTTTACGACAGGGACTACAGAACCAACAGCACACATCCTTGCCAATTTCAAAAACTACCAGTTCTTTTTTGGTGAAAACATGAATCCGGATGGTGTGATTGCCCCACTGGACATCTACTGAGGACGGTGTGACCCCATACACGATTTCCTTTAAGGATGGTTTAGAAATGGAAAAATGTTAACAAATTTGGCAATACTTTGAATCTGTCACCTGTCATCATAACTGGCTGCTGCTTCTCATCCACACAACTCTAGAACTTAAGACAAATGGGATTGATGTCATCTTGAGCTCCTTATTTTGACTGTGATTTATTTGGAGTAGAGGTGTTGTTTTGAAGACAAAACCATGTCATGTAGATAGCTTAAAAATAAAATGCACTTAAACTGAAAAAAAAAGAAGAAATTCAAGTCTGTGACCTAGCTACCCTCTCCCCCACCCTCATATTCACTTGGAGCTCTGACAAAAAGATAAGCAATTTCTTTAAAATTTTTTAGAGTTTTTAAAAAATCTCTCATGGATAGGGAAGACCCAATGATCAGGTGTCAGTTGGTTTTATGATACATTTCATTTTCACTTTTGTGCTTTAGCTAGCTGTTTGGAATTATAACAGTACTGAAATCTATAAAAGATATCCATGGTGGACATCATTGTCTGGCAACTACATCTTCTTGATTTCCTAAAAGTACCTTTATGTAATTTTCTTATTTTTAGAGTTGGAGTCTCACTTTTTCCCCCAAGCTGGAGTGTGGTGCCATGTCCATACCTCACTGTAACCTCAAACTCCAGGCCTCAGGCAATCCCCCTGCCTTGGCCTCCCAAAACACTGGGATGATAGGTGTGAGCCTCTGCACCCAAACTTGGTTTTCTTCTTAGTGTCTTCATGTGGTAGGAAATCAGGATGTTCTGCACTTCCCTACCCAAGAGGTGAGAATTCATTCCAAACCTGGCAACTTGGGCTCTCCCCTGACTTCAAATCTCATGCAGTGTGATGTAAGAATGGATGTTAGGCATTCTCCATTTGCACCTTCAACTCCCCTCTCCAGTCATCCGCCCTGCTCCGGGTACTGCAAGGTTCATCTTTATGGACTACATCAGAGGGCTTCCTTGGCTTCTGGCTTCCATTTGGGTTTGGCCCACTGGCAGAAGACCAGAATGTCAAAGAGTGAACTTGGGGGTATTTTTCACGTTCTGCCCTCCCTGCTAGGCTCTGGAGGCTAGTTCTTTCCCTTTACTAATGCCTCAACTCTGACAGCCCTAAAAATTAATGAATCTTTTTTCTAGTTTAGTAACACCAGAGTGGCAGCCCTGATCACTGTGCTTCAAAAATGAGTATTTCCAGCTACTTGGAAGACTGAGGTGGAAGGATCGCTGGAGCTCAGCGGGTCGAGGCTGTGGTGGCCGGGAGCGTGCCACCGCACTCCAGTCTGGGTGACAGAGTGAGACTCCAAGTAAAAAAAAAAAAAATTACTATCAAGGTGAGAACAACAAGAAAAAACAACAAACAAACAAAAAACTAAAAAATAACATTTAAAAAGCTTTTTAAAAAAAGTTAGAATTTATTTATAATAAATAAGTTAATACACTTATTAATCTCTTTTCTTGACAGACATTATTTTTGTTTATCTGAAAGCATTTTTTAATTTCCTGTGTGATTTCTTCTTTAATTCATTGATTCTTTAGTTGTATGTTTCCTAATTTTTGTGAATTTTCCAAATTTCTTTCTGGAACTGATTTCTAATTTCATTGCATTGTGGTCAGGAAGTAGGCATCTATTGTTTCAGTCTTTTTAAACATATCAAGTTTTGTTTTGTGTCCTAATATATGATCTTTTCTGGAGAATTTTCCATGTATACTTTAGAAGGATGTGTGTTGGCTGGACGTGGTGGTCCACATCTGTAATCGTAGCACTTTGGGAGGCAGAAGTGAGAGGACTGCCTAAGCCCAGAGGTTAGAGACCAGTCTTGGCAACTTGGTGAGACCTCGTCTCTACAAAAATTAGCTGGATGTGGTGGTATCTACCTGTGGTTCCAGCTACTTGGAAGGCTGAAGTGGAAGAATCACCAAGCAGGTTGAGGTTGCAGTGGCCATGAGCGTCCAACCTGGGTAGCAGAGTGACACTGACTCAAAAAAAAAAAAAAAGTGTTTTGTTCTCTTGTTGGTTGCAGTGTTCTATAGATATCTGTTGGGTATAATTGTGCTATAGAGTTGTTCAAGTCTTCTATTTTATCATTGGTCATCTGCCTAGTTGTTCTGTCTTTCACTAAAAGTTGGGTTTGAACTCTCCAACTGTTGTTGGCTTATCTATTTCTCCCTTCACGTCTGTTCATTTTGTCTGCTTTTGTTTCCTATATTTTGGAGCTCTGTTGTTACGTGCATATATGTTTGCTATGTTTTCTTGATTGTTGCAAACCTTTGCCTAATTTCTGGAGTTCTGAAAAAGTTGATATTGACTATTTTTGCCAGTAGTCTTGTTGCTTCAATGGAGAAGTAGCTTTTTAGAGATCCTTACTCTGCTATTCCTGGTTATGTCTCACTATAGTTTCTAATAAAAGTCCCTGAGATTTTTAGAGTAATGTAAGTTTATGTTGTGTTCTTAGAAATATCTTTTTTAAAAGGACTATCGCTTTTACAAAAAATCTGAAAACAGTTATCAAACACTGGTGTAAAATAAACTTTAACATAATTAGCAGATATTGAAGTGGCCATTTTAGCAAGAACATAGGAGGTGTGGCATAAATCAAAAGTGTGGCATAGGTTTATGTTAATACTGACAATCTTGACTATCTTGGGTGCTATTTACTGATCTGTAGTTCTTTGGATCCATCTCAGAGTATAGATGCCAAGAGTAAGATCCTTGATATTTCTCAAAGTTTGTATGGTTGTGATCTTGTCCCTTTTAACAGTAGCGATGTTTGATAAAGACTTATATCCTCCATGTGTTATTCATATAAACATTCCAGATAAGTAGAAGCTCAGTGGAGGGTTACTTTGATTTTTTTCCAGGATCACTTATATACTATCAAGATAAATCATGAACTTATAGAGAATAATCATTGACTGCAACATTAAACAAATAAAACCGGACATGAAAAAGGAAGCTCACATGAAATCCAAGGTGTTGCGAACAAAATTAAGGAATGTTAACAACTGTCAGCAACTTTGTAATAACAATTTTTCTGTTTCTTCCCAAATAACTAATGAGTGTTTAGATTTTTCTTTTTAAGTATGGACTAATAAAAGGCCAGAATTAACTGAATTTTCTTTGCACTTTTTGTCCTTCACGTATGGATTTTGCCACATTTTGGTCATGTCATAATTATTTGACTTGCCTGTTATTTTCTCTTTTAGATTGCATGGGCTTCAGTAATATGAATGTGGCAGTCATCTGTTTTTCTCCCAAAACACCAAGCACAACATCTTGCATCTAACAGATATAAGAGTAAATCAGAGTCTGCATTCAGAATATCACACAGCAAAACTAAGAAGAATTTATGGGGAAATAGGGTTAGGAGCAGACTACTCAAAACCTATAGGACCTTATAACAAGAGCAATGAAGACTAATGACAAACCTAAGAGGGAAAAAGATGTGTTAAATTTGTAACAACAGGTTGGATGCGGAGGAATTTACAGAGGGAAACTCTGACTCTCTTCAACGTCTCTCATGCCTTCAGTTCCCAAAACTCAACAGAGCGGACCTGGAAGTCAATGTCCCTGGCATTGGCATTAACAAATACAACTCTGGACCAGGTATGGTGGCTCACTCCTGAAATTTGGGATGCTGAAGCGGGAGGATTGCTTGAGCACAGGAGTTTGAGACCAGCCTAGGCAATATCAGGAGACCTCATCTAAACAAAAAAATGAGCAGGGTGTGGTGGCACGTATCTGTAGTCTCAGCTACTTGGGAGACTAAGGTGGAAGGATTGCCTGAGCCCAGGAGGTCGAGGCCTTGGGGAGCTGTCATTGTGCCATTGCACTCTAGCCTGGGTGACAGAGTGAGACCCCCAACTCAGAAAAAAAAATTGTTGCAACTAAAGAAATGCTTTAGTAAATAGAGTTTTTTTTTACCTTTAAAAGGTGATGGGATGAGCTCCTTTCTCAACTGCTCACTGTGCTGATAGATTAATTTTTTCTGGTCCACATGTCAGGGATTGAATTTTTTGTGTCCCACAGAGTCAGATGTTGAAATATAGTCTCCAATGTGTTGGTACTTGGAGGTGGGGCCTTGGAGGGGGATTAGGTCATCAGAGTGGAGCCCTCATGAGTAGGTTTAGGACCCTTATAAAAGTGACCCCAGAAAGGTACCTTGCTGTCCTTTGGCCATGTGAAGATACAACAAGAAAGTGGTCACCTCTAACCTGGAAGAGGCCCCTCACAAGAACCTGACCATGCTGGCACCCTGGTCTCAGACTTCCAGCCTCCAGAACTGTGAGGAAGTAAACTTCGGTTGTTTCCTTCCTACTTTCCTTCCTTCCTTCCTTATTTGTTTATTTATTTATTTATTTTAGTTTGGGGTCTCACTCTGTCTCCCAGGCTGGAGTGCAGTGGCATGCTTATGGCCACTGCAGCCTCATCCTGCTGGGCTCAGGCGATCCTTCCACCTCAGCTTTCCAAGTAGCTGGAACTACAGGCGCACGCTATCTCGCCCAGCTAATTTTTTGTGCAATTTATTGTAGAGACGTGGCTGGTCTCAAATCCCTGAGCTCAGGCAATCCTCTCGCCTTGGCCTCCCCAAGTGCTGGGATTACAGGCTTGAGCCACTGCTTCCAGCCAAACTTTGGTTGTTTCAAAGCTACCTTATGATAATTTGCTCTAGTAGCCTGAGCTGACTAAGATATCACCCTTTTGCAGAGTTTGCAGCTCTTTGACAATCTGGCCCCACACACAGGCTTTAGTCTTCCCTCTTCATCTTGGCCAAGACCTCAGCAACTATCCCCATATGAACACTGTAACCCAAGTGTCTTGGTTGTCCAGAACAACTACAGCTCCCCAGCTCATCTCCAGTGTCAGCTCACAGATCACTTTTTGGTTCTGTCTTCTACATGGCTGCTGGGGTTTCTTCTTTCTTTCTTGTGAGTTTAACGATGAGCTTTTAAAAACCCGTATTTTAGGCAGCGTAGCAAGGAGTTTATTGAGGGAGGTTTTTGCTGTTGTCTCTTAGTCTGTCATCTTGCCAGTGAAGCCATCTTGCCTGCTATTGCTCTTAAAAAATCTTTTGCAGCCGGGCTCGGTGGCTCAGCCTGTAATCCCGCGCTTTGGGAGGCTGAGTTTAGTGGTTTGCCTGAGCCCGCGGGTTTGAGACCCACCTGGGCAACTTGGCGAGACCTCATCTTTACAATAAATCAAAAATTAGCCAGGCATGGTATCACACGCCTGTAGTTCCCACTACTCGGAAGGCTGAGGAGGAAGGATCGCCGGAGCCCAGCAGGTCGAGGCTGCGGTGACTGGGAGCAGCCACTGCACTCCAGTCTGGGTGACAGAGTGAGACTCCAACTCAAAAAAAAAAAAAAAAAATCTTTTGCTTACAGACCAGTCTTACTGGAACAAGATGAGCTCATTGTATTTAGAAGGCTGCTCTTATGGGAACAGAGAACAGGAGGAGAAGAGAGATTTAGCAAGGAGAGGAATTATTTTATATGAAGAAGATAATTTTGAGCCAGGTATCTGGGACTTATCAGCTTTTTTTAGCATTTTCTCTAACAGATACTCTTGACATAGGATGTGGAATGAATGTTTTGGGACTAATTACTCAACGTGTGAATTATTAGCCCTTTTGTCTTTGTCCCTCTTCTCTACTTATTCCTGTCTCTACGGTTGGCTGGACCATGGAGAAAGATGTCACAGGCAACAATTAACAAAACTATTTAATGACAGTCACTGACATCTGTGATAGACCCGTGATTGAAAAGATGTAGGAACAAATGGCTGAAATAAGGTCTGAATCCTTGCCATCTCTGCTCTTGTCCTTTCATTCTATACAAGGACACTCCTGTTACCAAAGGGAATTTCAAATTCTTTTCCGTGGAATTCTAGCATCTTCAACAAATTCTGCAAGAAACAATATATCTGTTTATGTATTCAGCAAGTATTTGTTGAGTGCTGGCCAGATGTCTGACCCTGGGATGGGTGTGATTTTTGTGGAGATTAAACTGCTAAGTTTCTTTTCCTTGCTCCTTCAACCAGAGCAGCTCTGTTGGTGTCTGCTTTATAGATGAGGTTCTGTGTAGGGGTGTTCTGCTATGGAAAGAAAGTTTAAAATCTTTTGTGGCATAGGGATTGCCCTTATTTAAAAGATGTTTGTTGGCCGAGTACGGTGGCTCATGCCAGTAATCCCAGTACTTTGGGAGGCAGAGACAAGAGGATTGCCTGAACCCAGGGCTTAGAGACCAGCCTGGGCAACATGGTGAGACCTTGTCTCTACAGTAAAATGTAAAATTTAGCCAGGTGTGGCGGTGCATGCCTGTAGTTTCAATAACATGGAAGGCTGAGGCAGAAGGGTCTCCTGAGCCCAGAAGGTCGAGACTGTAGTAGCCGTGAGCGTGCCACTGCACTACAACCTGGGCGACAGAATGAGACTGACTCAAGAAAAAAAGATCTTTTAAATTAAGCAAAGCTATTTTGGGGCCATGGTCTAATCGTTGTAGGAGTACATTGATTATACTTCAGCACAATGATGCATACATAGTGTGTGTGTGTATCATTCAGGGTAGTCTGTATTAAGCTGCCATAGCAAATGACTCCCAAATCTCAGTGACTTACAGCAGGAAAGGTTTATTTCTTGCTCATATTATATGTCTACTGTGAATCATCTGTGGCGCCACTTCATGTATCATCCCACTTTGGGACTCAAGTTGACATGTAGGCTCAACCTGGAGCTCCGCTAGTCTGTGGCATGGGTGAAGGAAAAAAACATGGAGTTTACATGGACGCTTCCAGCTTCTGCCTGGAAGTTATACGATTCACTGCTATTGACATCTTAATGGTTAAACAAGTTAAATGGCTTCACTTGATGTCATTGGCACAAAGAAATATAATCTTTCCATAGGGAGGGGCAGCAAATATTTGGGAATATAGCACAAAGTACTATGGTACTCAGTAAATCAAAGCTAATCAAACAACTCTATACAATAAATAACCAGTACTGATGTAATCTTAGCTTTAAACATATTAACCAGTCTCTCTGAGTACATCTCCATGATTGTGTGCTTTTTGTATTACGGGAACAGTTGAAATGAGCTTAGGATATTTGCAAGATGTCTATTGCCACAACTAAGCCACCACTAGCCCTCAACACTCCCCACCAACTGAGTAAGGAAACCACGACACCCATTCTCCAACCCCACATCTATTCTGCCTTTTGAAATATGTTGTAAGATATTAGAAGGAAAAAAGGTCTGGAACGTCTAAGGATTAAAAAGAAATTCACATCAGGAGAAAGCTAGACTGTAAACCCCCCAGGAGTTGAAGAGCTTCGTTCCAGAGCCAGATTGTGCAAGACAGGGTTTAAAAAGCCATCCTGTGTAAAACAAATTGTCAGCCTGAAGCAGGAAGCCCCAAAGGGGGGTGTGGAGTATGAAGGAATGAAATGGATTCCAGGTTACCATAGGATTTTCTTGATTGAAACAAGACCAACTTATGGAATCGTGCTCTGTATGAGCCCACAATTTCCCCTTTTCTGCAAAAACATGAAATAAAGCATACAGAACTTTTGTTGTAGCTGAACTACATAAAGGAAAGATGATGCTCTATACAGAAAGATACACAAGGGAAAGCTGTGATTGCACTCTGCAGTGCAAATGACAAAAACACAATTCAAACTTGTCTTAGCAAAAGGGAGTAATGTTACCCCTCAAAGCTGAAAAGTCTAGAGGTGGATTTTGACTTCAGGTATGGCTAGATCCAGGGGCTCATGAAATATTACCTGGTTTCTCTCTCCACCCCCCCATCTGTCTCTCTCTGTTTCACTGTTTGCCTTCATTCTACAGACTGCGTTACATCCATCCATTCATGTTTGCCTCATCTCACCTTGACCACTGCCTAACACACCTGCCTTGGCTGAACTTTCAAACATCTCCGGAGCTACCTGCAACAGGCTTGTGTCTTTAGCCTGCTGCTGACTTGTGTCAGTTCTTCCTTTGCAACCAATAAGGTCTCTTTGTGGGCTACCACCCAGGTCCTCTGGCTGTCACCCTTGGCCATTTACTGCTGGTTATCAGCCATTAGTCTCCTTATCATTCCTCAGGGTGTCGGTGTTATTTACCATTACTCAACCAATGCTGCTGTCTTTGTGGGCTTTGTTCACCTCAGATTGTTCAAATGTCTGCTTCCTTGTACCTGCCACAGTGTTCCCTTCCACCAGACATTTTCCCAGGCCACCACTGGCGAAATCTGTAGCAATCGAACCATTACTGGTGACAGGATTTATCTTTGTTCCAGCTACCAACACAGACACTGTTCTCTTGGCCCACCAAGTAGTAGGTGAGGGAGAAAGAAATTCTTGTTTTTCCTCTATATTGTCTGTCCTCTGTGGTTAACCCTTAAGCTATTGGATCCTCCAAGAAGTAGACATTAAAATGGGGATTAAGCACGTGGAGATCTGACTAGGGTGCATACCGGTGAGAAAATGGGGAAGGGACCCAGAGAAAATGGGAGCACCATTAGATCTTGAGGAAAGAGGGGAAGGAAGGTTGAAGAGCCCTAGACTGATCTGCAGTTTAAAGATGGTCGCACAAGGATGCCAGGTAGTCCTTGAGCTAATACTGGCTGTCAGAAGGGTCCTATCTCCCAGTAGGATTGGCTACTTTATTTGCAGGGCCCCGTGCAAAATAAATATGCAGGACTCCTTGTTAAAAAGAAAAAAAAAATCAAGAATTTCAAGGCAACAATAGCAGAGTGTTAAACCAAGTACAGACTCTTTCTGTTTCCAGGCCGTGTGTGACTGCATGGGTCTCATGACCATAAAGCTGGGAGTGGTCTGCTTTGGTATCACCATTGTGCTTGGTACTCCATGGGAAGTGTGGCCTCAGTGCCACACGGTGGCGGATTTGTGTGTGTGTGTGTGTGTGTGTGTGTGTGTGTGTATTTTGCCCTTTGTCTCTTAAGAAAGCAGAGGATAAGCATATTACCATTTATTTCCAGCTAATACTTTAAATGTTTTGGTGCTTTAATGGAATTTATTTGTATTAATGGTGTGAGGTAGGGATTGACTTAACGTCTTCCCTCAGTTGATAACCAAATTTCCCATCACCACTTATTGAATGGTTAGTCTTTTCCCTTCTCATTTAAACTTCCACTGTGTCAAATATTAGATTCCCATATAGACATATGCATGACAGGACATGATCCTGGGGGTGTTTTTGTTGTATTTCAGCTGGATCCTTGAGATCCTTGAGAGAACAGATGTTGTGCCTCACATTCTATGTGGGAGCACCATGTAGGATTGGGAAAGGGATGGCTCAAGGTAGGTTTTATGACCCTTAACCCCTTCGTAATTTAGAGTGCATAAAAGAATGAAGATTGATGTTAGAGGAGCATTCTTCTTAGAGTTGTTGGTGAATTCTGAGTTACCCCATCCCAAAGGGTGGTCAAAGTCCTTGCTCATTCTTCCAAGTCTAGGGAGAGACGCTCCCAAAGAATGAGCTTGCTAGGTATGCCCTATATGCCCTACAGCTGGATGATACCATAGCCTGGTATTTGACACCTGTGAGAGAAACTCTAGGCTCAAGAATCTGTGGCCTGTTGGCTCACTGTTCTATGAGGCAAGGAGAGGTAGCTGTGATGCTCAGTTACCTCCCACATCCCCTCCAGTCTTGTCCTTGTATTCTCCACTTGCTTTGGGCTCACAGAGGTTGACTTCACAAATGGCCCCAGCTTGGACCCTTGATCTCTGGATTCCCCTTGGGTGTGGCCATTGGGAGATCCCAGGCAGAGCCACGCCTGGACAAGGAGAGAGGGTGGAGCCGATCTCTCCTAACTCCTTGCTGGATGCTATTTGTGGAACAGATGCAGTTCTCTTCCTATAGCCCTGCCTTGTGCTGGGCTTGGAAGGCCCTCCTTCTTCTGCGCCTCCAAGCCCAGGGGTGAGAGGTACTCCCTGCTTTTGCCAGCCTCAGAGGACTTTCCCTCCTGTTCCTCTCAACTCTGCCCACACTCATATTGAGTCCTCCCTTCACTGCCTCACCTTCCTTTCCCTTCCAAGTTTACCATCTGTTTTCAAGGGGAAGGCCTTTCATGTTTTAGAAGGTGGTGTTTCTTCATTTTCTCCTAATTTAAACCTTAATGTATACGTTTTAGTCCATTTTGTGCTACTATAACAAAATACCTGGGACTGGGTGATTTATAAGGAACAGAAATTTATTTTCTCACAGTTTCAGAGGTTGGGAAGTTCAAGATTGAGGAGCTGGCATCCAGCAATGGCCTTAGCACTGCGTCATCCCAGGGCAGAAGACGAAAGAGCAGAGAGGGGGCAAGAGAGGGCGAGAGAGAGAGAGAGAGAGAGAGAGAGAGAGAGAGAGAGAGAGAGAGAGAGAGAGAGAGAGAGAGAAGCTGAACTTGTCCTTTTATAAAGAACCCACTCTCAGCCGGGCTCGGTGGCTCAGCCTGTAATCCCACGCCTTTGGGAGGCTGAGGTGAGTGGATTGCCTGAGCCCGCGGGTTCGAGACCCGCCTGGGCAGCGAGACCTCATCTCTACAATAAATAAAAAAAAATCAGCCGGGCGTGGTAGCGCGCGCCTGTAATTCCGGCTACTCGGAAGGCTGAGTGGAAGGATCGCCGGAGCCCAGCAGGTCGAGGCTGCGGTGACCGGGAGCGGCCACTGCACTCCAGTCTGGGCGACAGAGTAAGACTCCAACTCAAAACAAAAAACAACAAGAAAAAAGAACATTTAAATAAAAAAAATTAAAAAAAAAAAGAAAAAAGTCCTCCAAAGGAAACATTTTGCTGATATGGGAGAGATGGAACAAAAAAGAACAGAAGCACTAAAAGGCATCAAAATTAATGAGTTCAAAAACTGTTTTGAGCAGTGGAAAAAGCACCTCGATAGGTGTATTGCACCAAATGGAGAGTACTTTGAAGGTGACTGAAGTTTAAACACGTAAGAATAAATACACAATTTTTATAAATAAATTCTAGTTTTTTGGACTCCACATATATACACACAATAAATATGTGTTTTATATATATATATATATATATATACACACACACACACATATATATATGCCTCTATTGGTTTTGTAATATATACATATATTACATATATACATATATATAAAATAGGAGGCATATATATGTATGCCTCCTATTGGTTTTGTTCTCTGGAGAACCCTGATTAAAAGACTAGACAAGATAAATAAGTACACTGTATTACATAGTACAGCAGTTAGTGATTCATGCAATGGATACAGCCCCATAACTTAATTTTTTTAATACTGTTCACCTGTAACGATTTTGCTTAATAACCTTTTTGCTCTCTGCCTTGTCTGCCAGTGTATTCCTCACTGTGACGTGCTGTTCTGGTTATCTCTGCTGTTTAACAAAGCAACCCAAACTCGGTAGCATTTGCTGTTTAGCAGCTGTTTATGCTCACACATGCTGTGAGTGCAGATTTAGAAACGGCACGGCAGGGATGGTTATTCTCTGCTCTATGGTGTCTTGGCCTCAGCTGGCAAGACTCAAGGCTAGGGGTTAAAAGAGTGGGGGCTGCTGGACTACTTCTCAGACAGCTTCTTCACTGATACGTCTGACCCCTGGGCCAGGGTGGATGAAGAATGGGCTCAACCGAGACTGCTGATGGGAGAACCTACACGTGGCCTCCCATGTGACTTGGTGTCTCACAGCATGGTGGTTGGGTTTGGAAAGGGAGCTTCCCAGAGGCGATCTTCAGACAGTGAGTGTCCCAAGAAGGCCAGGTGAGAATGATTTGGCCACTTATGGCTTTAAATGTCACATTGCTTCACTTCTGTCATACTCACTTGGTTCAAGCAGTCATCCCAGATTCAAGGGGGACGGGACACAGATGTCTCCTCTCTGGAAGAGTGTTCAACATTTCAGTACATGTTCTAAAACCATTTTACATGCTCAGCACCTAGCAGTTCCTAGCACGTAGAATGAACTCAGCAAATGTTTGCTGATTGCATAAACGGAAAAGCCTAAGCTAAACAAAATAAATATTACACTTTTTTTTTTGAGTCACAATCTCATTCTGTCACCCAGGCTGGAGTGCAGTGGCATGATCATGGCTCACTGCTGCCTTGATTTCCTGGGCTCAGATGATCCTTCTGCCTCAGCCACTTGTGTAGGTGAGACACAGGTGCACGCCAACACACCTGATTTTAAAAAAAAATTTTTTTTTGGTAGAGACAAGGTCTTGCTATGTTGTCCAAGTTGGTCTCAATTTCCTGGGCTCAAGCGATTCTCTCACTTCGACCTTCCAGAGTGCTGAGATTGCAGGGTGAGCCAGTGCACCCGGCCCAATCATTATATCTATAAGTACTATTAGCATTATAATATTTTCTACTTAGTATTATAATTTTCCCATGCCCATAAATATTCTTCCACACTGCAATATGGCTGTGTAATTGTACATTTTTTGAAGGTATCATATTTTACTTATTCAATGACCTAGTATTAGACAATTGGATTTTTTCCCCAGTATTTTGTAAAATATTCTAAGTAAATACAGCAACGAATATATTTGTACACACATCTTTGCAAACTTTTCTAGGAGTTCTTTTAAGGATAAATTCCTAGAAATAAACTTGCTGGGTCAAAAGGTATGCACATAACCAATGTCATTGATATATATCAATATGATTTTCTCATTTTGGAGGAAGTGAAAATAAGCATTCAGCAAAATCCTCCTTGTATGTTTTAAATTAGATTTATTTTGTTTTAAATAATGCATAGATTTATTCTCCTTTACGGTAAATATTTACTTCTATGGCAGTTGCTGTGTTACAGTTGGTATTTCAATCAAATCCGTAGTGCTTCTGAAAAGGAATATCAAGAGACTTTCTAAAAATATCACGTCTTTGCAAAAATGTTCAGATTTAAAAATGAAATGTGTCCCTCATAATTGAATTGCACTGCAAACCAATTCATTTCAGTTCTGAGGAGCAAAGAAAATTGTACCATGAGAGTCGTGAGTGTATCACATTACCCAGGACTTCAAGCCTGCTTGAACAAAAACCTGGAGCCTAGATATATACAAAGAGAGAATGCAAGTTTTATTTCAAGATAAGGATACAATGTTTCATCTCTTAGAACAGGATAGCGTTCTATGAGTTTTAATCTTGTTAGGTACCATCTTATCTCCGACATTCTGCGCAATTATAGGTATATATGTGTGTGTATATATATATATATTTTTTTTTCTTTTTTTTTTGAGTTGGAGTCTCACTCTGTCACCCCGACTGGAGTGCAGTGGCCGCTCCCGGCCACCGCAGCCTCGACCAACTGTAACACAGCAACTGCCATAGAAGTAAATATTTACCGTAAAGGAGAATAAATCTATGCATTATTGCTTTAAAACAAAATAAATCTAATTTAAAACATACAAGGAGGATTTTGTTGAATGCTTATTTTCACTTCCTCCAAAATGAGAAAATCATATTGATACTCCTTCTGCTTCAGCCTTCCGAGTAGCTGGAACTACAGGCGCGCGATACCACACCCGGCTCATTTTGATTTATTGTAGAGATGAGGTCTCGCCAAGTTTCCTAGGCGGGTCTCGAACCTGCGGGCTCAGGCAATCCACTCACCTCAGCCTCCCAAAGGCGCGGGATTACATTAATGAAGGGTGCCCTATACTGATGTATAGGTTAATTTTTAGCCTCACTAAAGTTGGGAAGTAAGGAAACATAATATAATATTGCTGCACTTACAATTTGTGATCTTTGTGTAATCAAGTTCTCCTTAAATTCTTACTATAAGCGCTCTATATTTTTGTTTTGTTTTTTTTGAGTTGGAGTCTCACTCTGTCGCCCAGACTGAAGTGCAGTGGCCGCTCCCGGCCACCGCAGCCTCGACCTGCTGGGCTCCGGCGATCCTTCCACCTCAGCTTTCCAAGTAGCCGGAATTACATGCGCTACCATGCCCGGCTGATTTTTTGATTTATTGTAGAGATGAGGTCTCACTACCAAGGCAGGTCTCGAACCCTCGGGCTCAGGCAATCCACTCACCTCAGCCTCCCAAAGGCGCGGGATTACAGGCTGAGCCACCGAGCCCGGCCCGGCACTGTATGTTTTAAAGCTGCACAGTCTATGCTTTTTATGGCATCACCTATTTAGTCTGGCCAGTGCAATGTCTAACCACTTCAATATTATTAGGAAGATGAGGCTAGGTATGGTGGCACACACCTATAAAGCTAGAGCTTTGGGAGGCTGAGGAGGGAGGATTGCTTGCTTGATCTCAGGAGTTCGAGACCAGCTTGGGCAACATATTGAAACCCGGTCTCTAAAAAAAAAAAAAGTATTAGGAAGATGACCTACAAAATCAATCTCTCTCTCTCTCTCTGTCTCTACCACTATCTTCTTTAGAGCAAATGACATCAGTGGAATAAACTACTAAAGGCTCGAAGTCCTTAGACTGAAAATAAAATCATTTTTTTTTTACAGTAGTTTTCTTTGGCAGTGTTATAGCAGCAGAAGTTTACCATCCCATAGCAGGGTTTATTTTCAGTGACACTGACACTGTTACTGACACCTTCAAGAACACCTATACGATCTTTGTTTAGCAGAGGTTTCCTACTCTGTCTTTTTAAATTCTTGCTCCTTTTATATGTCTTCTTTCTGTGTCAGTTAAGCGAGTTTTCGCATCATGAGGAATTTCTTGAAATAGTTTGAATCCTGTTCCCATCACAGCTTCACCTGCTGGAATGTGTGACTGTGGGCTCAAGACTTGCTTCCTCCTTTGCTTCTCTGCTACCTTGGGCACAGAGGCACCTTATTTGGCTGTTTTTCTGGGTTTTTGAAAGAATATGAAAATCTTAACATGAAAAGATTGTAAAATGATTTTTAAAAGAGAAAATAGCTCACATTTTAAGATCTTTTCCTAAAAAATAAACTTACAATTTTCAGATGTGGAATTAATTTATGTAAGTTCACTTCATCAGAGTCAGGCAGCTTTTTTTTTTGGTTAGACTGAGGGGATTTCTGTTAATTGACTTATTTGTACTTTATATCAGCCGGGGCTCTGGGGCTTGAATTATTCAAGGATTATGCACTTGTAACTAGGTATCCTGACTGGGTGAGGTCAACAGGGTTTCTGGGACCTGAAAGACAACAGTGGACACTTGAAGTGTCTGTATTATTTCCTGTCATCTTTACGGGTTCAGAAGTCTCTTGGGAAACAAGTTGGTTCCTGTTGATGATGAATTTTATTCATAGGTCATGATGCCATGAGACACTGTATCTCAGTCTGTTTCCTTCCACCTGTGGAGAATTCCAGATGTTTCCATAGTCCCCGCACAAACACTTAGGTCCAAATCAGAACTGTCTAATCCTACTTAGAGTTTGCAGAAATTGTGAAATGTATTTCTGGGATATCTGAGTTCTTAGTTAAAATTCCAGGAAACCCAGCAGCTCAGGAATAGCATAACTAAATAGAAATAGAAATAGCCCATTATCGCAATTCACAAATGATATCTCCATTTCACATTTCTTTTTTCTTTTTTCCTAAAGATTAAATGGCAAAAAAAAGTCCAGTGGTTCTTCCTGGCATACTGCCATAAAGCTATGTTTTTACCAGAGTGCCTGGGTCTTTCTTCCTTGGTTGTTTTCAGCATTTTCTTGGAGGTGAATGCACATCATTGATCAGTCACCAGAGCTTAATTATTATTTTTTAATTAATTAATTAATCAGTTTGTTACCCAGGCTGCAGTACAGGGACACAGATCACAGTTCATCGCAGCCTTAATCTCTTGGGCTCCTTCAGCTTCTCAAGTAGCTAAAACTACAGGCAGGTGCCTGGCTAATTTTAATGTGTGTGTGTGTGTGTGTGTGTGTGTGTGTGTGTGTGTGTGTGTGGCGCGCGCGCGTGTGTGTGCGTGTGTGTGTGCGTGTGTGTATAGAGAGTCTATGTTGCCCAGACTGGTCTTGAACTCCTGGCTGATCCTCCTGCCTCAGTCTTCCAAAGTGCTGGGGTTATAGGTGTGAGCCACCACACCCAGCCCAAAGTTTTATTTTTATGCTTGTTTTCTTTTGTGCTAGGTACCGTATAACCAAAAACTATAATTTTGACTTTAAGGTCAAAATTTTGACTATAATGTTGAAATCTTTTATTACATGTTTGGGGCCAGTTTGGATTCTGAATTGTCTATTACAGATTATCTAGATTTCTATTTGTCTAAGCTTAAATGTATCTCCCCTTGGCTGGGCACAAGAGCTCAGGAGGTGTGACTGAGAGGCCAAGGCCAGGAGTTCGAGGCTAGCCTGAGCAACACGGTGAGATCTTGTCTCTACAATAAATAAAAAACAAAACAAAACAAACCAATTGTGGTGGTACATGCCTTTAGTCCCAGCTATTTGGAAGGGTGAAATGGAAGGATCGCCTGAGCCCAGCAGATCGCCGCTGTACTCCAGCCTGGGCGACAGAGTGAAACACCAACTCAAAAAAAAAGTGTCTATCCTTATTGAATCTCTTTTGAGATTGGCTTATATTTTGGATATTATACTTTTGATCTATATAAAAGCATTTGGTTTCCACATTTGCTTCACTTTTCATGTCTCCCTTGATCCTGCAGGACTCACTTATTTTCACTATTTATTTTAGTTTGCTTGTTTTGCCACAAAGGAATACCCGAAGCTGGGTAATTTATATATAAAAGAGATCTATTTGGTGTGCAGTTCTGCAGGCTGTACCAGAAGCATGGCACCAGCATCTGCTACTGGTGGGAGCCTCAGGCTGCTTCCATTCATGGTGGAAGATGAAGGGTGTACAGAGCTCATACGATGAGAGAGGAAGCAAGAGAGATGGGAGAGGTGCCAGGATCATTTTAACAACCAACTCTTTCTTGGGAACTAAAAGAGCAAGGCCTCACTTACTTTTCCCACACCCCAGGGAGGGTATTAATCTATTCATGAAGGATCCACCCCCACGACCCAAGCATTTCCTGTTAGGCCCCCACCTCCAGCATTGGGGATCAAATTTTAGCCTGCTGTTTGGAGAAGCCAAACATCCCAACTACAGTACTTTTGTAGTCTCATCTCCAGGTTAAGGGCAACCTTCCCCTGTTGCTTGGAGGTGATGCAGAGACCCTGGTCCCACCTTCCCTCCTGGCCAAGGGGCCAACAAGTGGAGTGAAATCACAATAGGACACAGCTGGTGAAGTGTTGAACTGAATGAGGGAGCCACGTGACCACATGTGGAAGGAGCTGCGGGGTTTAACCAACGGGTGCTGGCAGAAGAATGGAAGAAACTGGATTCTCAGGTGCTAGATCAAGGGAAGTGGAACACTAAGATGGACAAGAGAGAGCTTATCAACTTAGGAGCATCCTCCTGAGATCTAGGACTGAGCACGCTGACAAGAACCTGGAAAACGCAGTGGGCCACGCTAAGTGAAGCAACAATGTCAGAGCTGCTGTGGCAGAAGAGGAAGATGGCCCTAGAGTAGTGGGTGTCTACAGCTCTTAGACCACATAAGGCTAGAAACCCTGCTGAGTGATCATATCACACACGGAGACCCAGAGAACCTTCCATTTCCCTAAGCAATAAGGAATGTGCTGGTGAGAGGGGCTCCAGCAGCAGTGAGCCACTCCGTAGCGGCTCTCTCATAGCTGCAGTAGGAGATGCCAATGTAGAATTAGGCTCATTGATATCAGTGAACACTATAGGAACCTGAAATAATAAAGTCCAGGCTGGGTGTGGTGGCGCACACCTGTAATCCCCACACTTTGAGAGGCCAAAGTGGGAGGATTGCTTGAGCCCAGGAGTTTGAGAACAGCCTAGGCAACCTCATCTCTACAAAAAAAAAAAAAAATTAGCTGGGCATGGTGACTCACACCTGTAGTCCCAGCTACTTGAGAGTCTGAGGCAGAAGGATTCCCTGAGCCCAGGTGGTTGAGGCTGCAGTGAGCCCTGATTGTGCCACTGACTTTTCAGGTCAGCCTGGGCTTAGAGAGTGTCAGCTCAATGGGTCGGCCAGCCAAACCCCAGAGAGGGTTGGGTCAAGGGGCTGGTAAGCTTAGCTCTGGAAGTGTGGGCTCTAATGGGCTGGCAAGCCAAGCCCTGAGAATGTTGCTGGTTTGGTGGGCTGGCAAGTCTAGTCCCTGGAGTGTTGGCTCTAATGGGCTGCAGGCCTAACCCCCAGGGCGTCTCAGCTTTGGAATTTTGCCTTCTTCCAGCAGCTCTCCCAGTTCAGACAGCTCTGTTGGCTGGCAAGCCAGTCTCTGGGGCGCACAGCTCTTCAGCTCCGGTGATCTTTTGCAGCTCTTCAGGTGGTAGCTCTTCAGGGTGGGGGTTCTTGTCTCATGCCCAGGAAGAATGAGAGACACGAACATCCCGAAAGTGAGAAAGCAGGATTTACTGACAGGACAGAAAAGCTCCCACAGTGGGAGGGGACCTGAAGGGGTTGCTGCAAGGCGAAACCTGGTGTTATATATAGCCCTAAGTCCAAGTCGATTGGCTAGCCCGAGCTGTGAGCTGTTGCTGTTCTGATTGGTCAGTATTATGAACCAATTGGCAGGAGGTAGGGGCCTAATGGTGAGCTGATTGGTTGCTTTTTGATCCCAGCAGTGTGTACCTAAGCTCTAGCTTGAGAGGCTCACAGGGAGCTTGTTTACCTACACTCAGTCTGAGAGGCCTGCCAGGAGTTTGCTAGATTAACAGAGGACCCACTGTCTGTCTGCCTAGCCTTTCTCTAGCTATCTCCTGTCTCACCATTGCACTCTAGAGGGCTAACAGAGAGATCCCGACTCAAAAAACAAAGCAAAACAAAAAACCAGAAGTCAGGTGGCGTGCCCAACCACCAGGAGCCAGGCAGGTGCAGTTATTGTAACACGCATCAAAGTTGAGTTGCATCTCAGGGGATGCTCATGGTTAAAGAGTGTGAGGTTCCCTAAGGGTGAGACAGATGGCAAACAAGTATATTATTTAATTTAACAGAAGAAACCAAGGATGGATGATTGCAAAGCTGAGGGCAGCTGTCCACTAAACAAATGATGACCCTTTGCTCAGTTTACAGACTTGGGTCAATTTTCGAACTTGGAGCCCACGGAATGAAGGAAAGGCCAGATAGATCTTCAGGAGAAAGGATTGTACCGCATTATGGCAAACGTGCACGGGCATGATGCAGCCAATCTTTCCCCGGAGGGACCTTTGGCGACTTGCTTGGGTAATTGTACACAAGAGGAAGAGGCATGGTTCTCACCAGTGATTCTCACCTCTAGTTTTCATGCCAAATGGGGCTGACCTGCAACCAATAGGACATGGTGGAAGTGATGGAGAAGGGTGACTTTTGAAGCTAAGTCATTAATACACTGTGTCTTCTGCCTTACCCTCTCTTAAAGATCACTGCATTTGGGGGAAGCCAACAGCTAGCGTCAAGGAACTAAGGCCTCCTGGCAACAGCTGGCATGAACTTCCCAGCCATGCATCACAGAATTGAATCTTCCAGTTTCAGTCAAGCCTTCAATTGACTGTAGTTCCAGCCCACATATTTTTTTTTTTTTTGAGTTGGAGTCTCACTCTGTCACACAGACTGGAGTGCAGTGGCCGCTGCCAGCCACTGCAGCCTCGACCTGCTGGGCTCCAGCGATCCTTCCGCCTCAGCCTTCCAAGTAGCTGGAACTACAGGCGCGCACTACCACGCCCGGCTCATTTTGGTTTATAGTAGAGATGACCTCTCGCCAAATTCAAGTTGAAGTCTCTGTCACCCAGGCTGGAGTGCAGAGGCATGCTCACGGCTATGCAAACTTGACCTGCTAGGCTCAGGCAAGCCTTCTGCCTCAGCCTTCTGAGTAGCTGGAACTACAGGTATGTGCCACCACACCCGGCTAATTTTTTGATTTACTGTAGAGACAAGGTCTTGCCAAGTTGCCCAGGCTGGTTTCAAATGCCTGGGTTCAGGCAATCCTCCCACCTCCGCTTCCCAAAATGCTGGGATGACAGGCATGAACCATCATACCTGGCTCCAGTCCACATCTTGACTGCGATCTCATGAGAGACCCGGAGTCAGAACCATATAGATAAGTCACTTTCAAATTCCTGACCCATAGAAACTGTGAGATAATGAATGTTTAATGCTGTTTTAAGTTACTAAATTACAGGGTAATTTGCTATACAGTAATAAATAATTAATACTAGAAACACCCAAACACTTCAATGACTATTTAGGTCTGAATCGATACCCAGGGCTTCATCAAGGACCCCCTGTTAGGGTGGGAGCAAGATATTTAGTGGAATCTTGGTCCAGATCAAGGGTCTGTTGCATCCATGGACACATGTGGTGGTTGTTTCCAAAGCTCCCAAATGTGCAATTGGAAGGGACATATTTGGTACCTGCCACACTGCAGCATCGATTATTTGGTCCGTGGGGGTAAGAGATGCTGTAGTGGAGGTTGGGCTTGGTGGCTCATGCCTGTAATCTCAGCATTTTGGGAGGCTGAGGGAAGAGGATTACTTGAGCCAAAGAGTTTGAGACCAGCCTGGGCAACATCATGAGATCCTGTTTCTACAAAAGATAAAAAACTCGCTGTGGCATGGTGGTATGTACCTGTAGTTCCAGCTACTTGGAAAGCTGAGATGAGAGGGTCACTTAAGTTCAGGAAGTCAGGGCTGCAGTGAGCCGTGATTGTGCCACTGCACTCCAGCCTGGGTGACGGAGAACCTGGTTCACAGAATAAAAAAATGAAGAGAGAGAGAGAGATATGTTGAAATGGAGAAGGCCAAGCAGAAAGCCTAAAACTGAAAGACAAGTGCATCCTAAGAGTGCTAAAGATTAGTGCCACCCTCAAGGACTTATAGGATGCAGGTGTGATGGTCCCCAACCTGTCTCCATTTAGTTCACCAGCCTGCCCCCTGCAAAAACCACCAGATTCTGGACAATGACAGTGAGCCATTGCAAACTCCAACAGAAGTAGCCCAAATCATAGCTGCTGGGCCTGATACATATTTTCACTTAAACAGATGAACGAAGCCTTTAGGACGTGGCACGTGGCCATTGTCTGGCAAATGCATTCTTTTCCATCCTTAGAAAGGAGAAAAGAAATGGTTTGCATCCACTCAGGTCAGACAATAGTATATATTTAGTCTTCCTTTGGGCCGTGCTAACTTTTCTGCCCTGTGTCCTACATAGTTTAAGAGACCTGGAGCAGCTGGAAATCCTGCAGGCCAGCATCCTAGTCCACTGGATCAATGCCTCGGGTCAATCAGATGGATGAGCTGGACCAGTAAGTGCACCGAAGTCCATGGTGAGACATGTGGGCTTCGGATCCTGGGAGACGAACGCCATATTTCAGAGGCCTGTCACATCTGTCGTAGATACCTAGTGGTCTGAGGCACATTGGGGCATCCCTTCCAAAGAAAAGGACAAATCATTACTATTTTTTAAAACACTTAACTACATTTAATCACACGAAACTACTGATTTATAAAAATCACTGCTTCATATAGTTTATTAGTAAATATCTAAAGAAACGAAGTTGCTGAGAGAAGGCACAATGACCAGTCACTTATACAGGGGCTCTTCCTAGGGACAGGATGGGCGTCTAATGTGGATGTGACAGTCGCAGTCTCTAACAATTTTCAACCCCAGGATGGAATTAGTTTTCCTAGTTCATTCTGATAGTTGGTTTGTTTCAGGGCTTAAGCATCAGTTTCTGGAGGTGGCATAATCCATATCCAGAAATACTCTTCTGACCCATAGACTGGGTCACGGGGAACCCAGTGGGGAAAACGGCCCCCTTTAAGTAAGGCCCGGAGGAGGGCTCTGGGATAGATCCAGGCTGCAGTGCAAACAGCCCTGCTGCTGGGGCTGAACAAACCAGCACATCTTGGGTTACTGCTGAGCTCAGTGGTGGGAAAAGGCCACCATGTGCAGTTTACAGTAAGTGCCATTGGGAGAAGCACAAAGCAGACTCCTAGGGTTCTGGCACAAGGTCATGCCGTCAGCAGTGGAAAATCTTACACTCTCCAGAAAAGAGCTCCTAGTGCTGCTGCAGGACCCTAGTAGAGAGGGAGCATCTGGAAGTGGGTCACTGAGGGACCATACATCCCCTCAGAACTGCCCAGACAGGCTCAAAAGGTTCTAAGGCTGGGTGGATTCAGCAGCATCTTCGGCAAGATGGAAGTTCTGCATCTGGGATCCAACATGAGCAGGGCCTGAGGACCCAAGCCAGCTACACCAGCAGCTAGCCCAGACCTCCAGAGCCCCTCCCGCTGTTGCAGCAGGGATGCCCTCAGCTCACATCTATGGCCACATGTGGAAGGGGATGCCTCGCTGATGGAGGAGAACAAAGCATGAGCTTGGGTCTTGGATGGGGAACGCAGGTATAAGCCAAACATAGACAGTAATTGTTCTACAGCTGTACTCAGGATGGGCCCTAAAGAAAGGTAAGGGGAAACCGTAACGGGTGGCACTTCGGTGCTACGCCAGGTCATCTACCCAGTGTGAATGGGGAATGTCTATCTTCATCTTTCCTTCCTTGCTTTCTTCTTCTCTTTCTCCTCCTCCTCCTCTTCTTTTTGTTTCTCATCTACTGATCAATCTATCTACTGATCTGTTTGTTTCTAATCATCTATTTAGGTATCATCTTTCTATTTCTTTAGCTCTCATGTATCTATTATCGATCTGTTTATCAATGATCTATATCTACTTGCCATTCATTCATTATCCATCGTCTATTTCTGTCATCTTTATCATTTATCTATTTAATCTATCATCTATCTATCGATGTCCTATTTTAAAAAAATATATTTACTATTTATAGAGATGAGGTCTTGCTATATTGCCTAGGCTGGTCTCAAACTCCTGGGTTCAAGAAATCCTCCCACCTTGGCATCCCAAAGTGCTGGGATTACAGGCATGTGCCACCATGTCCAGCCTTACTGATATATCTCTTTACCAATCATCTATTTTTCTACCAATCATTCATCTATAATTTTTCTATCTAAGCATCTCTCTCTCATCTTTCTTTTTCTTCTAGCTCTCTCTTCCTCTCTCTCTCTTCTTTCTCTCACTCTCTCTTTTCTCCCTCTCCCTTTCTCTCTCTCTTATATCGATCATCTAACTTTTTTTTTTTTTTTTAGTTGGAGTCTCACTCTGTGGCCCAGACTGGAGTGCAGTGGCACGATCCTGGCCACCGCAGCCTTGGCCTGCTGGGCTCCGGTGATCCTTCCGCCTCCGCCTTCCAAGTAGCTAGAACTACAGGCACGCGCTACCACACCTGGCTAATTTTTTGATTTGTTGTAGAGATGAGGTCTCACCAAGTAATCCACTCATCTCAGCCTCCCAAAGCGCTGGGATTACAGGCTGAGCCACTGAGCCCGGTTTAATCATCTAACTTTTAACACACACAGACCCATCAACAGTGACAGATGGCTTGGTCAGTTGATCAGGAACCTGGAAGAAGAAAAGCTGGAAGATCCGGGTTAAGGAGGTCTGAGGTAGAGACCTGTGAATGGATGGCAGTGAGCCCAATCCCCAACAAGATCTGTATTCCATGCTAATGCTCACCAGAAAGCCTTCAGCACAGAAAGAAAGGCGGTGAACAACCATGTCTTTTCATCTGTTCACGCTATTTTATTTTAAATTTATTGTTTTCTAATTTATGTCCTGGACACTTTCTACTTTGACTTAAGACTGCTGTGCTAGGAACAATAACCAAGCTCCTATTTTGTAGTCACACAGTTTGCCTCATTTTATCCTGGCAACAGTCCTGAGACTTCAGAATGACAGGAAGAAGTTCTTCCCTTTCCAGATGAAGAAAGTTGGTGCTCAGAGACCATGAGTGCCCTGCCCAGGGCAGCTGAGCCAGCTGGTGAGGGAGGTTCTGGTCTCCGGTCTAGCTTCTCTGGGTGGTTCCATGGGCTTCTCTGGGCTGTGCGGGAGAGCACAACCGAGTCGACCAGCAGGGGGCGCCTGCCTCTTCTTCTTAGCATCCGTCCACCTGACTGCCAGGCAGGCACCTGAATTCAGCCCGAGTGCCCTGTCTGTGGGCTCCGTTCCAGGACACCCTCTCCCTCACTGCAAGTCCACCCCCTGGTCACATCGTAGACCATGCCCTGTCATCTGCGCTTACTTTCTCTGTCCCTGCTGCAGGCTTTGACCAGTCCCTAGTAAGAAATGGACAGGAGCTAACATCCAGTCAGATGGAAATAAGCCTTCGTGCTACCAATAACCTTTCCTTTCCTGCCATAATACAAATGTGGAGCTTGTCACGGAAGTTTATCTTTGTGGCATGAGTATCGATCTTTTGCCATATGGCCTTATGATGCGTGCTTTCTCCAGCGGGACTTGGTTTTGTTGTGCTTCTCTTTTCTGCATCCTCATTTATTTCTGCAACCAGAGACCTCGTGAATGATAAATTCATTCAACCACAACAAATCTGTGTTGTGTACTCCCCAGGGGCCAGGCCACCAACCTAAATAGTGCACTCAACCTAAATCCCAGTCCTTGTGGAAGTGACATTCTAGGGAGAAAGACAAACAATAAACAAAACAAAGAGGGAAACGGTCTGATTCGTCAGATGGCAATAAGTGAAGAAAAACAAAGCATGGAAATAGAATAAAGAGGCAGGTGCAGGGGGTTGGGGACATAGGCTGGAAGAAATTTGCATTGTAGGAAAAAGGTCAGAGAAATGGCACATGGAACAGGTGACGTTTGAGCAAAGACTGGGAGATGTTGAGGGAGCCAGCTCTAGATATTTGGGGGAAAGATATTCCGGAACAGAAACTGGGAAACCACCTCCCAATAACTGAGAGATGTATGCGAGGGGAAATGGCCTTATCCCGGAGAACATTGTCAATTTCACTCCTTCTCAATAGCCTCTATGTGGGATTTGGAGGAAGAGGCCAAACATCAAGTCCTAAAGCCCAGGGCCCGGCTGTAGCTGGGAGGCGGCAGATACATTTTCCTTTCCTTTTCTTTTTAATTCCAACAGCTTCAGGGTACAAGTTGTTTTTGGTCTGGGGTTTAAGTGTATCCAGCATCCCCACTGTGCACACGGTACCTGATTTTTTGTTCCTCCATCCCTTCCCCCTACCCCTTCTGAGTCTCCAGTGTCCATTCTAGCATTCGGTCTTTGCAGATCCTTAGTTTAGCTCCCACTTGTAAGAGAGAACATGCGGTGTTTGGTTTTCTGCTCCTGAGTTAGTTCACTTAGGATGATGTTCTCCAATTCCAATGGTGGATACATTTTTCTTACTGAAGTAGCCCTTCCACCATTTAGCTCTTGGACACTGATGGAGGCACAATTGCTGAGTCCAGTTCTCCTGGGGAATGCCATCAGCATTTGCTTAAAGAATGCACCTTTTCCTTCTTGAACATCAGCTCAGTGGCTGCTGGGAGGTAGTCACAGGAGCTTGGCTTGGTGTCACCACCACGTAAGCAAAGAAACTCCCTCCTCTCTCACACGGACGGGACAAGGGTTGAGATGAAGATCCATATTGCTGTTGCCAAACAACTATCATGTGCCAGGGATGCATGGTGTTGGGATACAAAGTCCATCACACCTTAAGTTCTAGAGAGAGACAGAGAGAGAGGGTAAGCATGTAAACTAAGGTGCATTCTTCTGTCAGCTAATGATGAATGACAAAAAGAGACATGGAGTGGGGCGTGGGGAGAGTGGTGATTCGAGAAACTGGGACGTTCCCCCTGATTTCTGATGGAGAGAGCAGAGTCCTGAATGAAGTGAGGGACCTCAGAAGTTGTTGAAGTGTGTTACCGGCAGAGTTTCATAAACTGAATGTTTGTTTCCCCCTGCAAATTCATATGTTGAAGCCCAATGAGATGGTATTTGGATAAGAGACCTTAGGGTGGTAATTGATTCAGTTGAGGTCATGAGGGTGAGACCCTCATGATAGATTGGTGTCCTAATGATAAGAAAAGACCAGAGCTCTCTGTCTTTCTGCCCTGTGAGCACTTGGTGAGAAGGTGGCCGTCTGTAAGCCAGGAGGAGAGACCTCACCAGGAACTGAATCTTCCGGCACCTTGATCTTGGACTTATCCTTTATAATCATGTGAGCCAATTCCTTTATAGTAAACCTCTACATACCTGCAGAAACCTAAATCTTGGATTTCCCAGCCTCCAGAACTGTGAGAAATAGATGTCTGTTGTTTATGCTGCCTATTGTAGGGGACTAAGACACAGAGGGAACAGTAAAGGCAAGGCTTTGAAGTTGAGAAGAGCTTAGTGGCTTGCAGGAAGTGAGGGGGGCGCTATGACTGGCTTTCAGGAGGCGGAACACAGAAGGGGGAGGCGGGGTCACATCAGGATAAAGCAGTTGGGGCTTCTTTTTTGTATGGGACTATTGAACAACTGGGTAGGGGCAGGGAAGTGACAGGATCTGATTTTAGCAGATGGTTGTGGCTTTGGCATGGAAGCAAAGAATACTAGTTAGGAGGTGAGAGAGGATGGTTGCTTGAATAGGGTGACAGAGGTGAGAGTCATGAGAAATGGTCACAGGTGGGTGTGATTTGAAGGTAGAACTTATAGGATTTGTTGATGGGTTGGCTATGAGAGGAAGCAAAGGATGACTGCCAGGTTTGGGGGCGAATTGGCTGTCCCCCTATGAAAAGAGTAGGAAGGTTTGTGGGTGTGTGTTTGATGGTAAGAAGATGGATCATAGGTGAAATCTGAGATCTTATCAGACAGGATGGTAGACTTGAAGAGGGTTAGCCACAGGATTCGGGATTCAGAGAAGAGATGCAACCTGGTGATCATGCTTCAGGATTCATCAGTAATGGGGCATGTGTCTTTGTGGATGTCTGAGGCATTCTTGAGTAGCATCTTTCAGTGTTGTGATGAGGATGGTAATACTGATGGAAGGGGTAAGAGCTAAAATTCGCCACATGATTCTTGTTTTTGTTTTGTTTTTTTTTGAGTTGGAGTCTCACTCTGTCGCCCAGACTGGAGTGCAGTGGCCGCTCCCGGCCACCGCAGCCTCTACCTGCTGGGCTCCGGCAATCCTTCCGCCTCAGCTTCCGAGTAGCCGGAATTACAGGCATGCGCTACCACGCCCGGCTGATTTTTTTGATTTATTGTAGAGATGAGGTCTCGCTGCCCAGGCGGGTCTCAAACCCGTGGGCTCAGGCAATCCACTCACCTCAGCCTCCCAAAGGTGCGGGATTACAGGCTGAGCCACCGAGCCTGGCTAATATGCCAGGCATTAAGCCTAGTGCTTTGTGTGTATGCGTAATCTCATTTAATTCTCACAATTCCTTAATATTCTGGTTTTACAGTTTAAGGAAACTGAGGCACTGAGAGGTGAGTTGTCATGACTCACTTTTCTTTCTTTTTTTTTTTTTGAGTTGGAGTCTCACTCCGTCACCCAGACTGGAGTACAGTGGCACGCTCCTGGTCACCGCAGCCTCGACCTGCTGGGCTCCAGCGATCCTTCCGCCTCAGCCTTCCAAGTAGCTGGAACTACAGGTGCACGCTACCACACCCGGCTAATTTTTTATTTATTGTAGAGATGAGGTCTTGCCAGGTTGCCCGGGTGGGTGTCGAACCTGCGGGTTCAGGCAATTCACTTACCTTGGCCTCCCAAAGCGTGGGATTACAGGCTGAGCCACTGAGCCCGGCTGACTCATTTTTCAAGAAGGACTTCATTGTGGGGCATTGATGACAGCCTGCTCTCCACCACAGGCCAGGCTGCCTTTGCCCATGAGTCTTTACGCCTTAGGCCTGTCTTCCCTAGCCTTCACATTCAACAGCTGGGTGTTGTACAATAATAATGGCAGACATGAACTCTGGGGACGTGGGTTCAAGTCCAGCCTCTATTGTTTACCAGATGCTTTGTTTAGGGAGAATGACAGGGAAGAACAGGATGTCTTCCAGGCAAAGTTTGTTCACGTCTGCTTCTTTGCTTTGACATCCGTTCCTTCTCCAGTTACCAGCCAGCTTCTGCCAGCCTCACCCCTTCTAGCCAACTCTCATTTCCTGGCCTTGCCAGCCTGATTACTTCTAATTGTCTCTGACTGCTTCCAGCTGGGTCTTCTAGCTGGCGTTCTGGGGGAGCACAGAGACAGTCTCCCAGCCATATGGAGCAAGGAGGAGATGGCGAAGGAGAGGAGAGGAAGGAAGCAGCTGGTACAAGTCGACTGAGAAAGCTTTCCAGCTCACTGTGATCAATAATGTCTTTCAAAGGGTTAACTCATCCAAGTTAGAGAATGGCCCATCTTTGACAAGATAAACACTTATATTTGTTGATTCCCCAAAGGCAATGAACAAGGTAACTACAAACACTTTCAAAGGCCAGCACAGCAGCTCACGCCTGTAATCTCAGCACTTTGGGAGACCAAGGTGGGCAGACTGCTTGATCCCAGGAGTTCAAGACCAGCCTGGGCAACATAACAAGACCTCATCTCTGTCAAAATAACAACAACAACAAGAACAACAACAACAACTGGGCATGGTGGTACATGCCTTTAGTCATAGCTACATGGTATGCTAAGGTGGAAAGATCACCTGAGCCCAGGAGGTTAAGGCTGACATGAGCCGTGATTGTGCCACTGCACTCCAGCCTGGGTGACAGAATGAGACCTGACTCAAAACAAAAACAAAAAGACCAAAACAGTTTCAGACTGTCATGAGTAATGTCTTCCCCAGGACCGATGGGGTCTTGCTATCAGGAGCAGTAAAACTCCACTTGAGAATTAGGGAATGATTACTTTCATTCATCTGTTCAACAAATATTTATTGACCAATGACCAAGTCTCAGGCACTGTACTAGGTACAGTAGGGCAAATAAAACTATAATTAGACACAGCCCCTGTTCTCAACGAATCTAAAAGAGAAGAAAGTCATTCATAGTAAGTAACAGAAGACACAAGGAGCGTGGGAAATGAGTGAGGAGTAGCAAGAAAATGGGTGATGGGCCTCTTGTGACTCATTAGCTGGGGAGGGATTCCTGGGAAAGGGGGCATCTGTGCTAGGTAGAAATGGGACAGAGACAGCAGACTGGGGATGGGTATGGCATAGGCAAAGATGCAGCCGTAGAAAGCCTGATCTAGGAGGAAGACAGCTGAAATGTTGTGCCCAGGGGGATTCCACAGGCAGCTAAGGCCAGAAATTTAGCTTGGACTAATTAGTAGAGAATCTTCAATGCAGCATGACTGCTATTCAATCAGATGTGTTCTGTGTGTCTGATATGAGGGCAATACATTGTTTTGTGCACTGATTTGTTTTACACAAAGAAATTTCTGGGTTTACTCCTTGTTAAACAAGGCCGTTTCAGAGAACAGGACTTGTAGTTCAAAAACCAGTTACAAAGCTGACGCAGGGGCAGGATTTGGGCTTCTCTTTGGCACCCATCCCAGCTTATGGAATTAGCAGTGAACTTGAATCAAACCCAGGCAGCGGGCTTGAAAAAGATTTAATGGGCCTGGATTTTCTCTCTTCTTCACCCCTTTCCTGACCTCTATCCTGAGAGGATAATTAAAGGAAAGAAAATCTCTATTTCATTGTAAATGTCTTCCATCCATTTTTTTGTGAAAGTTTTTTCTTTTAGGCCATAAAGACACTTTGATGAGCAGTCGCTGAAATGTGCCTTAAGCCACAATAAAGAAATCTCTAAATTTTCATAAAGAGTTCATGTTCCTAAAATTGAAAAAAAAAATCATACTCTATTAATGTGGCATTGGGAAATTCCCAAACCTTTTCTGAGAGAGGATTCAGAATGGTTTTGACCCCCAAGTGAGCTCTATAGTTCTCACTCATTAGAGGTTTGTTGAACATCTGACTCTGCCGGCCCCGTGCTGGTCACCATCCCCTTCCCACGGTCTGCTCTCTTAAAATTTGACTTCTGAATTAGAGACATTAAAACAAATAGGTGAATCTTGCAGGAATTGTAGGGATGGGGTTGGGGGCAAGAAGTCCCTTAAACACAGAAACAAAACAAAACAAAAAACAAAAACAACCCCCCCCATCCTGCACAAGAAAAACAAAAAACTGAAAAACATTTTAAAGTGTTTTTTTTTGTTGTTTTTTTGTTGGGGGGGGTGTCAAAGTTTTGCTGTCTTCCAGGCCGCAGTACAGTGGCACCATCAGGGATCACATCGCCTGGACATCCTGGTCTCAGGTGATCCTTCCACCTCAGCCTCCCAAGTAGTTGGGGTATAAGCGTGTGTCACCACACGTGGCTGATTTTTTGTAGAAACAAGGTCTTGCTATGTTGCCTAGGCTGGTCTCAAGCCTCTGGGCTCAAGCAATCCTCTCCCTGGCTTCCCAAAGTGCTGGGCTTACACACGTGAGCCACGCCCTGCCAAAATGTATCTTTCCTCTTGGAAAACGGGACCAACGAGAAGACCAACAGAAAACACAATATGCTGTCATAATCACTGAGGCCGGTCACATGTAAGTAGATGAATATCGTGGCGTCTTTAAAATTAGACCTATTTTAAATAGACGTTTCTTGGGTTCATTTTTGAGATGGGTCGGCAACGCCCCCCAAACCCTGGATTAATGACAACTGCCGTCCCCGCGTCCCCCCTCCCCCATCTCAAAGCCCCGGCGTGGGTCGATGCCACACTTGTTAACCGGGAAGTAAACAATGAAAGGAACTTTGCTAGAACCAGATCCTCTCTTTCAGCTCTGCTGTGCTCAAGGGTGAAGTCTGCACTACATTCAGAATCCCTCAACAGGTAGAATTTTTTTTTTTTTTTTGAGTCCGAGTCTCACTCTGTCGCCCAAGCAGGAGTGCAGTGGCGCCCTCGCGGCCACCGCAGCCTCGATCTGCGGGGCTCGGGCCATCCTTCCGCCTCGGCCTTCCAAGCAGCTGGAACCACAGACACGCGCCGGTACGCCTGGCGAATTTTTTGATTTATTGTCGAGACGAGGTCTCGCCCAGTTGCCCAGGCGGGTCTCGAACCCGTGGGCTCGGACAACCCTCTCGCCTCCGCCTCCCGAAGCGCCGGGATGACAGGCGTGAGGCACCGCGCCCGGCCTAGCAGGTAGATTTTGTAAACGCCTTCCCCTACCTACCCTCCAGCTTTCTCCCTCACAAGACGCTTCTCTTTCGGAGTGAGAAGACACGGGGGCTCCCGGAGAGGGCGCCGGATCCGCAGGGCGACTACCACGGTTTGGGCGATGAGCGCAGTCGCTCGCTCGCAGAACAAAAGCGCCGGGGAGCGCCGAGTGCCGGTCCACCCCCCCTTGCGATCGCGGGCATCGTTTCCACGGAAGGCAGAGAAGGTGTAAGCGGCGAGCCGAAGCAGCGCGCGCTCAGGTTCCTGCGTTGCTGCTGCTGCTATTCCGGTCCGCGCGGCTCCTCCTCCAAGACAGCGACCCGGTCTGCGCGCGGGCCCGGGCAGACGCCCTGCCACCTCCCGTCCGTCCGTCCGTCCGTCCGTCCGTCCGTCCATCCCTCCATCCACATCCCAGGTCCAGGGGACCCTGCCGGGCGGCAGACCCTGGCCTGGACACCCCACCCCGCACACACAGCCCACGGGGCTCGAGACCGCCTCCCCCCCTCCCCCCCGCCCCGGTGGGTGCGGCTCCTGGGGGATCTCGCCACCGAAAGGTCCAGAAGCCCCAGCCCAGAACCCGGGCGAGAGGCGCAGCCGGAGGCGGCCCGACCCGGGCGGCCCGGGCGCGCGCGTCTCCGCGGCCGCGCAGGGTCCCCCCGTCTGGCGCTCAGGTGGCTGCGCCGCCCGCGCCGCCGCTCCCCGCCCCGGGCCCTCCCCTCGCCGGCGAGGGTCGAGCTTGGCTGTGGCGCGCGGCGAAGGAGGGGCTACCAGGGATTTGAAAGTGCACGGGCTGCGGAGTGGAGCTCGCATCTGTTCCCGCCGCCCGCGGCCGGATTAAATTTCTGCAAATTCAAACTGAATGGGGCTTTCTTCTGCTGCCTTCCCGAGGCCGCCCGCCGCCCGCCGCGCGCTCCTCTCCGGCGGGAGCGGCCGCCCGGCGCGCGGCTAGGAGCGACCCAGCGAGCCGGACCCGAGCCCGTTGGGGCCCGGCGGCGGCGGCGGAGCGGAGGCGCCCGGGCTCCGGGACCCCGGGACCCCGGGACCCCGGCGCCGGGCCGCGCCCCTCCCCGGCCAGCCCGGCTGCCCGCGCGCCGGAGCAGGGCGACTGTCACTCGCCTCCCGGCCGGGACCCGGGGCGGGGTCCCGCTGTCCCGAAAGGAGCCCGGGCCACCCTCGGAGGAAGAACTTCTTGGGGGCGGGGTCCCCGGTCCCGCGTCGCCCGGGCGGCCGCTATTGTCCGCGCGCCGCGCTCGCGGGGCCCGGGGCGCTGCCGAGACCCGGGCCGGGGGGAGCCAGGCCGCGGGCGGCGCGGCGGCGGGAGGAGCCGGGGCAGCCCGAGGCGGCGGCGGAGGAGGAGCAGCAGCAGCGGCCGGCGCGGGAGTCCCGCCCGAGCCGCGCGGGCCGCCGCGAGCGCGATGCCGGCGGCGGCGGGCGACGGGCTCCTGGGGGAGCCGGCGGCGCCCGGGGGCGGCGGCGGCGGCGGCGGCGCCGAGGACGCGGCCCGGCCGGCGGGGGCCTGCGAGGGAAGTTTCCTGCCGGCCTGGGTGAGCGGCGTGCCCCGCGAGCGGCTCCGCGACTTCCAGCACCACAAGCGCGTGGGCAACTACCTCATCGGCAGCAGGAAGCTGGGCGAGGGCTCCTTCGCCAAGGTGCGCGAGGGGCTGCACGTGCTGACCGGAGAGAAGGTGAGCCGCCCGGGCGCCCGGGGGCGGGGGTCGCCGCGGAGGGGGCGGCCGGGACCCCGCGCCGAGCGCTGCGCTCGGAGTCCCGCCGCGGGGTCCCGCCGCGGGGTCCCGGCCGGCGCCTGCCCCGGACTCCGCCTGGCTTTCGTCTCCGGCTCATGGGGGGGCGAGCCCGAGGTGCGCCCAAACTCTCGCAGCCGGGTCCCTCGGGCTTTCCCGAGGGGTGGTCTGGGGTTCGTTTCCCGGGGGGCGGGGGGGGCAGCTGATTTACCCGCGGAGCGGTCGGGCATAGCCTTTCTGCTCCTCAAAGGGCGCCACCTGGCGGACACCGGCACGGGAGTGGGGGCCAGAGCTGAGGAGAGGCTGGAGCCGGGGCTGGAGGACTTGGACTGCTGTGTGTGGGGAGGGCTGGGGGGGGGGGGAGAGCACGCAGGAAAGCCGATCAGCCTGCTTTTTGGGGAGCTTAGAGTCTGATCCTGCTCCCGGGCTCTGTGAAGACGCTGGAGGGAGGCTGAGATCCTAGGGACGTTCTCTCCACCATGGTCTGGGGCAGCTAAGAAATTTTTCGTGCTCAAAGAGGAGGGTTTTCACACACCCCACCCCCTGCCCCACCTGCCCAGGCCTCAACTCCCTCCATCCTGCCAGCCCTCCCAACCCTGCATCCCATAGGACCCACCATTCTCACACCCACCTTTCCCACCCCCAGCCTCAGGGTGGGAGCTGCAGTGAGGACCCTACTTCTGGCAGAAACAGAACTATGCAGTTAGCCCCAGAGGTTGGGAGATGCCTTATCTTTCTAGAAGAGGGGAAAGGAAAGAGGATCTCCCTGAGACCTGGAGGAGAACCTCTTGGATTGTGAACCCTTACCAGGCCAAGGGTGGGTAGATCCCAGGTGTAACTTAGATTTGTAGGAAGAAACCCAAGAGATGGTGACTTACTTTTGAGGCTGGGTCAACCCCAGGCTGGGAGCTGCCCTGTGCTGGAAGCCACTCCCAGCTTGCGGCTGCCCCAAACTCCTGTCATCTCAAGTTCAAGGCTCCTGGAGTGGGAGTAGCCCCTTTGAGTGGTCTGTGGGACAGGGAGGTGTCAGCAGCAGGAGACGAGGGGAGCTCAGAGCTTCTTCAATGAGCAAATAGCCAGGGAGCCAAAGCCCCCAGCCCTCCGACCTGGAGCCCAGTGCCCAGCCTGGAGCTGCGTGGGTCACGGGACCAAGCTGCCCTGCCTGCCTGTCCCCAGCCTCACCCTACCTTTAGTTTCCCTCCTCTTTCCTACTTTGTCTGGAGCCTCTTGTGAGTGCAAGCCACCGTCCCCCTTGTCATTTGTCCTCAATTCCTCCAACCGTTCTGAGTGAGGCATCCCCTTACTTTTGGTGAGCGGGAGTTAGACGGAGTGCCTCATGCCTGAATTTCCATACAAAAAAGGAGTGTTTAGTATGAACTCACTGAAATGAGAAACTCTTCCAAGAAGAAGAAGAAGAAAAAAAAAACCAAAACCACAAAGCCTCCAAACCTCATTCTAGTCCAAAGGGAGCGAGACATACTTTTACTCCGGCGTGTAGTGAACTGTCAGTGGAAATTCAGGATGTTGTGAGGCCACTGTTGGCTGATTAGAGCGAGTTTACTGCTCCTGTCCCTGTGTCAATTCCTGTTGGGGGGGTTTATTTTCATTTGAAACGTATACCACTTAATCTGGTCGTGTATATTTCCTCTCTAAACATAACAGAAAGAGGTGTGCGTTTATGCAGATAACGTCATGGCAGGAGTTCTTGCGAGCACACTCTTCCCGCCTGCCCTGCCACACGGACTCCTCTGGCTTCTCTCCACTTTTCTTTGTTGTATTGAGCTGGTGGCCTTGGCTGAACCGCCTGGGATGTATCCGGAGCTCAGCCACCGTCCCCAGTGCTCGGGCTCTGGAGCTCCATGCTGGGCCCACAGGGCACCCGGAATGCAGCGGATTCCTGCCCAAATGGGATTCGAATGAGGGGCCTCACTGAGTCCCCAGGTGCCCACACCCCTTTGCCTGCCCTCGTATCTTTCTTAAATGATGAATTTCACTTCATCATTGCTTAATTAGATGTAAAATTATTTCTCTTGCTGGTGCGGTAGCTCACACCTGTAAATCCCAGCACTTTGGGAGGCTGAGGCAGGAGAATCTCTTGAGGTCAGGAGTTCGAGACCAATCTAGTGAGATCTCATCCCTCAAAAAACAACAACAACAAAAAAAACCTGAATGTGGTGGCACACCAGCTAGCTACTCAAGAGGCTGAGGTGGGAGGATTGCCAGAGTCAGGAGGTTGAGGCTGCAGTGAACCGATTGTGCCACTGCATCCCAGCCTGGGCAAGAGGGAGACTTGGATTAAAAAAAAAAAAAAAAAAATTTCCCTGGACCAATGGATTTGATCTAGTTAAGAACAGTGGTTCTTAGGGTGGAGGAGGAGGCCGGTAAGTTATGTTTAGGCTGAGAAATTTGGTGGTTTTTTTTAAGCTCAGCCAAAACCTACTTATTACGATGATTTTTATTTTTAACTCATGTTTTAACTTCATCTTCTGGATGTGCTCCTTTCTATCAGTGCTCCAAGGGTGTGTGAGTCTGACAGCTCACTATACGCTGGAGAATCAGTGCTCCAGGGACTGCAGGCTTCAGGAGAAACCTGGATTTTAGTTCTCTCAATTGCCAGCTTTAAAGAAGCAATGACGTCATTCATAGCATTTGTCTCCCAAACTCAACACCTTTAAGGCTCAGCTAATAGATGTGGGTTTTAGCAGATCGCAGAGATTAAGATCTTTTGGGGGGTGCTTGACTCTGTTTGGGAAGGACTGCTGAGTTAGCGTTCCCCACTCCTGTTCTAGGAATTGCCTAACTGGGACCAAACAAAGGTGAAGGCAGCTTCAGGTTATTCGCAACCTTTAATTCTTTTTCAAGGGTGAGCTACTAAGAGGCTTTCAGCTTGGGGAAGGGTTTCTCAAGTGAGCAGAGCCAGTCCAGTGTCCCCCCCCAGTGGGTGACCCAGGAAGGTCCCTCTCCCTTGTTACTTCCTCTTTCTTGGGGTGAGTACAATTTTGGATTAAGCACGTCACTTTTCCCCTTTCCTTTTTACTTTTTGTAGAGTCGGGGTCTCGCTATGTTGTTCAGACTAGACTCAAACTCCAGGCTTCAAGTGATCCTCCCGCCTCAGCCTCCCCAAATGCTGGTGCGCCCAGTCCCTCCTTCCTTTTTTAAAGGACACAGACTACATCGGGAGGGGAATAAAGTCATGAATACTGTAGTGAGAAACAGGTGTATCCCTCCCCAGCCCACCCTGAGTGAAAGGATCCAGGGCAGCTTGTGCTGGAGAATGAGCTCATGAAAAAGCTGGAAGAGCAGATAGAGAAAAGGAAGGTAAGAGGGCACCCCAAGTTGGGCCTGCTTCTTAGCTGCATTCTCAAACCGTGCACTTTGCTTTGGGTGATAACTGTACCCCTACACCTAGAATTTATAACACTTGCCGTTACTATTTTAGGCTTCGCATTAGCCTAATCTCAAACTAAGTCACTCCTCTGAAACCCACACATTTTCTGATTTACTAGTGCTAACTCTGGAGTATTGCTGATTGAAGGCATTTGATATGTGGGTTGCATTGACTTGGTACGCATTTCCATAAAGCTTTGGAGTGGTCCCCACTCCATGGTTCACTGGGAATTACTGTCTGAGTTTTGAGGACAAAAGGAGGCAGTTTTTCCTGACTTTCATTTCAGGGCTCAATCCTATCTTATCATGAGGCTCTCTTTGCCACGCCTGCCTGCAGGACTGTATTTTGCCTGCTTTTTCTCAGAAGTTGTTTGTTTGGAAGTCTTTTGAATCTAGATGGCTCTTTTACTGTGTGAAGAGAAAGGATGGCTTTGGGCTGAGACCTAATTTTGTCCTTCCTTAGCACCGAGTTAATGCAATCTGTGCTCATCTGGCTTTAAAAAAACAAATGGTTCACTTGGTCATGTGAAACTCTTAACTTGTACATTCTCAGTCAGGGTTGAGTGTCTTTGACTAAATGTAAGTTGATGATTGGACAGGAAAAAGGATCACAAAATCAGATTCTGAAAAGTGTCACTCTCTGTGGCTTTCAGACAAAGAGCAAAGTTTGGAGCAAGCATATCCAGTAATAACTTTGAAGGACCAGCGAGGCTGTGCTTGCTGGTCTTGATATTAGGCCTATGAAATACACAATCTCTGTCATATAATAGATTATTATTACATTTAAAAAACTGTTTAAATAAGGCTAGGCATGGTTATGGTGACTCACACTTATAATCCCAATGCTTTGGGAGGCCAAGGCAGAAGGATGGCTCAAAGCCAGGAGTTAGAGACCCGAATGGGCAACATAACAAAACTCCATCTCTACAAAAAAATTAAAAAATGAACTGGGTATGGTGAGTTGTGTCTGTAGTCCTATCTGCTCAGGAGGCTGAGGCGGGACCCAGTTCGAGGCTGCAGTGAGCTGTGATTGTGCACCTGCACTCCAGTCTGGTTGACAGAGTGAGACCCCATCTCTTAAAAAAAATTGATAACATATAACTAGAAAAGCGTAGGTATATCTGAGGGACAGAGCTAGCTGGTAGGTGGGCAAGCTACAGAACAAGGACATAGAGTCCACGCCATTATCTTTTGCCATCTTTTGTGATTAAGTCTCTCTCAGAGACGAAGTTGGAGGCCTAAAATGATTAAGATGTCTAAATATCTTGTTCTAATCCTTGGCTTTTTTTTTAAAAAGCCCGTTTGTCCCTTTCATTGCAGCTATTTTTGAACTAAAAATAGGGGTTGCCTGCTTAGTAAGTTGTTAGTAATCATGCGTAGAACACGACAGTGCCAGATACCTGGAGTGAAGGAGTTACTAAAAATACAATTTACTATGTTTCACAGAGCAGGAAATATGACTAATTTTAGAGGTGGCCTTTTGGCAGATCTGTTTTTAGCAAGTATTTCTGAAACAAACAGGTGCTAAATCCTGTATTTTTGAAGTGCTAGAAATTTAGGGGTAATAGCTCTGCGGAACAAGACATGCTCAGAGACCTGGAAATTCCGATTAAGCCTCAGCAGGGACCTCTTGGCAAGAAGGAGGCGTTTGCACGGCACCTGCACGGTGGGCCCCGTGTGACAAGGCAGCGCCTGTAATTTCGGAGATTGCACCACTGCCCTGGCAAGCGCATTCTTTTGAACTTCCTGCCCTCCTTCATCTTTTTGAAGTACCTGTGAATGATGGAAATTGGCATGTAGGGCCTAGATCCTAGTGTTCATTGATACAGGTCCCAGGGACTTCAAAGGGTGCTTTGAGTCAGCACAACAGTGCAGATCGGTGCCCACGAAGAGGAGTACAACCCTATATTTTCTCAGCAGGTGCTGAGCCACAGCTGTAGCTGCCTGAGCCTACCAGTCCAACTCGGGTCTGCGGGACTGCAGAATTCTACACACCGTCGGTTGTTTAGCGCCTCTGGCATTCATCCATGCCAGGGGCTACCTTCTCAGAAGGGGTGGGGAGTGGCAGTTGTGTTCCCCTCACACCCCCAAGAGATGGGCAGGCTGGGTGCTCTCCGTGGGAAGGTAGCTTGGGCACAAAGTATCAGTTGCCTTGGGACATACACCCCTTCTTGATTATTCATGGTAACGGAGAGACCTGCTCTCTGGGCTAATTGAAAACCAGAGATAATCCCCGAGCCTTATTTTAGCTAGCTGGTGAAACCTCTTCCTCCACTCAGCCCCGGACCAAGTGTTGACCTGAATTGAATTTCACGCTTTCTGATGGGGTTGCTGCCGGAGAGTATAGACAGCCAGCAGCAAAGAGCTAGAAACACAGGGCCTGAATAGTACCTGAGCAAGTTGACGCCCCCACAGACTCAAGAGAGGTATTATTCCTCCTTCCATCATAAGTACCAGCTCAGTGGTCCAGCGTTTTGCAGTTTATTCAGCAGCTTCTCATATACATTTTCTCATTAGATGCTTGTAGCAACTCTGGGCAGGAAACAGCCAACTTGCTGGTCTTCTTACCTGCACTGATTAAGGAGCGGGATGCCCTGACTAGATTTTTCTCTCTGATGTTCTCTATTTGTTTGTTAGGATGGGGATAACAAACTGCCACAAACGAGGTGGCTTAAACAGTAGAAATTTATTCTCTCATTGTTCTGGAGGCTAAAAATCCTACATCAGGCTGGGTGCGGTGGCTCATGCCTGTAATCCCAGCACTTTAGGAGGCTGAGGCGAGAGGATTGCTTGAGCCCAGGAGTTCAAGACCAGCCCAGGCAACATAGTGAGCCCTTGTCTCTACAGAAAGTAAAAAAAAATTAGCTTGACATGATAGGTGCACACCTGCAGTCCCAGCTACTCAGGAGGCCGAAGTGGGAGGATCACCTGAGTCCAGGAGGTCAGGGGTGTGGTGAGCTGTGACTGTGCTGCGGCACTCCAGCATGGGCGACAGAGTGAGACTCAAAAAAAAAAAAAATTAAGGTGTTAGTGGGGCCATGCTTTTTCTGAAGGCTCTGAGAGTGAGTTCTTCTTGCTTTTCCCAGACTCTGGTAGTGACCAGCACTTCTGGGCCTTTTCTGGCTTGTTGCTGCAGCAATCCCTTGTCTGCCTCTGAGCTCACATGGTCTTCCTCTGTGAGTCTCCCTCTGTCTCCTAATCTCCTCATATGTCTTCTCATAAGGACACTGTCATTGGACATAGGGTCACCCTAGTCCAGTGTTGTCTCGTCTTAACTCGATCCCATCTGCAAAGGCCCTGTTTCCAAGTAAGATCACATTCATAGGGATCAGAGGTTAGGACTTGAAAGTCTCTTTGTGGGTTACTCGGTTCAAGACCCAACACGTTCTTAGATTGTTAGTGTGGTGTTGTAGGTGATTTTTTGCAAAGCTGATCTTCAGAGAGATGTGCTTTCAGAGAGCAGGCACAGTACCAATACTTTGAAGGGAAGGGAAGGGGTGGGAAAGGGAAGGAAGGGAAGAGGGAGGGGAAGGGAGGAGGGGGAGCAGGACAGGGCAGAGCGGGGAGCAGGACAGGGCAGAGGGAGAAGCAGGGCTCCAATGCAGTTCTCAGCCGGAGCTTCTGCCCACATTGGTGAGCTCTGGAGCTGAGCTGGCCCTTCAGAGTTGGCCAAGTTGGGGCGAGAGGACTGAACCTTTATATTTCTGCTTGGCTCAGTTCTTGGATGGAGGCTGCCCTGGCAAGGGGCAGGCCTTGCACAGGACGTTTGCTGAGGGCAGTTCCTGGGGAGAGGTCCCTGCTGAGCGCCCGCAGAGGGGGAGTGAGTTCTTCAGTGCTGAAGGGGAATGTGGGGTGCAGCCCAGCTTCCACTGCTCACTGAGGGAGACAGGGCTGGAGCCCAGGGTCTTTCTCTGAGTCTAAGCGGTCCTATAAGCAAAGTGGGCAGCTTCCCCACCCTCCGCTCGCACCCAACTGTGGTCTCTCAACTTGCAATGAGGGAGCAGCCAGCTGTAGCTTGCCAGCAGACTCTACGTGCCACTCTTGGCCTATAGGAAGGTGTTCCGGCTTCACGTTTCTCACAATTCTCAGGGCTCTGTGGTGATGTGCTGTGTGTCTTGGTACTTGTAGGGACAAAGGCTCACTTTAGGTGCCCTATGTGTTTTCGTTTGAGAACTCTGTGTTGATAGAGAGTTTGGCTGCCTTGTGGCCTAGTGTGCCTTATTTAGACGCAGTGGTGCTTTCCTGGGAAGAGTCCTCACCACCCCATCACTCCTGTTATTTATAAGCCACCCAGTTCAGGGTATTTTGTTATAGCAGCACAAATGGACTAAGACAGTGATTGAGAAGAAAGAAGAATGGGAAATAGGAAAATGAAAACCTTCCAAGGAGCAAGAGCCACCACATAACTTGGCACTAAGTCAAGTGTATGCACATGTGTGAAAATAGGCTTTTGGATTCTTTTATCCACTAGAGAAGCCCTCTGGGGAGGAGTGCTGATAGAGTTGACAAATGGGCCCTGCTGTTGGAATGGGCATTCCTGTGGCCTCGCTTTGATGACCGTCTCTAAATGCCTTGTTCCCTGACCCTCTCTGCTCTTTCTTCTTCCTCAAAGTGCATCTCATCACCTGCATTGGTTTGCTAGGGCGGCCGTAACAAAGTGCCACAGATGGGGTGGCTGAAACAACAGAGACTGTCTCACGGTTCTGGAGGCTGGAAGTCCAAAATCAAGGTGTCAGCAGGGTGGGTCCTTCTTAGGGCTCTGAGGGAAGACTCTGTTCCAGGTTTTGCTTCTTAGCTTATTAATGGCTATGTTCTCTCTGCGTGTTCACCTCATCTCCCCTCTGTGTGTCCATCTCTGTGTCCAAATTTCTCCTTTTGATAAGGATGCCAGTCATGGTGGGTTAGGGCCCACCTTAATGACTTGATTTTGACATGACTACCTCTATAACGACCCCATTTCCAGATGAGGTACAGGGGTCCTGGAGGTTAGGACTCTAACATATGCATTCAACTCTTAACATCGCCTGATCCCATGGTGTATATTTGTATGTGGATGCATCTATTGTCTCCTCACTACACTGTAAGTCCCATGAGGACAGTTGTCCTATCCCCAATGCATAGAATAGTACCTAGTACAGAGAAGGTGCTCCTTGAATGTATTTTGAATGGATCAAAGAGTGGTTTGATCTTCCTGAGACATGAGGACAGCCATCTGGGGGGCGGTGTCCATGCTGGCAGGCTATAGTTCTGCGAGTTCTTTCTGCTTCTCTGACTCCTTGACGCCCTGGGGATAGCTGTCTGAGTGATGGCTAGGTTGAACGGGTCATCTGGCTGGCCTGCTGTAGAAGAATCCTGACCCTGGAACAGCTGTGCCTTCTGCAGGGATTTGTTAAGGTAGGCACCTAGGGATCAGAGTGACAGGTGACCAGCCAGAAGCAGACAAACATTTTGCACTGTCATGGACTGTTAATGGACCCTCAGCTCTTTCTCGAGAAAATATACCAACACTGCAACAGATGGGAGAAGTTGCTATTTGCAAACATACATTTTTTTGGATGTTTCCCATGGAGATATATGTAGGTTTGGAGTCTGTCTCTTTGACTATTTTTTTTTGCAAGTTTATTAGTCTCTGAAGCCACATTGCTGCCAAAACATTTTGCAATCCTGCTTGCTTCTCTTGCCCATTTTCTGAGCCATTTGATTTTTTCTGATCTCCTTCCCTGTCTCACCTCTACCATTTTAATCCCCTGCTTGAGTTCTTGTTGCCTTACGTCCCACCCCAGGGCTTTTTGGTAAGTTTCCCGGTCATCTTCCTGCTGCTTTTCAAACACTCTTGTTTCATGAGACTCCTCCCTTTGTCACCACCTGCTCTTTACCTGCTCTGTGTATGGCGACTTGAGAGTGGACAGCAGTAATGGGTGCCCACTGAGCACAGAGCATGGTGCTGGGGGACTCAGGAAACAGTAGATGTGGCAATCGCTCTCACAGAGTCTTGCTATCTCTATTTAGGGATGATGGTATGAAGCCTGAATTCCTAGGGATTCCTTTGTCTACCTGGAGTGGAACAGGGACTGATAACCTCCCAAATCATAAAAAAACCTATAGGAAAGAAATAAGCCAATCACTACAATAATGATTAAGATTTAAGGATCTCATACCATCTGCTGGGCCACGTCCTAGGTGCTTTGCTTCGTACAACAATTTCTCCTTCACAACAGCCTCTGGTGGTACGTGCTGCTGTCCTGATTTTGCAGATTAGGGTGACCAATGTCTTGGCTTGTCCAGGGCTCTCTTGAGTTTAGCATGGAAAGCCTCGCATGTGGGAAGCTTCTCAGATAATAGCAAAACCACATTCTCCCAAGAAAACATTTCATCAGTGTTTGGTGTCCAAACTGTGGGTTTCCAGATAAAAGTATCAAGGATGGATCAGTGATGAACTAAAGCCCAAAGCCGTAGGCATTACTGGGATGCTTGTTATGAGTAATAATCTCCGTGTATGGTCCTGGGAAGTGAGGGGTGCTTTTCCCATATCTGCAGTGCTGGTTTACCATCTGTTCTGAGTTCCCTATGAGAGGAAGAGCTTGAGCTAATGTGTGTATGTGTGTGTGTGTGTGTGTGTGTGTGTGTGTATACAAATGTCTATGTGTATCTCTATGTAGAATATTAAATATAAATTATACAATACTATGTTAACTATAAATACAAACATACACACACAACTTTTTTGGTAGCAGACTTTCTCAGTGAAGGAAGCAGTGGGGAATGATAGCTCTTTGAGTAGCTCTGGTTAGCATTCAGTATAACCTTAGTACTTCTTGTTGGCACTGGAGGTTGATTGAAAAATCTACATGAGGGGAGAGAGATTTTTGAGTCAAATGGTGAAGGTGGAAGGGCCTGACTTATGCAGCACAGTGAGAGGTCCCTTAAAGTGTCCTTGTTAAATCATCCTCCTACAAGAATGAACACAGATGATTTCTTGAAAACAAAACACAATACCCAGTGCTTTTGCCTAGTTTGTTGCGCAGACTCTCTGGAGCTAGGCCAGCTTTTCCAAGCCCTTGCTTAGTCCTCATTTAGGCTGAGAAGGGCCATTGGAGGTAAATGGAATGAGGAAGTGCCCTGGGTGAAAATAAAGCTCAGGGAAATTTAGCTGCAGAGTCTGGGATCAGAATATTTTAGCATTTTATCTGAGCCCTATTTGAGTGAAACCAGATGGATAAAGATAAGTGTTATCACTTATGTAATCTGGTTTTTAGTTGGAATTACTGCTGCTCTGATGTAGAAGTCTAGCTTTCTCAGTGCATTCTTTCTTCCAGGCTAAAAATTTAATTAGAGAAACTAGTCTATGACTCAGTTCTCAGTTGAACATTTACATTTAATAATACTAATAAAGAAAACTTGTTTTGAAAACACTTCTCCAGGTTTGTATAGTGTCATTCCCATAGGGTGACATTATATTCTATTAAAAGCTCACATTTGTGAGAAGTAGTTGCAATTTCAAGGCCAATTTGATGAAATTCCCCTCTGGAGTGAATGTGCTGGTTGGCTGTTGTACATTCACCTAATTCATTACTTTGAGATGCTTTTTCCTAGATCAAGAATGAGCTTTTTGTCATAAAGGGCCATTAAAGCAACTGAGAAAATGCCTGAGAACGTGTGGAGTAGCAAATAGTTTCTTTCCAGTAATTAGACTTAGAAGGATGTCTTTTGGGCTTCAGAGGAGCATATTACTCAACAGCCTAATTATTTTTAAAATTGTCTAATATAAACTTCCTGTGATCAACTATAAATATTTTTAAAATAATAATTTACAAGTATTTTTTACCAAGTATTTAAGATTTTACATCTTTTTTTTTTTTTGAATCAGAGCCTCATTCTATCCCCCGGGCTTGAGTGCAGTGGCATGCTCATAGCCACAGCAGCCTCAACCTAGGGCTCAGGTGATCTTTCCACCTCAGCCTTCCAAGTAGCTGAAACCACAGGCGCACGTTACCACACCTGGTTAGTTTTTTTTTGGTTTATGGTACAGATGAGGTCTCACCATGTTGCCTAGGCTGGTCTCAATCCCTGGGCTCAGGCCATCCTCCCGCCTTTGCCTTTCAAAGTGCTGGGATTACAGGCATGAGCCACCGTACCCAGTCTTAGGATTTTAAAATTCTTTAAATCATTTCAGTTCCAGGTACAGTCTAGAATATTTGAGGTTTTTAAACATATCAGAATAATTCCTGGGCTAATACTGATAGTTGCCATCTATTTTTTCTTCCTACATGATCATTTACACATACTCTTCATTGTCAAGTTTGCCATTCGCTACTATATTAATTATATCCCATCATTTACCCCTTCTGTTTTAGATACCTTAGAAAAATTAAACTTTTCTTCAGGTTAATTAAACATATTTTTTCCCCTGGTTCCTTGTGAAAAATAAACAGAAGCGCAAAGAAGAAAATAAAAATCACCTGTAATCACACAGTCCAGTGAAAATCACGGTGAACATTTAGGTGGTCTAGTTACAGGTGATACAGATATATACAGTGTTGATTTTTCTTTTTATTTTCTCCTTTGAATCCATATATTGTAAAATTTGGGATTATAGTGTTCATGTTATGTTGTAATATTGCTGTTTTATTTTCTCGTGTTATTAAATATTCTTTTGAAATTTGATTTTTGGGGATGTAACGCCATTACTTGGAGTTACTGTAACGTTTAAAACCAGTTATCAATTATTGGACATTGAGGTTATTTTAAAATTTTCCTTACATAAGTGATATTGCTGTTACTATCCTTGTATTAACATCTCTGAGTCATTTTATAAGATAAATACTTGGAAGGTTTTTGACATATTGCCAAATTGCATTTCAGAAAGATTATGCCAAATGACACAACAGTGTATGAAAGTGACTTTTTAATTGTGCATTTTTGATAATTAGTGGAGCTAGTCATCATTTGTGTACTTGATTGAAAATGTGTTTCTTGTTTTATGAACTGTTATTAATAATTTGCCCTGTTTTTCTCCTGTTTGTCTTATTGGGTTGTACCAACTCTATTTTTTTAAACTTTAGGCAAATTAAATTTAATAGAGCTTAATTGAGTAAAGAACAATTCGAGAATCGAGCAAGCCTACTCCTCCTTCACCCCCGACCGGAATAGGTTCAGAGTAACTCTGGGGCTGCCAGGTGGTCAGATAATATCTATGGACAGAAAAGAGAAAGTGACACACACAAAATGGAAGTGGGATACAGAAACAGCTGGATTGGTTACAGCTCGATATTTGCCTTATTTGAACATGGTGTGAACATTTGGCCCCTTGTGAATGGCTAAAGCTCTAATTGGTACAAGCAAAGGCTATGGTCTTTTTACTCATCCAGTTAGGTTTCAGTTCACTATGTACAGAGAAACCTTAGGCCTAACTTAAAGTGTGTAAGAAGGAAGCTTTAGGTAAGCTTAATTTAGCACTTTATTATGTTGCAAATATTTTCTCCCAGGTGGTCATTTGCCTTTTGTTTCATTTTAGTCCTCATTTATTTTAAGAATGGGGAAGAGGCACGTAGAAATTTTATATTTTTTTGGCCGGGTGTGGTGACTCACGTCTGTAATCATAGCACTTTGGGAGGCCGAGGTGAGAGGATTGCTTGAGTCCAGGAGTTCAGGACCAGTCTGGGCAACATAGCAAGACTTCATCTCTACAAAAATTTAAAAAATTAGCCAGGTCTGATGGCAAGCACCTGCAGTCCCAGCCACTTGGAGGCTAAGGCAGGAGGATCACCTGAGTCCAGGAGTTCAAGGGTGGTGAGCCGTGATTGTGCCACTATACTGTAGCTACGGTGACAGAGTGAGACCTCGACTTGAAAATATAATAAATAAATAAATAAGAAATTTCATCTTTATTTTATTCATTTCTTTAATTTTTTAAGCTTAAGTAAACTGGAGGGTTTGTTGTTGGTTTTTTTTTTTTTTTTGAGTTGGAGTCTCACTCTGTCGCCCAGACTGGAGTGCAGTGGCCGCTCCCGGCCACCGCAGCCTCAACCTACTGGGCTCTAGCGATCCTTCCGCCTCAGCCTTCCAAGTAGCCGGAATTATAGGCGCGCGCTACCGCGTCTGGCTAATTTTTTGATTTTATTGTAGAGATGAGGTCTTGCCTGCCCAGGCGGGTCTCGAACCCGCGGGCTTGGGCAATCCACTCACCTCAGCCTCCCAAAGGCGCGGGATTACAGGCTGAGCCACCAAGCCCGGCTGTGTTGTTGGTTTTGATTTATGTTATTAGTCAGTTTGACCAATGTTTCATTGTTGTCTACAGAGAAGTCTTTGTGTTGTGTAGGGATTTTTGACTGTATTTTCTCACCAGTTACACAATGATTTAACCTGTCAGTGTCCTGTGCTAGGGCACAGGCTGTCGGGGCTGACAGCTTTGTTTTCCCAACTGCTCTCTGCTACATCGTAGCTGTGTCATCTTGGACACAGTGCTCAAACCCTTTCAACTTCAGTTTCTGTATCTGTGAAAACAGTTGATAACTCGTGGGTATTCAATGGAAATTTGGTTAAAAGTATATATAATTCATGTGTGTGTGTAAAGCACATAGTTAGCCCACAGATACATTTAATTACTGTCTTAGTGAAGAAGCAACTGTTGTTTTTTTCTTCATGTAGGCGATCCCAACTATTTTTCACCTTTAAAGATATGTATTTGCTAGTCCCTTTCAGATAGCAAGAAACAGATACTTGCTCAGTGTATCATGGAGGATGGAGTTTTATTTTAAGGGTAGAGGAGAGCTGAGCAAAAAGGGTTGAGAGGCCCCTGTGCAGTCAGCACCTCCTTGAGGGCTGGAAAGTCTCTGGGACACCCCGGGGCATGGATGTCTGCAGTCCTCAGATTCTACTTCCTTCTTTCCTACCAATCCCTCTTTCCTCCCTTCGCCGAGGAGTTCCTTCTTTGGTTCCTGGGCACATTCCTTCTTCTATCCTGCTCTCTGCCACAAAGCTTCTCACTATTCCTGGCTTCTCTGCTTCCTGGTTTTTACTTTTTACTCTTTCTGGATGTAAGGGAGGGAAAATGGCTTCCTTCCACCCTTCTAGGTTTTTTGGCTGGGCTACAAATCAAATTGATGCGAAACAGATTAGCAGGAGAGAAGCCATGTTTAATTATGTACATATGTACGCAGGGGAGTTTCGCAAAATGTGAGACTGGACAAGGGCCAGATGATTGAAGCTTATATACCTTCCTGAGCTACAGAAAGGAATAGGGGCTTGGGGCCTCTGGGAGGTGATGGAGACACAGTTATGGGAGGATGAGGGAGAGAAATGTATGATAAATAAAGGTGGTTTTGTTACACAGATTAAAAAGTTTCAGGTAATAAAATTCTTTGGAACAGCTCTCTTCCTGACATAGCTACTAATGTAGATTTCTTTCACAAAAGAATGGATTTTCAGAGCTACTCCTGTGTCTGCAGTTTCTCAGAATAACCAGCTCAAAGTTTGCCAAAGAAGTATAACTTGAGGCGGCATATTCTGGTCTCCTAAGTCATGTTTTGGGGTGGTGTGTCCTGAGCCACAGTATGGACATCACTGGGTTTCCTGATATTTCTGGGGTTGATGACATGGTGGTGGGAAGATATGATAATTGGATCCTTACTGTCTTCATTTGCTTGTCCCCTTTGGCTGCTGAGCGTCCTTTAACTAACAGTAGAGAATAATTTTCACACCGGAAGAAAGAATAAAGGTATAGGTGATTCTCTAAGAGTTACCAGGTTGATATAGTTTGGAAAATTTCGTTGGACAGCTTAATTCCTCATGTTTTGATTTGGTGGCCAACTCTTTCCTCAACACTCAGCATGACATTTTGGTGTCTTTAAGCGTTATGGTTTCTCCTACATTTGTGGTTTTGGGGGTATGACTGCATTTGTGAACTGACCCTCTGCTAGAAGTCTCTTCATTTCCAGTGTGAACTGAGTTCCCCCCAGATTCCAGGACTGTGTTAAGAATTTTGTCTTGTATTATCATGGTCAAAATGTCTGCGTTTCCAGTTCCTTCGGTCTTCACGGCCCACCCCCTGCCCCAAGGCTACTTTATTCCTGTACCTTTCCAGCTACATTTAGCTGCCAGTTGTCCTATGGTGTGAGAATAGGATATTGATTGCTTCCTGTTGCCTGTGGGACAGGAATGCTTCTTGAACTAGAGCTAATTTTGGAGTTTTAAGTATTAAATGTCAAATTTGAAAGAAAGCCTGTCTAAGACCTCTTTGTTGTAGAAGGGAAGGTCATCTAAGGCCTAGGGGAAGGGAAAGAAAGAAAGAAAAGGGTAAAGAGAAAATTGCTGATGACTTCTCCCTTTTCTAGTCAACTCCCTCTACACTCATGGAAAACTCTTTCCATTTTCATAAACTCCATTTACTAGATTTATTTCTTAATCTCAAGCCATTTTCTAGGTGTACTGTGAGGTCAGAATACTCACTGCTGGGGAAATTTCCTAGTTGTAATTAGTTTTAAAAATAAAACATGGAGATGATCATTTGTTTTTTCCATTCAAACATGTATTGATTGCCTTCTTTCTCCAGAGCTTCTGATAACCTGTGTGGGCTTTTGTACACATTGGAAAAGCTATGCCTTGGCAGACCAGTTAGAAAAAGGCATCCCTTTGGGTAGGCCAATTAAAAAAAAACACATCCTCAAGTGGGTCAATTATAAAAGGCACTCCTCTGGGCAGACCAGTAGAAGGAAGGCCCCCTCTGAGTGGGTACAGCTGCCTGGTGCATGGCTTAGCAAACAGATAGCGTTTCAGAAGGAAAGTCATACCTTTCCTCAAGGGCTCAGAGGTTGGAGAGCCAAGTGAGGTCCAGATTTCTGCCCCAGACGGCGCCCTCTCTCTATTGCGCGCTGTTGTCTAAGGCACCAGATGCACTGTGATCTTAGATCTGATTCAGACAGAAGAATCAGATCTGCCCTGAAAGCTGCCTGCATTCTAGAGCCGGAGCCCAGCTGTAAATCAAAGCACAGAATTCATGCCACTACCGTGGAATAGGAATGTTTCCTACAAGAGTGATCGCTGAAGTGTCCCAAGATTTTGGCAAATCTCAAGTAAAAATCTGCACAATCAATCTAGGCCCCTCTTTGGCCAAGTCTGCTTTGTTACTTACTTGGTTAAGAGAAGGTGAAGAATCTGGATGAAAAATAAATTCAGTGTGTTTGTGTCACTCACTGCCTGGAGGATACAAGACACACTCTGGCGTATGTAACAGGTAGGGTCTTTGGGAAATGCCCTTCCCTAGACCCTCAAGACCTACAAACCTTTTGACCTATGACCTACAAACTCCCGAGACATCATTCAACCTGCTGCACGGGCCCAGGGCTCAGACTTTCTGTGTGTCAAGAGCTGAAGCAGCTGCTCAGCCAGGGTCCCAGAGACTCCAGCCTACAAATTGGAAGAGAACACCCCCCCGGCAAGTGCTGGTTGCCCATTAACCCTGTTCCTTACTTGCATGGGTAAATGGTGCGACGATTTAATAAGGGGCCTGCGATGATGACATGCAAGTGTGGAAAATGAACAAGAGCCTTTGAACAGACATTTTTTTCCCCCTGGGAAAGGAACGTGGTGGTTTTGGGTTTCTCTGTGTGTAATCTGAGAGGCCCATCCATCTCTGTGTGACAGAGGAAAATTTCAGCATTAGGAAAGTAACTTCTGATTTATCACAAACAGCTGGGTGGGCCATGCCTCATTGGTGCCCAGGCATAAACAACCTTTTAAATATAAGCTGCTCAGCATGGCTTCTGTGTCCGTAAGGGCTGGTAAGCTGGCTTTTTGTGTTTTGTGGTGGTTGCTGAGCCGTTGTTGTCCTGAGAGGCCTCATTTAGAGGCTTAGTGTGGAGGAAGACATCACCCTCAACCTGACGAGTCTTTCATCTATCAAATTGTTGGCTATGGGCTGAATTGTGTTCCCCCTCAAATTTATATGTTGAAGTCTTAACACCCCAGTACCTAAAAATGTGACTGTATTTGGAGATAGGGTCTTTAAAGAGATGAGTAAGGTGAATTGAGGTCATGTGGGTGGATCCTAATCCAATATGGCTGGCGTCCCTGTAAGAAGAAGGAATTTTCACACAGACATGTGCAAACACAGAGGAAAGACCATATGAGGACATGGTGAGAAGGCAACCATCCACAAGCCAAGGAGAGAGGCCTCGGGAGAAACTACCCCTATTGGTACCTTGATCTTGGACTTCAGGCTTCCAGAACTGTGAGAAAACACGTTTTTGCTGTTTTCCAAGTGGTCTGTGATACTTTGTTATGGCTTCCCTAGAAAATTATCAGAGTGTTTATCAGTATATCAGTATATCCAGATTCGCCGGGTATACCAAAAGCTAAGGCCAGCTTCAGGAATCATGCTAGGAAACTTCAGTTGATTTTTGAGACCACTTTCTCATGGGATCCTCTTCTTTCTTCAGTAAATTTTTCCTCTGCGATTTCTCTTTCTCACACTCCTTATCTCCCTAAATTCTGTCCTGTAATGAATCACATTCTGTCTAGATACTACAATACCTGGAAACAATCTCTTCTCTGAGTAAGAAAACTAACATTGCTAACTGAACTCCTGATTTGTTGTATAGTGTCGTGTGCTGTCTGATTCAGTGTTGGAACACACAAAAAAGATCTCTCTTTGAAAATGTCTAGTCCCTATAGGGGTTTATTGGTTTCCCCTGTACATTTCTACAACCATCCAAAGAATGAAGTGCTTTAAGTTCCTATTAGAATTTCTTATGGGACATATATAAGTATATGACATTATTGGGATAGTCCACAAAGGTATTTTTATTTAAATGTTTATGGGACATTTACATGTGAGTTGTGAGTAATTTGCATATGACTTGTGTAAACCCAGAAGGCTATTCCCTATTCTATGTAGTTCTTAAAGCATTCACTCTGTAAGAACACCCTTAAAGTGTGGAAAAAGATTGTTATTGCTAATAGAGTGTTGTCATGTGCATTGGTTTTCTGGGGCTATTGTAACAAAGTATCACAAACTGTGTAGCTTAAACAACAGTAGTTTACTGTTTCACAAGTCAGGAGGTCAGAAGTTTAAGTTCAAGGTTAGTTGGTCCCTCTGAGGATTGTGAGGGAGAATCTGTTCCAGTCGTCTTTCCTAGCTTTTGGTAGCCTCAGGTGTTCCTTGGCAAGTAGATGGCATTCTCCCTCGTCTTCACATTCTTTCCACCTGTGCATGTCTATCTTTTGTTTCAATTTTCCCTTTTATAAGGACACAGTCATATTGAATTAAGACCTACCTTAATGACCTCATCTTAACTGGATCATCTGCAAAGACCCTATTTCCAAATCAGGTCATAGTCACAGGTACTGGGGATTAGGACTGTGGCATCTTTTTGAGGGGACATAATTCAACCCCTAATATCACATTATGATTTTTCTTATCCTTACTGTATCTCATTAGCCTCCCAAAGGCCTTTAGACCTTGGAAACAAAGAGCAAGAGACAAGCAAGGTCAAGAGGACAGTGAAGGATGATCAGGGTGGTCAGGGCCAAAAGATATATGACGGGACATTGGTGTTCCTCGGGCTTCGGGGAGACCACTGCCTGAATCTTCCGGGTAGCTTCATTGCCTCCGTTTCCCCATGGTCTAGCTTTCTGAGAGTCTCACTGATCCACTCTCCTAGGTTGCTAATTGCTGTTAAGGGCACTTGGGGCCATTGTACTTTTGCAGTTAACATGGGGAGAAAACCAGGAAGACCATATGGAGTAGAGACGCGTTGCAGAGATGCGATGGTTATGCTGATGTTATCAAAGAAGACTCTGGAAACAGACATGAGCTGCGAGCCCTCCGGCTGATCTGGCTTCCAGGGTAAGGCAGAGAGGGGAGCCACACAGGGCAGTATTTCTCAGTCTTATTTTGTACCCACATTCCAGGTGAATTCTCACCTAGAAAGATCATTTTATGTTTTGTAGTTATAATTAGGACGATCTTTATACTTTGTGTGTGTGTGTGTGTTTAGGGCAAACGTAAGTGTATTCAATATGATTTTTGCAACTCACTTTTCTTCTAGACTCTGAAGGCCTCTCTCCTGCCTCTTGGTCACCCCTATGGAGAGGTCCTGCCTTGAATTTTGTGGTGGCGTGGGTGAAGCAAGGGCGGGAATGGGGTAGAAGTTTCCAGAAGTAGAAGCTTCAGAGAGGATAATTCATGTCAGACCAGCTCTGTGTGGAACGAGTTTGAGAAGTTTGGAAGAAAAGGCAGTTTCTGTCGATACTAAGAGACTGACACGAAAGTGAAGCTTTTAATACCCACAAAACATCTGCTCAATATGTCTATGTAGTTTGTCAGGAGCCTCTTAAGGAATCCCATCCATGAGCTTATTTTATGGTGTAATGTTACACACGTTTAATGTATGGTATTGTGGAAACAGTTTTAATGATTGTAAGTTGCTCTTAAGTTCCCACCCTCTTCCACTGTTCCATGTTTATGAGTATAAAAGGGGAGAAAGCTTATTCTGCCCTTGGTGCCATGGAGGAAATGATTTTAAAAGTCAAGGCTGGCATTGATTTCCTGCTGCATTAACCTTACTAGGATCTCCCTCCATTCCCACTCCCATCTCAGTATGTTGCCTAGGTTGGTGTGAAACTCCTGGACTCAAGCAATCCTCTACCTTGGCTTCTGAAAGTTCTGGGATTACAGGCATGAGTCACTGTGCCTGGCCAAGGTTTTTTCTTTTTACATTCTGTTTAGTCTCCTGGGGCTGCCATCACAAAGTACCACGAGCTGGGTGGCTTAAAATAACAGACATCTGTTGTCTCACAGACCTGGAAGGCCAGAAGTATGAAATCAAGGTGTTGGCACAGCCACTCTCTCTGAATTCTGTAGGGGAGAATCTTCTTTGCCTCATCTTGGCTTCTGGGGGTTGCCTGAAATCTTTGACTTGTAGATGTATTGCTTCTGATCTCTGTCTTCGTCACATGACGTTTCCTCCGTGTGTGACTATGTCTAATCTTGTTGTAAGGACATCAGCCACATTGGGTTACGGGGTGTCATACCCTACTCTGCTATCGGATTAGGGGTCATACCATATCATATTGTGTTAGGAGACATACTCTACTCTGAATGACCTTATCTTAGCCAATTGCGTCTGCATTGATTCTATCTGTATTGATCCTGTTCCCAAATAGTGTCACATTTGGAGATACTGGGGGTTAGGACTCCAACCTGTCTTCAGGGGAACATAACTCAACCCATAACATGTTTCAAGCCAAACTCACTGCCTTTACTGCTGACTGCTCTGCCTCCCCTTTCCCTCTTGGCCATTCCCTGCTGTCCCTGTTCAATGTCTGGGCGCCGTTCTGGCTCCTCCATCTCTCAGACCCTCTTGGGTTTTTGGCTCCTGTGAGCTCCACCTCTGGGCTGCTATTAGATTTTATCTCCTACTGATCAGTCTCCTTTGCCACAGTTTAGTTTAGTCCTTGTCCATCCTTCTCATCCCTGGTTCCTCATGGCATCATCCATCCTAGTGGTCTAGAAACAAGCTCTAATCAGGCCACTGCTCTGCTGAAAAAATCTTGATGGGTCTTCTTATAGCTACAGAGCAAATTCAAGTTCTGTTCTCTGCATTTGGAGCTCTCTGTGATCAGTTCCCGTGCCGTGTTTTGGCTTTCTATCCCAGGACTGTTGGTGTCCACTGGGCAAGGTGAGTTCTGTGTCCTCTGAGCCTCTGTGGGACCTGCTGGCCACTTTGTTACCTGCTGGTGCTTCTTTCAGGTCCATCCTCCTATAGTCTTGCTGAGATGCCACGTTTTCCCGTGGTTCCTGCTCTCTTTCACTTAGCCGGAAGCAGTTTCTCCCACCTCTTCATTCTGTTCCTGTGTCATCTGTCATACCCCATGTGATATCTTGAACATGAGTGAGCTTGTGTTAGCGCCCTCACCAGGTTGTAGGATTGTTTAGGATAGAACCAGGTCTTAGTCATTAAAAACCAAAAACCAAAAAACACTCAACTGTGCCTATTACGACTTTTCACAAGTAGTGGGTACTTCATTGAGCTCAGAATGGTCTCTGTGTTGAAGCCCTGACTGCACTTCTGAGGTTTTGTTATGGTCCAAAGATTTTCTCTTTAAGTCTGGCTTTCAGCGCTCTGTGGACCGCTGTGTGCCCAGGGATACCTAAGTTAATCAGTACTCTGGAAGTAAACCTTTATCCAAAGTTAGTCGTAGGTTTATTGTGTTTTATTTTTTAACTTCCTGATGGCCTGGACAGAGTGGTTGGAAAGAATTTCCCAGAGGGGTTTTAGGATGGACCAGACACCCATAATCCTTGTATACTGTATTAGTTTCCTGGGACCGCCATAGCAAAGTACCACAAACTGGGTGGCTTAGAAAAACAGAAACATTACTGCCTCATGGTGCTGGAGGGCAGAAGTCCAAGATCAAGGTGCTGACAGGACCATGCACCCTTTGAAGGCATTAGGGAAGGATGTGTTCCAGGCCCTTCTCCCAGTTTCTGGGCCTTCCATGACTGGGGACAGCATAACTCAGTCTTCACGTGGCATTCTCTGTGTCCCAATTTCCCGCCTCTAATTTAATTAATTTTTTTTTTAAATCAGAGTTTCACTCTGTCACCCAGGCTGGAGTGCCGTGGCATGATCATGGCTCACTGCAGCCTCCTGGACTCAGGTGATCCTTCCAGCTCAGCTTCCTGAGTAGCTGAGACAACAGGCTTATGCCACTGTGCCCAGCTGATTTTTAAAAATTTATTTTTGAGATGAAGTTTCACTATGTGGTCCTGGCTGGTCTCAAACTCCTAGGCTTAAGCAATCTTTCTGCCTTAGCCTCTTAAAGTGCTGGGATTACAGGCGTGAACCACCATGCTTGGCCCCAGTTCCCCCTTTTTATAAGGACACCAGTCATAGTGGGTTAGAGCCCACCCTAATAACTTTGTCTTAACTAATTACATCTATAACGACCGTGTTTCCAAAGAAGTTCACATTCTGAGGTACTGTGGGTTCGGAGTTTATGAAATTTTTGTGGGGACACAGTTCAACCCATAATAGGTATTAAGCTTGGGCTCTCCTATAGAATCTGGGGCATGTCGTTGGTGACTTGGGTGGCCAGTGAAGTTTGCTAGAGGGGAGGAATGTGATGTGATTCTGAGATGTGAGGAGAGGGGAGTAACCTTTTCCATCTGCACTGTGCCCCTCCAGGCCCTGAGAAACAACTCTGGGCTCATACACCTAGCCATAGGTATGTTATTAGAAGTTCTCGGATGTGGAAGCCTCAGGCTGGGGCGGGAGTGACTGGTCTGGGCTCAGGATGCTGCCTGTGGCCAGCCCTGATTGTCAGAAAGCAGAGATTGGCAGGCCTTCTCGGAAGGAGTTTTTAGATCTCTAAGTTAAGGACCTAGCTATCAGTCATATTTGTGTTTAGCTAATGTTTAGCATAGGCTGTCTTGTTAGAATGTCAGTGGTGTAGGGATTTGGGAATTACGCTTTTGAAGTGACCAATTTGGGTAGTAAGATGTTTTTGTTTTTCTTTGATCATGTTAAACTACATGGTTTAGGTGTTTACTATGATTAGATAATCCAGTGCATAGCTCAGTTTGAGCAGCAACCGGGATCAAATCACCCCCTCTAAATGGCAAGGAGGAGCTTAGCTGTGGATTGAGACAATTCTAAGCCTGACCATGTCCCTGCTGGGCAACCTTTGGGCAAATTTTTTAATCTTTGCAAACCAAGAGTTTCCTCTCTGTCAAAAGGAGAAATGATGGCATCTTCCACTTATGACTGTAGGGTTGATGAGATATATAAGCTATCTTGCAAGGTCTTGCTTGTGACGTGCTTGATAAATGGAACAGTCCCAATTTGAGATGTCTGATTGGGTAACCCCCATCTCCTAAAAAACCTGGAATTATCTTTTGGAGGGCAGGCCCCTTGTAGTACAGGCTTTCCCCACTAGGTAAGTGTTCTGAGAACCCATCGACATCAGTGTATCAGCTAGCGTTGTGGCGAGAGGCTGCGTTCGGCTTTGGGAAATTTTGGGGGAAGGTTCTTTCAACGAGTTTGCCCATTTCATGAAGGATGATGTACAAGCACACCTGCCCAGACCGAGCTGTGTATTCAGTAGCACAGTGGCACGACCCCTGTGCTCCACTCTTCCTATACATCTGATTTCACTCTGATCGCCCCACCCCATGAAAAATGCCCTCCAAGGGAAACGTTTTGCCAGTGAGGTGAAACAAAAAACGGCAGAAGCACTAAAAAGCATCAACATTGACAGGTTCAAAAACCATTCTGAGCAGTGGAAAAAGCATCTTGATTAGGTGCATTGTATCAAATGGAGAGTACTTTAAAGTTGACCTAAATTTAAACATGTGAGAATAAATGCACAATTTTTTAATAAATAAATTCCGGGTTCTTTTGGGTTCCTCCCTCGTATATATCTTGGTGACTATGGTCTACACCTGTGCCTTTTTGTTTTCCCACTGTGCAGTTGACAAAGAAATGGCAGTTCCCCCAATAGCTCATCAATTGAATGCTTATCAACAGCTAAACCAGATAATTTAGACCACTCATTGGATCTCCTAGCTAGTTGGAATAGTTACAAAGCTTAAGTTAATCAGAAAGTCACGCACATTTATTTATTTATTATCTAGACCATTGAGCCCCAACCTTAGAGAATTACTTAATTATGAGCCCTCACACGATTAATCTTTTCTTTATGTAATGATAAAATGTGTTCAGTAGAATTAGATTAGCACTGCTGATCCACTTTAAAAAATATGATAATGACCAAAGTGTGTAATTTTACTTTTAAAAAATTTATATTTTGGTGGAGGGGAAGAGGTAAGATTTGCAACCAGTAAACCCTGATTCCCATGAAAGCCACAATAAAATCTTTCAACCTGATTTTGACATAACAAAGCTTCATTAATGTTGATGAAAGCAATGGCTAACTGGTGCTTGACCCAAATTCACAGTAGGGGACCCAGTGGGATAGGAAATCATAAACTGAGAATAATAACTCCAATCACTGCCATCCCTTCCACCACAAATTTAAAAAAACCTCAGAATTTAAAATGTATTTTCATAGTTCGTGATTATGTTCTTTTAAATGAGAAACATCCCTTGAGGTCTATGATAGTCTGCTTTCTAGAAATAATTCTTTTATTGTACTTGACTATATAAATATTCATGTTGCTGTACATGTATATTTCATAATGTTTCATTAGTTACTTTTTGGCCACTGGAAGAGTAAAAAATGTTTACTAAGTCCTGGAAGTATCTTTGGGTTGAAAACAATTTTAATTCTTGACCACACAAATTAATTTACTTTTGCCAGAAAAAAATTAGCTTTTACAGCTCGGTCGTGGACTCAATGATGAGAAAAACAAATATATATTTTAAAAGAATTTTGAACCCTGGTGTCTTAGATTTGGAATATTTGTGTTTCAGTCTTGGAATTGCCACACTGTGTGCCCCTAGGCAGTTCCAAACCTCTATTAGATAAAATGTACCCCTCCCATTAATGGAAACACAAATGAAAACCTCCAATCCTTCCTTAAATGGTCACATTTTCAGAGAGATTGTATTATTTCTGCACGTTCCCAGATGAGATCCAGAAGATGTTTGAAGAAAGTGAGAAAAATGTTTCAAGTTCGCCTTTCTCAAACATACTCAGATTGTATCTAGTGGGATGAACAATATGGGCTAAAAGTCATTGATTTCCTCTTGTTGCTTTTGGATAGCCGACTTAGATGATGTTACTCTTAAATCATGATGCCACTTAAGAAAAATAAACAAAATTACCTGAAACAATAGCTCATTGGGGAATAGCTGTGAATTTCTCACCAACTAAGCCTTCTGGCCAATAAGGCGCCAACTAACTATTGTTTCTTTCTAGAACTAGCTTGAGTCCTCCTTTTCCTACTGTAAGCTAAGCAGTTAGTCACAGTTTTCCATCCAGTATACAAATCATGGCAATTTGCCACAAAGATCTGGCTTTTTATGTTCAAATACTAGAAGCCTGGAAGATTTTCATCATGGATTTTGCTTCAGGAAATCTTTTTGGGCCTTCTCTTTCTGCTCCTTCTGCCTCTGTTTACATTTTGCTAAACTTTAAGAGGTTGAATAAATGGTGAAGAGAGAAAGTGTCTCTATCTGATGTTTCCTAAACTTTGTGCCTCACTAAAAGTACTTGAAAAAAAGGAAAACTCAAGGTGACAAATGCAAATTTAAAAAGATGATTGGTGGGGGTAGTGGCTCATGTAATTCCAGTACCTTGGGAGGCCTAGGTGGGAGGATCCCTTGAGTCCAGGAGTTCCAAACCAGCCTCGGCAACATAACAAAACCTTGTCTCTACTAAACAAACAAACAAATAAACAAATAAATAAGCTGGATGCAGTGGTGCATGCCTGTAGTCCCAGCTACTCAGGATGCTGAGGTAGAAGGATCGCCCAAGCCTAGGAGGTTGAGGTAGCTGTGATCGTTGTGATCATGCCACTGAACTCCAGCTTGGGCAACAAAGTGAGACCTTGACTCAAAAAAAAAAAAAAAAAAAAAATGAAAAAGAAAAAAGATGGTGGTCAGGCACAGTGGCTCACTCCTGTAATCCCAACATTTTGGGAGGCCAAGGCAGCAGGATCACATGAAGCCAGAAGTTCGAAACCAGCCTGAGCAATATAGCAAGACCTTATCTCTATTTAAAAAAATAAAAGGTAACCTCCTTTTTCAAAGATAAATAGGAAGTATAGCTGTCTAGAGTTAAGATGCAAGAGATAGGCTTATTTGTAGAAAAGTCAACAACTTAATGTGGTGGAAGTCGTAAGCTGGGAAAACACACAGCAGAGAGAAAGGGAGTTCAAAGCATCACATATGCTTGGAGTTGTCTTGAGATTGTTGGAATGAGCTTACACAAGTCACGTTGCTTCTTCTCAGGAGTATTGACGGGTCCTCTCTCATTTAGATATGTTGCTTCCTTTCTTTTAACTATGACTTGTGATAAGTTTTACTGGGTGTCATGGGCCGAATTGTGTCCCCCTTTCTCCCAAATCCATATGATGAAATCCTGACCCGCAGTACCATAGAATATGATAACATTGGGAAATACAGTCTGGGTATGGTGGCTCACACCTGTAATCCCAGCACTTTGGGAGACTGAGGCAGAACATTGCTTGAACCCAGGAGGTGCAGACCAGTCTAGGCAACATAGTGAGACCTCCTCTCTAAACAAAACAAAACAAAACCCAGGATTCTAACAATGAAAATGTAATCAAGTTAAAATGAGGTTATGGATGGGCCCTGATCCAATCTGACTGGTATCTTTTTAAGAAGAGGAAATGTGGTCACAGACATATACAGGGAAGACCAAGTGCAGGCACAGGGAGAAGGCAGCTGTCTACAAGCCGAGGAGAGAGGCCCCAGAAGAAGGCAGCCCCGCTCACACTTCAGTCTCAGAATTCTGTCCTCCAGAACGATGAGACCATGCATTTCCGTGGTACTATGTTCCAGCAGCACTAGCAAACGCATCCACTGGGAGATAGGCATGAGAGTGATTGAAAGGACAATGTGTATTTAAAAAAGAAAAAGGAAACTGGGTGCCGTGACTTACGCCTGTAATCCCAGCACTTTGGGAGGCTGAGGTGGGAAGATGGCAAGTTCAGGGGTTCAAGACCAGCCTGGGCAGCATAGTGAGACCTCGTCTCTGTGAAAAATAAAAAAGTTAGTTGGGCCTGTCTGTATATGCCTGTGGTCCCAGCTACTTGGGAGGCTGAGGTAGGACGATTGCTTGAGTTCAAGGCTGTGGCGAGCCATGGTCATGCCCCTGCACTCCAGCCTGGGCAACAGAGTGAGACCCTGACTCAAAAAAAAAATAAAGAGTTGAGGCCTGTGTCTTACCATCTCCACGCTTTGCCTCCCACCCGTCCCGCCCCTGTGTGCAGGCACGTGCCCGCCTCCCGCGGAGCCCCCTTGTTATCTGCTTGTGAATTCCTTGCCCTTCCCGAGAGCCATTATCTGCTGTCAGTGGAAGTGGAGCATTCATTATTCCCAACCAGTGCAAGGGAGGCCGGGAGGATTTATGGAGTCATTGCAGGAACACAAATTCTCCTTTATACGGACTGACACCATAAATGCACATGAATAAATCAGGGCAGAGTGGAAGAAAGACCTCGTTTTCCCGTTCTCATGAACACAGGCACCTGGCTGGCCCTGCTGTTAACCGTGTGATTTAGGTGGAGAGGAAGGCAGCCTTGTGTTCTCGCGACTTGGTGAAGCCCTCTGCGGAGCCTTCTTGGGGACCTTGTGTGAATGGGTCACCTGCAGCCTTGGGGCTGGGACACAGGAGCCACAGTAAGGATCCTGCACTAGTTTAGTGGACAACAATTATTCCGACTTTGCCGGAGATGCCATGTATTCTTCTCCCCTGGGCTTTGGCCCTTGACTGCCTCATGAACTGGCTTTGATTTCCAACCCCCCTGCCCCGGTCGCTGTCTGATCTATCAGTTATACCCTCATCCCACTGTGCTGCCATGATTGTAACAATTGGTGGGTGGTTACTAGGTGTAAGCACTTCCTTGATTCACCTTAGCCATCAGTATTATCTCCAGTTACTAATGAAAAATCTGAGGTTTACTGAGGCCAAGCTCCTTGCCTGAGATTTCTCAGGCCTAGAACACTGATCTTGTTTGGGTTCTAGAAGGTGTGGTTTAATTCTCACCGCAAATGTGTGTGATTGGTAATGTTATACAAACTCTGCCTGTGAGAAAATGGAGCATTTCTTCATTCATTTGCTAGATGGATTTGTTGAGTGCTGAGTCTCAGGCAGGCAGTGTGCCGGTCGCGGGGCTCAGGGGGTGAGTGGTTGGCCCAAAGCCAGGCAGGGTGAACTTCCCTGTCCTCATGTGGCTTTTGGACACTTGAAATGTGCCCAGTCTGAACTGAGGTGTACTGTAAGTGTAAAAAACACATCAAATCTCAAAATGTGGTGTGAAGAAAAGAATGTATGATATCTTGTGAAGAATTTTTAAATACTAGTTGGACATGGTGGCTCATGCCTGTAGTCCCAGCACCTTGGGAGGCCAAAGCAGGAGGATCACTTGAGGCCTGGGAATTAGAGACCAATCTGGGCAACATGACAAGACCTGTCTCTATTTGAAAACAATATTTTAAAAAAATTTAAAATATTGATCACATGCTGAAATGATAATATTTTGGATAAATGGGATTATAAGAAATAGTTAATTTCACCTGTTTCTTTTTACCTTTTTTTAATATGGTTACTCGAAAATGTAAAATTACATATGTGGCTCACATATGGGTGGATGGCACTGGACATGTAGTGAGCAGGGATTTCAGACCTGTACCCATGGCTTCTCTTGTACCTTTCTGAGGTTGCTCAGAGGTACCAGTAACTGGGGACACATCGATGGCTGGACGTGTGAGAAGGAGGGATGGCAGCACTTGGCCACATTTGGGAGGTCCGGGAGAGTAGAGAAGGGTTAAGTGGTGTGAATACACTTAACACCACTGACCTGGACACTTAAAAACACATTTCAAGTTACGTGGTGTTTGTTTTTTTTTAACCACAATTTGTAAAAATGAACAAAAATGTAAGGAGCATATGTCTCGCCGTGACGATTGTGTAAAAGCATGTAAAGAATGAAAATTTTATTTGACCGAAGGCATTTGGGCTCACTGAAAATTGATAGAATGACAGGTAGTCAAAATAAAATTTGTTCTGAGAAAAAAAAAAGGAGAGTGGGAGGTGGGGGTGGTGATGCCAGATGATGAAGGACTTTCAATTTCTCCTTAAGGGATCTGGACTTTATTTAGATGATGACCTAACCATCCTCAGAAAGAAGACTGTGGTTTCAGCGTGAAAAGAGATTGAAAGTGGGAAGAGGGGGTGGGTTGAGGAGCAGGGAGGGGGAGATTTTTCAGGAGGCGTGCCGAGCAGAGGGTGGCCAAGGAGGAACCTTCTGGCAGCGACTTGGTGATTGGTTGCTGGGAGGGGAAGAGGGAGGGAAATCAACGGCTCAGACCACAGGTGTGCAGACCGCCCACATTGGGATGTCCAGTGGGCCACGGGAAAGTTGCTATTCTCAGCAAGTTTGCAGCGATGGCTGGTGAGGGCTAGTCATGCATAACCTGCCCATTGTTTTTTGAATTCCTTGGATCTGTTTGCTCTTAGATTATGTAATTTGAGGCTTCCTCTCTGATGTTACACTCTGGATGATTAAAAATAGGGCTGACCTGGAAGGGACAGGAGCAGAAAGGGCTGCTGGGGCATGGGGGTCCATGATGGTTTGGGACCACTGGGCGTTCAGTTTTAATTGTTTTTAAATTTTTGGGTAGAGTCCTACTCTGTTGCCCAGGCTGGAGTGCAGTGGCACGACCACAACTCACCACAGCCTTGACCTTCTGGGCTCAGGTGATCCTACTGCCTCAGCCTCCCAAGTAGCTGGGACTACAGGCACGTGCCACCATGCTCGGTTAATTTATTTTAATTTTTAATTTTTAATTTTTAAATTTTTTTGAGTTGGAGTCTCATTGTCGCCCAGACTGGAGTGCAGTGGCCGCTCCCGGCCACCACAGCCTCGACCTGCTGGGCTCTGGCGATCCTTCCGCCTCAGCCTTCCAAGTAACTGAAACTACAGGCGCACGCTACCACGCCCAACTAATTTTTTTGATTTATTGTAGAGATGAGGTCTCGCCTGCTCAGGTGGGTCTCGAACCTGTGGGCTCAGGCAATCCACTCACCTCAGCCTCCCAAAGGCGCGGGATTATAGGCTGAGCCACCGAGCCTGGCTGATTAGTTTATTTATTTTTATTTTTGTAGAGGCAAGGTCTCCCTATGTTGCCCAGGCTGGTCTCGAACTCGTTGGCTCAAGCAATTCTCTCTCTTTGGCTTCCCAAAGTGCTAGGAATACAGGCATGAGCCACCTTGTCTGGCCTGGGCGTTCAGTTTTTAAAACAATATATTTATCAATTATGCTTCAGGGATCATGCACGTTGAGGAAACCAAGATGAATGGTACACAGTCTCAAAAAAACTTAAAATCTGGTGTAACCTGGGTCTTTTGACTTTTTTCCAGAACCCAAGAGAAATGGTGCTAGCATTACCTGTCTCCCCTGAAGATTCCCAAATTTTGGTGAACTGTGACTGAGCAGGAATCTGGGGTGACTCAGGGTTATTGTATCCTGGCAGATGATAAACGCATCTTGATGACAAAGGAAAAATGCGTATCTTAACTAAGTAGCCGGGCTTCTGGTAGGGATTCCAGCAATTGCACAACTGCTTTTCTACCTTGCTATCTCAAAATTCTCCGTGTTGCATTTTTTCTGTCTTGAAGGGACCAGTTTCTAGTTTCTCGCCAGCAGGATATGTTTCCAGGGTGATTTGCTTACTGAATTAGAGCTGGAGTCAAGGGCACAGAGGATCCCCGAGAAAATGACTTCGGAATGCCCCGGGAGGGCGTGGGAGGGTTTCCCAGCCTTGAAGTGGGAGCTGGCTATATTGTTTTCTTAAACTGGAGTTGAGCTTTTTGCCTTTGCTTAGCACCTCGGTCTGTTAGCATCCCAAGATCAGTCCTAATGAATTTTGTTGTTTAAACTGGGGGAAGGAAATTTTTCCCCCTCATTTACAAAAAGACAAATTTTAGCTCTCAGCAGTGGGAGGGTGGCTGGCGGTGGGGAGCGAGGGGTCAGAAGCAGTTGAGCCCCGCTACGTAAATAGCAGCAATTAATGGACCCCTATTAAAGATAGCGATGTGTGTTTGCTGTCTAGCATCGTTTGTCTGGGAATCAGAGCAACACTGAAGTTAATTATAAAGCCAGCAAAGGATATTTTCTGCATTCTGTTAAATAAGTATCATCCACACAGGAGCACGTTCCACTTGGATGCATTTATACACATCATTTCTTTGGAAGACGGTGTGAAGCCAGTTTATTTTCAAAACTTCCCACTGGGTCATGCTAATCACCACAGTTTTCGGCCCTTTTACACTGAATGCAGGCTTGGGCTGGAGCCACAGAGAATCCAAGCTGTCATCATTTCCTTCGTGGCTTTGGAGGCTTCTTCTTTGCCCACCCTGCCCAATGCATTTCCTCCAGGGCTGTCAACCATACTTTACTGTTTATGATGAGATTTACAAAGCAAGGCATTCTGTGATTACTAATACCTGTTTGTAAGGTTCTGCATTGGTTTGCTGGGGCTGCCATAACAAAATGGCACACACTGGGTGGACTTAAACTGTGATTTTCTCACAGTTCTGGAGGCCAGAAGGGCAAGATCAAGGTGTTGGCAGGTTTATTCTCCCGAGGCTTCTCTACTTGGATGACGATGGCTGTCTTTTGGCTGTGTCTTCACATTCTCTTTGCTTTTCTCTGTGCTTGCATCCCTGATGTCTCTCTCTCCTTATAAAGATGCCAGTTTTGGCCACGCATGGTGGCTCATGCCTGTAATCCCAGCACTTTGGGAGGCTGAAGTGGGAGGATTATTTGAGCCCAGGAGTTTGAGATTGGCCTAGGCAACATAGCAAGACCCCCATCTCTACAAAAAAACAACAACAACAACGAAAAACAAACTTGGTGGTATGTGCCTGTAGCTCTAGCTACTCAGGAGGCTGAGGTGGAAATATCACCTGAGCCCAGGAGGTTGAGGCTACAGTGAGTTGTGATTGTGCCTCTGTACTCTAGCCTGAGCAATAGAGTGAGACCTTGACTCAAAAAAACAAAACAAAGCAAAACAAAAAAGACGCCAGTCCAAATTGGATTAGGGTTACCCTGATGTCCTCATTTAACCTTATTTACCTGTTTAAAGGTCCTATTTCCAAAAACAGTCGTCCTTTGGTATCCATGGAGAATTGGTTCAAGGATCTCCCTTGGATACCAAAATCCACCAATACTCAAGTCCCTGATATAAATAATGTGTAGTATTGACACATAACCTATGTATATCCTCCTGTGTACTTTAAATCCTCTCCAGTTTACTTGTAATGACTAATACAGTGCCTTCACACTTCACGCCTATGGATTCAACATAGTACATGTGGGCAGATTCAAATTTTGCTTACTGGAATTTGGTGGATTTTTTTTCCAAATATTTTGGATCCACGGTTGGTTGAATCCATGGGTACAGAACCCATGGGTATGGAGGGCCAACCTAACAGTCACATTAGGGCTAGAGCTTCAACATATTAATTTGGTGGGGATGGGGTGGGAGTGGACACAAAGTAGCCCAAGACAGGCTCTGAAACAGTTAATAGGATACTTTTCTTCCAATTGCACTTGGATTCATTCATTCATTCGTTCGTTCATTGATTCATTCAAGATTCATTCATTGACTGCTATTTCTTTTTTTTTTTTTTTTTTTTGAGTTGGAGTCTCACTCTGTCGCCCAGACTGGAGTGCAGTGGCCACTCCTGGCCACCGCAGCCTCGACCTGCTGGGCTCTGACGATCCTTCTGCCTCAGCCTTCCAAGTAGCTGAAACTACAGGCGCACGCTACCACGCCCGGCTAATTTTTGATTTATTGTAGAGATGAGGTCTTGTCAAGTTGCCTGGGCGGGTCTCGAACCCACGGGCTCAGGCAATCCACTCACCTCAGCCTCCCGAAGGTGCGGGATTACCGGCTGAGCCACCGAGCCTGGCGACTGCTATTTCTTTACTGGACCTGTTGTGGATGCTGAAAGCATGTCCATGAAGGACCATTCCTTCCCTTGTGGGGCTTTCAAGCATTAGGCAGATTCCATAGCTGTTAGGAGAGTTCCAGAGGCTCTAAGACGTGGTAAGTGCTGTAGGGACCATTAGCTCCAGAGTACCGGGACTGTGAGCTCCAAGCAGTGAGAATGTGAATGGGTGAGTCGGTGATTCCTCTTGGAGAGCCGATATTTCTGTAAAGTCTTGGAAGTGAGGGAGTGAGTGACTGTGTGACCAAGACCTCCAGGTGACAACACACCTGTCTGAGGAACAGCAAGGAGGCTGGCCGGGCGTGCAAGGAAGATGAGCGTGTGGTCCATTGGGGGCCATGCAGGCATAGTTAGGACTTTGGTTCTTCCTCTGGGAGCCATGGGGAGTCTGGGTGTGTTTTCATGATCTTCACTTTAGTTTTCCTGACCCCCTAGATTAGCTGCTCTGGAGAAGGTAACAGATGGCTCAGGTAAGTCTGGGAGGGAGAGAGTACACCTGGCAGGAGCACAATCTATTATTAGAGGATAAGATGCAAGGGACTTTAGGGGAACACACAGGAGTTGGTGGTGAAGAATGAGAGTTCTTCTGTAGTGGAATCCCTGCTTTAATGCTGGGTATGTGAGATCATCCGTTCTCCCTAGTGGCTTGTCCCCAACTCTTAGCCACACTTTTAGGAAGCAAGAAACCTCTTTCTGTTACAGGAAGGCTGGATGACTCCAGTCTATACATAGTGAACCAGGGAGAACGGTCTCCCACCTTAGATCTGGCAATGATCCTATATTTCTCTCTCTGCTTGGACTCGCCCAGAGCTGTTCAATTTCCTGGTATCCATTTTCTGGCACTGGTGTTTAGCTAAGCTGTTCGGCTGCTGTCCATTCCAATCTAGAAACCGCAAGGCAGACACGCCACTGGGGAGGGCTGTAGCCATCCACCCATCTTTTCCCTCTTCCTCCTCCCTCTGCCCCTTTCTCCTTCCTTTATCTTGTCCAGGCACTTGCTCTGCCATTACTCCAGTGCTTGTTGACTGAGCTCCTTCTTGGCTCCTGAAACTGTGCTGGACACTGGGCACATGAGATGGAGTCACCTTTTGAAATAACCACAGAGTTTGGGGCCGTGAAGGGGGTTCTAGAAAAGTGTTCTAGGTTTGGGTGAAAAAAAAGAGCCCAACAGGGCTGATCCCAGAGTCATGGAGGTAGGAGAATTTTGTACCTTGAAGGAGGAATCTCTATGGTAGCCTAGGAACGATGGAGATAAAAATAGGCTTAGGGGATTGAGGTTGTGAGTGCAGTGATAATTAGGCTGGTTGTAGAAACCTCTCTGAGAAGAAGGGATATTTCTCAGAGTGGGGGTCTGTGACCTCAGCATCATCATCACACACAAGTGGAAGCCATGTCCAAAGACAGCATCTGCATCTGATAATTTTAGTGGTCGAAGGGAGTATCCTGCAGTTGAGGAAATTAGCTGAAGTGATTGTGGAGATGACCAAGATCTTATACTGAACCCCTGTAGTGGACTGGTGGGATTTTCTATTCATTCATTCATTCATTCCTTCTCTCCCTCGCTCTCCATGAACCCAGTGCTGTGCTAGGTGCTAGGAGGCCCATCGTGATGCCTGCCTTCCTGGAAAACACAGTGGAGAGTGTCACAAACAGCTAAGTGTGTGTGTGATGAGTGTGACAGCCAGGGAGGTGTAGGGTGACCTGAGCCAGTTCTGGTGGGGAAGCAAACTGTAATCTGAAGCCAGGAAGAGGAGTGGGAGCAGGGAATTGACCCAGCCAAGAGTGCATGGGAGGGAATTCCAGGCAGGGTAGGGGTGGGAGGCAGGAGGCAGGGAGATTAGCAGGGAGGACTAAACCAGCTGAAGGGATGCTGGTGGGGCTGCAGCCGGGGGACAGGCAAGGATGGGGAAAGGGCGGGAGATTTTAGGAGGCGGAGGTGACAGGCCCTGGTGATTAATGGGGTGTGGAACTGGGGGTGGGGTGAGTGGAAGAGGATGCACAATTGGGGGCCCCCTGTGGCCGATGGTGCTGTAGGCTGGGCTGGGAGCCCCAGAGAGGTGCTGCAGGGAGGTGAGGGGTTTGAGGGGTCCCAAGAACGTGCAAGTGGAGATGGTCGTAGGCGCATCAGAGCTTGGCAGAGGTGTGGTTAGTGTGGACTATCATAGCAGCCCTGGAAGTGAAGAAAATGGATGCATGCATCTTTAATGTGAGGCAGGAAGAGACCTGGGACTGAATCTTAGGGAGTCTGAGGTGGGAGGAGAAGCAGGAGGTAGGGGGCCTGAGAGGGTAAAGGGAGGGAGTGGCCTGCTGGACTGGGCAGGCAGGATGGGCACTGGCGACCCTGGTGAAGGCAGTTGCAGGGATTGGTGGGGGTGGGAGTCGAGTGGCAGGGTATTTCTACCTGCTGCCCTTGTACAAAACATGCAGAGCCTAATGCCTCCCATTTATTGAGGACGCTGATGAATGCTCATGGTGCTAAACACCTTTTTATGGGTTTCTCATTGATTTCTCTACCATCCTCATGAGGTAGCCTCTATTATGCTCCCCCCCACACTTTTAAAACTAAGGTTTAGAGAGATCCATGCCACTAAGTGGCAGGAGACAGGGTTTGCAGCTCCAGAGCCTGTGTGCACAACTGCTGTGCTGTGATACCTCTGGAAATAAAGCTCTTGTTTGGCTAATGCAGGAATGTGGAAAGCTGGGCACAATCTGAAGAGGAAATCTAGGTTCTGACCCTAGCCCTTGGTGAATGAATGCTAACCCTTCATTCTGACTTACATTTTAACTCTCCTGTAGGGAATTCCCAACTGTAGGATGCTCAGATGGTCTATTAGTTGGCTCAGGCTGCTGTAACAAAATTCCAGAGACTGGGTGGCTTAAAAAAACAAATGTATTGTTTCACAGTTCTAGAGGCTGGAAGTCCAAAATCAGGGTGCCAGCAAGGTTGGTTTCTCCTGAGACCTACCTCTCTCATGGCTGTCAGATACTCCTCCCACCCCAGCCTCCCTGAGGTTCAGTCCCAGGCCTCTTCTCGCCTTACGTTAAAGATGCATGCATCCATTTTCTTCACTTCCAAGACTGCTGACCTATCTCTCTTCTTGCTGTGTCTTCACATGGCCTTTTCTGTGCATGCTCAGAGGTAGAGAGAGCTCTCTGGTGTCTCTTCCTGTTCTTGTAAGGTCACCTGTCCTGTTGGATTAGGGCCACAACCTTATTTGGAGATTCGAGTTTCAACACTTGCAATTCAATCATAACAGAGGGTAATCTTGAAAGAATCTGAATTCACCCCCCAACAGATGGGCCTGAAGACCCATGACTCTTCCTTAGCACAGGCTGAAGATCCCTTATCTGAAATGCTTGGCACCAGAAGCATTTTGGATTTTGGGTTTTTTTCACATTGCAGAATGCTTGCGTGAAATTTACCTGTTGAACATCCATAATCTGAAAATCCAAAATTTGAAATGCTCCAGTGAGCACTTCCTCTGAGCGTCATGTCGGTGTTCCAAAGTTTTTAATTTTGGAGCATTGCTTCACATTTTGGATGTTCAGGTTAGGGATGCTCAATCTGTATACACTTGTCACCTGGAACAGTACTATGTATATTTTAGGTGCTTAATAAATGCTTGTTGAAGAAGGAAAGATTCAGTGGGTTTAGCATACAGTATTTGTTAAGAAATGAGAGTGTTCTGGAAAGAAAGCTCTTGTATGGCTAATTTTCAAGTGGAAAGAAAATTCAGTTGATCAGGGCCTCCCATTCTCTGTGCATTTTGATTATTTAAAACATTATGGTGTAAAAATGCTTCGATTAAGGGAAGACTTTCTAAGAGGCAGAGCATCATATCATGTGTAAAACATGTATGTATGTTTTTGTGATATTGAAGAGGAGTCTCTTTGATCAATATCTTTTCTTCTTCCTTTCAGTTGTACAGAAGATCCATTTTCCATCTGAGTTTTCATTTTAGAGATTGGATACATCAATTCTTGATATATTTCAGGGTAATGAATTTTAAAGGCAGTGGAGGGTGACCCGGATGAAGTGATGAATTTAAAATCCTGTTAACTCTGATCCTATATAGACAGTCTCCACTAAGTCAATATTTAAAGAAGATGAGAGACTATCCTGATAGGAAGACACTGCCTTGGGGTTTAAAAGCAACTCTCTTCCAGAGAGTTCAAAACACTGAAATGTGGCTCGGGCTTCTTTTTTAACAAGCTAGAACTTCTGATCAAGGAAATGCATATTTTTTTTTCCTTAGCTGAACTTAGCCTGAATGCTATTTCACCCTCTCTACGGGTTGATTCCTTGAAAGAAAATCGGTAATGATCAGAACAGAGCCAATTTAAAGAGCACTCACTATGTGTCAGACATTGTACTGGGTGCTTCATGACGAGCGTTATCTTAGGGACCCATTGGTTTATGGAAGTGTGTGCCATTACTGGGGACATTACTGCACCCAGAGATTTTGTGCATTTAAGTAAAATTCTACCCTGGTTATTTTCTCCTAATACATAACAAAGGCCACCAAGCATGAGCTCCTTGACGGTTAGCAGATTTTCCCTCCCCCTATGGACTGGGGTACATGTGTGTCCCTTTCCTCCTTTCCTGGGCTGAGGAGAGCAGCGCCCCGCCTCCTCCATGCAGGGCACGCTCTTCTTCCTGTTCCTCCTCTTCCCTAGGGTTTCCTCCCTTTCCGTCTTCTCAGTCCTGTGTCTTGTCTTTCTCCACCCCTGTAGCTGCTGCTAATGACTTTTTGGCTTTTGGGGATTTCCATTTTTTTTCTTATGAACTTAGCTGTTTATTTAAAAGTTGGTTTACTGATTTTATCCATCATCATTGGTAGGCTTCTTTTCTTCTTAGTGGAGAAGGGGAGGGGTGGAGTTACTATATTGTGAGAAATGATATTTTTTTCTTTGCTCTCTCTCTCTTTTTTGAGTCAGAGTCTCACTCTGTTGCCCAGGCAGTACACTATCATGGCTCACAGCAGCCTCGACCTCCTGGGCTCAGGTAATCCTTCTGTCTCAGTCTGCTGAGTAGCTGGGACTACGGGCATGCACCATCATGCTAGGGTCATTTTTTGATTTTTTTGTAGAGACTTGGTCTCGCTATGTTGCCTAGGCTGGTTTCGAACCCCTGGGCTCAAGCAATCCTCTCTCCTCAGCCTCCCAAAGTGCTGGGATTTCAGGCATGAGCCACTGCATCTAGTGACAAATGCTATTTCTTAATTAATGAAAGAAGTTGATGAATCATCTCTTTTAACTGTCATATATGGGAGCTGTTGCTATTATTCCCTCTGTGCTAATTTTCCACCACTGCAAGAGTTTGCTACTTATCTAGTTGAAAATATGGGGGCAGTCTTTGAAAACGGATTCCTTTGTAAAATTTTGGGAGGCTTTGCAACTTGGATCTGTTGATAGCAAATCTGCAGTGTTGCTGATAGTCACTAGTGTGGTGTCATCACGCCTGTTGCCAGGAACATGCCACCCTTGCCTGTTTTCCTGCTATTCGGTAGCAGATTTAATTTCCCTCTTTAAAACTCTCCTGACTGAAGCTGTTTATTTTTCATCCAGAGCCCATCATTGCACTGGGCTATACCCAGGTAGAATCAGCATTAGATCTATTTTGCCTGCAAATCTCTGATTACTGTCAAATTAAATTAGGTGCCTCTCTTCGGCGATCATTGATTGGCTTTTCTTTCATTTTCCCTTCATTCCCCCCCCATTTCAGTTGTTTTAGATGAAGTTGATTAAATGGTTTTGTGTAATCAAGAACAGCTTTTCATTTTCAGTATTATCAATGCAGAGCTTGTAAGTCAGGGATGAATGCAAACAAGCTGGTTATAAGCTGGTGTTTGGGAATGGAGAGGGGGCTTAATAAGAAACCTTCTCCCCGGTGAGGTAGCTTAACGGTTCAGGGATCTTCATAGAGGGACTCTCCACCGGTGGAACTTGGGGATCAAGATGTCAAATGATGGTGGGGCACACACCTGGTATGTTAGCTTCCGAGGGGGGGGGGCTGCTATAACAAATTATTAGAATCTTCGTGGCTTAAAACAACAGAAAATTATTCTTTCACAACCTGGAGGCTGGAAGTACAAAATCACTTTCATTGGGTCAAAATCAAGGTGTCAGCAGCTGTGTTCCCTCTAGAGCCCCAAGAGTGATCTGGGCTTTGCATCTTCTGGCTTCTGGTAGCTGTCAACATTCCTGAGCGTGTAGCCATGTCCATCTCTGTCCTCATCCCATCTTCATGTTGATTTCTCCTCTATGTGTCTGTCTGCCTGATCTCCTCCTTCTTCTAATGACACTTGCGATGGCATTTAGGGCTTACTCAGTTAATCCACGACAATCTCTCCATCTCAAAACCCTTAACTTCATCTTGTCTGCAAAGACCCCTTTAATTAGATAACACAGATTCCAGGGATTAGGATGTGGACCTATCTTTGGAGGTCATTTTTTGACCCAGCTTCACAGAAGGCCTCTGTACCACTGCCCCAGGCCAGGCCAGAGTGCCTGGTGTGAGAGTAAGGGGCTGGAGGGACTTTCAGTGGATGTTTTCTCAGTGCCCCATCACATCATTGCCTTGTCCCTTCACCTTTGAAAGGAGAGGAGGATAGACTGGGGGAAGAGCAAGAAGTGAAAGAAGCAGGAAGAAGTGTTTGGAAATACTACATCTGCTCAGAAGGAGAGTACAGGAAGAACTAGCCAGGGAGTACCTAGTGTATACTCATAACTGGGAGTATTGGAACTAAGCACTAATTGTTATGATTGTGATAATCATATGGCTATGATAAGGATGGTTCAACCTCCTGTGAGAGTCTTCCCTACCTTCCTTTCTGTTCAGAAGGGTCTGCCATGTAGATATGTGCGGACCAATTACTGGAGCTTCATGGGGGCTTACTTTTTTGGGGGTTTCACTTTGCTGCCCAAACTGCAGTGCAGTGGCGCAATCACAGCTTACTACAGCCTCAGTCTTCTGGGTGCAGGTGATCCTTCCACCTCAGCTTCCAGAGTAACTGGCACTAGGCTCACGCCACCACCATGTCTGGTCAGTTTTTGAAATTTTTATAGAGACTGTGTTTCCTGGCTGGCCTTGAACTCCTGGGCTCAAGCGATCCTTCCTCCTCCTCAGTCTCTCAAAGTGCTGGGATTGTAGGCGTGAGCCACTGGGAGTCCTACTTTGGCAAAACTCTTGGAGGTACAAAAACCTGGCGTGGGCTGGTTCAGCCCTGGGAGTGAGGCCGGGGAGGGAGTGCCTGATGACTCTCTTCCCTGTGGGTCACATGGGCATGGGGGGAGCAGAGGGGAGGTTGGGGTCCGTTAGAAATTGTTAGAAGCCCCTGAGACTGCAATGAAGGGACAGTGAGGAGCACAGATAGAGGCAGATGACAGGTGGCAGATATCAAGATTCATAGTGCCTGGGAATGTATCCCAGAGGGGCAGCGGAGAGATGCCTTTCTCTTTTGTTCAGACAAGGTATTCATTTCTTATGGCTGCTGTAGCAAATTGCCATACCCTTGGTGGCTTAAAGTAACACATTAATTCTCTCACAGCTCTGGAGGCCAGAAGTCTAAAATCAAAGTATTGGCCTGGCTATGCTCCCTCCAAAACCTCTATGGAGGATTCTCCCTTGCCTCATTCAGCTTCTGGTAGCTGCCAGAGCTTGTGGCCCCATCACTCCAATCTCTGCCTTTTTCTTGCCATGACCGTCCCCTCTGTATATTTGTGTAGAAGTTCCCTCTGCTTCTATTGTGTGGATGTTTAGGACCTACCCACATAATCCAGGTTGTCTTATCTGCAGAGATCCTTTTTCCAAATAAAGTCACTTTTACAAGATTTGAGGATTAGGGTTTAATATCTTTGGATGGCCATTATTAAACCTAGTACAGGCATTTAAAGAGCTAAATAAATTATCTTAACAATAATTGTATTTTCTGTTTTTTTTAAAGAAGGTTGATTATATTACTGCTGGACTTTTAGGCTGTTGTTTATTCATAGTACTTTTAAGAATTTCATTGCTGAAGGGTGTAATTTTTTTTTTTTTTTTTTGAGTTGGAGTCTCACTCTGTCGCCCAGACTGGAGTGCAGTGGCTGCTCCCGGCCACCGCGGCCTCGACCTGCTGGGCTCCGGCGATCCTTCCGCCTCAGCCTTCTGAGTAGGGTGTAATTTTTTAAACATTGCAACACAGAGTCAAGCAAAGACAATATCTAATTGTACTTTTCAGTCTCTTTTTTCCTCACCTCTCCAAGAGGATGGATATGAAAGTGTGTTTGTGTGTGTGTGTGTGTGTGTGTGTGTGTGTGTGTGTGTGCGCGTGCGCATATTTGGATACAGTTTATTTTTTTTATTTTGGTCTCATTCTGTTGCCCAGACTGGAGTGTGGTGGCACAATCACAGCTCACTGCAGCCTCGAATTCCTGAGCTCAAGCGATCCTCCCACCTCAGCCTCCTGAATGACAGGCATGTGCCACCACGCCTGGCTAATTTTTTTATTTTTATTTTTTGTAGAGGCAAGGCCTTACTGTATTGCCCAGGTTGGTCTTGAACTCCTGGGCTCAAGTAGTCTCCCACCTCGGTCTCCTAAAGTGCTGGCATGAGCCACCGAGCCACCACACCTGGCCGGGTACAGTTTATAAAGCATCTCTTGAACTAGTTGGGACCAAGCACATCTGGAGTGTAACTTTAACTTAGGTGGGCTGATAGCATCTTCTCAGCATGGGATGGTGCAGGCCCTCAGCTGTGAGGTGGTGCGGGCACCTCCTTCAGCTTGTCGGGTCCCCTGGACTGATTGTGTCTTCCATTACTCCTATCTTTGGACTAAGGGCCTGAACTTCCCTGTTAAAACAAGACTCTGTTCTCCAGAAGAGATCATAGATAAAGCTGTTTACAGCCATTTCGCTTTGATGATCCCATCAGTGAGTCACCTATGGTCACTTATTGTTTATAAAGCACGGTGTATCATGAAGGGACATGGGCCCCACGGAAGCAACGAGTGCCTTAAATCTCACCGCAGACACTGAGTGTGCAGGGGAGGAGGGAAGGAGGGTTTAGGGGAATCTCTCTAGAAGGAAGGCGGTGCTTTAGGCAGCCTCTGAGGCGCTAGGGTGATTTGAATGGGAGCTGCAGGAGTACTTGGAGAGTGACAAAATGTGTGTCAGGGGGACTGGGGGAGGGGGAGACCCCTGGGAGGGAGAGCTGGGAATCAGGCTGGATGGTGGTGGGGCTAGGCTGCAGTCTCAGGGAGCCCCAAAGAGCAGCTGCAAGAAACTGGAGTCCAGAGCCCCTTGATTTTTTTTTTTTTTTGAGTTGGAGTCTCACTCAGTCGCCCAGACTGGAGTGCAGTGGCCACTCCTGGCCACCGCAGCCTCGACCTGCTGGGCCCGGCGATCCTTCCGCCTCAGCCTTCTGAGTAGCCGGAATTACAGGCATGCGCTACCACGCCCAGCTGATTTTTAGATTTATTGTAGAGATGAGGTCTCACTGCCCAGGCGGGTCTGGAACCCGCCAGCTCAGGCAATCCACTCACCTCAGCCTCCCAAAAGCGCGGATTACAGGCTGAGCCACCGAGCCCAGCCCCCTTGATTTTAAGGTGGAGTGTAGTGTGAATTCAGAAGGCCAGGGGCAGCCTGGCAAGGGGTAGGGGGGTGGGGGAGGGTGGAGGAGGTGGGGAGCGTCTGTGCAATAGTCCAGGCTGGGGCGCCCAGACCTTTATTTATTTATTCGTTATCTTATTTAATTTAAATTTTGCCTTTGGTTTGCATTTTTTTTTTTTTTTTGAAACAGGTTCTTATTCTATTGCCCAGGCTGTCATGCAGTGGCGTGATTTTGGCTTTTGGTAGCCCTGACCTCTTGAGCTCTAGCACTCCTTCTATCTCAGCCTCCCAAGTAGCTGGGACTACAGGCACGTGCCATCCTATCTGGCTCATTTTTTGATTTTTAGTAGAGATGAGGTCTCGTGATATCACCTAGGCTGGTTTCAAACTCCTGGGCTCCAGTGATTCTCCTACCTTGAACTCCCAAAGTGTTAGGATTATAGGTGTGAGCCACTACACCTGGCCTGTTTTCTTTTTGTTAAGGTATTTTTTCCATCTTTATTGAGGTTTAATTGACAGATAAAAATCACATTTATTTAGGGGTGTTCAGAATGATGTTTTGATATGTGAATACACTGAAATGGTCACTACAAACAAGCTCATTTTAGCATATTCAGCACCGTACAGTGTTACCATTTTTTTGGGTTATGTATATGGTGAGAAAACATAAAAAAGATCTACTGTCGCCGGGCTCGGTAGCTCAGCCTGTAATCCCATGCCTTTGGGAGGCTGAGGTGAGTGGATTGCCTGAGCCCACGAGTTCGAGACCCGCCTGGGCGGCGAGACCTCATCTCTACAATAAATCAGAAAATCAGCCGGTAGCACATGCCTGTAATTCCGGCTACTTGGAAGGCTGAGGCGGAAGGATCGCCAGAGCCCAGGTCGAGGCTGTGGTGGCCGGGAGGCCACTGCACTCCAGTCTGGGCGACAGAGTGAAACTCAAAAAAAAAAAAAAGATCTACTGTCTTGGCCATTTTCAAGTATACAGTACATTAACTATGTTCATCATGCTCATCTTAGACTTTTTTTTTTGAGTCAGAGTCTCACTCTGTTGCCCAAGCTGGAGTGCAGTGGCACCATCATATTTGCTATAGCCTCCACCTTCTGGGCTCAGGCAATCCTTCCGTCTCAGCCTTCCAAGTAGCTGGGATGATAGGTGCATGCTACCATGCCTGGCTGATTTTTAAAATTTTTGTAGAGACAAATTCTCTCTATTTTGTTCAGTCTGGTCTTGAACTCTTGGGCTCAAGTGATCCTCTTGCCTTGGCCTCACAATGTGCTGGGATTACAGGTGTGAGCCACCATACCTGACCTTTATTTTTTAAAATCATCAACTATGTTCACAAAATAGCGTTAGAGCATCTCACAACACACATGTACTAACCTGTATTTATTTACTTATCTATCTAGCATTTATTTATCTATCTGCTTGTACCTCTGTGTATCGCATATAGTGTATATTGAGTGCGTTGTGAAGTAGGTACAAAATACAATTACAAAAAAAAGAAATAGATGTGGAAAGTTGACTGTCTTTGCCCTGCACCCAGTGGCTCCATGGGATGCTCACGTCTCACTTAGAGCGAGTACATCTGGGTGCTGAAGGCCAACTTTGGAATGAGCCAGACGGGTGGCATGGGAACAGAGAGGAATGAGAGGCAGGGGAGGCAGTTGGTGGAAGGAACTGGCATCATGTCAGTGGCTAGTCATGTTGGAGAGGGGAGTGGAGGGAAAGAACAGGCTGAAACCCATGGTGCATCTTAGGGGCTGGTGAGTGCAGAGGTGACTCCACCCATAGGAAAGGGGAGAGCTGGGGGACAGATGTAGATTTTTTTTCTTTTTCGAGTAAGGGTCTCACTTTGCGTCCAGGCTGGAGTGTAGTGGCATGATTATGGCTCACCACAGCCTTGACCTCCTGGGCTCGCACGATCCTTCTGCCTCAGTCTCCCAAGTAGCTGGGACTACAGGAGCATGCCACTATGTATTTTTTTGCAGAGACGAGGGCTAGGCTGGTCTCAGACTTTTGGGTTCAAGCAATCCTCCCGCTTTGGCCTCTCAAAGTGCTGGGATTAATAGGTGTGAGCCACTGCACCTGGTCCAGATGTGGATTTGGGTGGTAAAGACAATCTTTCCTTCCTTGTGTCCTTCTACCTCTTATGGCAAGTTGATTGTGGGGGAAATGACTCAGGAGGTGCTTCCTGTGGGGAGTGAAGATGTGGCCCTGGAGTCTCAACAGAGGTTGGGTCCTGAGACTGTGCCAAGGGATCACCTGGGGAGGTAATTCATCAAGGGAAGGAGGCAAACACTGGAGGCCAGAGATTTTGGGGGCCTGAGGGCCTGTGCAGGACTGAGACAGGGCAGGGGAGGGCCCGGGGCTCCTCTAAGATTGTGGGGCAGACTTAGCTGTTTCAGAAGTGGGGTGGGGGACCAGACCTGGAGGAGGTGATGGTAGTCCTGGGAGGACAGGGAAGAGCCCTTTGCTGGAAAAGAAACTGGTGTTTTCCTCCATATCCTGCAAAGAAGTAAGTTTGGCATTAGCTTTTCTCTGAACCCTCCAGACAACCGTTCAGATCTGCTTAAGTGAATTTCATTCTCTCCCATAATAACTGGATCTTTTGATTCTTTCCTGATGTTATATTTTTCTATCCCTTACCCCCATGCTATATTAGATAAGGCATTTCTCCTGTTGCAGAGAAACAGTTTTGGGTTTTCCTAGAGCTCTTGTGAGTAGTCAAGGAATCGCCTTTTTTTTTGAGTTGAAGCCTCACTCTGTCTCCAGGCTGGAATGCAATGACATGCTGAAGGCCCCCGCAGCCTCCACCTGCTGGGCTCAGGGATCTTTCTTCCTCAGCCTTCCAAGTAGCTGGAACCCCAGGTGTGCGCCACTGCACCCAGCTAATTTTTTGATTTATTGTGGAGACGAGGTCTTGCCAATGCTCAGGCTGGTCTCTAACCCTTGGGCTCAGGCAGTCCTCTGGCCTCCGCCTCCCACAGTGCTGGGATTACAGATGTGAACCAACGTGTGCTGGGCGTGAATCACTTTTGCCTGCAAGGTCTGCTAACAGGTGTGTTCTTGGCTTCTCCTTAGGTGGCCATAAAAGTCATTGATAAAAAGAGAGCCAAAAAGGACACCTACGTTACCAAAAACCTGCGGCGAGAGGGGCAGATCCAGCAGATGATCCGTCACCCCAACATCACGCAGCTCCTGGATATTTTAGAGACAGAGAACAGCTACTACCTGGTCATGGAGCTGTGCCCTGGGGGCAACCTGATGCACAAGATCTATGAAAAGAAGCGGCTGGAGGAGCCCGAAGCCCGCAGATACATCAGACAGCTCATCTCCGCAGTAGAACACCTCCACCGGGTGGGGGTGGTCCACAGGTAAGGGCCACACCATGCCGATGGGCACTGGCTCTGCTCAACGGGCAGCACTGTGCTTCAGCCCGCTCTAAGTGAGGCTGAGTAGTGCCGCCTATTTTTTAAAAAAATCCTTTCTTTTATTTTTTGAGATGGGGTCTTGCTATGTTTCCTAGGCTGGTCTCGAACTGTGGGCCTCAAGAACTCTTCCCTCCTAGGCTTCCCAAAGTGCTGGGACTACAGGCACGAGCTGCACACCCAGCCTCTTCTACCTTTTTATTCCATGGAATTGTTTTGTGAATTGGGTTAATGCCAGTGTGAGGGGTAAAAGAGTGGAGTCTGAAGCCAGAGTGACAGAGCTGTCCTTTAAAACTGTGTGACCCTAGGCAGTTACAAAAACTCTGAACCTCAGTCTCTTCATCTGTAAAATGGGAATAATAATGATACTTCTTTCTTGGTTGGTATAAAGGTCAATATGGAAAGAGCTTTGAACTGTGTTTGGTATCTGGTAAGCACCATGTAAGTGTTAGCTCCTGCTCTTTTTTTTTTTTTTGAGTCGGAGTCTCACTTTGTCGCCTAGGCTGGAGTGCAGTGGCACACTCGCGGCCACCGCAGCCTCGACCTGCTGGGCTTAGGCGAGCCTTCTGCCTCAGTCAGCCTTCTTTGTAGCTGGAACCATAGGCACGCACCACCACGCCTGGCTAATTTTTTTGATTTATTGCAGAGACAAGCTCTTGCCAAGTTGCCTAGGGGGGTCTTGAACCCCTGGGCTCAGGCAATTCTCCTGCCTCTGCCTCCCAAAGTGCTGGGATTACAGGTGTGAGCCACCCTGCCCGGCTTAGCTCCTGTTCTTATTATTTGCAAAGTTATGAGACCAGTTGCTCAGGTGTCTGAGAGAAGAATCACTGTTAGATGGCATGAGATTATTTTTCACCTAGTGCTAGGGATGGTGCATTACATGGGGTAGCTGTTTTATTCAGTTGAATTGATCAGCATTTGAATTGTGAACTTGTCCTTGAAATCAATGGGTATTCTCCCTAAACCAAATCACCTAGCAAATAATTCTGAAAACTAAGCGTGTGTTTACCAGCCTGTTCCTTTTTAGGAAAGAGCTCCACAAAGAAAGTGAGTGGAAATCGTATTCTTATTTTATTTTATTTTTATTTATTTTTTAATTTTTTTAATTGTTTTTTTATTTTTAGTTTTTGAGTTGGAGTCTCACTCTGTCGCCCAGGCTGGAGTGCAGTGGCAGCTCCCGGCCACCACAGCCTCAACCTGCTGGGCTCTGGCGATCCTTCCACTCAGCCTTCCAAGTAGCTGGAACTACAGGTGCATGCTACCACGCCCGGCTAATTTTTTGATTTATTGTAGAGATGAGGTCTCACCTGCCCAGGTGGGTCTCGAACCCGTGGGCTCAGGTAATCCACTCACCTCAGCCTCCCAAAGGCACGGGATTACAGGCTGAGCCACTGAGCCCGGCTGTGTTCTTTTTTTAATTAATTTTTTTTTGAGACAGTCTTTCTCTGTTGCCCAGGCTAGAAGTACAGTGTCGCGAACATAGCTCACTGCACCCTGAAACTCCTGTGCTGAAGCCATCCTCCCATCTCAGCCTCCTGAGTAGCTGGGACTATAGGTGTGCTACCACCAAGTACAGATACTTTTTTTTTTTTTTTTTTTTTGAGTTTGGAATCTCATTCTTTGTCGCCCAGGCTAGAGTGCAGTGGCACGCTCACGGCCACCACAGCCTCAACCTGCTGGGCTTAGGCGATCCTTCCACCTCAGCCTTCCAAGTAGCTGGAACTTAGACGCACGCTGCCATGCCCGGCTAGTTTTTGTGATTTATTGTAGAGATGAGGTCTCACCAAGTTGCCCAGTCTGGCCTCAAACACCCGTGCTCAGGTAATCCTCTCACCTCAGTCTCCTAAAGTGCTGGGATTACAGACTGAGCCACTGCACCCGGCCAAGTACAGATACTTTTTAAAAAATATTTTATTTTATTTTTTTAGATAGGAGGTTTCACTATGTTGCCCAGGCTAGTCTTGAACTCCTGGGCTCAAGCGATCCTCCTACCTTCTCCTTTCAAAGCACTGGGATTACAGGTGTGAGCCACCACGCCTGACTGGATCTAAGTTTAATTTTAATAATGATAATCTAGTTTTATCTGTTCAAGAGCCACTTATTTTCTGATCAGTGGAAAAAGCAGCTCAGCCCTGTCGTATCTATGCCCGGGGACACTTTGGGCAGTCTCAGAGCCAGCCTCTGCCAGGTACCACTCAGGCTGAACCTTCCTCACTGAGGTGAGAGAGCCTCTTCACGAACATATTCTTAGTCACACATGTTGTCATGAGATCACGCTGCCTTAGAACTCTCTGGGTTTAGACCCACCAGGAAGAGAACATTCAGAAATTGTAAGCTATTTTTGGCTCTTTCTGACAAGACTCTTGTGTAGCCTGAGGTGTCATCGCCCTGCCATCATTAGGGAAATGATAGTTGTAAGTGTGCCTGGCTGTGTCTTTGTTCATTATGATGGCAAAGGCAGCGACCTCACGAATGAATCAGCTTGGATTACAGACTAGGCAGGTCACAGCGGGAAACAGACCCAGGGACTGCAAGCGGCAGAGCTTTTTGTGGGACTCAGGTGTTTTTCCAAGGGTTTTGTGCTGTCAAAAATAAAATGAACTCCAAGCTTCTCAGGATTGTGAGGACAACAAAGGAAAATCAAGCGAAACTTGTGCATTGCACACTGGTCTCTCCTGCAGGAAATTCTTAACAACCCTTTTAAAGCAATTTTAACAAAATCCAGTCCCTCTCAGGGCAATTACTGTCAGATTGTCAAAGGAATGAATTGAACAGTGTTTTGATAGCAAAGACGGTACACTTTTTTTCTTTCTCTGATCTTCAGCTTTCTACATTTTTCTCTCTCTCCTTGGGGATATGTTCATACTCCTGGCGAGGCAAGGGCTCAGATCTTTAAAGTTAGAGAAGACTGGAAATCTAGGGAAAGTTTAGGAGAATTTCTCCCCTTTTCTCTCTAGAAATCACGTTAATGCATGTCAACGCACACAGACATAGGTGATTAGGTGGTTGAGACCTCACATTCAAATGTTTGTTTAGAATATATTCATGGTGGCTTTAATCGAATGTCTTTACTTTCAAAGACTTTACACTATTAATTTTGGCATTCATAATTTGGCCAACCACTGGTGTGTTACTTCGTATAGCCCTTGCTGGTGGGGGAGGATTTCTCCTTTATGCTGCAAAGGTGGAATGAATTCCATAGGTTATTTTGAGGTTAGAGTTTTCAAATGAATATGAGAGTATAGCATTTCAGAGAGGCCCTAAAGTCCCTGGGGAGAAGATTTCTGAGCAGAAGCATTGGATCATCCAAAAGGATTCAGAATGAATGTTTGTGGCTACATATACACAATGATTTACAGGGCGTTTGGTTCTGTGTGTTAGGGATGCTTTAAAACATGGTTCCAAGGCTGGGTGTGGTGAATTACGCCTGTAATCACAGGACTTTGGGAGGCTGAGACGAGAGGGTTAATTCCTTGAGCTCAGGAGTTGAAGACCAGCCAGGGCAGTATAGTGAGATGCCGTCTCTAGAAAAATAAAGGTAGCCGGGCTTGGTGGCTCAGCCTGTAATCCTGCACCTTGGGAGGCTGAGGTGAGTGAATTGCCTGAGCCCGCGGGTTCGAGACCCGCCTGGGCAACTTGGCGAGACCTCATCTCTACAATAAATCAAAAATCAGCTGGGCGTGGTAGCGTGCACCTGTAGTTCCAGCTACTTGGAAGGCTGAGGCGGAAGGATCGCTGGAGCCCAGCAGGTCGAGGCTGCGGTGGCCGGGAGCGGCCACTGCAATCCAGTCTGGGGGACAGAGTGAGACTCCAACTCAAAAAAAAAGAAAGAAAAAGATAAAAAAATTAGCTGGGTATAGTGGCGTGCACCTGTAGTCCCAAGTACTTGGGAGACAGGCAGAAGGATTGCCTGAGCCCAGAAGGTTGAGGCTGCAGTGAGCTGTAATCATGCCACTGCACTCCAGCCTGAGTGACAGAGTGAGACCCCGACTCAAACAAAACAAAACAAACAAACAACAAAACCCCACATGGTTCTGCATTAGGCTGATACCATGTTGCTATGTCTTAATCAACTTAATGCTAGCAGGGCCCTCATCTCCTGTGATAGAAATCTAAATATTTACATAGCTACCCAGAACAATTTAAATATTATTTAAAAGAAACAATTCTTTAAAAAAAAATTTTTTTAAAAACTAGATATAGGGTCTCAATATGTTGCCCAGGCTGGTTTTGAACTCCTGGGCTCAAGTGATCCTCCTGCCTTGGCCTCCCAAAGTGCTGGAATGACAGGTGTGAGCCACTGAGCCCAGCCAAAAGAAACCATTCTTTAAAAATTACATAAATATTACAAGTAGGATTTTTTTTTAAAAAAAAGGAAACCAAACCTATGTAAGGCACATTCCCTTAGCTGGCAGAGAACTTCGTATTAAATGGATTTGCCACAGCCTCTGTTGTCTCGCTACAATAGGGCTGTTGTTCATTTTTACAAAGGTAGAGTGTGGCCTCACTTCTTCATTATTCCATTTTAGAACTGCCTGAGAGTCTAAAATATGAAGAGTTGTTTTTTTCTCCTCCAAACGTGTGCTCACCCAGCAGGATGCCAAAATCCGATGATTTGCCTATTGTACACAGAGGGTCGACTCTTAAGGTGCATCAACAAGGGCGCTGCATTCTGCTGAGAGGCTAATTTGGGATTCATGTGTTCATTCAAAATAACAAAGTCCAATCAAACGATACAGACAAAACATAACAGGGTAATACAATACCGCCATTCCTAAGCAGGAAGAGACAGCCACGGGGCCACAGGACCAGGAGAAAGAGACACATGATCAAAGGGCGCGCCCAAACCTGGCCTTGGATGTGTGTCAACACGGTGACCTTATTCATTCATCGGCACTGGAAAAGGTCCCTCAGCACTTAAGTGTGTTGCAGCCGCAGAGAGGAAGCCCTTCTTTGTCCTCTTGGGCCTGACAAGAAGCAGGCGCAACCTGTGCTGGTGGGGGATTAAGAAGTCCTTTTAACTTGTAGGTTTTCTTGGAGAGTGGAGAGAGGGGAAGGCAGATGAGAGAGGAATCGTCTCTGCTCACACCTAGGAGCTGCGTGGGATCCCAGGGCCTTCTGCTGAGAGCCAGCACATATCTGGAGGCACCGGTGATAGCCAGAGTTTTGTGTTAAATTGGGTTTTAAAAAACCAGCTTGAGAGCACGCGCCTGTAGTTCCAGCTACTTGGAAGGTTGAGGCGGAAGGATCGCTGGAGTCCAGCAGGTGGAGGCTGCGGCGGCCGGGAGCAGCCACTGCACTCCAGTCTGGGTGACAGGGTGAGACTCCAACTCAAAAAACAAAAACAAAAACAAAAACAAAAAACCCAGCTTGGGCTGGGCGTGGTGGCTCACGCCTGCAATCCTAGCACTTTTGGAGGCCGAGGGGGGAGGATTGCTTGAGCCCAGGAGTTCAAGCCCAGCCTAGGTAGCATAGTGAGACCTTGTCTCTGCAAAATTTAACTGGGTGTGGTGGTGTGCGCCTGTAGTTCCATACACTCAGAAGGCTGTGACAGGAGGATCGTTTTGAGCCCAGGAGGTTGAGGCTGTGGTGAACTGTGATTGTGCCACTGCAGTCCAGCTTGGGTGACAGAGTGAGATCCCAACTCAAGAAAAAGCTTAGAAATGTGAGCTCTTGCCCAGTAACTTTGTGGATTGGGATGTGCGTGGTCAGCGACATGGACTCCAAAGCCAGACCGTGCTGCGTCCACATGCTGGCCCAACTACTTCTGGGCAGTGTTGGACACATGACTCAGACTTTTGTGCCTCTCTGTCCACACCTACACAATGGGGATAATGGCTTATCCACTACACGTGGCTGTTGTGAGGACTAAATAAGCCAATTCATGGAAAGTGCCCAAAACCTAGACGTGGCGTAAGGACCGAGTACATGTTCGCTGTAATTGCTACGGACTCCAGTCCATTCATTTTATCCACGGGAAAGCCGAGGGTCAGAGTTCTGTGGGCTCAGGACCCCACAGCTGTTCTCTGCTTGCTGTTTGCCTGGCTGAATTCTCATCCATTGGGTCCCAGATCCAAGCTTACCTTGTCCAGGAAGCCCTCCAGGCTGGGCTCTGGTATAGACTCCCACAGCACCCTCTACTTTGCTTTCCAAGCACTTATCCCACAATTACTTACTTGTTTTTTGTTATGTACGTATTTATTTATTTTTGCAGAGACAGGGTCTCGCTGTGTTGTCCCGGCTGGTCTCTTGGCCTTATGGTATCCTCCTGCCTCGGCCTCTCAAAGTATTGGGAGTACAGACATGAGCCACTGTGTCTGGCCAGCTTACTTGTTTGATATCTGACTTCCTCACAGACTCGGTAGCTTAGCCCAGTGCCCAGCCCAGTGGGCACACAGAAAGACTTTGTTGAATGAATGAAAGAAAATTGAATGAATACTGCTAGTGTCAGAGTTTGCATTGGGATGCAAGCTTTCTGGTAGCTAGTCCCATGTTCTTTCTGGAAAGTTCCATAGTCTCCCTGGGGTTTCAAGGGAGTTTCTTCATTGACTTAGTGCCAATGTGTTTATTTTCCAGGTCACAATTTGTAGAGTGGCATCTTTCTAGTGAATAGCCCTTTCATTTTTATAAACAGAATTTGTTTCTGGAATATTACAAGAACTCAATAAATACCTTCATTTTGAATAAATAAATCAAGTACATACTTAAAATTTTTTCTTGTGTTTTATCAAAATGCCCGTATTGTAGATAATCAAAGGTTTACAAATAAGACATGACCAAAAAACCCTTGTTTCTTGCAAAATGCCTGTTGCCTTAGGGAGATGTGCTTGGGGAGGTTTAGATTCTTATTTTCAGCTTATTATTAAAATCCAGTTTGTGGCCATTCCCATAATCTGAATCCTGTAAGTTTGGTCGAGTCCTCCCTGGTCCTCTTCTCTCTTGACCTTTCATGGGGTGGGGTTGGGGGATGCTCCCTAATACTGTTTGCTTATGACCACATTTTTTTATATGAAGATGAAATTTCACCATGTTTCCCAGGCTGGTCTCGAACCTCTGGGCTCAAGCGATCCTCCCTCCTTCGGCCTCCCAAAGAGCTGGGATTACAAGCATGACCCTCGGTGCCCAGCCTGCTTATGGCCAAATGAATCACTTCTTTGACGTGTTCTCTGGCATCTTTCCCCTTCACCTCATCTTAGAATCTTTGTTATCCTCACCTCCGGCCTCTTACCTCCTAACTATTAGCCTTTGGGTCTCACTGGAGTGGCCCGCACAGCACTTAGGCATACGTTGTGCAGTCTCATTTCCTCTGCCAGCCACCTTGCTGGGGTATCCCTTTTGTGATGGCCAGGTTGCAAAGAAGAGTCAGAAACTCAGAGTTTCAGTGACTTACCCAGGGCTGGTCAGCGGATCAATTAGTGAGAACCAAAGCCTATCTTTTTTTGTTTGTTTTTTTTTTTGAGTTGGAGTCTCACTCTGTCGCCCAGACTGGAGTGCAATGGCCGCTCCTGGCCACCGCAGCCTCGACCTGCTGGGCTCTGGCGATCCTTCCGCCTCAGCCTTCCAAGTAGCTGGAACTACAGGCGTGTGCTACCACACCCAGCTAATTTTTGATTTATTGTAGAGATGAGGTCTCGCCAAGTTGCCCAGGCGGGTCTTGAACCAGTGGGCTCAGGCAATCCACTCACCTCGGCCTCCCAAAGTGCTGGGATTACAGGCTGAGCCACCAAGCCCGTCCCAAAGCCTGTCTTTATTGACCTCCCCAGGCCTCGCATTTTGATTCCTGCCTTTGCTGGGCTCCACCCTCGGGGTATTCACTGGCTCCTCCTCACCTCTCCTTCTCTCCAGCCCTGGCTGCCTCAGTGGTGTGCCATTCAGTTCTTCCCGCCCATCTTTGGTCTCAACCCTGAGGGGCTCCCCCAAGCTCTCTCCTGAGTTCCTGTCCCTTAGCCTAGGCCTCCTGGGCTGGGCATGGCCTGCTGAGGTCCAGGGGAGACACTTGCCTTCATTCCCATCCCATGTTGCTGGATGTATGTGATGCACGCACGGTGCAGATACACACACATGCATATGGCTGTATGCACAATATGTGCACACCAACACTAGAGTGTTCACACATACGTGTGTGCATGCAACACGTGAGCAGACACACATGTGTACACTCGCTTATGCACACATGTATGTTGGCTTGCACTTGCAATGAGTACACACAAACCCATGCACACTCACACACTCGTCTACACACGTTCCCCACCTCCTCAATACTGCTCCTGTCTGCTTTTTTGTTCCACAGGGTCACCTGTTCCTCTCCTGGAGTGGGAGGAGGAGGGGCCCGGACCCATATGTTTGTTGTGGCAACAGCACCCCCCAAATTGTTGCCAATCTGGGAAACTTTGAGATGACCATCTTTAAAGGAATGCAAGGAGAATTTGGGTGGACAGGAGGTAGCCTGAGGTGAATCTTTCTTGTTAGTAATGACCTGTTCTCTCTTGCTCTTTTGAAAGAATCCAGAACAAAGGGCCAGTGATTGGCGATGCCTTGGAGGGTGTGGAAGAGTTTTCTTCCCTTGTGTCCTCTTTGAAGCTCTAGAAAAACACCCCCCCACATGCCTCGACATCAGGGCTATCTGTGGAGTGTCCTGATGAGTCCCACTGGGCCTTTCTCCTGGGACTCCCAAAGGCCTGCGCCTGCGCCCACTGCGAGTCTGGTGGCCTTTCTCTGCTGGATTCTCTCCTTATGCTTTGTCTTCTTGGAAAATGACTGCCATATGGGGTCCAGCCCCATCCCCTTTCTTGCTTCTCTTAACTCTTCTTGTTTTTTGGCCAAGAAAAAGCAACTTCCAGCCGGGCTCGGTGGCTCAGCCTGTAATCCCGCGCCTTTGGGAGGCCGAGGTGAGTGGATTGCCTGAGCCCGCGGGTTCGAGACCCGCCTGGGCAGCGAGACCTCATCTCTACAATAAATCAAAACATTAGCCGGGGGTGGTAGCGCGCGCCTATAATTCCGGCTACTCGGAAGGCTGAGGCGGAAGGATCGCCGGAGCCCAGCAGGTCGAGGCTGCAGTGGCCGGGAGTGGCCACTGCACTCTCCAGTCTGGGTGACCGAGTGAGACTCCAACTCAAAAAAAAAAAAAAAAAGCAACTTCCCACCTGTCCGGGGCCATTCCCTTCTTCCCTTTTGTTCCCATTGCAAGTTAACACGGGGCTTCAAGTTTACCAGCCACAGGGAGGAACTCTTAGGACGGCAAGACTGAAGGGCAACCCTCCAGCTTTCTCTGTGGAATTGTTTTATCAGCTCAGGGACCCTGATGTGAGGTTGCACCTCTGTTCCCCACTCCCCGGTCACCCAGCCCAGCCTATGGTTCTCCGTTCCTTCCCATAGAGCAAACCTCAAGCTTAACAGAGCCAAGTGCTTTGCCTTGGGATGGAGGTAAACACCACGCATTTCACAGGGACCACAGAAGGTTTTCTGATGGAAACAGTTTTCTGGATAATAGAGCCCTGCCAGTATTTTTTTTAAAGGTATGTTATAATACAGGAACACTAAAACCTTATGAATAAATTCGCCTCTCCCCCCTTTTTTTGAGTTAGGGTCTCACTCTGTCACCCAGGCTGGTGTGCAATGGCATGATCACGATGATCATGGCTCATGGCAGCCTCAACCTCCTCTGCTCAGGCGATCCTTCCACCTCGGTCTCCTGAGTAGCTGGGACTATCGGCATGTACCACCATGCCCGGCTAATTTTTCTTTTTCTTTTTATAAAGACAAAGTCTAGCTATGTTACCCAGGCTGGTCTTGAACTCTTGGGCTCAAGCCATCTACCTGTCTTGGCCTCTCAAAATGCTGGGATTACGGGTATGAGCCACCACACTCGGCCACCCTTTCCTTTTTATTCAAGGAGATGCCTCTCAATTTTTGTGGTTTCTTGGGATTATTTGACTTTTGGCCTCTTTGGTCATTGCTGCGTAACTGGGCAGAGGGTCTGGGTGGCCCACTGTGCTGATTAGACTCAGGGAACTAACTTCAGGTAGTCACAGATGCTCTACCCTAGAAGAATCTGTGTTCTTCCTCTTCCTCCCTCCTTCCTTCCCTCTTCTACTCAGCCCCTGGCAACTACTGATCTTGTCACTATCTCCATAGCTTTGCCTTTTCCAGAATGTCATGTAGTTGGAGTCGCATAGCACGTAGGTTTTTCCGACCAGCTTCTTTTACTTACAAGTATGCATTTGAGATTCCTCTATGTCTTTTCGATGACTGGAGAGCTCATTTTTCTTATCATTGAATATTCCATTCCATTGTTTGGACGCACCATAGTTTGTTTATCTATCCATCCATCCATCCATCCACTGAAGGACATCTTGGGTTTGCTTGTCCATACATTTTCTACTCATTTGGGTAAATACCTAGGTAAAAGCTTTTTCTTTTTCTTTTTTTTTTTTTTTTTAGTTGGAGTCTCACTCTATCGCCCAGACTGGAGTGCAGTGGCCGCTCCCGGCCACCGCAGCCTCAACCTGCTGGGCTCTGGCGATCCTTCCTCCTCAGCCTTCCGTGTAGCCAGAATTACAGGCATGCGCTACCACGCCCGGCTGATTTTTTGATTTATTGTAGAGATGAGGTTTCGCTGCCCAGGCGGGTCTTGAACCCGCAGGCTCAGGCAATCCACTCACCTCAGCCTCCCAAAGGCGCGGGATTACAGGCTGAGCCACCGAGCCCGGCTTCTTTTTTTTTTTGAACCAGAGTCTTGCTCTGTTGCCCAGGCTGGAGTGCAGTGGCATGATCATAACTCACTGAAGCCTCCAACTCCTGGGCTCAAGCAATCCTCCCACCTCTGCCTTCCAAATAATTGGAACTACAGGTAAGCACCACTGTCCCGGGTAATTTTTGTAGAGATGAGGACCTCACTATATTGCCCAAACTGGTCTCGAACTCCTGACCTCAAGCAATCCTCTTATCTTGGCCTCCCAAAGGGCTGGGATTACAAGCATGAGCCCTCATGCCCTTCTAAAAGCCATTAAAAAACTGGATTTGGGATTCCTCCTTCTAGATAAGTTACACAAGGCAAAGTAGGAGGTGGAAATAAATAAAGCCAAAAGTTGAATGTGCCTTTTATTTGGGTAGGTTAAGGACACCGACCTCCTGGACAGAGACTAAGGTAGCTTGCCTTTCCATGAACTAGTCATGGAAGCCTTTGGGAAATAGACTGAGATCTTTTAGAAACTTGGACAAAGGGTAATGCAGTGCTGAACTTGAACTAACAGCACTGGGGAACAGCTTTCTTCTGAACATTTTCCCTAGGGGTCAGGAATCTATGGGACATAGTGGGTGGGCAGATGGTGACTTTGAACTGGTTTTATTGTTCTCCTTTGGCCTACTTATTATGTTCTTATACCTTGTCCTCTAGTTTTGAGATATTTCCCCAATTTCCAAAGTAATTTTTTTTCTCTTGAATTTTCTCTTATTTTTAGTCTTTCATTGATCTCGTTCTTCTAATCATTAGGGTTGTTTTCTAGGCTTTTGTGGCCCTAGAATGACCCAGCTTAGTTTTATTACTCTTAGTCATCAGCTTCTTTTACCTCACCTCTTTAAGCGGTTTTTCTCTACTGTGTTTGTTCTGAACCAAATTTCTCTTTCAATGCCTGGCTTCCATTCTTCCCAGGGAAAGGAGTTTAAATTTCGTTTGAAACGAACTGTGGCCTTCCTTTAGATTTAAAGAGTGCTGCCACTTTTTTTTGAGTTGGAGTTGCACTCTGTCGCCCAGACTGGAGTGCAGTGGCCGTTCCCGGCCACCGCAGCCTTGACCTGCTGGGCTCCGGCGATCCTTCCGCCTCAGCCTTCCAAGTAGCCGGAATTACAGGTATGCGCTACCACGCCCGGCTAATTTTTGACTTATTGTAGAGATGAGGTCTCGCCAAGTTGCCCAGGCGGGTCTTGAACCCGTGGGCTCAGGCATTCTACTCACCTCAGCCTCCCAAAGCGTGGGATTACAGGCTGAGCCACCGAGCCCGGCTGCTGCCATTTTATAATTGGTTTTCACAGAATCACAGTTTGGGCTGTTGCTGGCATACTGTTTTGTGTGTGCGTGTGTGTATTCATATACGCGAATGCTTGATTAGAAGTCAGGCTGATGTTATATCTTCAATGTCTTCAGAAAAGAGGAAATGCCTTCCAGCATCCTTGAAAAATTTCTCATATTGTGGGGATAAAATTTCAATTACATTATTTTATTTTTAACAACAAAATACTAGTTGGAGAAGACATACTAACCTTGATTTGACTCACCAATGACTTTGGGTGCTCTAGAAATCACCAAGGAATCTGGTAGAAAGAGAGGCAGAAACATTTTATGTGGCTTAAATAGCTTCTAGAGATCTGGCCTCACAATTGTGACGGTTTGAGAGACAATTCTAAAAGCAATTCTCTGGGTGGGTAATTCACAGAGATTTAATTCTTTAATTTTTAAATTATTTGTATCTCTTTTTTTTTTGAATCAGGATCTTACTCTGTTGTCCAGGTTGGAGTACAGTGACACGTTCATGACTCACCGCAGCCCTGACTTCCTGGGCTCAGGTGTGACCCTTCCACCTCAGCATTCCATATAACTGGGACTATAGACATGCCACCACACCAGGCTAATTTTAAAAAATTTACTGTAGAGATGAGGTCCCTCTACTATTGCCCAGGCTGGTCTTGAACTCCTTGGCTCAAACAATCCTCCTACCTGGGTCTCACAAGATGCTGGGATTACAGGCATGAGTTGCTGTGCCTGACCCTCATAGAGATTTTAAATGTGTGTATATGGTTTGGGATAAGATTTCCAGCAAGTGCATCATACACAGATTCAAAAAAATGCTTTATCTCAAATAGATAGTCACCTGAAAGATCACATTACACTGGAAACATCACACAGTGACTCATCCTAGTTCTGCCTGTGACAAGTTTAAATAAGATTGTTTCATGAAATGTGAGGGCATGGAAACAATATTTCTAAAATTTATTATGTCAACAGTTTATTCTATTATCTTAAATATGATAGTGCTGCTTCATAGTATAAATAGTCATTTGTTAATTCCATTGCATTCTTAAATATTATATATTTGTGTTTTCCAAAAACCTTTTTCTGAGGGGCAAGGTCTTTTTAGAAAAATAGGGCACGGTGTCTCAAGCCTGTAATTCCAGCATTTTGGGAGGCCAAGGTGAAAGGATTGCCTGAGCCAGCGGGTTTGAGACCAGTTGGGGCGATATGGTAAACTCTCATCTCTGTGATAAATAAAAAATTAGCTGGGCGTGGTAATGCACACCTGTAGTTCTGGCTACTTGGAAGGCTGAGGTAGAAGGATCGTCAGAGTCCAGCAGGTCGATGCTGGGGTGGCCATGAGCGTGCCACTGCACTCGAGCCTTTGTGACAGAGTAAGACTCCAACTCAAAAAAAAAAAAAAAAAAGAACAAGAAAAAGAAAAGAAAAGAAAAATAGCGGAGTGTCATGTTACATTTGGTCTCACCTTGTATTTTGATGTATGTAGTACCTTTAAAAGGTGGACGTAGTTTTAACATATTCTGTGTATTGCCTCAGGCTGAAGTGAAAGATACAATTCCTCTTCCCATTCTTGGGTGCACTGGATCTCAGGGAATATCTGTTTAAATTCCCAGTTTTAACACAGATCTTCCTTCTCATCCAAGTCTCCAGCCCCGAGGCTACCAGCAACCTTCCCATTTTGGATCCCCTGGCCACTTTTTAAAGCTCACTTTTTTCCTCCTTAAATCTTCCCATCTTGAAATTCCACTTCGGTTGTTGACGTCCCTCCTGCCTCTGCGCCTGTCCCTTCCCAGTCTGCTGTGGATGTCGGTGTTCCCCACCTGCCTGCTGGTCCCCTCTCCCATTCTCTGCTCTCTCCTTGGACAATCTCCTGATCTTCAGCTTCTGCCCATACTGAGGTTGAAAATTGGTAGTCCGTAGGCTGTGTCTTGCCCGCAAGGTTGGTCCATGCATGCTGTTATGGTTGTGTTAAATAGGAATTTGTTGCCAACATTTAAAAACAGATCAAATCTAGCCTTCTGGCTTCTCTTGCAAAACGAGGTGAGCTGGCAGTGCTGGAACCGAACTGTGAGTGACTGTCCTGGTTAAGTAGGGCTCTCCTGTCCTGTTTACCACAACCAGTCCTAGCTACTGCTGCCTTTTGTTTTGAACATTGATGTAGTGTATCTGTTGCTGCTTTTGTTTTATCATGATTACACTATTCAATTCCTTGCAGTAGAGATAAGAGGGACACTTTTTTTTTTTGGTCCATCTCTTTATTCAAAGTGGGAAAATAAAAGCTGGATCAAAAATAGTATGTTTCAAAACAAAATTATTTTTGTGTGTGCATGGAAGAGAAGAATATTCTTCTAATTAATATTTAAGATGCGCCTGAGTTAGCAGGTTACAATTTAAGATGCCATAGCTTGTGATTGTTGACCAGATGGTTTTGATGATCAACTATATCCTTTGGCCACATAAATACTTTTGCTTCTGAAATTCAAAACGATCCCTTTGTCATCTAGATTCATTGATATTTACTGAATGCCTGGAATGTGCAAAGGTACTGGGGTACAGTGGTAAGCAAGGCAGACATGTTCACTGCCCTCCAGGAGTGTACAGGTGGCACAGACACAACAGGCCTCTCACACTTAGCATGACTCTGAGTGCATCCTTCCCACACCTCCTCCTGTCAGCTCAAGGCCAATGAATGTGGCATCATCTGTCATCTGATTAGCAATCTTCATTCCATCTGGAACCTAGTTCCTTTTGGTTCTGTAAAGTTGTTAACTCCTTAGGCAGAACACCAGGAATGAGGCCACTGACATCTTTGGAGTCTATTATTTATTCTGCCCATGGTATTTTTAATTTTATTTATTATTTTTTTTTTTTGAGTCAGAGTATCACTCTGTTGCCCCTGCTGAAGTGCGGTGGCACGCTCACGACCACCACGGCTTCAGCCTCCTGGGCTCAGATGATCCTTCCGCCTCAGCCTTCCAAGTAGCTGGAACCACAGGTGCACGCCACCACACCTGGCTAATTTTCTTTCTTCTTCTTCTTTTTTTTGGATTTATGATAGAAATGAGGTCTCGCCAAGTTACCTGGACTGATCTCAAACTCCTGGGCTCAGGCAATCCTCTCCCAAAGTGCTGAGATTACAGGCCTGAGCCACTCTGCCCAACTGCCTGTGGTAATACTTGCTTGCCAAATAGATTAACTTACTGTCATCTGCCAATTTGTCATGACACCGGGCTCCAAGCATGGAGGTCGTAGGACTTATCAATTAAATCAGATTTCAACTTTTTTTTTTCAACTGCTTCCCCAAATCTCTTACTTACTGTAACTGATGTCGTTCACGGTGTCACCAACCCGTGGCCACATGTGTGTTTCCCTGTCTTGAATGATGTGTTCCACTCTCTCCTAACCCTGATATTTAACTTTCGGGTTCCAGTTTAAGTCTCACTTCTTCTGGAAACTTTTAATGATTCCTTCTGCCCTCTTTACCCTCTCTTCTCTGAAATCTCTTAGCTTTTACAATCTATAACAATTAATTATATCTTGTCTTACAAATATGTACTTGTTGATTGAGTGAGTTTCGGCAGAAAGCGTTATGGGTTGGTTGAAAGTGACTCTAAGTTCATTTCTCTTCAAAGCAAAATGTTATTTCATTATTTTGAATGCTCATCTGAAATGTTATGTGATTTTGTTTATTTCAGAGACTTGAAGATAGAAAATTTGCTACTAGATGAAGACAATAATATCAAGCTGATTGGTATGACCTTTTTTTAAGCAACATTATCTTTTAAGTGTTGTGTTGTCAATTTTCAACTTTGAAAATTATTCATGGTCTTTATCTATCTGCAGACAATATTATAAATCACTTTTTTAAACCTCTGGTATTTAATAATGGTTTTAAAAATGAAAATTCATTTTAATGATAATTTATAAATTTAATTTTAAACAATAAAACAATTAGGAAGGTAAAACTACTGCAATGTGATCCAGAAATGGATTTCACAACCCCAAATAAATGTTTCTTGGTTACATGTTTCTTTGGCTTATTCAAACTGTTGTTTCTCCATAAATTCAGATGGAGCTGAACTTTTACAGATGTTTTTATTTGCATCACCAAGAAAATGTCTTTAAAATGGTGGAAAATAGTTTGGCTTAGAAATGCTGCCCATAGCTTCACCATGTCTTGTTTCACTTTTCAATGAATTTTGGGATGCCCAATATAAGGCGGAATGCAATTAACCTTCTCTTTTAAATATATTCTTTCAAAAAGTTTTCTTTTTTACTTTATGAGCTGGAGTCTCACTGTCCCAGGCTGGAGTGCAGTGGCACAATCACTGCTCACTGCAGCCTTGAACTCCTGGGTTCAAGCGATCCTTCCACCTCAGCCTCTTGAGTAGCTGGGACTACAGGTGCACACCATCACACCTGGCTGTTTTTAAAAAATTATTATTTTCTGTAGAGACAAGGTCTCACCATGTTGTCCAGGATGGTCTCGTATTCCTGGGCTCAAGCAATCCTCCCTCCTTGGCTTCCCAAAGTGCTGGGATTACAAGTGTGAGCCACTGTGACTGGCCTTTAATATATGCCTGATCCAAGCCCTGTGGTACATCGGTGGCTTTGCCAAGAGGTCCTCATGGAAGGATAATGAGAAGTCTGTGCCATTTGGAAGGAAGCTCCAGGATAGAGGAAGTCATAATTGGTTCATAATCAGGGTCCATAAGTGAATTTACTCTGTGGCTCATTCTCTAGAATAATTCAGGTGGTTTTGTTGTTGTTGTTGTTGTTCTTGTATTTGTTGTTGTTGTTGCCTCAGTGATTGCTCTTGGCAGAATTCAGGGCATCATTTTACACCCCATATCAACACCATCTTTTACTCTCTTTTCTTTCTTTTCTCATCTCAAATGCAACTAATGTCTTCCATCTCAATGGCTTGAAAACACTTTAAGACAAAAAAAAAGGATTGATAGAACTTTATTAAATGAACTTTTGTAATGAAGAAGGAACTTTTGTTTGGGAAATACTGGAAATCGTCTCAAGACTTTCCCAAATATGCCATTGATGATGTATTAGATAGATACTTAGGAAGTATTATAATTTATTTTAAATAAATGACTAAAATAACAGTCTGCTCCTAACCTAGTACCAGGCAACTGGCTACTCAGACCCTTTGGCTGGGTGATTGAACACCACTGATAGATGTTGATGGATTCGCCCATGATGAACAGATGAAGAGGAAACCTTTTCTCCCAAAAGCATTTAAAAGAATCTATTCTTAGATAATCAAAAAGGTTTTTATTTTTGTTAAATTGTTTTACTACTGCATTTTAGTTTTCTAGGAGGCAGAATAGAGAAGCCCGAAAACAAGGTGCGTGTTGAAATGCTTGTAGGATGTGTCTCTGGTCCTCATTTCCAGGATATAGGGCGTTAAACAAAGGAACCTCCTGGTGGTGGGGGGGAAGAATGAAAGAAGAGTTTTTTTTAAGGTTCCCTAGCAGGTGGACCTGTAACTTATCTTTGGAAAATGTGTAAATGACAGTGACATAGTTGTCCTAATAGCAGCAGGGACTAGAAGAGAACAATCCTGTGTAAAAGCTGAATTTACATGGCAGTGAAAGTTAGAATCATTCACTCTTGTGTGGACTGCTGGTGAGTTGGGCAAAGCTCAGTCTACTGGTGGTTTGTTTCTACGTCCCAGTGGGGCATTTCCCCTACTGTCTCTTTCCTTCACTTTCGGCCCTGTCTCTCCTGTGCTTGTTCTCTCTGCTTCCTCCTCAAGTGTTAGCCCTAGATGACCATTTGTAGAACCGTCCTGTGTAATAAGCAGTGCTGCAAAGCACAGGCCTTTTCGTTGTTTAGATGATTGCCCAGAAGGTTCTGGAAGAACTAATCACTATATGCAGAGGATGCATTTATAAGTAACTCACAGATGGACTGAGTAATAAAACCTCTCAGGCGAGACCAGTACAAGTAAGGCGAAGAGATTATGTATCTAAATTAGAGTCCACTGTTTTCCTCTTCATGAGTGGGAGGGTAGCTCTTTGAATGCCAGGAACCATGTTACTAAAATCCCCCAGAATCATCAGCTCTGGTGATGGCTGGATGACACTTACACAGGCATTTCTGGTCATTGGGACAGAACAGGCCCAGTCAGAAACCAGGATGCTTGCAATGCTAGGAAGGAGGGTCCGATTCAGTAGAGTTCCCTTTGTCAACTCTCTGTCGGGATGTTGAGTTCTCTTTAACCCAGCTAACTGCAGGACATAGGAAAATAAGATAGAAATACCCTTGGTGATCTTGTTCAGTTTAAGTCTGATCTTATTCTTAAACCCAGTGAGCCACTACCTGCAGTTTTGCACATAATATAGTATTTTCAAGGTGTGGACCTTATGAAAAAAATAGTGAATTAGTTATTTTCTCCGCTAGAGGGGAAGGCTATGTTCTGCAAATAGTGTGTGTCTTAATTTACTGTCGCACAGCAATTGCTATTTATTTTTTTGTTGCCTGGAACTTCAACATGTTCTCTAAGAATCTCATAGTGCAGCTAGTTAAATCCCGAATTCTAATCTTGGTGTCACCATTCGACATAAGTACACTTGTCATTTTATGTGTATTTAAGGTGACAGTTTTTCAGTACTGTGTGTTAATAGCTACTTTTTTAATATTTAAAATTGTTTTAAAGAAACATATTCGCAGTTGATTCCCCTCCTCCCATTAAGCTTCATTAATCCTAAATGAGGATCGGCCAAAACTAAAGAGTCCTAACTCATACCTGCCAGGAGAGTGACATTATACCACCCTTGAAGGCAGGAGGGAATTGCATTTTGTTTAGCAGAATCTGCATTTTTTCCTGCATCAGGGCAAAGTGCTGGAAGGAAGATCTGTGCTTTGTGGGGTTTCCTGCTCCTCGATTGGGCAATTTGGATCAAAGGTCTCTTAACTCCTGTCTCCTTGTAACTTGAAAGCCCTTTGAACCTCCTTTTCTTCAAAGGAATTACCTAGTTGTTTTTTCAAAGGTGATTATAGCTATTATGGTTTTCTCTGAATAGTTTCTCTTTCTTTGAAAGAAGTTGGTTTAAAGAAATCAACTTAAGCCATGTTTCCAATTAACTCGTATTACCAGGAGTAAGATTTGATTTAATCAGGATTTTTTTTCCCCCTTCAAAAAAAGCAGTCTGATGTTTGGTAAGTTTAATATAATTTTAAAATGGAAGAGCTGCAACTCAGAACAGCTTTGCACTTCACTATTTCAAAGCAGCATTCATTTGGGCGTTCTTCGAAATTCGTTTTGCAGCTCTCAAAAAATTGATTGCTAATTGGTGGAGGTATTTGCCAAATCTAATAGAGATAGGCCCATGTGACATTGCTGGGAGGTGAACTTCTCTCTAGCTTCACAAGTCTAATGATAGACAGATGTGTAAAATGTTTAAATAATGTCAATTATGAATGTGAAATGAATAGGTTATTTCTCCACACTATATTTTAAATCAAACCTCCTTGGCTAGATAAACACTAAGCACTTAAGATATGGATTCTATCTCCTCCACGCCCCCAAATCCTCTGCTCATTTATCTTCTTGACTCTTCCCAGACTTGTCTGGGACAGTGGAGGGTGGTCTGGACTCTTATCTCGCCTCTCCCTGCCCTCTTTGGCTAACAGGACCTTCTTTTTAGACCCAGGTCGGGGAAGATGAGGAAGTAAACCAAAGAGGCAGTTCTTTGCTGTTAATGGAACCCTGCTGAGATGAAAAAGAGTCTTTTGTTTTAATCTCAGAAATTTAGAGTTACATTTTCTGGGATTCCGGTGAGATTGGGTCTCTAAAATCAGTATTTATGAAGCTGTCCTTGAAATAGGAATAAAATAAGGATGAAATGAAATCATCTTTATTCTATGGTCTTTATGCACTTGTCTGTTCGCTAAAATTCTTTTAGGTTCGTTGCCAAACTGAAAGCAGTGAAACAACCTTCTGATCTAAAAGCACAGTATGATTCCTGTTTTTATGAAAATAGTCATTCCTCCTGTTTCAGTGGTCCATGGGCTGGGCTCTGAGAACAGGGCTTTTTGGATTGCTTTTAACAGAGATCTCCCGAAATGAAACCAGAGACCCTCTGCACTTGACTCCCGAAGGACTTTTCTTGTACAGGGCTTATGTCGTCTACCGGTGCTGGCTGGGCTGACGGGAACGGAAATGGAGAGGGGACAGTGGACAGTGCAAAAGAGGAGAGGAGGAGGGTGGTTCATAGAGAAAAATGGAATCATAAAATAACAAAAGAAGAGTTAAGTGTTTGGTCATATAGTGCTTCCAGTTAGCTTGTTTGCCAATCCCTATTGCAGTCTGAGTTGAAAAACTTGGGTGATATTCAGACCTTCAAGAGTTTTCAGAGGGGTCTCTCTTTTTCTTTTCTTTTTTTTCATCTTTGTTTTAGATTCAGAGGGTATACATGCATGTTTGTTATATGGGCATATTGTATACTTGTGGCGATTGGGTCTCAGGTGGCCCATTCCACAGATAGTGAACATTGCACCCAACAGGTAGTTTCTGAATCCTAAACCCTGCTCTCCCTCCCCACTTATTGGTGCCCCCATGTCTATTGTTTCCATCTTTGTGACTGTTTAGTTCCCACATGTGAGCGAGAACAGGCAGTGTTTGGTTTTCTGTTTCTGAGTCAGTTCACTTAGGGTGAGGATCTTCAGCTCCATCCATGTTGCTGCAAAGGACATGATTTCATCCTTTAGAGAAGCTGTCTCATCACACAATTTAACCCAGCGACTGTTGGAAAACCTTTTGGCTGTGTCATCTTCACCCATTGTGTGCAAGTTACTTCACGGACTCCCAACTCTACCCTGTACTGTGTTTTTCCTTTCCTGAGTTTTCTTATAACTTTCCTAGCAGTCATGCACGTTGCAGGTGGAGACATGTTAGAGTGCAGGAGAAAACACAATCATGAAACTAGACATAAATACTGCAATTGAGACTTGGAGCCTGTCTCTGCCTGAGCCCTGTGGCCTGAGAGCCTTCTGTTTGGGGGGTAGGACCATAATATTTACATTGAAGTTCAAAGGATGAACTGCGATCTTAATGCTCAGATCAACAAAGATTGAGGAAAGATAACAGACCAGGGTATAACACTCACAGCTCTCTAATTACCTGTCAGTTGCAGTATCTTTGGCATCATAAGTAAACACACCAAAAAGGCATAATAGACCCAAATTGGCTTTAGATGTATGGCTTTTCTTTCCTCTTCCTGGTTGCCTTAATCATTCAAGAACAAAGTAATGCCATGAGGTCACTTAGTCTAGTTCTTGTTGCCATTTTTCCGGTGCTATTTTCCAGCCAACATTCAGGATTATCTCAATTATTGGGTATATTTTTTCCTTCTTGAAGTCATCATATAGACTGTATATCTTTGGGAGGGATTTTTTTTTTTTTTTTAATAGAGACCAGGTCTTACTATGTTGCCCAGGCTGGTCTTGAACTCCTGGGCTCAAGCAGTCCTCCTGCCTCAGTCTCCCAAAGTGCTGAGATTACAGGCATGAGCCACTGCACCCTGCTGAGGGGGATTAAAAAAAAAAATTCATGAAGTGAAAACATTAAGCCGCCAAAGTCAGCTGTCAATGTCTAGATCACATGTCACTGAGGGTGACACAGACAGCTAGCCAGAGCAAATCAATCTTCCTTCATCTTTTCTATATTTGGCCACTTGGAAGCTAACTCCTAGACCCTCCGCTCGTTCTCTCTTCCTGCCTTCGTCCTAGAAAGAGAAGCCTCTCTTTTTTCCTGGATGACTCATTTACAAGACTGGATGGAAATAGGTTTCAGTTCTACATACTGTTGGCTCTCACTGGCTTTTACAGTGAGCCTGATGAGAAAAATTCCCAGCTAAGCCAGGGAACTCCACCTGACATTCTTTTGTCTTGAGACGCATATCCAGAGGTTTATGGTTTGCAGCTGCTGGGTTTTGCTTCTGGATGCTAAGTGATGTGTTAGCCTGAGAGAATGTTTCCTTTCCTGCTGCCTTTTTCCCCCCTCCTTCTTCATTTCCGCAGTTCTCTAATTCGGAGCTTATTTTTTTTTTTTCTCTCCACTTTGCAGACTTTGGTTTGAGCAACTGCGCAGGGATCCTGGGTTACTCGGACCCATTCAGCACGCAGTGTGGCAGCCCCGCCTACGCCGCACCCGAGCTGCTCGCCAGGAAAAAATATGGCCCCAAAATCGATGTCTGGTCCATGTGAGTTACTGAGCTTCTGAAAGCGAATGTTCCCCCCGCTGTCTCTACTTGTCGCTTTCTTATGAAATAATGCTTGTGTATTGGATGAGCATGGATTATATAATAGGCTCTGGAGTAAGTCATCTGGTATCCTTTGGGCCCTGGGTTTCCATCTCTGTGCCTTCTAGTCTTTTCTGTGCAAGCTGTCAGAGTGACCTTTACCAAAGTTCACTGTGGGAGAGAAGAAAGCCAAGTCCCGCCCTCATGGAGCTCACATTCTGGCTTCGTGACCCACTCGTGTCCCTTCCCCGTGCCCTAGCATCCCGTCACCATCAGTATGAGACTCTATCCTGGTGCTTGGCCCTCACACCTTGCGGGACCTGCCCTGTCCACCTCTCCTGCCTCTTTCCATATGAACCTCTCCTTCTGCTCAGGATTTTTCGGACACGTTGGCCTCCCTGTGTCTTTTCCACCTCTAGGCTTTGCATTTGCTATTTCCATTGCCCCAGATGTCATTTTGCAGCTCTTCAAACGTCCTGCCCATCCCCACACCCTAAACTTTTTTTGGATGGTTGGAGTCTCACTCTGTTGCCCAGGCTGGAGTGCAGTGGCACGCTCATGGCCACTGCCGCCTTGACCTGCTGGGCTCAAGCGATCCTTCCACCTCAGTCTCCCGAGTAGCTGGACTCACAGGTGTGCACCACCACACACGGCTAATTTTTTGATTTACTGTAGAGACGATGTCTCGTCAAGTTGAACAGGCTGTCTCGAAACTTTGGGCTCAGGCAATCCTTGTCCCTTGACCTCCCAAAGAACTGGGATTGCAGCTGTGAACCACTGTGCCTGGCACCCCCTGCTTCTCTCTGTCTTCTCTACACTCCCCTCGTCTAGGCTGGCAGAAAAGCCAACACCTGCTGAACACTTGGTGTATGCCAGATGCCAGGTCACTTATTTTCACAGTGACCCAGTGAAATTGTTACTCTCTATTATCCTATTTTATGGAAAATGAAGCCCATCATAAGAGAAATTAACAAAATTGCCCAAGGTCATGGAGCTGTGTGAAGTGGTGGAGCGGGGATTTGAACCAGGCAGTGTCTTGCAGGGTCTCAAAATAAAGTACCAGCTCTTGAACATGGCATCCGAAGCCCTTGCTTGCCCTGTGGCCTTACTGAAGCCAGTCCCCCTCCCTTTCCCCCCAGCCATTCTCTAGATCACCCGGCAGCTTCCTGTTTCCTGAATACAGCCTGCCCTGCTACACTGCTGCCCTTGAACGTGTAGTTCCTTCAACCAAGCCTTCTTTCTCCTGGTCCTGCATCCTGCCCCTTTCTCCTTCCTCTTATGTTTTGTGGGGTGCTGGTTCCCCTGGGTAGCCCTCCCTACCTCCAGTCAGCTGGCTTTGAGGCCCTCCCAGGTCTGCTCCACCCGCTCCCTGCTCCCTGGCTTTCCTTATGCGTCATTGTCCTTTGCTGGTACCCCCAGGGTGGCTTGTTCCTAGGGTTTCCTCAGCACCTGGGAAAGGCCTGGAGAGAGGGAGGAAGGAGAAAAAGGAGGAGGGAGGAAGGAGGGAGACAGGAAGGGAAGAAGAAAGGGAGTAAAGGAAGAAGGAAGAGAAAGGACAGGAGGGAGGGGCAGGCATCTTCTCCAGAGGACGAGAAGCTAAGAAGGTCGGGGCTGAAGCAGTGGAGAAAGCAAACTGAGGAATGTGAATCTGCTGAAGGGTCTGGAAGTAAGGGGAACTCAGGACGTTCTGTTCTGATTGGAGACTGAGAAGAAGCCGAGACCAGAACTAGATGCCGAGGGAGCTAGAATTCCCGAACTTTCCTGCAAAGGGCTGGCTTCCCTACAACCCTGGCTGAGAGGACCTGTCCCTCAGCGCAGGAGTAAAGCAAGTCAGGAATCAGCTTCTGTCTCTTGCTGCCCCCTCTGGTCCTCAGAACTGTCCTGTGAGGCACTTCTCCCATCCCCATTTTGCACAGACAGGAGGGAGTAGTGAGCGCGGTCCAGAGGCACACACACAGCTTGTACATGGTGGGGCCGCACATTGCTAAAACTTGAGCTCCTGGTGACTTGGCAGGTGTGGTCTGGTGTGCAGGCTGCAGGTGGGCCATATGTGATGTGCTGCTGACCCTCTGAAGTGGGCTGAGGCCACATGGATCGGGTGGGATGGAGCAGGCAGTAGTGGCAGAGGGTACCTTCTCTTCGAGGTGCTAGTCACGGTCTCTTTCTTTCTTTTTTTTTTTTTTTGAGTCAGAGTCTCACTCTTGTTACCCAGGCTGGAGTGCAAGATCCTTCCACCTCAGCCTTCTAAGTAACTGGGACTACAGGCACACGCCACCACACCTGGCTGATTTTTTGGATTTATTTTGCAGATGAGATCTTGCCAAGTTGCCCTAGCTGATCTCGAACCCCTGGGGTCAAGCGATTCTGTCACCTTGGCTTCCCAAAGTGCTGGGATTACAGGTGTGAGCAATTGTACCTGGACGCACACACTCTATACAGATAGGCCTCAGAATTCTTCTCAACACAGTCTTCCTGACAGCCAATACCAATGGATTAGAGTCATACATGAGAGGAAGTCCATTCTGGGTTTCTTCCAACACTTAAAAACTCTGCTAAGTGTCTGGCACACCGTCTTCTCTCGGTAAATATTTATTGAATGAATGAATGTGAATGTGTGAGTCTATAATCACCTTCTTAAGAGTTAGGAAGCTCATTTATGCTAAATGAAAAGCTATTTATGCTAAAGAGAGAATTTATGCACCGTCAAAGAGGCTACGTGACTTGAAAGACCAAGATGTCCCTTTTCTTATCCATTTGTGTTGTTATAAAGGAATACCTGAGGTTTGGTAATTTATAAGGAAAAGAGGTTTGCTTGGCTCATGGTTCTACAGGCTGTCCAAGAAGCATGGCGCCAGAATCTGCTTCTGCAAGGACTTTAGGGAGCTTACACTCATGGCAGAAGGGGAAGGGGAACAGGTACCACATAGTGAAAGAGGAGGGAAGAGAGAGAGAGAGAGAGAGAGAGAGAGAAGAGAGAGAGAGAGAGAGAGAGAGAAGGAAGGAGGGTACCAGTCTCTTCTAAACAATCAGTTCTTGTGTGAACTAGCAGAGCGAGAACTCACTCATTACCTCGGATGGCACCAAGTCATTTGAGGGATCCGCCCCCATGACCCAGACACCTCCCACCAGGTCCCCCCCGACACTGAGGAATAAATTTCAACATGAGCTTTGGAGAAGACAAATATCCAAACTATATCATTCCCCATGGGTGTCATGTGACTTGGTCATATGGGTGCAGGAGGCATAATGACCAAATGGAAAGAGAAGTCAGTCGTTTGGAGAGCAGGTGACGGTTCGCTCCTGAGGCTCTGCCCTTGAGGGGACTGGACAATACCATGTTGTCCCCAGTTGTCATAGTGATGCCACTCAGCCTGTGGAAGGTGACTCTTTCCAGTTCGCGTCTGATGAAGCAAGTGTCCCCTCCAATTCTAGAACTGCACGTAGGAAGGAGCCCTGTGGGTCGTTGGAGCTGCAGGAGGCACCAGGCTAAGGCTCACGACGAATGTCACAGTAGCATGGGTCTTCTGTTCCCACAGGAGAATTGTGACATAGGAGCAAATCAGTTTTTCTGTCTGGAGAAATACAAAGGAAGATGAAAAGCCCAGACTATAAAAAGGTCAGCTAGAAGGGTGGACTTTGTTCTTTTTCCTTCTGCCAAGTCACTTGACAAGGAAAATGATTGACATTTAGTGACCACAGATACTCCATTTATCAGTTTGAGGCTCCGTGATGAAAATAAAGGGATCCGCATCCCAGGGAAGTATCCTTCCAGTCCACCTGGCCCGTTGCCACCTGCTGTGTCTCGATCTATGAACCAGAAGCAGCGAATCCACCAGAAGTCATGGGAGGAGAAGGGATGAAGGGATGGAGATGACCCCAGACCAGGAGACCTGGACACTCCAGGGCTGTCCTTCTAGCCAGGGAGCAGCTTCTGTCCTTCCCCCGGCCCCTGGCATGGCCAGGCTGCTCCTGGAATAGCTGGACATTGGTTGGCTTAATTGCATTTTTTTTTCCAAGAAGGGAAAGAGAAGTCTGTAAAGGTGAGGGTGCTCTGAAAAGCTCTTATGAGACCTCATTCGTAGCCCTGGTGAAGTAAGTAGCATATGTGCAAGCCCTTGAGGAATGCATTGTAGGGACTTTTCAGTTCACTGTGGCATGGCTCTGGAAGACTAGGTAGGATCTCCAGATGAACCAGAAACATAATGCCCAGGAGCACCTGTTCTGGTGTTCCATGGTGGGGAGTTGTGGAGAGTCTCACCTGGCTGTGGCCATGGAGGAATCATATTTTATCCCTTCTTTCTTTTTTCTTTTTTTTTTTTGAGTTGGAGTCTCACACGGTCACCCAGGCTGGAGTGGAGTGGCACACTCATGGCCACCCAGCGTCGACCTGCTGGGCTCCGGCGATCCTTCTGCCTCAGCCTTCCAAGTAGCTGGAACTACAGGCATGCACTGCCACGCCTGGCTAATCTTTGATTTATTGTAGTGATGAGGTCTCACCAAGTTGCCCGGGCTGGTCTTGAACCCGTGGGCTCGGGCAATCCACTCACCTTGGCCTCCCAAAGTGCTGGGATTACAAGTTGAGCCACCAAGCCCGGTCTATTTTATTCTTTCTTGTAAATGAGGTTTACCTGGGCAACCAACTCCCTAGAACACTTCCCTAGGGGGTGAGGCCACAAGACCCTGAACCACATTCACCAGGATGGCATAAATTAACCTAAGGAATGAAAGAATGCTGTGTGTCTTAGTCCAATATGAGCTGCTCTAGCAGAATACATGAGACTGGGTAATTGATAAAGAACAGACATTTAGCCGGGCTCGGTGGCTCAGCCTGTAATCCCACGCCTTTGAGAGGCTGAGGTGAGTGGATTGCCTGAGCCCGCGGGTTCGAGACCCGCCTGGGCTACTTGGCGAGACCTCATCTCTACAATAAATCAAAAATGAGCCGGGCGTGGTAGCGCGCCCCTGTAGTTCCAGCTGCTTGGAAGGCTGAGGTGGAAGGATCGCCGGAGCCCAGCAGGTCGAGGCTGCGGTGGCTGGGAGCGGCCACTGCATTCCGGTCTGGGCGACAGAGTGAGACTCCAACTCAAAAAAAAGAAAAAAAAGAACAGACATTTGTTTTCTCACAGTTCTGGATGCTGGAAAGTCCAGGATCAAGGCGTCAGCAGGTTCATTTGTCTGGGGAGGGCTGCTCTCTGCTTCCAAGATGGTGCCTTGATGCTGTGTCCTCCAGAGAGGAGGAACACTGTGCCCACACATGGGGTCAGGGCAAGAGAGCCACATGCTGTGTGAAGTGTCTTTTCCAGGAAATAGCCTCATCACCTCTTAAAGGGCCCATCTCCTGACACCATCCCATTTGCCATTAAGTTTCATGGCTGAATTTTGGAGGGGACCCATTCAAACCACAGCACTATGTGAGCTGCCCTTTTATGAGTACGTATAAAGCTCATCAGAAATTTGTTCATTCAGCATATGTTTGCTGTGCCGGGCACTATGCTGAGTCCTGGCTGGTCCCTGCTCCTGTAATGATATTTTTCCACCTCTTCACACACCTCTGACTGTGATAAACAGTGTTTTGAGGGCTTTGCACGTACTGACTCATCTCATGCACTTAACGTTCCTTCAAGGTAGTGCTGTGTTTTTCCCACTTTAAAGATGTGGAAACTGAGGCGTGAAGAGCCTCAGGTACTTGCCCACATGACACAGCCGGTATGTGACAGAGCCAGAATTGGACCTATATGACTTGACTCTAAGCCTCTCAATTGCCACCCTCTACTGCTTCTGCTGTAATTCTGCTGGTGGAGGTTCTATGCTGGTGGGGCAGCTTCCCTCCTTCCTTTCTTTCTTCTTTCCTTCCTTCCTTTTGAGTTGGAGTCTAACTTTGTCACCCAGGCTGGAGTGCAGTGACACTCTCACGGTCATCATAGCCTCAACTTACTGATCCTTCCTCCTCAGCTGGAGCTAGAGGAGCGTGCCACCATGCCTGGCTAATTTTTTGATTTACTGTAGAGACAAGGTCTCTACAAATTGCCCAGGTTCAGGCAATCCCTGGGCTCAGGCAATCCTCTTGCCTCTGCATCCCAAAGAGTTGGGATTACAGGTGCGAGCCACTGCACCTGGCCATCTCAGGCTAGTCTTAAACTTCTGGCCTCAAGTTATCCTCCTTCCTCTGCCTCCCAAAGTGCTGGGATTACAGGAGTAAGCTACCATGCCCAGCTGGGGCGGCGTTTTTTAAAAAGCCACACTCAATTTGCTGAGTCCGATAACTGCTGTGGAAGAAGTGACAGGAATGTAGGGAATAAGGATGGCGTGACCTCTTGAGGAGATGACCTCAAAGCCAGAGCATGAGGATGAGAAGGAGCCAGCTATGGGAAGAGGAAGACATCAGGGAGAAAGGCACTCAGCAGAGGGAACAGCACGTGTGAAGGCCCTGGGGTAGGGAGGGATGGGAAAGGGTGGGGAGGGATTTGAATTTTGCCCTAAGGAGAGTAAGAGGCCACTGGAAAATTGTAACCAGGTGGGTAACACAATGTTGTGGGTAGAATTGTATCCACTTCCAAAAAGATATGTTTGAGTCCTAACCCCCAGGACCTCAGAGTGTGGCCATATTTGAAAGGGTCTTTACAGAGGTAATAAGGTTAAGATAAGGTCATAAAATCCAATATGACTGGTGTCCCTATAAAAGGGGGAAATTTGGACACAGAGAGACACACAGATGATGTCATATGAAGATGAAGACAGAGATCAGTGGGATGCATCTGTCAACCAAGGAAAGCCAAAGACTGCCAGCAACCCCCCAAAGCCAGGTGAGAGACTTGAAACAGAATCTCTCTCTTGACTCCAGAAGGAACTAAGCCTGCCACCAGCACCTTGATCCCGGACTTCTTGCCTCCAGAACTGTGAGCTAGTAAATTTCTGTTGTTGAAGCCCTGAAATCTCAGGAAAGGTTGAAAGTAAACTAGTGAGTAAAAACCAGTTTTGTTGTTGTTGTTTGTTATGTCAGCCTTAGCAAATATGGCTGCACAGCTAAGTCAAGAAGGCATTTTAGGAGAGTTTTGTGTGCTCCTGAGGGGTGAGTGGAGTTGGTCGGGTGGAGAAGAGGTGAGAACAAGTTCCATGCAAAGACTGGCAGGTGTGGCATATCTGATTACTGTTCCTCTTAATCTTGGTGAAAACACAAAACTTCAGAGTCTTTTTTAAGGATTAATTTTCCACTGCCTTGGGGTATTGTGTCTGAGATACGGGTCGGGTTTCTGCTTGGTGCCTATGACTTTGCTGGCAGAATTAGAAATGGAAAACCCAAAGAGAATTTAATTTAGAAGGTTGTTTAAAAAGAGAGTGAAAATGGAAACAGCTCTCTCCCTGGGTTAGACACTGTTATTATAAAACATCTTCTCTTTTTATTGTTCTGAAACAGCAACAGCATGAAGAGTTCACTTCCAAAATCAGAAATGAACTCCTCTCACCAGAGGTGTTAGTCCCTGATGGATAACAGGGACTTTCTCTGTGACTCTGAGACTGATTTAGGAAGAAAAGCAGCCTGTCACTGAAGGAAACCTTGGGAAAGAAAGCTCTTCCCCACAGGTGGAGCCTTCAGGTCACTCCTTTGTGAAGCAGGAATTAGCATTGTGAATGGGAAATGGTGTACTTTTTCTTGGGGGTTTTCCATTATTTTTTTGGTCATTATTTTCAGGACCATAAAAAAATCCTTAAGATCATTGTCTTCTTTCTTGTACTCCAGATTTATTTATTTAACAGATACATTTATATAGCTTTATTCATTTATTTACACACACACACACGCACACACGCGCTCCAATGAACTTTGAGATTTCAGACACAAAAACAAAATGTTCATTCTGGTGCACTGAACTTTTATTATTACTAATTGACTTTTACTCAGAGTGACATATATGCTAATTAAAAAACTTTAATGCAAATATACCCTTTAACTGAAAAGAATCAAAATTGACTTTATGTTCAAACTATTACAGTGCACATTTGTGACCTTCGGTGAATCCCTGTGGGTAAGGAAAACAGAAGTTGAGAGTTCTATCTTCAAAGGATTTGAGAATGCAACATTTTTTCAACCAGCGCTCCTCTCTGTCATGGCAGCCCCTGGGATGGGGGAAGCTTTGGTGTGAGGACCTGGTGCCTTGTGGGGAGTCATGCACAACACACTCGGGTCCCCTTCCTAGCTCCTTGAACCTCTTTGCACTTAGTAGGGAAAATATCCCTGTCTTCAATACCATACCTTTGGGTAGACAGGCTGGTCAAGAGGTGCCATTGTGTTTCTGGTTCTCCTGTCTCCATGTAGAACTAGGTGTTCAGGACTGAGATTGAGAGAATTTGCTCCAGCTGTCAGACTCAGTGTTTTGTAAGTGTACTACCAGATACCATGGCTATTGGCAGGGGTTAAATACAGAAGGATAGTATTTTCTCTCCATCGAGACTCTCTTAAAATGACAGACGGCAGGTGGGGAGAGGAGAGCTGAGTCCTTTTGGGAAGTTTAGGACTTTTAAGTCTTTTAAGAGAAATACTTCTTTTGCCTTCTGGGATCTTTCAGTTATAAAGTCCAAGATTTATGTACATATGTAATGTGTGTATGTGCTTTTTTTGTAGCTAATGAGTGCGCTTAACATAGAGGAAGGGCAGGAAGGAAAGGCAAAGGAAGAACAGAGTTGAAATCGGTGGCTCAGCCTGTAATCCCACGCCTTTGGGAGGCTGAGGTGTGTTCTGCCTGAGCCCGCGGATTTGAGACCTGCCTGGGCAGGCAAGACCTCATCTCTACAATAAATCAAAAAAATTAGCCGGGCGTGGTAGCGCGCGCCTGTAGTTCCAGCTACTTGGAAGACTGAGGTGGAAGGATCGCCGGAGCCCAGCAGGTCGAGGCTGCCACTGCACTCCAGTTTGGGCGACAGAGTGAGACTACGACTCAAAAAAAAAAAGAAAGAAATCTACTAGAAGATACAAAAAAAAAAAGAAGATACTTTCTTGCTAAACACAGGTCATTTAATGGAACAGTCGTGAAGTCTGACAGCTTACAAATTGATGTATCTGTTCCTTATTCTCTTTTCAACCTTCAGTTGGAAGTTGTATTATTTAAAGTTGATGTTGAAAGAGAGAAATGCATTGCTTTCAGGGGGAGACTTATTTTTACTTTTTCCGAGACAATTCCTTCCTTGAAGAACCACACGCAAATTCCTTTGCTTGAAGGAAGAGGAAGCAAAATATGTCTGCTGAAGTTCTTCTCAGCTGCACTCTGGTATAAATGGGGTGATTTCTAGAGCTTCTGTCCAGGGCTCCTCTCCACATGCCCTGTGAGAGCAGGTAATCAGATCCTTCACCTGCCTGTGTGACTCTGTCAACTACTTTGTCCCTTGCAGCCTGTTAAAGTTACTGCAACCTCTCCAGGGAGCAGTGACTCTGTCTTTAGTTGTCAGGGTAGCAAGTGATACCCCAGCTTTAACTCTAGGAAATGCTTTTGTGTATCAGACTAAATATGAGGGCCTCCATTTGACTTGTGACTTAATTCCAAAGATTCCACATTTGTATTTAATGAGACCTCTTTCCCTCTTCTTCCAGCTGTCCCTCAGAGCCTCGCCCTCTTCTTCTTCTTTTTTTTTGAGTCAGAGTCTCACTCTGTCACCCAGACTGGAGTGCAGTGGCATGATCATGGCCACTGCAGCCTCAACTCAGGTGACCCTTCCACTTCAGCCTTTCAAGGGACTACAGGCATGTGCCACCATGCCTGGCTAATTTTTTGATTTATTTGTAGAAATGAGACGAAATCAAAGTTGCCCAGGCTGGTCTCGAACTCCTGGGCTCAAGTACCCCTCCCATCTCGGTCTCCCAAAGGACTGGGATTATAGGCATCAGCCACCGAGCCCCGCCTCCACCTTCCTCTTTTGAGATCAGAATATTCCGCACTGTTTAGTATCTCTGGGTTTTCTTCCCCTCAACGACTCACTCTTATTTCTTTCTGTTGGGAAAAGCCCTTATGGTGTTTCCTTATTGCTCTCTTTCGCCCCAGCCTCTCATCATTTGCATTCTTTAAGACTGTCTTTGATTCTTGGAGATCCCATGTCTGCTGTGGCAAACTTAGAGAGCCCTTTGGCCATATTTCAAAAGACCCATCAGGAAATTCTGAACATGTTTTGAAACTCCTTCTAATTCTATAGGATTACAGAGGTTTATAAACCACATTCCACATTTTTCCCTTGGTATTCTTACATACTTCTGAAATGTCAAAGGGACTAGATTTCTCTTTATCCAGATATTAGACCTGTATGAAAACTCCAGGGGAGAGGAATTAAGATGCTCAATCTGGTTTCCCTTTTAAAATCTCCTTGCTAGGATTGTATGACTGTTAATGTAGGTTTCCATTATTATTTGGCAATAGGGTACACATATAACTGTAGCTTTTTCCCTGGTTTTATTATATTTTGAATTGGGGTTTCATTCTTTTGCCCAGACTGGAAGTGCAGTGGCATGGTCATGGCTCACTGCAGCCTTGACCTCTTGGGCTCAGGCCATGTTTCTGCCTTAGCCTCCCAAGTAGTTGGGACTACAGGCGTACCCAGCTGATGTTTTGAATTTTTTTTTTTTTTTTTGTAGAAATGAGGTCTTGCTATGTTGACTAGGTTTGTCGCAAACTTCTGGGCTCAAGTGATCTTCCTTCCTTGGCCTCCCAAAGAGCTGGGATTTCAGGCATGAACCTCCATTCCTGGCTCCTGTTATTTTTTTAAAAGTTTTTGATGAAACAATAGATTACATTTATCAAGCACTTGATTTCTGCCACCTACAGCCATCAGCCCTTTCTGTGGCTTGGTTCATTTGACTCTCGTACAACCTGAGAGGCAAGTATTACTATTACCCACATTTTATGGGTAAGAGACCCCAGGATAAGAAAGCTAGATCCTCTTTAAGAAATTGTGACTGATTTTGTGAAAGATAAACTCCTCCAAAAGAAATGGAATTGTGGAGTCCATTTAGAGTTAGAGTTACTATGAAAACCACTTGCTCAATCCTGGTCAGGCCTGCACCTGGAGTTCACTGGTGCCATCTTTAAGACAACCATCTGTTGCTTTTATCTGTGGTCCCAGCCAGATAGTGGATAGAAGCAAACGCCGGTGTAATATGTAGTGACTTGAGAAGATTCTTATCATTTTTTGAAGTCAGTAGGTGACAAGGAGGCAAGCAGTTTGGCGTCTCAAGTTCTCCTTGAAAAAAAAAAACTTTCATAAAGGTTTTAGAGTTGGTCCTTGGGTCCCGCACATTTTCCAAACTCCTTAAACTGAGTCCTCCTCTCATTCCCAAGACATCCTACCTCCTAGCAGCATTCTGCACTGTGTGATGTCCCCTGCCTGTGGCAGGAAGCTATGTGTTCCCTAAAGATAAAAGGGAATATAAAAGGTCATACAGTAGTATTCTTCAAACTTGAGTTTTGTGCACTGTCCTTTTAAAGGAAGAATGTTCTTGATAACTCCTTGTGTTGACTTGAGTTATTTTTATTTAAATGTTACTCACAAGTGCATGAGTCCAAAATTAAACCTCTTTTATTTATGGCCCCGTACAACTGAAAAACCAAAGCTCATTTACAAGTTAAATATAACTGAGACTAAAAGAACCCTGAAATATTTGAATTAGCAACATTCGTTTCATGCAGTGGCCAATGTTTTGTGGGAAGTGAATTGCTGAACACCACGAGTGTCGTTCTCACTGCTGGGGACAGGTTCTATGGTTTTTCAGACCCATCTTGTGCTGACTCAGCTCCCTTCTCTACACACCCCGCCCCCCACTTGTCATTCTTCCAGTAGCTTTCAAACTTAGTGTGCATCAGAGGCACCTTCAGGGCTTGCAAAAACACTTCCAGAGTTTCAGTAGGTCTGGAGTGGCACCCAAGAATGTGCTTTTTCAAGAATGTGCATAAGGCACTGTGGCTTATGCCTACAATCCCAGCACTTTGGGCGGCTGAGATCAGAGGATTGTTTGAGCCTGGGAGTTTGAGTTCAGCCTGGGCAACATAGCAAGACCCTGTCTCTAAAACAATAGAAAAAATTAGCTGGGCGTGGTGATGTGCTCCTGGTGTCCCAGCTACTTGGGAAGCTGAGACAGAAAGATCACCTGAGCCTGGAAGGTCGAGGCTGTGGTGAGCTGTGATCAGCCTGCGTGACAGAAGTGAGACCCAGATTCAAAAAAAAAAAAAGAGATGTACATTTTCAACCAGTTTTTCTCTGGTAATGCCGAGTCTAAGGCCCGTACTTTGGGGACCACTGTGCCATTTCAATTATCAGGAGACTTTCTTTTCCTCCTATATAAACATCAGCGCATCACTGGTAAATGAATTCCACCTCTGTTCCCTTCTCATTAGTCTGTGGCAATACAAGTGATCTTTTTTTGGCAAGAATTGTGCATTAGTAAATAAATACAAAAGCAGGCATTGACACCCAATGGTGGGTGTTCCTGGTTCTGTGGTGGTTACCCAGTGCCTTTGTGAAACGCTTTAGCATATCACCAAAAAGAAAATCAACATTAGAACTGTTGAACCCCTGAAAATGGGTCCGTGTAACTCAGTCTGAGAAATACCGCACGGGTTAGGCATCACGAAACACCTTTCGGTGGAAAGAATGATATTGTATATAAGTACCAGACTCCTTACGTGTGAATGCCAGAGCCAAGATTAGACACACATAGGTGGTGATTAGGGACAGAATCCTTGTTTGGTTTTTTCCCATTTCTTCTGCTCAATTCACTCTAACTCTGTTGAAATATTAGGCCTTTGTTATACAGCATGAAAACTTGAAAACTCACTAACAGCACGACCAGACTGGTGTGCATTCAGGACAGAGAGCCAGGTCGTCGAGGGAACTCCCAGCCAGGTCACATAAAGCACAAAAGTTTTGGGGTCCTGGCCTGGGGAAGACACAGAAGGGAAGGAAGATTCTGGTTCCAGTTTTCAGATATGTCAAGTGCTAAGCATGGAAAAGCAACTGGTCTTGTTCTGCAACCAAGGGATGGGAAATGTAGACTTTGGCTTAGTCTTGGGAAGCCTTTCCTCATGCATAGAATTGCCCTGAATGGGACGGGCTGGCTCACAAGTGTTGGGAACAGCTTGTCTCAGAGAGTGTTCAATGGTCTCCAGCAGCAGCTCAGTGGGTTATGCCAGAGGGTTTGCATGCATAAAAGCCATGTGTCCAGGGCCTCGTTGTTTGCAGATTCTATAATCTTGAGGCCCTTTTAGCTTCCCAATCTTTAAGAATTTGATTTCAAAGCAAGGATGTTTTAGCACTGCTTCAAACATACCCAGAAATGCAGTACTGCATAGCAGGTTCTCAAACAGGTTGTCAGCCCTCGTTCTCCTTCCCTCCACCCCGAAAATGTTTCTCCTCCTAACTTCCTCAGTCCCGTCGCTGTTACCACTGTTGGTCCTGCTTTCCAAGTGTGCCACCTCGCACAGGCCCTTCCGATGTCTCTACCATGTTTCTGCCTTTTCCTTTCTGTTGCGTGCCATCATTCCCTTTCTGACTTTAATAGCAGCCTGCTAGATTCACTGTCATAGTTTCCTGTTCCCCATTCCGAGCCTCTGTAATCCATGTAGACAAGATAACTACTCCCTACATAATTTGACCATAGAAATATCCACCTAACATCTTTTTTTTTTTTTTGGAGTAGGCACCTCCATCTGTCACCCAGGCTGAAGTGCAGTGGCACACTCATGGCCACCACAGTCTCAATTTGCTGGGTTCAGACAATTCTTCCACCCCAGCCTTCTAAGTAATAGATCTACAGGCACACACCAACATTCCTAGCTCATTTTTTTGATTTATTGTAAAGACAAGGTCTTGCCAGATGCTCAGGCTAGTCTTGAACCCCTGGGCTCAGGTAATCCTCTCACCTCAGCCTCCCAAAGTGCTGGCGTTACAGGCGTGAGCCACTGCGTCTGGCTCCACCTAACACATGTCCATCCTCTGGGGAATGGGGCTCATTAAACACACACGGGAAAATGCTGCTAAAAATGGCTCTGCAATGCCTTGTTCATTGGTTTATGCACTTTTTATCTTCCCATTCTCACAGCCAAAGATACCTGCAGGCACAAACATCCGCTCACCACCCTGAGAGGCCTCTCCTCCTTACGTGCATATTTCTAAGTCCTCTTTCTCCCTGAATTGAACTCTTCTTGTGACCAGAAGCTAGATAGCTCAGCTTCTTCTTATTCCCTCTGCACCGATCGCCACTTGAAAGGACTATGCTATCTATTTGTTTAGGTGTTGATTGCCTGTCTTCCTCTCCACTGTAAATCCCAGAGGGTGGGTTCTTCTCTGATTACCAGTATCCAGCACCTATAACCCTGCCTAGGATGGAAAGCCATCCAGCAAGTATTTGTGGATTGAATGTTTATGTGTCTGTCACCTTACTGTGAGTTCAGAGAGGGAACCGGGTCTTAGCATATGTCTGAAATTTGAGAATGATTTCTACCAGGAGCTGTGGGCTCCAGTACCTGTCATTATCTGGAATGCCATAATTCAGAGGTGCCTTGTAGAACTGGGCCCCGAGGGTCTTAATTTCAGTCAGTCTCATTGGATTTGTTTTGACTAGAAATCTTATTGCCTGTTTTTAAAGCATATTCCCTTGGGTGCATTTGAACACTTGAGACCTCTTGGTAGGCAAGTGTTTCATCTCCATCAGGAAATCTCATCAAAATGATATTAGATTTGCACATCAGGAACATAAAAATCTTCCAAAAAGATGTTGCTGTTCTCTAGATTGGCTTTGGTTATAAGGAGTTAAGCCCACTCAGAAAGTATTTCAACCACATCTGAGACATTGGACTAGGGCCAGGCAGCAGAGTCTCACAATAAACAATAAAACATAAGGGTGAGAAGAAGACCTCCATGGAATTTCTCTGATTACAAGTTAAGGCAAAATTTAAGAGTAGAGAAAAACACCGGTTTTTGGTATGAAGCCCTTGTTTCCGAGGCCTGAGTGGTAACTCAGCCTGCTGGTTAGGCTGTGTCTTGTATTCCCAGGTGGATGCTTTCCCTGTATTCTTTGGTCAGGTCTCTTCCAGGTTCTGCCTTGTAAACCATCCTTGGAAAACTAATGGCAGGACTACTCTTTTTTTTTCTTTAATTGAGAAAGCAAGATTAATTGAGAGGACAGAGAAGCTCCCATGGTGGGAGGGGACCCAAAGGGGTTGCCTTGACTACTCTTTTTTTTTTCTCGACTTAGAGTCTCACTCTGTCACCCAGGCTACTGAAGCCTTGACCTGCTGGTTCTGGTGATCCTTCCATCTCAGCCTCCCGAGTAGCTGGGACTACAGGCATGTGCCACCATGCCTAGCTAATTTAAAAAATTTTATCGTAGAGACAAGGTCTCACCATGTTGCCCAAGCTGGTTTTGATCTCCTGGACTTAGACAAACCTCTCACTTTCTCCTCATAAAGTGCTGGGATTACAGGAGTGAGCCCCTTGCATGACCAGGACTACTCTTATTTGAGATTCTTCACAAGTCCCAGGTGTTTCTCACATCATTCGGTCTGGGCTTTCCTTGACTTCTTACCATAGCACTCAGAGAGAGCAGAGGGTCATGGTTCCCCTCTTAGGAGGTAGCCCTTTATGTTCTTGAAACTCCTGCTTATCTCTGTGGTCCCCTATACAGGTCTTCACACGTGGTGCTCTCACGCAAGCCTTTTAATGTGATGCTAAGGGTTCTGGAAAGACGACTTTGAATGAAGAGGGTCTATTGAGTTTGGCATGAGAGCAGCAGCATGGAAGTCTTGCCTAAGCTTGTATTCTCTTTGTCTTCCCCTCCCTGGTGTCTGTTTCTGGTCTCATGTATGATGTCTCTACTTTCAGAGGTGTGAACATGTATGCTATGCTGACTGGGACGCTGCCTTTCACCGTGGAGCCTTTCAGCCTCAGGGCTTTGTACCAGAAGATGGTGGACAAAGAAATGAACCCCCTTCCCACCCAGCTCTCCACAGGTAACACATCTGCCACTCCAGATTAGGACTTCTGGTCCAGTTTGGGTCCATTTGTGAGGCAGTATTTGTTCTGCAGCAGTGGTATTATAACTATCCCATGATTATAAGTTTCTTCATAATGTTAAAACTCAGTCTCAAGGGGTAGTTGGGTTTCTCATTTCTGAGCAGACACACCCTGCATCTCACCTGTGCCTTTCCTATTCCGTGATAATTCAAAACCCCTAATTTCTTCCTCCTTCTGCTCAAAACACGCAGCTCAAAAGAATCTTATATCCTCCATTTGAAAGATAATTGCAGGCTTGCTGTTTTAAAACTTACCATATGATAATGTTGACTTGGAAATGAGGTTTTATATTCACACTGCTATTATGTCTTCTTTGGTCAATTCACTGTGAAGAAATATTAGTTTCATTCAAGTTGAATCTATGATTTGTTTTGTTATTTGAACCTATATAATACTCAGTTACTTCATTACACTGAATCATCAGGTGTGTTTGAAAAGTTCTATCAAACTTGAACTGGTTCACATTTCAGTAAACAATTTGTATCAAGGTTTGGTTTCAGATCTAGTAAATTAGTACAATTTGTTCTTTTGTTTGGTTCACAGTTCAAGTTCTTGGCTTCAGTTTGGCTTTGACGATCATTTAATTGGCACCTTAGAATAAACTCAGCTTCATTGAGATAAGGCTTTTGACCAAAGAAAAAAGTAATTATTTAACTTTAATCTATGATACATAGTTAAAATATACCATTTTGTTTTATTACTGCTATGTGTTTTTCTCTTGAGTTTATGAAGCATGCATGAAACTGATTCTGAATTTATGCTTGCCAAATGGAATCCAAGCTGAAACACGTTCTTGTATGTAATTATCTAACTCGGCCCACACTTTCACCTTTGTTAGGGAGGGTAGACTGTCTGGAGGCTGAAAGCAAAGGCGGCATTAAGTCCTTGGGAAGATAAGTTACAACTCTGTCATTATAAAAGACATATTTCTGCACTGAGAGCCATAACTCTTGGAGTTAGAAGATGTGCAAAATGTTGAATGGATGGTTATAGTTAGGTTTTAGAGCTTTCAGAAATGTTGATAGTGCCACAGAACACTATGAGGAGTGCTCATTCATTCTTTCATTCATTCATTCCATATTTCATATTGATGAACTTACTCCATGAATATGTATTATGCACCAGTTACGTGCTAGATGTGTTCTAGGGTGAGGAAGACACGGTACCAACCAGACATAGTCTCTACCCTTATACATAAAGCTTATATATCAGTGGGGGAAACAAACAAAAAAAGGGACAAATGAACGTGTGATATTTGATAGTATAAGTGCTCTAAGAAAATAAAATAAATCAGAATAAAGAGATAGAGAGCAAAGTTTTTTTCTAAACAAATATGATTATTTAAAAACTCTTTTATTGTGACCTAGTTGTAGATTCACATGCAATTGTAAGAAATAATACAGAGAGGTCCATATGTCCTTCACCCAGTTTCCTCCAATGGTCGTGTCTTATGTAACTGCAGTAAAGTATTACCACTGGGAAATTAGCATTGATTAAGTTGACTGACCTTATTCAGAGATTTTACAAGTTTTACATGAACTCAAATGTATGTTGGTGAGTATCCAGTTCTATGCAGTTTTTAATCATACCTGTAATTCATGTGACAGCCACAGTTCACAAGTATCCCTCGTGCTATACCCATAGCCACAGCCACTCCCCTTCCTCCCATTCTCCCTAAGCCCTGTTAACAACTACCCCGTCCCTATCTCTATAATTTTAGTATGTCAAAGATATCGTATATATGTGTCTTTTTTTCACTGAGCATGATTCCCTTGAGATCCATCCGTCAAGTTGTTACATGCACTGGGACTGTGTTTCTTTTTGTAGGTGAGTAGTATTCCCTCGTATGGACCTACCACAGTTTAACCATTCACCCATTGAAGAGTCACTGGGCTGTTTCCAGTTTGGAGCTATTATGCTGTGTACATTCATGTTCAGGTTTTTGTGTGAACATGGTTTCATTTCTCTGGGACACATGCCAAACACTGACATTGCTGGGTTGGATAGTAAGCACATATTTAATTTTGTGAATAAACTGCCACACTCTTGTTCAGAGTGGCTATAACATTTTGCCTTCCCACTAGCCATATGTGAGTGATCTTTGCATCCTTGCCGGCATTTGATGCTATCACTATTTTTTTTGTTTTTGTCATTTTGATAAGGGTCTAATGATATCTTGTTGTGGTAGCATATAGGATTTAATGTTTACAAATAAATGCAATCTTTCAAAGCAGCCTATTTAAGGGTCATATAGTTATAAATATTGCCATCTTGCTAGGTGATTCTGTAGTTCTTCTGATGACTCAGAGCCCACTTTGTCCTAAGTGTCCTATAGCAAAGGACAAAGGGAGGATGTTTGTACTCTCACACTTGGGAAGGGCAAACAGTACTCACTTTGAATTTCCTGATGATCTGCTGCCCTCTCATTGTATTAGTCAGGATAGGCCAGATTGTGCTGTAGTAACAACTAGCCCCCAAGTCTCAGTGGTTCAAGACTACTAAGGTTTATTTCTTACTCATGCTATATATCTATCGAGAGTTGGATCAAGCATTGAAGGGTTCTGCCCAACATAGGACCCCAGACTGATGTAGCTGCCACCATTTCCAACATTTCTGGTTCATGTAGAGGGAAAGGGAAAGATGGTCTCACCGTAATTAAATCTTCCACCAATACATCACTTCCACTCATAACTCCTAGTTTTCTAAAACAGGGTACATGGCTTCTCTCAACTAAAGGGATGGGGCAGTGCAACCCTACCATGTGGAAAGCCAGAAATATCTGGTGAACAGCATTAGTGTGAGCCCCACGCAGGACGTGGGAGGAGGAGCGGGTATCTCAGCCTGCATTCATCATGACAGGTTGGGCAGCCAGGCAAGGGCAAGGCAGGTTAATAATACAAGAAAATCCGTCTTGCCACTTTGGAACCGTGCCTTGTTTTTACTTCCAACAATATTACACAGCCTAGCAAGCTGGGCTCTAAGTGTTTTTTGATTGTGAATATTAAATTTACCCGTAAAGGAGTGAAAAATTGCACTCCTGAAGATATTGGAAAGATAGTCCAAAGGTAATTTCAAAGAAGAAATATTAAAAATGTTCTAAGCAATTTCAGTATCACTGAAATTGGTGTCTGATCTCACACAGACCCTGGTCTGAGCGGACAGCTTTTACTTTGGCCTTAAGCTCTGTGTGTATTAAAGATCTTCACATTCCACCAGGACTTTGTTGTCTTGACTTGTCAAGCATGAATTGCATTTCTATATCTGATTTTCCTATTAAACAATCTGTCCCCTCTCCCTACCTTTTTTTTTTTTTTTTTTTTAGTCAGAGTATCACTCTATCACCCTAGCTAGAGTAAGTGGCTCACAGCAGCCTCGACGACCTGAGCTCAAGCAATCCTTCTGTCTCACCCTCCCGAGTAGCTGGGACTGCAGGCATGCACAACCACGCCCGGCTAATTTTTGTATTTCTGTGGACTAAGTCTCGCTGTGTTGCCCAGGCTGGTCTCGAACTCCTGGGCTCAAGCAATTCTCCTGCCTTGGCCTCCCAAAGTGTTGGGATTATAGGTGTGAACTACAGTGCCCCGGCCATCTTTATTGATTGGATGCTTCTGTCACTCATATTTATAATGATTACATCTATTTTATTCTCCTGCTCCTTTTTTAGATTAAGTTGGAAGAATTTTTACCAAATCTGAGTTGAAAACAGCATTATTGCCATTGTGAATCATGGAGCATGCTTCCAAAAAATTCCCTCTTGTCTCTATCATGTAGTTTGAAAACTTAAAGCTAGACAGTTTCTCCTTTTGCTTGTTGGTGCTTGCCTATCACACAGTAGTGAACCTCTTTTGTGGCTGAGACATTTTTCAGACTGTTTACCTTTTCATCATACACCTCAATGCTAGCATTTATAATACTTTACAAGCTGTCACTTAAATCAAGAGGGTTTTGCACCACAAATTCACCAAAGTCAAGCTGAAGGAGAATTGTTAGCTTTTAGGAGGATTCAGTCAGCACTAATTAAGATTTCTGAGAAGGCATGACTATGGGGCTATCAAATAATTATTTAGCTTGGGAAGTGATGGGGAGGACATCTTGTGTGGGGAAGGAACTCTGCTTGCATCCATTGGGCTATACTAACATCAACGTCCAATGGCTTTGCCTGTCCCCTCGACACAGTGTCCAGGTGCTCACACAAGCCAATCCAGACTTTGGAACGCTGACAGCTCGTGAAAGATGGTGGGCTTTGCACCAGAAGAATGTGTACTTTGAGTTAGGTTGAGCAGGATGGTGGAGCACCCAAGTGGTTCATCCCACCTCCCCAGGCCTGAATGGAGAACATAAGTGTTATGAGGGCAATGGGTGGCTATGTCTGGCATGGCTTTCCAGGAAGATAGGGGCATTTTCATCTCCTCATAACACATAGGGATTTTCAAGACCCTAACATGAACTTTACAGAGCTGCAAGGATGTTCTCAAAGTCCTTTTGGGATAGTAATGCAATCAATGGTTGTGATGTCCAAAGAAATAAAAATTCATCAGTGGATATTTGAACTAAAATTACTTGTGCTCATCAGCAACTTGTGAAGATGCAGAGCTCTTGATTATGAAAATAGAACAAAAATTGCACAACCAGTTTGTCCTTAGCACTTTGGGTTCAGCGTACTCTGAAAAAGCCTGCCAGTAGCCTGGGTTGTTGCCTGGGTTCTATGAGGGTAAGCAACAGAGCCATCTCAGAAAACATCATTAACTCAACAGCCTTTCCGCTTTCATTCACTAAGCCAACATTTTTTTCCTTTGACCAATAGTTGCCCCTAGTTAAGATCTAAATGACTCTTGTGATGTAGGGGTGTTAAGGGAAGGGAGATAGAGGTTCAGAAAAGTGGCATCTCTTTTTTAGGAGACTTGTTTGCTTTTCAATCATTGAAGAACATTGAAGGAAAGTTTTATTTGATCCAGTTGTAAAACTTACATGTACCTCATGACTGTTACAGTTTCCACACATATGTGTTTACCCACTCATTCTTTTTTTATTGAAAAATATAGTTTTTTAGAAAGTAAAAGGGTGGGGGGGGAGAGAGAGAGAGATTGATTGATTGATTCACCTCTCCCCAAGGTGGAGAGATTTGCCCCAGGGGGCCAAAGCCAAGAAACATGGCAGCCATAGCTCAAGGAGCCACATGGACACACCAGACTTTAACAAAGCAATGACTTATCCCCTCATTCTTAAAGGGAGGGTAACCTTCTGGTGACCCCATATCAGCAGTATGGGAACCCACACTACAGGAGTTACTTGGCAGCATGACCTCGTAATGTTGCTTCTTTTGAGATGATTTTTTTAAATTTAAAATTTCTATTTTTGTAGAGATGAGGCCTTGCTTTGTTTCCCAGGCTGGTTTCGAACTTCTGGGCTCAAGAAAATCTCTGACCTCAGCCTCCCAAAGGGATTATAGGTGTGAGCCACCATACTCAGCCTTGAGTTGATTTTGACTTCACAACTGATTCCTTTAGAGATGGCCTCATTTTTGCCCTGCAGAAAGTGGGTTGACAGAAGACCCATCACTCTTTTAAGAGTAATAATAAAATGACAATTTAAAGCCTGTGAGAAAATGATAATTTTTATGTCTCTTCTCAAAAGGTTAGAATAACTTAGAAGACTAAAAAATAGCTTTGAAAAAAAGGATAGACAAAATTGGGACCAAGCAAATTAAAATTGTTTTCCAGGACTTATTGTTTGATGTGTTGAAAATCACGTACAAAGCTACATTAAGCAATGTTTTTTTATATTGTAAAGACATTATAGAAATGCACTATAAAATAAAGAATGTAGAATAAAATATCACAACCCCACAACTCAAGCAAAACAGATATCTTCATTTTGAAGTCATTCCTGGCATTCTTTGTCCTTACATATGTTGTATGCTCTTCTGCTGAACAATTCTGTAGCCTATACTCTTCATGTGCATTATAAACTTTGTTTTTTAGAAATAGGGTCTCATTCTGTGACTTAGGCTGGAGTGCAGTGTTGTGATCATAGTTCACGGCAGCTTCGAACTTCTGGGCTCAAACAATCCTCCTGCCTCAGCCTCCTGAGTAGCTGGGACTACAAGTGTGCACAATTATGCCAGGCTAATTTTTAAAAAGTTTTTGTAGAGAGGGAGTTTCAGGCTGGTACTCAGTTCCTGGTCTTAAGCAATCCTTTTGCCTTGGCCTCCCAGAGTGTTGAGATTTCAGGAGTGGATCACCATGCCCGGCCATATAAACATATTTTTACATGTTGTGCAGTTGTCGCCATAGTTATGATCTTAAACCATTCAAATATTCTGCCTAGAGACGAACTAGCTTCCTATGTCTAGTGTTTAGGGGGACAGCACGTGCTCTGACAATGTTTATGGAATGAAAGGAGACTCAGGGCATTTAAAAAATGATTTTTGCCTGAAATTGGAAGGAAAAGGGATGGTAGGGATTTTATAGTTTTGTCAATGGTTTCTCATATCCTTTCCTTACATGCTGTGCTCAGCATGACTGATGTGACTGCAGTGAACTCTGGGAGGCTGAAACATAAGGACAAACATTATTAGCATACAGTCCACCCAAGGAGCACCTTCCTTTAAAGGGACCGCACAAAAGAAGGGTCCATCAGGGAGACATGGATTCACAGTATGGTGCTTGCTGAAACTTTGTGCACTCAGATTTTAAAACATGAGTCACCAGCACAGAGATTATTTAAATGGAGTGACGGGGGAGTCACACTCTGTCTCTCAGGCTGGAGTGCAGTGGCATGGTCATGGCTCACTGTAGCTTAGAATTCTTGGACTCAAACAATTCTCCTGCCTCAGCCTCTTAAATAGCTGGGACTAGAGGTGTGACACCACCTATTTTTAAAAGTTTTTTTTTGTAGAGATGGGGATCTCACTATGTTGCCCAGGCTGGTCCTGAACTCCTGTCTCAAGCAATCCTCCTGCCTTGGCCTCCCAAAGTGCTGGGGCTATAGGTGTGAGGCCCAGCGCCCGCCTTACTTTCACACTTTAAGAGAATGTGTGGCTCTCTGGTGTCTTGCTTGATTGGCTGGGCTGGGTGGACATAGGCTCTGTGCAATCTGGGTGCTGCATTATCCATTCACAGAGTTTGGGGAAGTAGTGGTTAGTGATGGAGAATGATTTTAAAAGAAAGGACCAGAAAGCAGGGTTCCCTGGCCTCATGAGACTCTGTGTGTCCCATGGTTCCCAGTTACAGGGTCTAACTCAGAATGTCTTTACCCTTCTGGCATCTTCCTGATACTCAGAAACCTATCTTGAGAGCAGGCATTTTCTGTTTGCTTTCTTCCATCCCTTCAAGCACGTAAATAGAACATCCTCTTTGGCTCCGCTGTAGCAGCAAGGAAAGATCACAATTTGTATTGGGAAGTACTGAGCTTGAAGAGACCCAAATTAGTTTTTGCTTTGCCATGTACCACTTGTATCCCTTGGACACATATCTTAAATTCTTTGGATATGTGACATCTCCTTTTCAAAGAGGGAGAGAGGCTGGGCAGAGTGGCTTCATGCCTGTAATTTCAGCGTTTTGGGAGGCCAAGGCAGTAGGATTGCTTGAGTCCAGGGGTTCGAGACCAGCCTGGAAATATAATGAAACCTCATCTCTACAAAAATAAAATTAGCCAGATGTGGTGGTGCATGTCTGTAGTCCCAGCTACTCAGGATGCCATGGTGGAAGGATTGCCTGAGCCTAGGAGGTCAAAGCTGCCTTGAGCTGTGTCATGTGTATTCCAACCTGGGCTACTTTTACAATTCTTTACTTTTTGAGTAAGACCCAACTCAAAAAGGAAAAGAGAAAGAGAGAGAAGAGAGAGAGAGAGAAGGAAATGGAATTTTAAAGACCCCACCTGTGTGAAGGGAGGGTAAGGCTGTATCCAAGCTCTACGAATCATTGAATCCAAACCCTGCCCAGAGACTCAGAGAATAGATCACCCAGCAGTGACTCAAAAGGGCCAGGTGAGGTGGGGTTCACCTGCCGTGGTGGCTCTCGGAGGTATCTGCGTTCAGACTCTAACATGGGCGTGTTCTTTGCTGAATATCTTCCAGGGGCCATCAGTTTCCTGCGCTCTCTCCTGGAACCGGATCCTGTGAAGAGACCAAATATTCAGCAGGCACTGGCGAATCGCTGGCTTAATGAGAATTACACAGGCAAAGTGCCCTGTAATGTCACCTATCCCAACAGGTAATCGTGTGCACGCAGAGGGACTCCTACTTGGGCAAGACAGGGCCTGTCCTACGAGTTCTGAATAGTTCTGGACAAGAAGTTGTACATGAGTCAGGAAAGAGCTGTGTTCTCTCTTGGTGGTCCTTCCCCTCCTCCACAACCACACACATCTGCAGACAAGCCCACCTTGGCGCAGGAGAAGAAGTGTAGACAGGGCTATCCCATGCAGTTGTGCAGAGTGTGTCCTGCAGAGGAGTCGCCTAGCAGAGGGCAGAGTGGAGGCTGAAAGCCAGGCTCCCAGGGGCTACATCTTCCTGGAGATACATCTCTTTCTGATTCACATGAAGGGACTAGCTGTGACCTGAATGTGTGTCTGAGAGAGACAAAGACAGAGAGTGCGTCTGTGTCTGCCTGGGCCCAGGCGAGGGGGTGTTGTGTCTGTGTGTGTGTGAATATGTGTTGTGTATTTGTGTATGTGAATGTGTGTATGGGTCTGCTTATGTTTGTGTGTGTCTGTGAGTGTGTCTGGTTGTGTTTGTGTGAGTGTGTGTTCGTGTGTGTGATCCACCGATGGGTGCATCTCATCTGCCAGCATCAGGCAGAATTCCATGGAGTGGCCCCTTTGCCTTCACAGCCTTAGACTTCTCTTCTGCTTTGTTCTTGGTGTTTCTTTCAGCCCCAAGTCCCCCATCTTAAAGTGTTGGGGTAGGAAGAAAAGGCACCAGGGGTCATTCGTTTCAGGCTGGGTTTCCCTGCAGACTTGCTGTGAGACTTCACCTTCTCAGTTTCCGTGGGGAAGGCTATTTGAGGAAGGCTTACAGACAGGAATCCACAGCACGGGAGCATTGACAGGCACCTTGTGGTGGCCCACGGTTCTCCATGTTGGTATACTGACCACAGAATTGAAAACATCGCCTTGTACATCTGGCATATTGTTAACTAACCTGAGTGAGGGAACGAGGAACTTCACTTTGAGTACTTTAGAGCAAACAAGAAGACCACATGGGTCCAATATCTTCTTGAATGGAGACCCACCTTTCTTCTTCCTTTAGACCTAGAGTAGCCTGCACATTTGACTAGCTTGGATGAGGACAAGAGAGTGTCCTGGATCTGACCAAGAGTGACAGATGAGGGACTGAAAGGGCGAGAAAAGGGTGTCCTCCGTGGTCATATTTTCAATGTCTAGGAAGGTCTGGAGACATCCACCGAGGCTTATGAAAACTGGAGTGCTGAGTTCTTCATACAAGATGGGCAGGCGAGGCTCTTTCTTGGGACAGAAGTTCTAGAAGAACTGAAGGGGGCGTGGGCGTCTGCATCCACACTCCTGGGCCAAATTTACACACACCGTGTCCAAAGAGGAGGTGGTTTCACTCAATTGCCATCCAGAATTCTAGCATTTGGCTCATGGGAGGTAATTTAAGCAAAGTCTAGGTTACTTAGGTTACCAAGGGAACCTGGAAATAGACTGCTGTTTTCCAATACCTGCAAGATTGGGGCCAGTATCTGAAATAGATACCAGAAATATCACCCTGGCTTCAGGCAGAAAGCAAAGCTGAAGGGCCATGCCTCATGACCGATGCTCAGAATCGATAGCAGCACGCAGGTATGCTTTCTCTTAAAGGAGGCGGCATTGGTGGCAGCCAAATGAGTCATTAAGCTAATGTAATCACTGTGTAAATGAGCATCATCAATCCACTCCATGCACAGCTGTCGCAGGAAGTGGAGCTGGTATTGGAGAGACAGCCCTTCCCCTGCTGTTGGCTGCACCTTCATTCATGATTATGGCATGGCATCTCACCATGTAGCTTTTCCACAGGTTGCAACAGGCTTTGGCAGATTAAAACATAAATTCAAATTCAAGCTCCTACGCTGGTGTTGCCAGATCAGTAGTTTCTGCGTTTGGACTTGGTCAGAAGCATAAAAGCTGCACATGCAGCTAGTTAGGTAGATTTTCTTGCATATTCAAGAAAACAGCAACTCAATGTCATTTGTTTATGTAAGGCCTATTGCTAGAGGCAAATCAGTGTTTAATTTTTAAGTAATGAAACCAAAATCCTAAACTGTTGGGTAAGATACTTGTTATTTACCGTCCTTATTTGTGTGTGTGTTTGTTTATTGAATTGGAATCTCACCCTGTTGCCCAGGTTGGAGTGCAGTCCCACCATCATGCCAGCCTCCACCTGCTGGGCCCTGGCGATCCTTCCACCTCAGCCTTCTAAGTAGCTAGAACCACAGGCATGTGCCACCACACTCGGCAAATTTTTTGATTTATTGTAGAGATGCGGTCTCGCCAAGTGCCCAGACTGGTCTCAAAATCCTGGACTCAGGCAGTCCTCTCACCTCCGCCTCCCAAAGTGCTGGGATTACAGGTGTGAGCTACCACACTGGGCTACAGACTTTATTTTGAAAAATGTTTATCTTTAAGGCAAAAGAAGTATTTTTTATTATCATTTTTTCTGGTTTTACTAGCACATAAACAAAGAGCATGCAACTAGAGAAAGGAGTATGTTCTTTATGAGGTATATTTTATGGTTTCCCAACATACCTAGCCCCAGACTTAATTATTTTAATTTCTGTCAGTGTTTTCCTTTTGGGAAAGTGAGGAAAATAAAGGTTTTGTTTTGTTTTGTTTTGTTTTGAGTCAGGCTCATACTCTGTTTTGTGTGCCAGGCTGGAGTACAGTGGCATGATGCTGGCTCACCACAGCCTCTTTAGGGCTCAAGGGATCCTTCCACCTCAGCCTCCCGAGTAGCTGTGATCACAGGCATGCACCCCCATGGCCAGCTATTTTTTTGTGTTTTTTTGCAGAGACATGATCTCACTATGTTTTCCAGGCTAATCTTGAACTCCTGGGTTTGAGCAATTCTCCTGCCTCAGCTTCCCAAAGTGCTGGGATTACAGGCATGAGCCACTGTGCCTGGTCATAGTCCCATGTTTTATATTACTCTTTTATAAAGCCTTCTCCTGTGAAGTCATTTGGGCCTCCAAGTTGATCTCCAAAAGCCAAGAAGAAAGATATGTCTTTGAAATTAAAATGTTTTAATTTCTTTGAGTTGGAGTCTCTCTCTGTCTCCCGGGCTGGAGTGCAGTGGCACACTCACAATCACCACAGCCTAGACCTTCTGGGCTCAGGCAATCCTTCTGCCTCCGCTTTCCAAGTAGTTAGTGAACCATCATAATTTTTTATGGATAATTTTTGATTTATTGTAGAGATGAGGTCTCGTTATGTTGCCCAGGCTGCTCTCAAATTCCTGGGCTCAGACAATCCTCTTGCCTCAGTCTCCCAAAGTGCTGGGATTACAGGTGTCTGTCACCTGCCCGGCCTAAAAGTAAATTTCTAATAATAAATGTCAGTCCACAGACATTTGCTGGGTGCTGACATTTTTACAGAGCCTACTTTGCCACCTCTTCCTGTCTCCCTGCCCCTCCAGTTAGCTCTGGAGCTGGTGGGAAGGAAGTCATGGGTAATTCAGGCCACAATGAGGACACATTCGATCCGTGGTATAAAAACGGATTTCATGCAAATTTGCTTAGTTCAAATTATACTTAGTGTTCTGGAACATTTTACTATTCTCTATACCCTCCAGACCTGCAGCGATAATACAAATTCAATAGCTGATATTGAAGAGCACCAAATATATACATGGTATATTGGAAAATGTTTAAAACATCACTCACAGTTAAAAGTCAGTTGATCATATACATATTTGAAGTGTGTCCCTCCCTCCTTTCACTTCTCCTTAGCTCTGCCTCCCTAGCATCGGCTTTCAGGGGGCGGGGCCCTGTGAGAGCACCAGTGGTCAGATTGGCCAGGGGCGGGACCGCAGGCGTGCTCTTATTGGCTGGGGTGGGGCCACACCCGCATTGGAGTTTTCTGATGTTTTCAAACAACTGCATGCTCTGTGTTCAATGTTTTGGCAGTCCCCAGTGGGGTAGGTATTTTGTTTTTAAGCAAATATGTTTTATATATGTGTGTGTACACACACACACACACACACACACACACACACACACACACATACATATAGTAGTTGTGTGTGTGTAAATATATATATGGTTTATATACATATGTATATAAAACACACACACACACACACACACACACACACACAACTACTAGTCATTGCAATCCTCTTCCCATCCATTATCTAGAATTTGTAATTCGGTGGCAAACAGAAGACCGATTTCATTTTTCTTTGACCCCCCCCCCCTTTTTTTGGACAGATAGCAATTAGTCAAATCTAGGGGAGGGAGAGTAGATGCAGGTTACACCAACTGTGGTGTTCAGCGGTCAGGAGATAGAGTTCTGCTTTTGGTGACCCTACCAACCGGCCCTTTGAGCTGGGCAAGTTGACCTCTTCTGTGCAATGATTGGGTCGCTCTGTGGGGTTTCTCTGGTTCTTAGTTCCATAAAAAATGTTTTCAGATCCTTTGGCAGGGGCTATGAGCTTGCTTTCTGCTCTGAGTGCCCATTTGCATCTCTTAAGGGATTTAGAATGTTTTGGTTTTTTTTTATGCATCTGCACTTCTAAACATACACACTCCCTTATAGCCCTCAGCCTGATTTCTTGTTCTCTGTGGCCATTGGATGTGTCTGTTTATTAGAGAGTCAGTGAGCATCTAGACCCTGAGTCAGGCTGCCCAGGTTTTAATTCTGGAGCTGCTACTTCCTGCCTGTGTGACCCTGGGCAAGTTACTTCATCGCTGATAGCTTCCATTTCTTCATCTATAAAATGGGGATAATGATAGTACCTACTCACGGGGCTGTCAGGAGGACTAAGGGAATGTATATCCTCTTTTTTCCATAGGGAAGGTGAATGAATGAATGAGTGGATGAATGAGTGCCCAATATTTCTTTTCTTTTCTTTTTTTTGAAAGCAGGATTTATTGAGAGTACAGAAAAGCTCCAACAGTGGGAAGGGACCCGAGGGAGGTTGCCTGTGCCCAGTATTTCTTTGGCATATGATCCCAAGGAATTTAAGCTTTACTTATAGGAAGATCCCTGTGAAGTAGCTGTAACCTACCTGAGAGCACCCTACTTCACGGTTGAGCCCCAGACTACCTATATGTGAACTTGTGAGCTCCCTCTGGTCCTCTCAACATAATCTGGCTAGTTCCTGAATACCCTCCTTTTGCAACCCCAAAACCAGATTAAGTGTGGCCACCATTCATAGCAACAAATACATTTTAAGGAATGAATGTCTAATTGTAAAGAAATCTGGGAGACGATTGAGAAATTTGAATATAATCTGGGTATTAGATGATCCTAAATGATTATTAAAATTGTATTGGGTGTGTTGATGGTATCTTGGCTCTGCAGGAGATTTCTTTGGTTTTTGAAGGGGCACACTGAAGTGATAAGGGATGAAATGTTATGATGTCTATAACTTAAAATACTTTAGAAAAAAAGATGAATTAACTATGGAAAAGTGTTCATTGTTGCATCCAGGTGATGGTATAATAAGGTAATTATGCTTATTCCCTCTGCTTTTCTGAATATGTGAATTTTGTCATAATAAAAAGTCAAGTGAGGCCAGGTGTGGTGGCTCATGCCTACAATTCCAGCACTTTGGGAGGCTGAGGTGGGAGGATCACTCGAGCTCAGGAGTTTGAGACAAGCCTAAGGGAACTAGTGAGACCTCCTGTCTACAAAGAAAACCAAAAAATTAGCCAGGCATGGTGGCACGCATCTATAATCCCAGCTCCTCAGAAGGCTGAGGCGGAAGGATTACCTGAGCCCAGGATGTGGAGGTTGCAGTGAGCTGTGATTGTGCCACTGCACTCCAGCCTGGGCAACAGGGTGAGACCTTGACTCAAAACAAAAATAAAAACCGTCAAGTGAATGAATAAATGAACGAGTGAATGAACAAACCTGATTGGGGCACAAGGGGCTTGTGTGGGCCGACTCTGTGCTGCTGCGTTTGTGAGCCTCTCTGTGAATTGGAAGGTGACTGTCTCTCTCTCTCTTCTCTCTCTCTCTCTCTCTCTGCTCCTCAGGATTTCTCTGGAAGACTTGAGCCCGAGCGTGGTGCTGCACATGACCGAGAAGCTGGGCTACAAGAACAGCGACGTGATCAACACTGTGCTCTCCAACCGCGCCTGCCACATCCTCGCCATCTACTTCCTCTTAAACAAGAAACTGCAGCGCTATCTGTCAGGGGTGAGTGGGGCCCTGGAGGTGGTTTTCTTTATTCTCTGTGGGAAAAAGAGCTCTTCCACCCAAAATGTTTCCCAGTTGCTGACATCTGATCCAAGCTGCTAATTTAACTTAATGTGAGGCTGAGTTCTTTGAATGTGGGATAAATTAGCAGCAAAACCTGCTTCTCGGGCAGCCCTTCTTATCAGAGATGGTTTTCAAACATTCTCCCACGGAGGTAAGCCCCAGGCAGGATGGTGAGGGGTTCAAGCCTCTTTCCTTCTGCTTCTATGTTGCCTTTCTTGCTCTGCTGCTTCATAGCTCTCTGGGTTTCTCACATTGGAGGTATTTGGGGCTTCTCTGGTCATAAAACTTGGGAGCAGTACCTCTTGGGCATCTTAAGTATGGTGTATAAGAAAGACACTACTGCTGGACGTGGTGGCTCACACCTGTAATCCCAGCACTTTGGAAGGCGGAGGTGAAAGGATTGTCTGAGTCCAGGGGTTCGAGACCAGCCTGGGCAACTTGGTGAGACCTTATCTCTACAATACATCAAAATATTAGCTGGGCGTAGTGGCATGCACCTGTGATTCCAACTACTTGGAAGTCTGAGACAGAAGGATCACCCAGCAGGTCGAGGCTATGGCGGTCGTGAATGTGCCAGTGCACTCCAGCCTGGACAACAGAGTGAGACTCCAGCTCAAAATAAATAAAGTGTGTCATATCGATGGCTCCCAATAAATATTAAAAATAAAATCCAGAGCATGTGCTATTTGAAGTTATGTTTTATAGCCCAGTACATCAATACATCACAAAATTTCACCAGACAGCAACAGGCCTAGAAACCTCTATTGCGTTGTCTATATTAGAGCAAACAGTGAAGATCTGCTTGCAGTTGGAGACATGATATTCTCCTTGGTGTGGAGAAAGGGCCAGAATAATACCCAGAAGACCAAATGGTATGTCTCTTGTTAGCAGATAGATTTGGGAGCTGTCTAGAAAACATTGCTGAATCTAGAAAGGAGCTCAATGAGAGTTAAACAGCTGGATGATGGTGTAGATGTTGTAAGCTGATTCAGCTTAGGATATTTGATAGATTTTGTTTCAGCAGGAAATTATCCACAGAACTACTTTGTATGCATATGTGAACAACCAAAGGAAAGTTGTATGTGAGAAGAAATATTCTCAGTGATAAAGAGTTTTAAAAAATAAGAACAGGCCATTGCCTTGCTAAACTATGGTGTGGCCATGTACTCTTTGAGCTATGGCCAGGCTGTGTCTTCTTAAGCTGTGGGCCCCTCCTCTACCTTGGGGAGACGAATCTCCTCTTTCTCTAATTTACTTTCTAAATAAACTATATTTTCTAATGCTTTATGGGGGGGTGTACTCTCTGTAAGCAGGAATGGACTGGCTCTTCTGACGGGGACAGATTCATAGCCTTGAGGCTAGATTGCAGAGATGCATTGCTAACAGAAAAACTATTGCAGGAGAGATGTCAAATCCGGAAAGACAGGACTTTGAACACATAGTATATTATTTATATGATTGTATTATGTGATAAGGAGAAAAAAATTCTCTTGTATCACACAGAAGTTCTCTGCTTTCTCATTACGAGGAACTTCAGTGACATATTGGACTTGAAGCAGTTTCTCAGTTCTATCTTATAAGACCATGTGTCCAGGTTTCTTTCTTTTTTAAATTTATTTTTTATTTTTTGAGTTGGAGTCTCACTTTGAAGCCCAGACTGGAGTGTAGTGACATGATCATGGCTCACCACAGCCTCGAACTCCCGGCCTCAGGCGATCCTTCCACCTCAGCCTCCAGAGTACCTGCCTGGCTAATTTCTTGATTTTTTTTTTTGAAAGAGATGAGGTCTCTCTATGTTGCCTAGGCTGGTCTTGAATTCCTGGGCTCAAGTGATTCTCCTGCCTTGGCCTCCTAAAATGCTTGGGATTATAGGTGTGAGCCATTGTACCCAGCCTCAAGGTTTTTTTATATCCTTTTAAATGCCTATTCTATTGTCTATTTTATAATGTATGTGTCATATTAATACAGTGGTACATGCTTATAATTTATTTGCTTATCTACTTATTTGCATATTTATATGCATATATTGTTGGTGCCTGCTTACAGCTCTTTCACTCATAAGGGCTCATAACATTTAGAGACCACCACGCAATGGAGGGTAAAAGTTAAAAATTTAAATGATTCTCAAGTAAAAAGAAGAGAAGAGGGTTAATATATTGATTTCTTTTTCAAGTGCTGACTGCTGTTCAGAAATCATTGTTAAAATGTGTTTTCGACCGGGCTCGGTGGCTCAGCCTGTAATCCCAGTGCTTTGGGAGGCCGAGGTGAGCGGACTGCCTGAGCCCACGGGTTCAAGACCCGCCTGGGCAACTTGTTAAGACCTCATCTCTACAATAAATCAAAAAACTAGCCAGGCTTGGTAGTGCGCGCCTGTAATTCCAGCTACTTGGAAGGTTGAGGCGGGAAGGATCGCCGGACCCCAGCAGGTCGAGGCTGCAGTGACTGGGAGCAGCCACTGCACTCCAGTCTGGGTGACAGAGGGAGACTCCAACTCAAAAAAAAAAAATTGTGTTTTCGTGAAACTGACTGTATTGTAGAGATCATGATTTCACTTCTTGAAGAATGACATTGCCGCTTTCCTAAGTTAACAGGTTCAAACATTCTTCTGTGGACGGAACTAGTTTTTTGGGTGCTGGCCAAGTAAGATGGAAAAAGTTTTTTGAAACAGTTTCCTATGGCTCCTTTCACATTTATAGATCCAAGCTTTGCTCATTCATGTTCTTCTTAAAGTTACATATCACATGCCAAGCAAGAGGGTCACTTGGTCTGAAGCTCTCAGGCTATGTCCTTTTTATTTTCTTATTTTTTGAGTCAGGGTCTCACTCTGTTGCCCAGGCTGGAGTACAAGTGTCATGATCATGGCTCATGGAAGCCTCGACCTCCTAGGCTCAGGCAATCCTTCCACCTCAGCCTCCCAATTATCTGGGACTACAGGAGTGTGCCACCACATCCAGCTAAATTTTCGATTATTTTTTGTAGAGACGAGGTCTTGCGAAGTTGCCCAAGCTGGTCTCAAACTTGGGCTCAAGGGACCCTCCCATCAGGCTATGTCTTGATTTGTCTGGGTATCTTGTGATTTGCTTCATCTCTGCTCCTATGCTTTGCCCAGCGTCAGGTCTCCAAGGGTTGCAAAGCTGAACAAGGCTTTGTCTGTTGAGATTATTCCCTTGAAACTCAGCTGATATTGATCCAACTAGAAAAGTTTTTTAAAAATTAAATTTATTTATTTGACCAAAAATTTATCATGCATGATGTGTACACATACACACACACACACACGCACACAAACACACACACACACACACACACACACACACACACACACACACACACACAGTGGAATGGCTAAATCAAGCTAAATAATATATGCATAACCGCAAACATTACTTGAAGTGAGGACATTTAAAATTGACTCTCAGTAATTTGCAAGAATATAATACATTGTTATTCACCATAGTCACGACTTTGTGCAGTAGTCTCTAACTTATTCTTCCTGTCTACTTGAAATGTATCTTTTGACTATTTTCCTTGCCCCTTTCTCCCCTCTCCCCTCCCCCACCTTCAGCCCCTGGTAACTACCATTGTACTCTGTACTTCCATGTGTTTATCTTTTTTAGATTCCACATATAAGTGCGATCATGCAGTATTTGTTTTTCTGTGCCAAGTGTATTTCACTTAGCATAATGTCCTCCAGGTTAATCAGTGTTATCACACACAATAGGAGTTCCTTGTTAAGGGCTGAATAGTATTTCATTACATATGCGTACCACATTTTCTTTATTCATTCATTTGTTGATGGACACTTAAGTTGAGTCTGTATCTTGGTTATTGTGTGAATAGTGCTGGGATGAACGTGGGTTGCAGATATCTCTTCAATATACTGATTTCATTTCCTTTTGATATATTCCCAGAAGTAGGATTGCTGGACCATATCGTAATTCTGTTTTTAATTTTTTGAAGAAACTCCATACTGTTTTCCACGGAAGGGTTTTATTTTCTCCAATACGTGTTGTCTTTCATCTTAATGATGAAAGCCATTCTTACAGGTATGAGGTAATATCTCATTGTGGTTTTCATTTGCATTTCCCTGATGATTGGTGATACCAAGCACCTTTTTAATATACCTGTCAGCCATTTCTATGTCTTCTCTTAAGAAATGTCTTTAGGTCCTCTGTCTATTTTTAAATTAGTTGTTGAGTTGAGTTCTTTATATACTCTTTATTAGATAGATGGTTTGCAAATATTTTGTCCTATTCCATAGGTTGTCTCTTCACTCTGTTGATTATTTCCTTTGCTGTGCAGAAGATTGTTAGTTTGAAGTAATTTCATTTGTCTATTTTTGCTTTTGTTGCCTGTGCTTTTGGGTTCACATCCCAAAAAACCGCTGTCCAGACCAGTGTCATGGAGCTTTTTTCTATGTTGTCTTCTAGTGGTTTTATAATCTCAGGTCTTACATTTAAGTATTTAATCCATTTTGAGTTGACTTTTATATATGACATAAGATAAGGGTCTGATTTCATTCTCTGTATGTGAATATCCAATTTTCCCAGAGTAATTTATTGGAGAGACTGTCCTTTCCCCTTTGTGTGTTTTTGGCACCTTTGTCAAAAATCAATTGACCAAAAGTGTGTTGATTTATTTCTCCAGGACTCTTTATTCTGTTACATTGATGCAGTGTCTGTTTGGGTTTTTTTGCCAGTACTGTGCTGTTTTGGTTATTATAGCTTTTTAGTGTATTTTGAAGTCAGGTTATGTGATGCCTCCAGCTTTGATCTTTTTGTTTAAAATTACTATGACTATTTGGGGTCTTCTGTGGTTCTGTATAAATTTTAGGATTTTTTTTACCTATTTCCATGAAAAAAGTCATTGGAATTTTGAGAGGGATTGCAGTGAATTTGTGGATTCCTTGGGTAGTATGGACATTTTAGTAATATTAACTCTTCCTATACATGAGCATGGGATATTTTTATTTACTTGTGTCTTCTTCAATTTCTTTTATCTAAGTTTTATGGTTTTCAGTGTACAGGTCTTTCATGTTTTTGGTTGCATTTATTTCTAAATATTCATAGGTATTGTAAGTGGCATTGTTTTCTTGATTTTATTTTTGAATAATTTGTTGTTAGTGTATGGAAACACTACTGATTTTTTTTTTTTTGAGTTGGAGTCTCACTCTGTCTCCCAGACTGGAGTGCAATGGCTGCTCCCAGCCACCGCAGCCTCGACCTGCTGGGCTCCAGCGATCCTTCCGCCTCAGCCTTCCAAGTAGCTGGAACTACAGGTGCGCACTACCACGCTCGGCTAATTTGTTTTTTGGTTTTTTTTTTTTTTTGAGTTGGAGTCTCACTCTGTCGCCCAGACTGGTCCCAGCCACTGCAGCCTCGACCTGCTGGGCTCTGGCCATCCTTCTGCCTCAGCCTTCCAAGTAGCCAGAACTACAGGTGCGCGCTACCAGGCCCAGCTGATTTATGATTTATTGTAGAGATGAGGTCTGGCCAAGTTGCCCAGGTGGGTCTCGAACCCGTGGGCTCAGGCAATCCACTCACCTCAGCCTCCCAAAGGCGCAGGATTACAGGCTGAGCCACCGAGCCTGGCTCTGATTTTTATTTTTTGAGTTAGGATCTCACTCTGTCATTCAGGCTGGAGTGCAGTGGCAAGATAATGACTCACTGCAGCCCTGAATTTCTGAGCTCAAGCCATCCTTCCACCTCAGCCTCCTGTGTAGCTGAATTACAGACGTGTGCCACCACGCCTGACTTATTTATTTATTTATTTTTTGTAGAGACGAGATCTTGCTAAGATGCCCAGGCTGGTTTCGAACTCCTGGGCTCAAGCAATCCTCCTCTCTTGACCTCCCAAAGTGCTTGGATTACAGATGCCTGGCCTACTAAATTCATTGAGTAGTTCTAACAGTATTTTGGTGGCATCTTTAGGGTTTTCTTTATGCAAGATTATTTCATCTGCAAAACAGAGGCAATTTAACGTCTTCCTTTCCAATTTGGATGCTTTTTATTTCTTTCTCCTGCCTAATTGCTCTGGCTAGGACTTCTAGTACTGTGTTCAATAGAAGTGACGAGAGCAGGCTTCCTTGTCTTGTTCCTGAACAGATTGTCTGTGGGAATTAATTCACTCTAGTTAAAAATAACCTCTTGCCTGGAGTAAGAATTCTCAGACCAGTTGAGTTTCATTGTGTCTGTTTTGCATTTAATGCTTAAATCATAGGACATACCTGGTCTGAGAATCCATACTCCAGGCAAGTGACTGTTATTAACTAGAGTGAATTAATCTCCACAGACTGCTACAGCTGGTCCTCTCAGTAATTTCTACACATGGCTAATTTAATTGTACTGTATGCACTGTCCCAGTTACTCATCTTATCAGCCAACTGCTATCACTTTGTGTCTAATTTTGAAGTCCAACCTAGTGAACTAAAAAGTAAAATGTTATATCTTCATTGTTATTTTTTCCCCTTCTCTCTTGGTTTCCTTCTTCTTTTTTGTTTATTTATTTTTTTTCTGAGTTGGAGTCTCACTCTGTTGCCCAGCGTGGAGTGCAGTGGCACACTCATGGCTACCGCAGCCTCGACCTGCTGGGCTCAGGTGATCCTTCTGCCTCAGCCTTCCAAGTAGCTGCCACCATGCCTGGCTAATTTTTTGATTTGTTGTAGAAATGAGGTCTTACCAAGTTGCCCAGGCTGATCTTGAACCCCTGGGCTCAGGCAATCTTCTCGCCTCCGCTTTCCAAAGTGCTGCGATTACAGGTGTGAGCCACTGTGCCTGGTTGGTTTCCTTCTTTTAAAGCCAAGAAGCATACATTTTAAGGTGGAGAACCTGGAAGGGCATTCAATTAGTCATTTAATTTTACCTGTTTCTAGGCAGGATTGCTCCTACCTCATCTTAGGTGCAGTTGTCTGTTTTCTTCTTTGAGCTATATTTTGAATTTCTGTGGCTTTCATTTGGTGTGTGTGTGTGTGTGTGTGTGTGTGTGTGTGTGTGTGTGTGTGTGTTGCTGTTTTAAAATAAAGCAAACAAAAAAGATCCACGTTTTATTTAGTGATTCAATAAAATAAGTTATTCTTTCCAGATCCCCATTTGATTTCTGCTTTCACATTTTTGAGTAGTCTTTCTTGCACAGATAAGATAACTGAGGCCCTGCAAGGAGCAGTGACCTGCCCAGGGTCACCTGGTCCTTTGTTGGCAGAGTTGGTAACAGAAGTAGGTCACCTGACTCTGGACCCAGGGCTCTCCCCACACTGCATCCTGCCTGCAGGTCATCCTGGAATGAGAATTTGCCTTGCAGTTTTCTGGCCTGTCAACCATTTTCAGCATTCTCTCCGCCAAGTGCTGGTTTAAAAATGAATGACTGCTTAATGGACATTTCTATTTCTGAGAGTGAACCTGTGCTTTTTCTTTTCTCCTCTGGTAGAAATCTGACATCCAGGACAGCCTCTGCTACAAGACCCAGCTCTACCAGATAGAAAAGTGCAGGACCACCAAGGAGCCCTATGAGGTGAGTGATCCCTGAAACAAAACCTAGGGCCTCTTAGGAAGAGTGGATTTCCACTTTGGGGGGAGGGGAGTAGAAAAGAAACCAATTACTGTGGAACACTGAAGTAGCAAAAGACAAATACTCTGGCACCTGAGCCCTTGAGAAGTGGTTGACAGCCGAGCCACCACCACTGTCTCTAAAATGTGGTTCTCAGCTGTGACTACACCTCAGCATCCCCGGGAACATTTAAACATCTGGATGCCCATGCTGCACCACGGACCAATGACATAGAATCTCACAAGGCAAGAATCAGTTAGCAGTATTTAAAGCTCCCTGGTTGATTCTAATGAGCTGTCAAAATAGGAAACCACTGTCAAATCTCCAAAAGCTAAAAATGAGTGCTCAATGTTCTCATTCATACGAGAGGGGACCAAAAAACAAACAAACAAACAAAAAACTGCCAGAATTATTTATAAAAAATTGTGTATTTATTCTGACATGTTTACACTTCAGTTACCTTCAAAGTACTCCGTGTTTGATGCATTACACTTATTGAGACGCTTTTTCCACTGCTCAAAACAGTTTTCGAACTTGTCGATTTTGATGCCTTTTAGCACTTCTGCTGTTTTTTGTTTCTTCTCTTCCACATCAGCAAAATGTTTCCCTTTGGGGATTTTTCTCTTTTGGAGAAACAAAAAAAAGTTGCTTGGGGTGAGATCAGGGGAATAGAGAGAGCAGGGCCCTGGGGTCATGCTATTTTTGATCAAAAACTGCTGAACACTCAGCACAGTGTGGGCAGGTTGTTGGTGTAAACCACCCATCATGAAATGGACAGACGTGTCCATTTGGAGAAGAATCTCCAAAAAAAATTCACTGAAGCTGAGTGCAGTCTTGCACAACACTAGCTGGTACACTGATGCCAGTGGGTTCCTGGAATGCTTACCTAGTGGGAGAAGTCTGTACTACAAGAGACCCACCCTTCAAAAAAAATGATTCTGGTATTTTTGGGTCCCCCCTTCATGTATGGAATCTTGAAAAAAAAAGAAAGAAAGAAAAAAACTGAGCTCACAGAAGTAGAGAGTAATTATCAGAAGTTGAGAAGGGCAGGGGAAGGAAGGATAGGGAGAGTCTTCTTATTTTGTTTTTGTTTTTTGGTTTTTGGTTTTTTTTTGAGTTGGAGTCTCACTCTGTCGCCCAGACTGGAGTGCAGTGGCTGCTTCCGGCCACTGCAGCCTTGACCTGCTGGGCTCTGGCGATCCTTTCACCTCAGCCTTCCAGTAGCTAGAACTACAGGCGTGTACTACCACGCCCGGCTAATTTTTTGATTTATTGTAGAGATGAGGTCTCGCCAAGTTACCCAGGCGGGTCTAGGGAGAGTCTTCTAAGGGATACAGAATTATAGCTAGATAATAGAAGGAAGTTCTAGTATTCCATAGCACTGCAGGGTAAGTAAAGGTAACAGTAATTTATTGTATATATTCAAAAAGTGAGAAAAGAGGATTTTGAATGTTCCCAATAGAAACAGATGAGAAATGTTTGAGGTGATTATCCTGATTTGATCATGACACATTGCATACATGTATCAAAATATCACACTGTACCCCATAAATATTTACAGTGATTACATGCTGACTAAAAATAAAATGAAAGAAAAGAATGCAAATGCTAAAAAAAAGAGAGATGTTCAAAAATGGAGCTGAGTGTAACCACTAGCATCTGGAGAAGAAAGTAAGACAAGGAATGGGGAAGTTTTCAAGAAGAAGGCAAGCTTTCCTAGTCAGCTCTCCCTAGTGACTTGATGTCACCTAGAATATACCTAAGAAGAAGATACCACAGTCCTTTGATTTCAGAATAAAAACCAGCATTCTGGCTGGGCATGGTGGCTCACACTTGCTATCCCAGCACTTTGTGAGGCTGAGGTGAGAGGATTACCTGAGCCCAAGAGTTTGAGATCAGCCTAGGCAGCATGGCGAGACCTCCTTGTTTCTACAATAAATTAAAAAATTAACTGGAGTGGTGGCACATGCCTGTAGTCCCAGCTACTTGGAAGGCTGAGGTGGAAAGATTGCCTGAGCCCAGCAGGTCAAGGATGCATTGGCTGTGAGCATGCCACTGCACTGCAGCCTAGGTGACAGAGTGAGGCTCTGACTCAAAACAAACAAACCAACAGACAAAAATAGTATCCATGGATCACACATACTTGTTTGTAAGGAGATTGTGCCTGTGAATTCCAGATCAAGGGTGGAAAGCAGGGGTGGTGTGGTCTCAGGGCCCCTCACTTAACCTTTTGTCAAGCAGGTTCTTCTTCCTCGGTGATTTTTCTGGGAATCTGCTCCCATTTTTCCTCTGGATCCTCTTCTGTGCCTCCTGAGTGTCCCTGGGCCAGGAACCTCTCCTGGGATCCCCCAGGAGTTCCTTCATTTAAGAGGAGATAAAAAAGAAACCTTCCCTCCAGGTTCCACATGTGGCCACAGGCCTGGCCTCTTCCCTCTTTCTATTCCAAATATATAGTTTTCATCCTGATTCCACAAGCCACACCTATTGCTCTGGAAGGATTCTTCTCTAGGCTGTCTTGCGTGCAGGGCTATAGGAAAGCAGGGGTCTTTACTGAGGCAACCAGGGAGGCACGTGTCCAGGACACAATGACAGCAGGCGCCCAGCTGCCAGGCACTGTGTGTAAACATGACAGGAGCATGGGAAGGGGACCAGCCCCAAGCGTCAAGGCTGGGAGAATGGCACGACTGTCCATCCCTGACAGAGCTGGGGCAGAGGGAGAGGAGAAACAGGCAAAGACTGGTGAGAGTGGCCAGAGTGGGTAAGAAAACCAGGAGATAGTGATGCCAGGAGGACCGCAGGAACAAAGAAAAGACGTATGAAATAGTAAGAAGTGTTGGCTGAGTGGTTAGTTGTCCTGAGGGTGCTAGGGAGAACAGCCTCATGGCAGTGCAGAGGCAGAAAAGAGATTGCATGGATTACTGAGGGTGGGGTGAGGGGATGTGAAGACACTGAACACCGACCTCTCTGTCAAGGATGCTGCAATAAAAGGAGGACATGGCCTCGATGGAAGGATACGTGGGACCATAGAGGTGTGAGGGTGGAGGAAATGAGATTCGGAGCAGCCTGGGTAGGACTTGGTCTTGACTCCAGGTTGGACGCCTCCTTCCTCCGAGATAGGCTGTGGGGCCCAGGGTGATGAGGATGGAGATCAGCCCTTTGGAGGGTGGGCTTTGGCGATGAAGGCCCCTGGGTGGTACTTTCAGGCTGGCAGCAGGAGAGCAAAGTTGTCAGGACCCAGATGTCCCCAGAGCTCCCGACCTCTCTGGCCAATTGTCTACTAAATGTTACCCTCCGCTTGCATGAGTGAAGGGTCTGAAGTCTAGCGTGCTTGGAGCCAGACTCCCCCGTACCTCCATAGCAACCCCATGTTCACCATGGGCAGGAATGAAACCCAGGAATCCTTGACGTCCACCTTTCCCTTACCCCAGAGCCAGCATGTCACCGAGTTCTGCCAGTTGGACTCAAACCTCCCCCACTCTCTCTATCCTCAATCCTCCCCCACTCTCTCCATCCTCAATCCTCCCCCCGTCCCAGCCATATGGCTTCTCACCTGGACCTCTGCCACACCCTTCTCACTGGCCCTGTCCCACCGCCACTGCCACTCTCCCCGCCACCTTCCCTGACAGTTGCCCACCGTTCTCTTCTCCGCACGGAGCCAGAGTAAGCTTTTCTCTCTCAGATCAATCCTGTCATGTCACTTCCCTCCTTGAGGCCTTTGAAGGTTTTCTGCAGGGCGGACTCTGTGATGCCATGGCTGCCCTGTGTGACTCAGCTTCCACCTGCTTCTCCTGCCCATCTCCCAGGCCCACCCAACACACAGCTCTGCTTCCTGCTGTGTGCTCAGTCCCATGGCCTTCGGGCTTGCCGTGCTCTTTCTGCCTCCTGGGGATGTGTGCAAGCTGTTTCCTCTTCCAGAACATTCTCTGCATTTCTCTTTGCCAAAGCTGAGTCTCTCTTCAGATCCTAAGGCAAGGTCACCTCTCATGGACCCCTGTCATTCCCTGACCTCTGCCATGGGTCCCATCCCTCAAGTGTGGGCTATTACAACACATTCTGCATCCTGGGGCTTGTCCATCCGCAGCTTCTCATTTGTTTGGGGGTTATTTGATTAGCGTCTCTCTCTCTCCCTCTGTTCTATGAATTCTATAAGAGCAGAGATGGATCTCTTTTGCTCCACACAGTATTCCTAGAGTCCCCACGATGCCCATCATGCAGTAGGTGCTCAATAAGTGTTTGCTAAATGAATAAGTGAAAGAATCAAGTGGGCCTTCACCTAGTCTCAGAACATGGTTAGAACTGGGACAACCAACTGGAGAAGGTAGGACATTCTAGATGGGACACCTAGCTGGATCAAAGTCAGGGGGATACCTGCAGCACAGCACACAAATGACATTATCCTTCCCAGATGACCACGTCTGAAGGCAGAAAGGAACCTCTTACAGTCACCTGCATTGAGGGTGGTCACCCCGGCTAGAGTCCAGGGGATTCAGTATCAACTGTTAGGGTCCCTTGTCTCTTGGTTTGCATCTGACTCTTTAGGGCCTCAAATAATAATGCAACTTAGATGCATCGAGAGCCCTAAGTGCATGCTCTCCGTGACCCTATACCACTTTGCTGATGCCCTGGTCCATGCTGACCTCACATGTGATTGTGATTGTGTGTCTGAAGGTGCCAGAACTGTGTCAGGAAAGGGTCCCTTCTTTCGTCTGGATTATTTTTCTCTGTTATCTCATCTGGCCTGAAAACACATGGTAAGCGTTTTAAACATTTGTTGGAATACTTAATAGTTAGGATTTAAATAGGAGCACCAACGGGCAAACAGCATTTCAATTTTCTATGATCCATTTGTTTTCTCTAAACTGCAGTGATACTTCTGCTAATTATATTACAGTTATTACCAGACGAGCCAACTTGTCTCTGTTGAAACCTAGAAACTGGAGTGGGACTAGTTAGGACAAGCGCTAAAAAGGCGTGAAAGGACCCAGACTCCATGGGTAAAGCCGCCCAGAGCCTCTGGTTTCCTTTCAGTTGCCCTCAGCGGGAGGCCCAGGAGAAGCTGCCTGTCTGCAGGGGTGGGGCTGAGTGGGGAGACGGACTGGTGGTCGGAAGTTCAGGTTGTAAGAAAACTGGGGTATGACTCCAGCCATGTCCCCAGGGATGTCATAAAGCTATATTCTCACCACTGAGTGCAAGCAATGGTCTCTTTGTTCCTCTCTATTCCGGTTTTTTCTCCTAGGAGACAAAAGACTTGAATTAAGCTGAAGAAACTTCCCTCTGGGGATTACAGTGCTGTGATTTTATGCCTTTACCATTTTCTCTACCTCTCTTTCCTGTAAAAGGCAGAGAATACATCTATAAAAGTGAGATGCGTTTCTCACCGTAGGACACCTGTATATGTGATGTTGAGCATTTTCTCATGTTTTTTGGCCGCTTGTATGTCTTCCTTAGAGAAGTCTCTATTTGTATCCTTTGCCCATTTTTTTTTTTTGAGTCAGAGTCACACTCCATTGTCCAGGCTGGAGTGCAGTGGCACGTATGTTTATGGCCACCCCAGCATCGACCTGCTGGGCTCCGCCTTAGCCTTCCGAGTAGCCAGAACTACAGGCGCATGCTACCATGCCCGGCTAACTTTTTGTTTTTTTGTAGAGATGAGGTCTCGCCAAGGTGCCCAGGTTGTTCTTGAACCTGTGGTCCTTTGACCACTTTTTAATGGGGTTATTTATTTTTTATGCTTTGTTTGACTTCCTTATGGATTCTGGATATTAGTCCTTTGTCGGATGTACAGTTTGCAAGTATTTTCTCCCATTCTGTTTGCTGTCTATTCACTGAGTAGATGATTTCTTTTGCTGTGCAGAAGCTCTTTAGTTTGATTAGGTTCCACTTGTCTATTTGGGTTCTTGCTGCTTTCCTTTTGCGGTCTTGGTCATGAATTCATTGCCTAGGCCAGCGTCCAGGAAAGTGTTTCTAGGCTTTCTTCTGGGATTTTTATAGGTCTTACGTTTAAGTCATTAGCCCACTTTGAGTTAATTTTTGTATATGGAGAGAGAAAGGGATCCAGCTTCATTCTTCTGGAAAATGGTTAGCCAGTTTCCCCAGCACCATGTTAAACAGGGTGGAAGAATACAATCTGACCTACAACAGGCACTATGCATTCAAAAGCAGATATTATAATATTTGCTTTGCATCTTATTTCAAAATCTATACAATTTAAAAAAATAAAGTTCAGAATCAGATCAAACAATCTGTGCTGTTAGAAATCAGAACGGCAGTTATTCTTGGAGACAGAGGGACCAGGGGAAGACATGGGTATGGGAGGAGACACTCCAGGTTTCTTGATTGGGCGCCATTTCCATGGGTGTTTTTCCTGTTTGAGAAAACACATCACACTGTTTACTTATCACTGGAGCCCTCTGTTCTGTGCCTTAAATTTTAATAAAAAGCTTACCTAGAAAATATATTCAGCACATGGATGAGGATATCTGCTGCTGGCTTGTGCTACAATTTCGGAGTTTGTTTTTTGTTGTCTATGAACATTGTAATGAATGGCTCTCCACTCGAGCTGCAGGGAACATGGCAGGGTGCAGAGTTTAAGGAATAAATAGCAGATGCAACTTTTTGAATTGTTTAAAATGTTGCTTTTCACACAGGCCTCCCTGGATGCCTGGACAAGAGACCTTGAATTCCATGCTGTGCAGGTAAGAACTTGGGGGGTTATGATGTATTAGTTGGAGTCGCCAGAGAAATAGAACTAATGTCGGTATACCTGGAGAGAGAGAGAGAGAGAGAGATTGGTTTTAAGAAATTGGCTCACACAACTGAGGCTGGCAGGGCAGGCCTACAGGTCGGAGAACCAGGGTAGAGTTTATGTTGCAGTTTCAAGTCCAAAGGCCATCTAGAGGCAGAATTTCTTTTGCCAGAAGAACTCATTCTCTTTTTCTTAAGGCCTCTGACTGACCAAATGAGACCCACCCACGTTATGGAGGATAATCTACTTTATTTAACGTCTACTGATATAAATGTTAACCACATCTTTAAAAATGCCTTCATAGCCGGGCTCGGTGGCTCAGCCTGTAATCCCGCGCCTTTGGGAGGCTGAGGTGAGTGGATTGCCTGAGCCCGCGGGTTCGAGACCCGCCTGGGCAGCGAGACCTCATCTCTACAATAAATCAAAAAATCAGCCGGGCGTGGTAGCGCATGCCTGTAATTCCAGCTACTCAGAAGGCTGAGGCGGAAGGATCGCCGGAGCCCAGCAGGCGAGGCTGCGGTGACCCGGAGCGGCCACTGCACTCCAGTCTGGGTGACAGAGTGAGACTCCAACTCAAAAAAAAAAAAAAAAAAAAAAATTGCCTTCATAGCAACGTGCAGACTGATGTTTGACCAAATTAATGGGCACCAGGGCCTAGCCAAGTTGACACATGCATTTAAACATATATGATCCTAAAGGTTGGTCAGTCTCTGTGAAAGGCCCTGGATTCTGCCACCCCCATCCTTATCCAGAATGAAAACATGCCGAATCCTGCTGTGGGTGGGTTTACCAGAATCCCCTCAGATCAGATGGGTGCTTTCTTTATTGATGACTGTTTTTGAATTGTCTTGCTATAACTAAGCACTTGGCTGTGCATTCCTGTTTCTACCTGTAGGAGAAATGGGTTTTGCAACAGTCTAGCGCTTCCTGGCTCCGTAGTGGTCTCATTTATGAGGCAAGGCTTCTTTTTATCAACTTACTTGCAGTTTTTTTCCTGTGGCAAAGATCAGGCTTTCCTTATGTGATGGGCAGTAAGGAACCAAAACCAACAAGCCAGCAACACCTAGACCCCTGGGCCATTCCAGGTGGTAATGATCCACACCTGGTTCTGATGCTCCAAACAACCTGGTACGGTGTACTAGTCACAGCGTACTAGTCACCCAAGGGACAGCAAGCTCCAGGAAAGCCCACAAAGGACTGGACTTGTTTAATCACTCAAAGAAAACTTGCCTCATTTCCCAGGACTTCTCTGTGCAGGAGGGGAGAGGTGGACTTCCCAGGCAGGTGTCCTTCTGCCAACCTGGGGTGACAGGGAGGCGAGGCGGTGGCCGTCCTTGCCAAGTCAGTGCATTTGCTGTGGCAACGAGGCAAATGTGATGTGGGTTCATTTATATCCTCCCAGAGCTGGAAAGGACCCACCCTTTTGGTTAGAGATGGAAAAACACTTCCCTCGGGGCGATGTGACTTGCCCAAGGTCACCTGGCAAGTTATGGAGAGAGATGGGAATGCAGTCCATTTTTCCAGACTGCCAGGCTTACGATCATGGCTCGTGTGGGGCATTCCCTTTGGGAGCGAGGCTGGGGTGTGGGTCTTTGAAATGCAGATACTTGGGGTCATTCTTTGGTGGCTGTCATACCCCTTGTGGCACAGTCATCAGGGAAGAGGCCAAGGAGGACCAGCACACTGGAACTCAGACCTTAGAGGCCAAGGACTGGCTTCCTCTTCCCAGTGGCTGCTGGAGCCTGCAGAGATCACTCTCTGGAAGCCCAGTGGGTCCCCATCTCCCTGTCCTCTAAGGAGCAATACATGACATCAAGGGTCTTGGGTGGAGGACCCTTTGTGGGGGCCACGATTTTAAAATCTCCCATTTTATTCATGTCCGTGCATGTCTGCAGCGGGTGGGGTTGGCTGATAAAACAAGAGGCTGTTCTGTGTGTTGCTGATATTTAGGGTCTTATGTGGTCCCTTCTCTGACCTGCCTTGGGGAGTTCGGGACTATGCTGTGGGGGTGCACGAGGACATGCTCAGAACCGAGAATTTGACTTCCATCACCCCCCCGCCCCGGGGGCCCACGCGGGTGTGGGGAGCACTGCCCAGAGAGCACTGGGGGGAAGCTAGGCATCTCTGCAGGCAGCAGCATTGCTGTGTGAGGAGCTTGTGTGTGGAAGGGGGGTGTAAGGCGTACCTCAGAAGGCCTGTTTCTGTTATATAAGGCAATTTAGCATCCTGCTCCCTAGGAAATTTCTTTTGGAGAAAATAGGCCATGCAAATGGAAAGGCATAATTGGGTGATTGGTTGTACTTGGAGGGCAGGGAGATTGGCTGGTTGTAAAAAAAAACTTTTCCTCTGGTCTGGTGGCCCTTATGTGGACAGACCCTGAGGTTTTTCTCCTGTGGGGAGTGTTCAGGGGTGAATTCTTGGCTTCCCCTTAGAAACTGGTTACTATGAAATCACAGATTCTTTTAGGCTGGAGACGGACGTTCTGGAGGCTTTTGGAGCACATGCCAGGGTGCAGGATCTTGGGATTAAGTTTAATAAGGATGGCCTTAGCAGGGTTTCTGGAATTTTCTGTCCAGACATACATTTTCCCTTTCTTCTGGCCTCATGGCAGGTTTTCTGCTCATTGCCAAATAGCCCTTTGTCTGTTACAGGAGAAACTTGGTGTTTCAGGCCAACCTTGGTCTCTTGCCACAGCAAACTCACACATTGTGCCCCTCTTGGGCTCTCTCTGGGTACTGGCCCTCAGAAGTTTTGCATCTTGATCTCTAAGCGATTGAGAACCCAAGGAAGATTGGAAAGGAACATAAATGAAACCATAAAGCCGGCAGTGGCTCTCTCAGCACAGGGGTCATGGAACACCCAGAAGTAAGGTTTGCGGGTTGGCTTTAAAAGCAGTCTTAAAAAGGAAGGAAATGATATCTTGTCTTCTCTTCCAAATACTGTTTTAAAAACATATGACGGCCAGGCATGGTGGCTCACACCTGTAATCCTAAGCACTTAGGGAGGCCCAAAGTGAGAGGATTGCTTGAGCCCAGAGGTTCGAGACCAGTCTGGGCAACATAGCAAGACCTCATCTCCACAAAAAATTTTTAAAATGTTAGCTGGGCATGGTAGTGGCTATAGTCCCAGCTACTCCAAGGCTGAGGTGAAAGGATCACCTAAGACCTGAGGTTGAGGGTGCAGTGAGCTGTGATCGTGCTGCACTCCAGCCTGGGTGACAGAGGACAGAGTAAGACTCCAAATCCAAAAAAAAAAAAAATGACAAAGGTGCATTTGATAATTTTTTTTCCCGTTTAAGGTACTAACAAGTGGAACTGGTAACTTTTATGTAAAAATAGAGATAAAGAGGAGCAAAGGAAGGAGATTCTGCCTGACTTTTTGAGAAAGACTGGTAATATACCTTTTAGGGTGTGTGTGTGTAAAAGTGTGTTCTCTTTTGCCTTAGAGCAGGTAGACTGTCATGTGTCAGACGCAAAGGGAGAGGGAAGCAGTAGAAAAGGAGACTGTCCTCTTCTTGCCTTGACTAAAGTGACCTGGAGCACAGGGTCCCCTTCGTAGCATTCCAGATAATGTCCTGGAGCTTGTGGCCTCCTCCATACAGGAACCCGTACAGGACCCCAGCAGCATGTTCCTGCCTCTGCCCAGCCGCTGTGTCTGGCCTTTCTCTCAACCCCTGGGATGGCCTGACACCTGCCTCCAGGCTTTGAGAGTGTGGTGTCAAGTCAACCAAGGTCAGTGCTGCGAACATCTGAGTTTCTATCCAGGCTCACTGGTGGATTATTTAACCACCCCAGGCTGTTTCCTCGTGTGCAAAGGGCGTAGCGGAATTTACCTTTTGGTGGGTCATGCTCTCAGGACAGGGTCTGGTTCCCTGTTCTCAAAAAAGGCTGGAGGCAGCTGTGAGGTGCTGAGCAAGGAGCTTGCAGAAGCTTCGAAAGCTTTGCCTCCCCTCTCTCCCGGGAGATGAGCCACGTCAGCTACGGGCCTGACCCCCAGGGAGCTGTAGCCCCTCAACGTGGCATGCAAGGCTCAGTTCAGCATCCCCACTTCCATTTCTTCCCTGCCATTCTTTCCTGCTCAAAAACTGGACATAATGAACCCAGCTCTTCAAAGGCATTGAGTGTTCTTCTCCGGAAGGGCTATAAAAGCACAAAGTGTTTCCTTGAGAAGCTTTTCTACAACACTGATGAAAAATAGATGAGCTCCCTTGATTTGCAAATGCTCTTAAAGTTGAGAGCAAAAAAGTGAAAATATGTCTTTTTTCCCCTCTCCCATGGTGAGGTCAGGGGTGCAATTCCCTTTGTTTTAACAGTAAACATCAAGCCCAGTCTTTAGGGTCAGAAAAAAGAACTTCTGCTGCTTCTTCTTAGTGACATCACCCTTCCCAGTAGCTTGAACTCAATTAATTTTAATTCAGTTCAGTTTTTACTGGCCTTTTTAAAAACATTTCAATAACTATTTATTAAGCTCTCTGTAAGCATCTGGCTTTATGCCAGAGGCTGTGGGCTTGGAGATATAAGATGGTCAAATTTACTCCCATCAGAGGGATTATAATCTAATTCAACAAAAACAAGATTTACAGGAAAAAAAAAAAAGACGATGGCCAGTCGTGGTGGCTCATACCTATAATCCCAGCACTTTGGGAGGCTGAAGTGGGAGGATTGCTTGAGGCCAGGAGTTGGAGACTAGCCTGGGTAACATAGTGAGACTCCATTTTTACAAAAAAATAAAATAAATTAGCCGGACCTGGTGGTGCATGCCTGCAGTCCTAGCCTCTCAGGAGTCTGAAGTGGGAGGATGGCTTGAGCCCAGGAGTTTGAGGTTATAGTGAACTATGATTGTACCGCTGCACTCCAGCCTGGGCAACAGAGCAAGACTCCATCTCAGAAAAAAAAAAAAGACTACATACATGTGAGTCTTAAGTACACAAATAAGTGCTGACATGACTGGGGTAGAATGCGTCAGAGGCCCTTCCAGGACTGCTCGGGTCTCTGTGGATTTGTCCATTGATTTGTTTGTCCAGGTTGTGCTGGGCGCCCCTTGGCTAGACTGCACAGACAGGCTCTGATGTTAAGGTGAAAGTGGTTATGTTTTCAGTTGCCTCAGTAAAGTCATTTCAATGAGTAGAATCTTCAGCCACCGCTTTAAATGTAGACAGTTTTCCAGAAGTACTGGTCTGCTTCACTTTGGATTGTTCAGCTTGTTCCAGAATAATTAACCCCCTAGGGTTGCCTCGCCCTTGCCAGGACACCCCGGAACAGTGCAGTGCAAGGGAGCTAGGGAAAATTGTTTTCTTCTTTATTTCGATAGCTTTAGAGGGGTACAAATAGTTTTTGGTCTGGGCTTTAAGTGTGCCCACCACCCCCGCCTGTGCACATTGTACCCGGTAGGTGGTTTTTTGTTTCTTCATCCCTTTCCCCTCTCAATTCTGAGTCTCCAGTGTCCATTGTACTGTTCTCTATGCCTTTGCAGATCCTTCGTTTAGCCTCCACTTATGAGTGTGGACATGTGGTGTTTGATTTTCTGTTCCTGAATTAGTTTGGTTAGGATAATATTCTCCAATTCCATCCAAGTTGCTGCAAAAGATGTTATTTCATTCTTTTTTTGACGACTGGATAGTATTCCACAGTATATATAGATCCCATTTTCATTATCCACTGATTGGTTGATAGACATTTGGGTTGACTCCACATCTTTGCCACTGTGAATTGTGCCGCAACGAATTTGTAGGTGCCAGCATCTTTTTTGTATAATGACCTCTGTTCCTTTGGGTAGATACCCAGTTGTGGAATTGTTCGATCAAATGGTAGATCTACTTTTAGTTCTTTGAGAAATCTCCATACCGTTTTCCACAGAGGCTGTACTAATGTACACTCCCACGCATAGCGTAGAAGCGTTTGAGCTAGGGAGAATTGAAGGTCCCTTGTTGCCCAGGCTGAGGGAGTCGGGCTTCCTTGGAGCATCTGCTGGGCCCTGGCTGTTCACTCAACTCTGGAAGGCACTGAGTGTTGAAAAACTGTTGTCTCTCTCATTTACTCCCTTGACTTTCCAAAGAGGAACTCCACCGTACCTTCTTGTGTGTGTCTAAGTATGTATGTTTGCTTCTCATTTGAAGGATAAAAAGCCCAAAGAACAGGAAAAAAGAGGGGATTTTCTTCATCGACCATTCTCCAAGAAGCTGGACAAGAACCTGCCGTCGCACACACAGCCCTCGACCTCACTCATTGCACAGATCCAGAACACCAAAGCCCTGCTAAAGGACCGGAAGGCCTCCAAGACCGGCCTCCCCGACAAAGGTGGGCCAGCTCTGCGGACACGCTCAGGCCACCTGTGTGGAGCTGCGTGTCTGCTGTGTACCCCTCGTGAGGGGTGGCTGCGTGGACCCTAGAACAGATGATTTCCGTGTCCACAGGCAACCAGAGTTAATAGCCCAGAGGTCACCTTCAAGAGCAGTCGAGGACCAAGCTGTGTGGCAGTAGCCACCAGGGCAGGAAGGACTTGAGAACACAGAGGTGGGGTGCATGGGCGTATGGAGACAGAGACTGAGGTGTACAATATTGTGGGAACAGAGGTTGGGGATCATAGTATTCTAAGAGCAGAGATCGGAGATCTCGATGATGGTATCATGGGAGCCTTTTCCAGAAAACTGGACCCTGTGAAGCACTGGCATGTGATTGAGTTTCAGCTATGGGGTGGGAGTAGGGTGCTCAGACCTGAGTTCGAATCCCAGCTCTACTGCTGGTGGAGACTCAAGTTCCTCAACTGCTGAGGATCTTTCCTGGGTCTCTTTTGTAATGGTTCCTAACTTTTGGAGCTATTGGAATGAAATGAGATGACTATGTAGGCTGAGCACAGTGGCCTGGAATCCCAGCACTTGAGGATCATATCTGTCAGGATGTTCAAGACCAGCCCGGGCGACGTAGCAAGACCCCATATATACAAAACAATGAAATAAATTTTTTAAAAAATTAGCCAGGCGAGGTGGCATGTGCCTGTAGTTCCAGGTGCTTGGGAGGCTGAGGTGGGAGAATCTCCTGAGCCTAAGATTTCAAGGCTGCAGTGTACCCACTATGATCGTGCCACTGCCCTCCAGCGAGGGTGACAGAGCGAAACCCTGCATCAGAGAGAGAGAGGGAAAAGGAGAGAGAGAGGGAGGATTCTGCTCCTTCCTTGGAATCCAGCACGTCATGGATAACTGATAAATGGTGTCTCCTTCTGTGTTGTGTTGAAGGATGTAGAATGAAGAGCTCACTAAGCACAGCTTTAACATACACAGGAGAAACTTGGGAGGCAGAGATGTCCCAAGACAGCACCATGAGGCAGAGGAGGGATTCCTAGAACTGAGGGGAAAGGAAGAGATCTCAGAGTTCAATCCTTCTGTTTCATTTATTTATTTGAGTCGGAATCTCACTGTATTGCCCCGACTGGAGCGTGGCGGCATGATCACAGCTCACCACAGCCTTGACCTCCTGGGTTTAGGTGATCCTCCCACTTCAGCCTCCCTGGTAGCTAGGACTACAGGTGCATGCCACCATGCCTGGCAAATTTTTCTATTTTTTGTAGAGATGAGGTCTTGTTATGTTGCCCAGGCTGGTCTCAAACTCCTGGGCTCAAGTGATCCTCCTGCCTTGGCCTCCTGAAGTGCTGGGATTGCAGGTGTGAGCCACCATGTCCAGCCCAATTCTTCTGTTTTAAATAGGAAGAAACTGAGGCTAAGAGAGGGCCCCACCATGTCCAGTTCAATCCCTCTGTTTTATTTTATTTTATTTTTTTTGATGGTGTCTCACTCAGTCGCCCAGACTGGAGTGCAGCGGCTGCTCCCGGCCACCGCAGCCTCGACCTGCTGGGCTCCGGCGATCCTTCTGCCTCAGCCTTCCGAGTAGCCAGAATTACAGGCATGCGCTACCACGCCCGGCTGATTTTTTGATTGATTGTAGAGATGAGGTCTCTCTGCCCAGGCGGGTCTCGAACCCGCGGGCTCAGGCAATCCACTCACCTCAGCCTCCCAAAGGCGCGGGATTACAGGCTGAGCCACCGAGCCCGGCTCCCTCTGTTTTAAGTAGGAAGAAACTTTGGCTCAGAGAGGGCCCCGTCCATCAGAGATCAACTCAGGCATGCCAAACAGTTAGCCCCTGAGCAGAACTTGAACCCGCCTTCAATCCATCTACCTATGCTGCTCCCAACTGGGGCCCCCATCCCTACATTGCCCACAGCGGCCTTCCTTTCTTGGAGCGGACCATACAGAAATCTGGGAGGGGAGGTGATACCCATGTGCCCACTGGAACATTGGAGGCATCAGCCATTCATGAAGCTTTGACTCCTTTCTGCTGATGTGTCTCAGGCATCTGGGCTGGCCTGCTGTATTTCGGTGTCTGTGTATTTATTTACATAAGGCAAGGAGGCTTCCCAGTGCCCTCAGCTGCTCCTGTAATCATTCCCAGTGGACAGCAGCTTGCTCCTGCAGCTGGGCTTCAACGGGGCCTATAAAATGTTATGGGAGAAGAAAGAAGTGAAGACAGAGCTTGTTCCGCATGGACTTGGCTTTATTTCCCTCGACTTCAAATCTGCAGGGGGTTTTCCCTTTCTTTTCTGGCACAGTTGGCAAGCCTGGAGTCTATTCTTTGCCAACTCGAGATAGAAACTGTGGAGATTGGCTGGTTGCCTTAACTATATGGATGAAGGGTGTTCTACCCCTGTCAGAATCAGATGAGGCTCTGTGGTGGCTCGTGCCTGTCATCCCAGCACTTTGGAAGGCCAAGGTAGGAGGGTTAAGGTGGGGGGATCGCTTGAGGCCTGGAGTTCAAAACCAGCCTGGACAGCATAGTGAAACTCTCCCATTTCTACATTATTAAAGATTTTTTTTTTTTTTTTGAGTTGGAGTCTCACTCGGTCGCCCAGACTGGAGTGCAGTGGCCGCTCCCGGCCACCGCAGCCTCGACCTGCTGGGCTCTGGCGATCCGTCCGCCTCAGCCTTCCGAGTAGCCGGAACTACAGGCACACGCTACCACGCCCGGCTGATTTTTTGATTTATTGTTGAGATGAGGTCTCACTGCCCAGGCGGGTCTCGAACCTGCGGGCTCAGGCAATCCACTCACCTCAGCCTCCCAAAGGCGCGGGATTACAGGCTGAGCCACCCAGCCCGGCTTAAGATTTTTTTTAAAAGGCCTGGGAAGTCTTAAAAAGGAGAGAGATCTTGACACACGCTCCAACATGGATGAGCCTAGAGGGCGTCACACTAAGTGAATCACGCCAGTCACAAGAGGCAGATACTATGTGATTCCACGTATATGAGGTCCCTAGAGTAGTTGGATTCAAAGAGACAGACAGTAGGATGAGGAGTGCCAGGGTTTTGGGAGAGTGGGGATGGGTCTAGTATGTTAGATTTGCAATAGCAAAAGAGTCCTGGAGACTGATTCTACAGAACTGTGAATATACTTGGTGCTGAGCTGTACACTTAAAAATGGTCAAGATGATATAATTTCTGTCATTTTTTAACCATAATAAATTATTTTATTTTATTATTTTATTTTATTTTTATTTTTGAGTCAGAGTCTCACTCTGTCGCCCAGGCTGGAGCACACTATCATGCTCATAGCTACCGCAGCCTCGACCTGCTGGGCTCAGGCAATTATTCCGTCTTAGCCTTCTGAGTAGCTGGAACCACAGGCGTGCATCACCACGCCTGGCTAATGTTTTGATTTATTGTAGAGATTAGGTCTTGGCACGTTGTCCAGGCTGATCTTGAACCCCTGGGCTCAGGCAATCCTCTTGATTCCTTCTCCCAGAGTTCTGGGATTACAGGCAAGAGCCACCGTGCCCGGCAATAAATTATTTTAAAAAGTCATGGGGAAACACTCCTTTCAGGGTGGACTGTCCAAGGACCAGATTGGCCAGAGTCCAGTCCATGGCACACGGGGTGCTTCCGGGGATTTTATGGGTGTGCTGTCAAGCGCAGGTACCTTTTTTATTCCAAGGCCCTTTGCTAGTTGGTTTCTTCTGACCTCTTCAGTAACCATCTTAATCAGGGTGGAGGTCAGAGATGACTGGAGAGAGGCCATGTTTACTGTCTGGGTGGCCCTTCGTGATTTTGTGTGTTTTCTTGGTGCACAGATTCCTTCGGCTGCCGCAATATTTTCCGCAAAGCCTCCGATTCCAATTGTGTGGCTTCCTCTTCCATGGAGTTCATCCCTGTCCCACCCCCCAGGACCCCCAGGATTGTAAAGAAACTGGAGCCCCAGCAGCAGGTGCCAGGAAGCGCCAGCGTCCTCCCCAAGGAAGACCTTCTGATGCTGGACATGGTGCGCTCCTTCGAGTCCGTTGATCGCGATGACCACATAGAACTTCTGTCCCCCTCTCATCACTACAGGATTCTGAACTCCCCAGTGAGCTTGCCTCGCAGGAATTCCAGTGAGAGGACACTCTCCCCGGGCCTGCCGTCCGGAAGCATGTCACCTCTCCAGACCCCTTTGCATTCCACTCTGGTCTCCTTTGCTCATGAAGAGAAGAATAGCCCCCCAAAAGAGGAGGGCTTGTGCTCCCCACCTCTGGTCCCCAGCAACGGCTCCACGCAGCCTCTGGGGAGCCCGAATTGTGTGAAGAGCCGAGGCAGGTTTCCCATGATGGGCATTGGCCAGATGCTGAGGAAGCGGCACCAGAGCCTGCAGCCCTCTGCAGACAGGCCCCTGGAGGCCAGCATGCCCCCGCTGCAGCCCACAGCCCCCGTGAGCCTTTCCTTTGACATGGTCGACGGGGTCAAGAGCCAGTGTTAACTTGGGCCGGAGGGATTCTGGGTGACTCTAAAAAGGAAAAGCAACGGAACAGAGCTCCACACATGTCAGGGTGTGAACATTCAGAGGCCTCACATGGAGCATCCTTATGGCCTCACCTCTCCCTGCCACGCCGTGTCCCACCTGTAGCCGAAATTCACAGACCCAAAGTCTGCACCACCCCACCTCACTTAGGGACCCCTGGAAGTGCTGGAAATTGCTAGAAGGGTTGGCTCCGGGGGCCGCCCGTTCTACTCACTCAGACCCCCTTTCCTCCCACCCACTCGGCAGCTCCTTCCAGCTCCCACTGCTGGGCTTGGCGGGCAGAAAACCATGCATCGGCCTTCCGAGGCTCTCAGATCTTTCTTCACGCCCTGCTACATGTGTGCCTCTCAGCGGATTGTTCTCTTTCCAGCCGTCAGCCACGGTCACGTGGGGAGAACAACATCACAAAGTCATTCATCCAGGTCACTGTTTCCTCTGCAATGTGAAGCAGTCCTTCTTTTGTAGCTGTGACTCCCTGCAGGCCAGCATGAGCTGGCAGCAAGGAGTGCCAGGTCCAGGAACCTCAGAGGAAGATGGGGAAGAGCCTCAGACAAAGATGGAATCAAACGGCGGGGACCCCAGCAAAAGATAGACTGAAGGAGACACTTGCTTCCCAAGCAGAGTTTTGATAGATTTTCGTTGTGGTGGTTGAAACTTGCTAAGGGTTGACTTATCTTCTCTGGAGAGATTTTTCTTTGTGATGTCAATAAGTTGAAATAACCCAATTTTAAAAAACCTGAATGGAGAGATGAGAAGCGATTCTACCAAACTCATGTTTTCATGAGAGGGTGCAATACGGAGGGCAAAAAACTCGCTCCGGTGATGTGTTTTGTGGCGTGGCGAGCAGACAGGTCAGGATCCCAGTTGCCCTAGGCTCATCGCATTATATTAACATAGTCCCGATCCTTCTGGAAGATGTAGAACATAGTTACAGCTAGTTCTTTAGAAAGAGAGAAAAGATGGTCATGGTGGAATTTGGATGGTGAGAAGGTAACATTACCTCTGCAATGTGATTTTCAAGTTGCCCAGAAAACAGGCGTGGTTTAGAGCTCAGCCAGTGTGCTGTGAGCTGTGAACAGGCTTGCCCGGCGGAGAATCTGTTCAAATACAGGCCAGTTTCTTCTTCAAGGAAAGCCATCTTCCTCAAACAGGGTTAAGTCGGTGTTGTGATTTCACACCTTTTGCCAAGGATCGAACCAAAGATGTGTCTCCAGTTTGGTGTCTGTGTTGTCCCTGTGTGTGAATTTTGTGGATCCCCGTGTTGTCTGTGTCCAGCTGGAGCCTGAAGGGGGCTGTTCCCACATGGGGCCTGGGCCCTGGCACTTGGCTGAGACCACTCGATCATGAGCAGAATTGGAGAAAGGAGAATCATCAGCAGAGGTTGGGTAGTAGATAGTTTAGGAGGCTGGTTATAAATGGCCCGGAGTCTGCAACTTTTGACTACTGCAGATGTGACCAGAGGCCATTGCTGTGGCCACCTGGAGTAGTCATCTCAGTCCATTGGTTCCAAAATGTGAATCCAAAATTGCAAAGCCAGCTTTCATTTCCCTGGTGGCTTCCCTTGCCAGAGGATGGGGAGTTGGCTCTAGGTCATTTTCTCATTCACCAGTGGTGGCATCCCTTGGCCCCTCATGTCCCGATAGAGTGAAGAGAGAACGGATATTTGGCTGATCCCAGAAGCCAGTCTTGGCTGACCCTGGCAGGACCCAGAGCTGCCGCTTCCTTCCCGTGGGGATCATCCCAGCTCTGGGGCATGGTGGGAGGATATCACATTCCTTGTTGTTGGTGTTATTCTATGTGTAACTTCAGACCAGTTTTCAGGACTTAACATTGAAAATAGAGTTTTTTTAAACAGAGAAGAAAAGAATCATCTAAGAAAGACCCTTTCTCCATTTGACATGAAGTGTACATTTTCTAAAGATGGTTTCCAGCCACAACTGTCCTACCCTGCAAGTTCGTCGGATATGCACTGTGCTTTGGGAACTTTCTGGAACCCCTGATGTCTTTTTCTTACATTGTACTTTCCTCAAGAATGAGAGCTGTGTTGCCGTTAGCTTGCGGAGAGCGTGCTTGGAACAGCTGTGGGTGTGCCACTAACTGACCGCGTCACCATGGGTGACCTGGACTCTGAACTCAGGTTTTATTCTGAAACCCAGAGAAGGGTGAGGGGAGTGAGAAAGGGGGCGAAACTGTATTTTGTGTGTGTGTGAGCACCTGACAAATCTATGAAACCAAGTAAAAGGAGAGATGTTAGATTCTTTATTATTTTATTATATTTATACAGAAAACTCGACTGGTCCTTTGGTAAGTACGGAGCGTGTTGTCTGTTCGACCCATGACTGTCTTCCTCAGTCTGTGCCTGTGAGTCCCGTCAGCTATAGTTACTGATGGAAGATGATGAACTGTCATCATGTGAAGTCCAAGAGGAAAAGCCCATTTTAATTGTGTGATTTGGTCATAAGTAAGGACTGTGTTTATGTCACCATTATTATTAAATGTATGTACTTTTATAATGACTGTGAAATACACTTTTCCCTCACTACGACTGTTTCTTTATTTGCTGATAAATCTCAAAACACCAAGTACATTGCAAATAGTAGGAAGGCGACATCATTTATGTAAAGGCCAGCAACTAACTGGATACAGGAGGGAATTGAGTTGTGGGGCATTTAGGGGCATTTTCTGCTGCAGTATCCCTGCCTCATTTTACCTGCAACAGGTGTTCCTACTAAAGTCTATCAGACTAACTTACTGCAAATAGCAATTCAAAATAAATCAGCATTTTTTGGTTTTTTGAGGATCAGTATCTCCCATGGAGACTCTGAAAATGACACACGAAGAGTGATGTCTATGAACATTACTTCTAGATTTTTGTCCTTGTTTTAGGCCTTGGTCAGGGATAGCTGAAGAGGGATGATAGGATGGAATGGGGAGGGGATCTAGATTACTTGTTTATTTCACTTACCACTTCATTCATAACTGTTCACAAAATGGTTTTCATGTGAGGGGGGACCCCTAAAAACTTGGAATTTATTTAGAAAAAATTGTGTATTTATTCTTCCACGTTTAAACTTGTCACCTTCAAAGTACTCTCTGTTTGATGCAGTACACCTATTGAGACGCTTTTTCCACTGCTCAAAACAGTTTTTGAACTCATCAATTTTGATGCCTTTTAGTGCTTCTGCTATTTTTTGTTTCACCTCTTCCACATCAGCAACATGTTTTCCTTTGAGGACTTTTTTCATCCAGGAAAACAAAAACAAATGTTGCTTGGGGAGAGATTGGGTGAATAGGGAGGGCTGGGCAAGGGAGTCATGTCGTTTTTCTGGTCCAAAAGTGCTAAACAGCGCGATGTGGGCAGGTTGTTGGTGTAAATCACGAAATGGGCAAATGTTGAAAGAATCTCAACAACAACAACAACAAAATTCCCTGAACCCAAGCACAGCCTCTCACAATGCTATCCGGTACACTGATGCCAATGGGTTCCTAGAACACTTACCTAGCAGGGGGAACCCTGTACTACAGGGGTCCCATCCTTCAAAAGATAATTCTGTTTTTTGGAAGGGTCCTTCTCATATATACCACCTTGTTTAAAACTTTGTGTCTCCCTGTCCAGTGAGGGCATGAAAGCTCAGAGGGTCACCTGGCTAAAAAGTCAAGAGTCTCACTGTTCCTACTGCATGAAGCCATCTCTGAAGTTTGGCAGGGAAAAGAATGCGTGTCTAGTCCTGATAACATATTTTTTTGGTAGGGTTTAAAACATTTTAGGACAGAAAGGGACATGCGATTCTCTGATTCCAGCCCAGCGTTTTTGAAGAAGGGAAAACTAGGGCTCCAAATGGCTTAAGGGCGACGTCCCAGAGTCCCCAAATGAGCTGGCACCAGAGCTGGTCTGGAACACAGGGCTCCTTCCTCAAACAATACAGAGGAACCAGAGAGTGTGACTGCCGTGGTCCGAGAGGAGAGTCAGCGGCTGATCAAGGTTGCCAAGAACAGGTGTTGCATTTTAAAGTCATTTTCAAAATTGTGAAGCTTATTGAGAGTCAGAGCAGCAAGTTCTTCCAGCGTCCACTCACAAAGTTGGAGAGGAAGACAGCTTCCTTTGGGGACTCTGTCTTTCTCAATCAATTTCCCAAGTAAGCAGTAACCCCTGGACTGCCTTGTAACCTGCTTTAGCTATTAAGACTCTATTTACTAGATTAAATCAATAACACATTTTCTTAGAGCTCTATCATAAATCAAGACAAATTCAAAAAGAAAGCAACAGTGATATATTTTTAAGGAGGATCTGGAAACTTCTTGGTCATTGTGTTTGTTTTCTTTGTAGGAACCTCTATATGCTACAGGCAAAGTAAGAATAATCCCAAGCGGTACTGGGAGCTGGTTCAATTTCATGTCATCACTTTCCAATGAAAGGAGCGTATTTCCCAAGTAGTAAATGAACGTATTATTTGTGGCAGCTTTTCTGTCAAGGGAGCTTTTCAGACATCTGGTTCCAAAGACAAACGGGGTATCTATTCGTACTTCTCTGAGGATGTGTTTTCATGACACAGTTATTTCTAAGTTTTGATGTCTGATGTCTGTGGGTACTAAGGGCCTGGGGCTGGAGGAAGAGCGCTAGGGAACTTTGGAAGAGAAGGTGAGGTGTATTTCAGGCTTTGGGATCCCCTCCAGAGGTATCCACATCTGGGCTGGTGTTAGGATAATGAGGCATTTAGGGGAACCAATTCTGGAAGCATAGAATAGCTTGATGTGGAGCAAACTCAGGGATCAACTGGCGTTGAGTGGTTTAAAACTTAAAGATGGCACATTGCAGAAAGCATGATGCCAGGAAGCTGTATTACTTAAAGGTGAGAAAACAATTGGCTCTGACTTAAGGGCCTGAGCTACTTGTACTTCCTACTTGGAAGATGGACAGACCATAAGCTATTTTGGAAGTAAAGGCTTTGGCATGCATTTAAGCTCTATGTTATTTTACTTTCTAGGCCCATTCCCATAGCCAGCTGGAAAAGGGCAAGTTGCATGCCTGTATTGAGAACAAGGCTTCTCGTCCTAAATTAGGCAGTGAATTCATGGCCGTTCTGAGGCGAGAATGCCTTTCCATGACCCCATCACCAGTGCTCACCAACCGGTATGTTAGCTAGATTATGCTTTACTATAGTAACAAATTAAACTCTAAAGCCCTGTGACTTTTTCAATAAAGGTTTATTTCCTACACAAATTTTTATGAGACTGGGCTGACTCCAAAGTGGCTGTCTTCCATATGGTGACTCAGGGATCCAGGCAGCATTCAGCTTGTAGCTCTGTCCATTCAACATGAAACTTATTTGGCTACTACAGCAGAGGAATGGTGAGCTGGAGAGTTTTCCACCAGCTCTTATGCACTCTGTGAGGGTCTCATCATTTCCCTTCACAACCATTGGTTGGACCTGGTCATATAGCTTTTCCTATGAGTAAGAGGCTGGGAATGTGGGGAGGGGGGAGCATATGACTATTTGGGGTGCAGTTAATGTTTCTGCCACCTTGGGGAAGTTACAGATGCTTACCACTTAAAGGTCTCCTAAAATTGGACTGGCCTTTACCCATTGTTACACAATTATACCACCTCTTAGTGGGTAAGGGTTACTTTTTCTAAATAGAAAGATTAGCAATACAAGCCCAAAACTTCACCTGCATACAGCCCACTTTTGTTGCAAATCCTCACTTGGACCCCACAACTCAAAAAAAAAAAGTTTAGCATTGGTAAATATTAACATTCACTTCATTTAGGGAGAGTGTGCTGGGCTGAATTGTTTTCTTCCCTAGTTCATATGTTGAAACTCTTAACTCCAGTACCTCAGATTGTGACTGTATTTGGAGATAAGGCCTTCAAAAAGGTGAATAAGTTAAAATGAAGCCATTGAGGTGGAACCTAATCCAATCAGTCTAGTGCCCTCATAAAAAAGGCAAGATTTGGGCACACGAAGGGACACCAGGCAGAGGAAAGACCAGATGAGGGCACAAGAAGTGGTCTCTGCCAGGTGGGGATATCTGCCTCAGGAGAAACCAACCCTGCTGACACCTCGATCATGGACTTCCAGCCTCCAGAACAGTGAAGAAATAAATGCCTGTTGTTTAAGCTCCCAGTCTGTGGTATTTTGGTATGGCAGAGCTAACACACGGAGGAAGGCCAAATAGTAATATCTGTATATTCTACAAATCTTACAAATTTCATCTCAAGTGCTAGATTCCTTTTACCCTTTTCTGACTAAATTATTCCCAGAAAGTTCCCCTTTTTTGGAATGAAATTTCACCCTTTTTAAGTGTGAAGCTCAATGTACCAGAAACTCTCTTTATTTGCTTTTTGAGTTGTAGTCTCACTCTTGTCACCCAGGCTGGAGTGCAGTGGCACGCTAACGGCCACCACAGCCTCGAACTGCTGGGCTCAGACGATCCTTCCACCTCAGACTTCCAAGTAGCTGGAACTACAGATGTATGCCACCACGCCTGGTTAGTTTTTGTGTGTGTGTGATTTATTGTAGAGATGAGATCTCACCAAGTTGCTCAGGCTGGTCTCGAACCCCTGGGCTCAGGCAATCCTCTCACCTTGGCCTCCCAAAGTGCTGAAATTACAGGCTGAGCCACCACACCTGGCCAACAGTTATTTTCAAATTTACTTCTTCCTTTAATCCAGAAGTCTGCAAATTTTTCTGTCAAAGATGAGGTAATAAATACTTTAGGCTTAGTGGATGATCATGAGATCAGTTACATATTCATCTGTATCCTGTTTTTTAGTTTAGCTTTTTTTGTTTGTTTGTTTTACAACCCTTTACAAATGTGAAAAATATTCTTATCTGGTAGACCTACAGAAACAGGTCACAAAAGATACTGGCCACCCTCAGGCCATAGCTTGCTAACTCCTAATGTAATCTTCACAAGAACCCTGTGACATGTCACTTGTTTTCTATTTAACAGATAAATTTGGATAGCTTTCCCAGTTCACAAAATCAGAATTTATGCAATTACAAGTGTTCATTTTAGGAAACTGAGAGAAAGAGAAAGAGAGACAGACATAGAGACAGATACAGATCTTTCATCTATTTATCTCTCTCTCTCTCTCTCTCTCTCTCTCTCTATCAAGAGACAAATAGAGACAGAGTCAGAGAGAATGTATGAGCTCCTTTTGTGAAATTTGAACCAATAGACTCTCAGAAGGATCTGTCGAGAATGGTAATGAAGTGGTGAAGAGTCTGGCAAAACAACTTAACCTAAGGGAACCTAACCAGCTTTTCTTTGCCACACTTTGTATTGCTTTTGATAGATTTCCAGAATTGGCTGCCATCTGTAGGCATGAAGATGCTTCAGGATGGGTCCACCATTGCCATTTTGTCCCCACCTCAGATTCATACCTGCTTTCATCTGTGCAGAATGGAGCGTGGCCCTAGTCCCCATTGTTTTCCATTCAATCCGTATCCCTTTCCTTTTTTTGAACGACCTCTCAAAAATGGGATCTTGCTTGCTAATGAAAAGAGAGCGTTTAGTCAAAGTCTCAGGGAACAAGTCTAAATCTGGCACAGATGTGAAGTTGAATGATGCTCGTAGACACATCGTGACCATTACTCAAAACTGCATGACGTAAGGCCATGGGTTGGACAAGTGTCCCTGCCACTGAAAGATGAATCATGTCACCTGAGTCAGAGAATTCTGAAGAGTCATTCACAGTCCTCGTCATCCACAGGTCCTTCAATTACTTGAGCCATTCTCAGTTTCAGGGCATCCAGACCAAGACAGAGAATCACAGGGACCATGGAAGTCACCTAGCCCCGGGCTAGGATCCCTAGGGGTTTGATGTAGTTACCAAGAAACATATAGATAAACACCATGCTCAGATAAACACCATACAGCTTCTGGGAACATAGTTTTTATAGCTCACTGTTCATTTAAAAGCAACAACAACAAAAAAATTTTTCACTTAAAACTAACATGTCATGAATGCAAGATACAAAATAAATGTGAATTTTGTGAGTATTACCCTCATTGTCGGCCAGAGGTGGTGGTGCATGCCTGTAAACCCAGCAGTATGGGAGGCCGAGGTGAGAGGATTGCTTGAGCCCAGGAGTATGAGGCCAGCCTGGACAGCATAGAAAGACTTTCATCTCTACAAAAAAAAAAACCCAAATAATTAGCTGGCCATGGTGGTGTGCATCTGTAGTCCCAGCTACTCAGGACATTGAGCAGGAGGATCACCTGAGTCCACGGGAGGATCATCTGGGCCCAGGAAGGTAAGGCTGTGGTGAGCTGTGATTGTGGCATCATGCCACAGCACTCCAGCCTGGGGACAGAGTGAGATCCCGACTCAAAAACAAACAAACCAACAAATAAAAACAGCATCATCAACAAAAACCCCTCATTTTCCTCTCTGCTTTAGGATATCTCAGAGAATAATTTCAAGAAACAGAGGTCAGGTTCACATTTTCTCATTTGTAAATGATACATTGATACATTTGAGGCCAGGATGGAGAAGTGGTACACTGAAGAATTTACAGTTTGTCAGTGGCTTCATCTGCCTGCAAGCTCAGTTCTCCTCCCACTAATCTGGACAAAGAGACCAGAATTAAAAGAGGGTATGGGGATGCTTTGGAGTGTTGTGATGTCTGGGGTTTGCCCCGTTCTTTTTGCATAATTCTTTTGGTGATAATCATAATAGGAGAAAATTGATTTGTGAGGAGTGTTTGAAGAAAGAGGGTATGTGTGAGTGTTCTCTCCACCTTCCTAAGCATGACTTTTCTTTAGAGGAATTCCTAGGTATGTATGCTGTAGCTACTACACTGTGTGATCATTTTATATTACTGGGTCTCCCAGGACTCTGGGACTCTGTCTTACTCAGCTTTGTAACTACACAGTGTTCCAGTGATCCACATGCTTGTATGTATAATATACATAGGTATGTGCGGATGGATGGATAGATGAAGGGATGGATGGGTAGATGATGAATGGATGGATGGTGAGTGATGCCTAGATGGAGGAATTAGTGATGAGTGGATGGATGAATGGGTGGATGAAGGGATGGAAGGAAAGATGGGTAGCTGAAGAATGGATAGACGGTGAGTGATGGGTAGTTGGAGGCCAGTCACTGTCATTTGCATTGGGGGTTGAGTGGATGGATGAGTGAATGGAAAGATGGATGGGTAGCTGATGAATGGACAGATGGTGAGTGATGGGTAGATGGAGGGATGGGTGATGAGTAGATGGATGAACGGGTGGATGAAGGAATGGAAGGAAGGAAGATGGGTGATGAGTGGATGGATGAATGGATGGATGAAGAGATGGAAGGAATGGTGGACAGATGATTAATGGATGGGTGGTGAATGATGGGTAGTTGGAGGTCAGCCATCATCACTTACATTGGAGGTTGAGTGAATGGATGGGTGGATGGATGGTTGGAGGGATAGATGAGTAGATGATAAATGGATGGATGGTGAGTGATGGGTAGATGGAGGGATAGATGATGAATGGATGAATGGGTGGATCGACGGCTAGATAATGAGTGATGGGTGAATGAGTTGGTGGAGGAATGAATATATGAATGGGAAGATGATGAATGAATGGATGGTGGGTAGTGGGTGGGTAGATGGGTAGATAGATGAATTGATGGATAGATGAATAAATCGAGTTGAGGGTAATGTTTAGGAGTTAGATGATTTAGATTAGTGGATTTCTAGAAGGCACTTAAAGGAAAGGAAAATACTTCCTTAATCCAGATTACAATTTCTCAAATACACGCCAAACCAAAAAAAAAAAGAAGGGCCTAGAAAATAAATAAAACTCTAATTTTGGCTACAAGCATCCTTTACAGTATTGTCTCTTCCTACCATAGATACATTCATCACCCTGGAGGCAAGGAATCAGGGACCTCAGTTGCACGATGAAGCTGTTTTCCCCCATCATCAAATGCATGAGTGTCCATTTGATAGTTTTTCTTTGATGACCTTATAGGGGCTTGGCAAGGAGATGAGGCACTAGCAAATAAGTTGGGACAGGTACTCCCCGTACCCACACAGCTGTGTACAAACTCCTCTGTAAACTCAAAGTAAATACTGACTCTGAAGTACTGTATCAGTCTCACTTTCATGTCTTGCCAGCCCAAGCTCCCAGCTATGTTGTGTACAAACCATCTCAAAGTCACATTCAGTCAGAGGAGGCATTTTCACAAGGAGGTATGTAACTAATCAAGATGGCATTCACACAACTGTGTCTCATCTCAGCTGACCTGGCCACTTCCCCAGTGTTACAGGCTGAATTGTGTCCGCCAAAATTCTTGTGGAGTACTTAACCCCCAGTACCTCAAAATGTGGCTGTATTTGGAGACAAGGACTTTAAATACATGATTAACTTAAAATGAGGTCATTAGAGTGGGCTCTAATTCAATCTGACTCATGTGTCCTAATAAGAGGAAGAAATTCAGACACACAAAGAGACACACCAGAGATACAAGCACACAGAAGAAAGACCACTTGAGGACACAGTGAGAAGGCAGCCATCTGTTGGTCAAGAAGAGAGGCCTCAGGAGAAACTAAACCTGCCAACACCTTAATCATGGATTTCTAGTCTGCAAAACTTGTGAGAAACTCAACTTCAGTTGCTTAAGTCCCTTAGTCTGTGGTATTTTGTTATGGCAGCCCTAGCAAACTGATACACCCACAAGCCTCAGGTGTGAAAATATGAAGCCCAACCAAGGAAAACAGTTTGCTTATTTAGAGCTTGCGGCAGTGAGGGAGTCAGTCGCCATCACTTGCATTGGGCAAAGACTCAAAGGCAAGTGTAGGGGGAGAGTTCTATAGCAGAAAAAGGGAAGGCTTTGGGTATGCTCTGATTGGAGGTTATTGGAATTAGAGGCTGGAGGCAGCCTACCTAGAAGTAGGATACCTTACATGATTGTTTTGTGGGGAATATTTGACTTTTCTTCTGGTGAGTTCTGAGTTGGAAGTGAGGACAGAGCTAGGGAAGTTGGCTGCAGAGGTCTGGCTTCGCAGGATGGCTACTGCAGAGGCTGGAGGCCAGTATTCCATTGTCATGTGTGATCTGGCCATTGTCCCTGTGTGTATTCAATATCTCACTTAAGTGGCGGGATGTCTTATCACTCTTGTCTGTCTGGCTATATTAGCTTCCTAGGGCTGCCATAATTAACTACTACAACCTTGGTGACTTAAAGCAGAAATTAATTCTCCCATAATTCTAGAGACAAGAAGTCTGAAATCAAGGGCCATGCTCTCTCTGAAGGCTCTAAGAAAGGATTCTTTCTTGCCTATTGCTGCTTTTGGTGGGCCAGTAATCCTTGGCATTCTTTGGTTGTAGAAGCATTGCTCCATTTTCTGCCGCCATTTTTACATGGCATTCTTCCCTGTGTGTGTCTTTACATGACTTATTTTTTCTTTTTTTAAGTTGGGTTCTCACTCTGTTGCCCAGGTTGGAGTGCAGTGGCACAATCATGGTTTACCGCAGCCTCAGCTTCCTGGGCTCAGGTGATTCTTCTGCTTCATGTCAAGTAGCTGGGACTACAGACATGTATCACTACACCTGGCTAATTTTTTGTAGAACTGAGGTCTTGCTATGTTACCCAGGCCAATATCAAACTCCTAGTTTCAAGCAATCTTCTTGCCTTAGGCTCTCAAAGTGCTGGGGTTACAGACGTGAGCCATCACATGGAATGACATAACCTTATAAAGACACCAGTCACTGGATTTAGGGGTCACCCTAATCCAGTATGACCTCATCTTGACTAATTATATCTACAACTAACCTATTTCCAAATAAGGTCACATTCTGAGGTCCCAGCAGACATGAATTTGCAGAAAGACACTATCTACCCAATAAACTGGTTAAGGGCCTTCTTCTGTTGTCATCAGGGCCGAAAGCCTGGCAAGTCTGGACCTAACATGGGGCCTTAGGGATGTTAGGGGATTTAACTCTGAAGTCTTGAGATGTCCAGAGTAGAGAATGCTAGGAAGTGAACTTTAGGTTGGAAACTCTGGTATTCTTACAAACAGAAAAAAAGGAATCTATATCATGCCATGTGGAGTGATTGGTAGACTCCAAGGAAGCAGACCCTGGGGCTAGGCTGATGGTCTGGTGCCCTCTCACCCACCATACATTTTCACAAAGGAACCAAAGACAACTGGGACAACTTGGGGATGGGGATGGAAGTGTTTAATTGTGGGACAGCTGTGCTGAGGGTGTTATGGGATCTTGATGTGACTTGTGATTACCCCCAAAGCACATAGATTGTCAACATGCTGTTAATCTCAAAGCCATATCTCCAGGACAGAATCTTCTCTGGAGTGTTAGGCATGTTTCTCAGACTCCAGAGATGCACATTCAATTCAGTGTCCAAAGTCAGTGGTCTCATTCGCCAAGACCAGCTCCTCCTTTGCTCCCTCTTGTATGATAAAGGGCATCACAGACTCCACCTTGCCCAAGCCCCAGCCTGAGCTTCACCCTGGACCACACCCTCCCCACACCTTCCGCATGTAGTCCATTCACAAATTTTATCTTTTCTACCTCTTGTTTGCTTCTCATTAAACCAAGTGCTCCAAATGTGAAGGGCTAGCAATGCCCACCAGTAGCAACTCCAGAAGGAAGGTGAAGCCCATTCTCTTTCCATTCTTGATGTCTAGCATCATGAGGTGGAAGACACATCAAATCAGGATCCATCTGCAAAATAGCAATTTGAGGTAATAGGGTGCTATGGTTGGAATGTTTGTCTACTCTGAAACTCATGTTGAAACTTAATCCCCAGTGTGACAATATTGGGAGGTGGGACATTTAAGAGGTAACTGGGTCATGAGGACTCTGTCCTGATGAAGGCATGAATCCATTCATGGGTTAATGGATTAATGAGTTATATCACTAGAGTGGGTCTGTTATAAAAACCAGTTTGGCCATCTCTCATGAGCTCCCATGCCATGTGACTTCTAAGGACTCTGCAGAGAGAGGGCCAGCAAGAAGACCCTCACCAGATACAGCCCCTTGACCTTGGACTTCCCAGTCTCCAGAAATGTGAGAAATAAATTTATGTTCCTTATAAAGTACCCAGTCTCAGATATTCAGTTACAGCAACAGAAAATGGAATAAGATGAATAAACGTGAAGATTAAATAGTTGATTTATGCAAGACACTTAGAACAGTCTAGTACAGAGTAAATGCTATAGAAGCAATAGCTATTGTGCAATAGTCATGTTGTTGTGCAGTTGTATAGAGTTAAGGGGTCTGGGTTTGTAACCTTGATCTTTGTTAGACAAATAATTTGCCTATGGACAAACAATTGCCTTCTTCTTGAGGGACAGATTCCTAACTAATAAAAAAGCATAAACAAAAAAACAGAGTTGAGTTCCGCCCCTAGAGAGACTGAAATGTGTTCTACTATCATTACCATTTTTCAAAATGCTTTTGTAGAATTCTATTTTGCCTTTGGAATTCATCATGTTCTTTTATTTTATTTTTTTAAACAAAAATCATCTTTTTATTTTGGAATAATTTTAGATTTACAGACAAGTTGCAAAGGTAGTACAGAGAGTTCCTGAATACCCCTCACTCAGTCTCTTACATAACCACACTACATTTGACAAAACTAAGAAATTAACATTGGGGTATTACTATCAACCGAACTCTAGACTTTATTTGAATATCACCAGGTTTTTCATTACTGTCCTCTCCTTGTTCCAGGATCCAATCCAAGGCATTCCATTGCATCATGTTCTACGGTTTGAAACAATTGGTCAGGCTTTTGCTGTTTTTCATGACCTTGAGAGTCTGGAGGAGAACAGGCCTAGTATCCTGTTGAATGTGTCCCAGTTGGGGCTTGTTTGCTGATTTCGTCACTATTAGACCAGGGTTATGAGTTTTTGTTAAGAATGTCACAGAGGTAAAGTGGCCCTCTGATCACATCATATCAGGAAGTACATGTTGCCACATTATATCACTAATATTAACCTACATCATTTGGTTAAGGTAGAGTTTGCCAGGGTCTGGGCTACCCTTAAGGTGTGTGGGCATTGTGGGGGGAAGGCATTGAGCACCATCACCTAGAGGGAGGAGTAGTTACATATATTGTTTGAAATTCTTCTTTAAGGAAGAAGTGTCCCTTTTCTCCCATTATTTTATTTCCTTGATCACTTATTTCTACCAATATGAACTCATGGATATTTATTTTATAGTCTGGGTTATAATCCAATATGGCATTATTCATTTTACTGCTCCAATTGTACCAGCTTTAGACACTGGGAGCTCTTTCAGGCTGGGGTTTGTCCCTTTGACATGCTTCCTTCTTCTTTTTTATTTTTATTTTTAGCACTTCCTTACCTCCTGGAATTACAAGATGCTCTAGGCTCATCTTGTATTTTCTCTGTCCCAGCCCTAGAATCAGCTCTTTCTGCAAGGAGTCCTAGTTCATCAAGTTATTTTGAATGTTACCAATAGTGGCAAATCCAATTTCTTTGTGGGTGGATTTGAAAAACATATTAGCAACCAAAAGTCATTTGTAATCATCTCTGGTGAAATAGATTGGTAATAAAGTGTATTAAATCACATCTTTCATCAAAAACTCTATGACAGGAAGTAAGCATGGAGCCAAAGCACTGTCATGGTTGAGAACGAAATCATAGCTGGAATTCCTGTAAGAAAAAGTATTTAACATTTCCCAATCACTTTAGTATTTATGCATGAAATAAACTGATCAGTTCTCTGCTTTTGCAAGATACATTGAGCATGAACAATATCATTGATGTGAAAGTAACAAAACAACATTCTCTTTGCTTTTGAAATGGGATTTTTCTTAAGTCTCAGGGATGCTGAGTCTTTCTACAGCAAACGTTGACACTTTTGCTTCTGGATCATAATAGAAGCACCATATTCCATGATCAGTCACTATTTTTCTCAGAAAAAAAAAGTCTGTGCTTTTTATTTTTTCAATCTGCCCTTGAAACATTGGAGCAAATGCCAAGACTTTTTAGTTTAATTTCATCATTCAAAATCCTTGACATGTTTTCACAGAAATTTCCCTGGTGTTTGAGTTCTCTTCCATCTGAATGTAACACTCCAGCCAACATGATCACAATTAATTGTCCATCACACTGATTTGCTCAGCAATTCCATTATCTTGCGAGTGACAAGGCAGTCCCTTTGCACTCTATCGCAAAGCCATCTCTTTCCTTCCTTGAGTGTGGTGTGACAATCTGAATCTCTTGCCTTTGCCATCTGTGTGTGGCTTTTTCTCCAAATGCTCCTTTTAATGAGTTTAATGTCTTGCTGGTCCATTGGTTTACTTTATGCAAAATCTGAGACTCTGCTCCTAAAACTACCATTAAATATTGTTTTTACTCAGGCAAGAAGCCACATACCTGCCTGGTATGAGGACAGGTTGCATATGAGGACAGGTTGCATCAAGTCCCTGTTAAGATTAGACTTTAATTTCCACAAGCCTCGCAGGACACCCCCTTGGGTACACAGAAATGCACTTCAGTGGATGGACAAATATTCATGATGCAGAGTTGGAAATGCGTGTCCTGTCCTTAGAAGACCTGCATGTCACCCAGCTAGGAGGCACCTCCAGAAATTTCCTGCCAAGCTTCATTCCGTAGAATCTCATCAATAACAAGAAGTCACACTAGTCCTGCCCTAACTTGACCCAACACCATTCCAGCTTGAATTTGTTCTCTTTTTTCCCCTTTTCATCCCAACTTACCTAAACTTGTTAAGAATGTTGAAGTGAATACTGAAATTGAAATTATTGCTTCCAAATCTTAACGTTGTTCAATTCATCTTGCACCACTGCAATCTGGATTCTTCTTCCACTGCTTCATTGAGATCACTTCCCAGCATCACCAGAAACTTCCTCATGGCAAAAGGTAATGGATATTTTTCATTTATTTCACTGGACTCTTTGTGTTTTAGACTGAATTGTGTCTTCCCACTGCAACTCATTGAAGCTCTATTCTCCTGTGTGACTGCATTTGGAGATGGGATCTTTAAGGAGATAAAGTTAAATGAAGTCATTAGGGTGGGGGCCTAATCCAATACAACAGGTGTCCTTATAAGGAAGGAGCAATGGAGAGAGAGAGAAAGAGAGAGAGAGAGACTGACAGACCGAGACAGAGAGAAACAGACACAGACACAGACACCAGGGACATGTGCAAAGAGAAAAGGCCACGTGAGAACAGAGCAAGAAGAAGGCAGCCATCTGGAAGCCAAGGAAAGAGACCTGAGGAGAAATCAAATCTGCCGTTCCTTGATCTTAGACTTCCAGCCTCCAGAACTGTGAGAAAACCAGTGTCTGTTGCTGAAGCCAGCCAGTCTTGTATTTGCTCTGGCAGCCTGAGCAGACTAACATACACTCCTTCTAGAAAGACTCTACTGTCCCAGTTGTGTGGTTCTCCTTTTGCCTCTACCACAAGCCCTCAGGATTCTCTCTTTCCTCAAGGACTCTGAATACTGCTGTCTCCATCTCCCATCCCCTGCCATCTCACAGTGTTTCAACTCCTGCCCTCAAGCCAAAGTTGTGAAAATCTATGCCCTCTTAACTTCGGCTGTGGATATTCAATTTCTGGTGGGAAGTCTCTCAGATATCTCATAGGCATGTCAAAGTCAACACTTGTAAAGGTGAACTTGCCTGTGTCCCCTGTAAGTCTGCTGTCATGCATGCCCGCATCTCAGGGAAGCTGCCTCGCCAGAACCCTGCCCATGTCATGCTGAGTCCTCTTCTCCCCCAGCTTCCACATCCAGCCAGCCTCAGGACCTCACTCTGTTCCATTCTCTTTGCAGCCTTTTCCCTCCAATAACCATGACACAGGTCTTTGCCATCGCTGGTCAAGACAGTCGCAACAGCCATCTAATGGTCTTTTTCCAACTGGCCACTAATATTAACCTCTGGCCATGTCTCTCCCCTGTTTTCAATGACTCTGTAATAACCAAAGGCTATCGTGCTTACTCCTTAGCAAGAATATAGTGCCCTTCAGTCTGGCCTCACCTACCCTCCAGTTTCAACTTTCTCCATTTCTTGTCTGCAACTTTGAGCTTTAGCCATGCTCCTCATGCACATCTGCGATCTTCTGCCCCACTTGCCTACTCCTCCATCAGGAATAAGCCTCCGTCAGGAATAAACCTCTGTCAGGAATTAGTTTCTTCATCTGGGGCTTCCACTGTCACTGGGTAGCTATATGCCTGCATCAGTTTCCTGTTGCTGCTGTAGCAAGTTACCAAAAATGTAATGGCTTAAAACAACACGTTTATTCTCTTACATTTCTGGAGGCCAGAAATCCTCAACGAGCCTCATGGGGCTAAAATCAAGGTTTTGTCAGAGCTTGTTTCTTTTGGAGGCTCTGGTGTGAGAGTCCCCTCTGGCTTTTTCATCTTCTAGAGGCTTCCTGTATTCCTTAGCTTGTGGTCCCATCAAAGCACAACACTCAGATCTCTGTTTCCTTCACCTCACCCCGTTTTCTTTTTTTTCTGACCCTGGCCTTCTTCCCTTCTCCCCAACCCCCTTAAGGACCCATGTGATTAGATTGGGCCCTTCCAGATAATCAAATATGATCTGCCCTTCCCAAGATCCTTAACTGAATAACATCTGCAAAGTCCCTTTTGCTATGTGAGATAACATATTCACAGGTCCCAGGGATTAGATGTGGGCATCATTTGTGGGGGGCATTACTCAGCTAACTATACAGCCCCCTCTGATTTTCCCATACCTATTTGTATATATCCCGATTATTTCACTTAATGACATTAGGTTGCATTTATCTATTTCTGCATCTGCCTTGTCCTTTCCACCCCCAACTATGTGCTCTTCAAGCTCAGGAATGATATCGTTCTCATCCTGTATTCCCAGTTCTAGCTGTGCCTGAAATATAATAAGTGCTCAGCAAGCGTCTGTTGACTGATGGAATGAATTTTGATCTCTTCCTGGTTTTCAGATCTGAGCTGTGCTAAGATTGCTAAAGAATCTGGCCAGTCAGCTTCCACATATGAATGAGAACATATGACATTTGTCTTTCTGTGCCTGGCTTATTCCACTTGACATAATTTTCGTCATGGTTATCCTTGTTGTTGATGATTTCATTCTTTTTATGGTGGAATATTATTCCATTGTGCTATATAATACATTTTCTATTCTATTTTATTTTTTAAAATTTGAGTCAGAGTCTCACTCTCTCACCCAGGCTGGAGCTCAGTGGCATGATCATGGTTTATCATAGCTTTGACCTCCTGGGCTCAGGCGATCCCCTTGCCTCAGCCTCCCAAGTAACTGAGATGCCACATTCTCTTTACGCAAAGAAATGTTAAATATTTGAGATGCTGGATAGCCCAATTATCTAAATTTGATTATTATACATTATATGTTTGTATCAAAATATCATGTGTATCCCATAAGCATATATAAATATTATGTGTCTATAAAAATGTTTTTAAAAATTAAAAATAACATGATCATATCACTAGATGCAGAAAAAGTTTTTGATAAAATCCAGCACCCCTTCTTGATAAAAACCCTTGAACATCTAGGCATACGGGGAACATACCTCAAAATAGTAAAAGCCATCTACGAGAAACCCACAGCCAGCATACTCCTAAATGGACAAAAATTGGAACCGATTCCCCTGAAAACTGGAACTAGACAAGGATGCCCACTCTCTCCCCTCCTGTTCAACATAGTATTGGAAGTCCTGGCTAAAGCAATCAGAGAAAAGGAGGCAATCAGAGGTATTCAAATAGGAAAAGAGGAAGTCAAGTTATCTCTCTATGCAGATGATATGATGGTGACCTTGAAAACCCAAGAGAATCTGTCAAAGGCCTCCTTACATCGATAAAAGCCTTTGGCAAAGTCTCAGGATACAAAATAAATGTACAAAAGACAATCGCATTTCTCTACACCAATAATAAACAAACAGAAACCCAAATAAAAAACACAGTTCCGTTCACAATAGCCACAAAAAAAGTGAAATACCTTGGCATCTTCCTAACCAGAGACGTGAAAGACCTTTACAATGAAAATTACAAAACACTGCTCAAAGAAATCAAAGCTGACATGAACAAGTGGAAAAATATCCCATGCTCATGGATCGGAAGAATCAACATTGTGAAGATGTCCATCTTACCTAAGGCAATCTACAAATTCAATGCAATACCCATTAAATTACCAACAACATTCTTCTCAGACCTAGAAAAAACAACACAGGAATTCATATGGAAACACAAACGTCCAAGAATAGCCAGAACAATCCTCAGCAAAAAAAAAGCAAAGCAGGTGGTATCACAATACCAGACCTCAAACTTTACTATAAAGCTACAATCATCAAAACAGCTTGGTATTGGTACAGGAACAGGCATATAGATCAATGGAACAGAATTGAAATTCCAGAAGCAAAACCTCAATTTCTCAACCAACTCATCTTCGACAAAGCCCCCACCACCTACCAATGGGGAGAGGAGAACCTATTCAGCAAATGGTGCTGGGAAAACTGGCTGACCACATGCAGAAGATTGAAACAGGACCCCTATCTATCCCCATGCACAAAGGTTAACTCCAAATGGATCAGAGACCTAAATGTAAAACCTCAAACCATAAGAACCTTAGAAAAGGAAGGAAATACTCTCATGGAAATCGGAACTGGCATCCAATTCCTGTATAAAACCTGAAACCCCCAGGACTTAAGAGAGAAGATAGACAAATGGGACCTTATTAAACTGACAAGCTTCTGCAAAGCCAAAGAAACCATCAAGAGAGCAGGGAGACAGCCTACAGACTGGGAAAAAGTATTTGCCAACTCTAGGTCTGACATCAACTCTAGGTCCTGGATCTACAAGGAACTGAAACGTACTGAAAAGAAGAAAACAAACTACCCCATTATAAAATGGGCAAATGATATGAACAGACACTTCACAAAAGAAGACATTCGAGCAGCCAACAAACACATGAAGAAATGCTCAACCTCACTAATCATCAGGGAGATGCAAATCAAAACGACACTGGGATACCACCTACCTCCAGTCAGAATGGCAATTATCAACAACTCAAAAAATAAAAGCTGCTGGAGAGGGTGTGGTGAAAAGGGAACACTTCTACACTGTTGGTGGGAGTGTAAACTAGTGCAACCTCTGTGGAAAGCAGTGTGGCGATTCCTAAAAGCTCTAAAAATTGACCTTCCATATGACCCTGCAATCCCCCTACTGGGAATATACCCTGAAGAACACAAATCACTCTATAAAAAAGATACCTGCACACATGTTTATCACAGCGTTGTTCACAATAGCAAGAACCTGGAAACAACCATGCTGCCCATCAAAAGAGGACTGGATTAAAAAAATGTGGTACATATACATGATGGAATACTACGTAGCCATAAAAAAGAACAAAATCATGAATTTTGCTGCAACCTGGATGGAACTAGAGTCTATAATACTGAGTGACCTCTCACAGCAACAAAGATCTGAATATCACATGTTCTCACTCATATAATGGACATTATATGAGCATCCAATGCAATACTATAAGAAAATGACTGACGGTACTGGGAAACTATGGGGGGGAGGGGGATGGGATTAACAGTAGCAAATATCTGTCGGGGGATGGGAAAACACCTCTTATCAACAGGGTGCCTGAATGAAACGTAATTGTACACCTAACCCTTAACTGTGCCCCACAAAACCATAATAAAAAATACTGATTAATGAAAAAAAAATTAAAAATAAAAAAAGATTTGGTTAGTTTAGAGAAGAGAAGCACAGTAAGCTGTTTGCTCCCACTCAGTTCCCAGGTAGATCAAAAAGTGACGTGTACCATTTGCAAGGAGTTGTAGGTCATGGGTATGCCCGGACAAGGTAGTCTGCAGTATCAGGGCAGAGAAGACTGAGGGTGTAGGGTTTGAACATGTCTGTAATCTGGGTTTCTCAATTGCTAAATTATATCAAGCTGGAGTTTGTTATTCCATTTGGACCTGATGACCTTCTCCCTCATCATGTGTTTGGGCTGTGGATTTCCTGGGTTCTGGGTCAACCACAAGCTATGGGTTTTGGGTCACTATCCACGATTCTCAGGGTGGGAACCTGGTGCCCTGATGCCCTGGCTAGGGGCCATGCAAGTCTGTGTACCAGCTGTTTGGAAAGGTCCTGATGGAGTCACATGTCTTTCTGCCCCTGAGACTTCAATGTGGCTGGAACTTGGGGTCCCAAAGTTCATCGGGGCCTGTGGCTTTTGCTGCAGGCTGAGGCGAGGCAGCATTGGAGGTGGGGAATGTTGGTGTTAGAAGACAGGATGGTTTTTTGGTTTTTGTTTTTTTGTGTCGGGATCTCACTGTCACCCAGTCTGGAGTGCAGTGGCACAATCGTAGCCTGCCACAGCCTCAAATTCCTGGGCTCAGGCAATCCTTCTGCCTCAGCCTTCTGAGTTGCTGGGACTATAAGCATGTGTCCCCAAGCCCAGTTAAGTTTTTGATTTTTTTATAGAGCTGAGGTCTCATTATGTTGCCCAGGCTGGTCTCAAACTCCTGAGCTTAAGCAGTCCTCCTGCCTCGGCCTCCCAAATTGCTGGGATTACAGGTGTGAGCCACTGTGCCAGGCCAGGAGCCATTATGTTTTGATAAACAATTCACCAGACCTGAAAATAATAAGACAAAGGAAATAGAGTCACATAGATGATAAATTTGTATCTTTGAGGTGCAAAAAGAATGGCCATTTCAGATTTGAGTTTAGGAAGGAGACTTTAAACTAACAAGGGCCAAAGCCCAAAGGCGTTGAACATATCCCATCGGTAGCCTGAAGTGGATTTGTCAGGCAAGCAGCTAGCTTGGACGATGCAATGAAAGCCAGTTTTCCAGGGCTGCAGCAGCAAATTACTATACGCTGAATGGCTCAGACAGTAGAAATTAATTGTCTCACACTTCTGGAAGCTAGAAGTCCAAAATCAAGGTGGCACAGGGCCTGTTCTTTTTGAGGGTTGTGAAGGAGAATCTGTTTCAGGCCTCTCTCCTGGCTTCTTGCAGCCTCAGGCATTCCTTGGCTTGTAGATGGTGTTTTCCTGTGTCTTCGCAGTGTCTTTTTTCTGTGCATGTCTGTCTCTGTGTCCAAATCCTCCCTCCACTTTTCTTGAGTCAGGGTCTCACTCTGTCACCCACACTGGAATACAGTGGCAACCTCCTAGGCCCAAGTGATCCTACCACCTCAGTGTGCTTTACCATGCTCAGCTAATTTTTTGATTTGGAAAAACCTGGGCTCAGCTAATTTTTTGATTTTTTGTAGGGATGAGTTTTTGCCCAGGCTGGTCTCAAACTCCTGGGCTCAAGCAATCCTCCTGTGTCGGCCTCTCCAAGTGCTGGGATTACAGACGTGAGCCACTGCGCCTGGCCCAAATTCTCCTTTTATAAGGATACTAGTCACATTGTATTAGGGTCTGTCTTAATGATCTCATCTTAACTTAATTACCTGTGTCAAGACCTTGTCTCATTCTGCTTTGGTGGTCAAAACAAAATGCCATAGTCTGGATGGCGTAAACAACAGACATCTATTTCTCATAGTTCTCGAGGTTGGGAAGTTTGAAGTTGGGATACCAGCATGGCTGAGTTCTGATGAGGGACCTCCCCAAACAGCTGTCTTCTTATTTTGTCCTCATATGGTGGTGAGAGAGGTCTGGAGTCTCTTCCTTGTCTAATAGGGCTCTACTCCCATTGTGGGGGCTCCATCCCTATGGTCAAACGTCACCCTGATTACCTCCTAAGAGTTCCTCTTCCTAATATCATCACTTTGGGAGTTAGGGCTTCAATATATATACTTTTTTTAAGAGATGGGGTCTCGCTATGTTGCCCAGGGGGCGTCTCAAATTCCTGGGCTCAAGTTACCTTAGCCTCCCAAGGTGCTAGGATTACAGGTTTGAGCCACCAAGCCCAGCCATAACATATACATTTGGACAAAACATTCAGTGTATAACAGACTTCCTCTTCAAATAAGGTCTCATTCTGGCTCTAACGTACCTTTTTGGGGGGGTGATACAATCCAACCCATAACAGCCAGCTAGCTAGGGTGACAATATTTTTGTTCAGACTTTTCCCAAAGTGACTTTTTCTGTTAAAAAAAAAACAACAACCTTTCTCTAAAGTTTGTGGGGGTGGGCTGGGTTGGGAGTGGGTGTGGAAAAAAACACCAGAGCCTTCATGATGGAACTTTTAAGAAAAGCTTCCTGATTGCCAGTGACAAGGCCACCAATCTGTTTGTGGCAATGACATCTATTCCTGCCCAGGATATAGTATCAGCTGGGACTGATGCCTTTTGTTTCCTTTACCAACAATTGGTCTGCTTTTTGTCTCACTGCTGATTATAATAGTTATGATGATGATTGCTTCTTCAACAAAAATTTATTTGCATCTGTAATACACTGGGCATTATGCAGGCTGCTGGAAATCTTATGATAAGGCTTTGTTTTGGTCATTGTCAAAAAAGAGAATCACATCTCTATGTGTTATTGAACAAGTGGCAGGAGATTTTTAAAAAGTTATTTTCCCCCGATTATAAAAATGCAGTTTCCTTTGAGCAGGCTCAAATGAGTAGAAAAAAGGAAGAAAAACATTACCCCCAAACTCCAAGACCTAAAACACTTGGTGTATTCCCTAATAATTTTTTCTGGTGTATTTGTAAATGCATTTGTTACCTTTTATGTGGTTGATTCATTGATTGATTGATTGATTGATCTATTCCTTCCTTCATTCATTCACTGATTTGAGACAGGGTCTCACTCTGTCACTCAGGTTAGAGTGTAGTGGCATGATGTTGGCTTGCCACAGACTCGACCTCTTGGACTCAAGTGATCCTTCTGCTTCAACTTCCCAAGTAGCTGGGACTAGAGGTAGGTATTAGCACACTCAGCTAATTGTTATTATTATTTTGTAAAGACGAACTCGCACTATGTTGTCCAGGCTGGTCTCGAACTCCTGGACTCAAGTGATTCTCCCACCTTGGCCTCCCAAATCCACCGTGCTCAGGCTCATTAAAAAAATTTTTTTTCCTAATAATTTCAGACTGACATATAAGTTGTAAATGTACAGGAAATTCCCATGTATCCTTATTTTGCATCCCCAGTCATAATATATATTTTAAATTTTTACTTTTTAAAAAATTGTGGTAAAATATGCATAACATAAAGTTTGCTATTTTAACCATTTGTAAGTGCACAGTTTAGCGGCATTAAGTACATTCATATTGTTGTACAACCATCACCACTCTCCATCTCCAGAACTTTTTTCATCTTCTCAAACTGAAACTCTGTCTTTATTAAACAACTTCACATTCCCTGTCCCTCCTTCCAGGCCCTGGCCACCCCTTCCACTTTCTGTCACCATGAATCTGACTACTCTAGGAAACTTATAAAGGAGGATCATGTGGTATTTTTCCTTTTGTGACTGGCTTATTACACTTAGCATAACATACAGGTACGGGGAGTGGGGCAAAAAAGCCTAGGAATTATCTTTTGGCAGATGGACCCCTTGTCGACAGGCTTCCCCCACTAGGTAAGTGTTCTAGGAACCCACTGGCATCAGTGTACCTGCTAACGTTGTTGTGAGAGTCTGTGTTTAGCTGCAGTGAATTTTCCTTTTGAAGATTCTCTCAATGCATTTGCCCGTTTCATGATGGGTGATTTATGAGTGCACCTGCTCACACCATGCTGAGTGTTCAGCAGTTTTTGACCAAAAATGACATGACCCCTGTGCCTCACCCACCCTATTCACCCGATCTCGCCCTCGGCGACTTTTTTTTGTTTCCCTGGATGAAAAAAGTCCTCAAGGAGAAAAGTTTTGCCAGTGTAGAGGAGGTAAAACCAAAAATAGCAGAAGCACTTAAGGGCATCAAAATTAATGAGTTCAAAAACTGTTCTGAGCAGTGGAAAAGTCATCTCGATAGGCGTATTGCATCCAATGGAGAATATTTTGAAGATGACTGAAGTTTAAATACGTGAGAATAAATACACAATTTTTAATAAATAAATTCCAATTTTTTGGGTCCCCCCTTTGTATGTTAAAATTTTCTTTCTTTTTATAGCAGAGTAAGATCCCATTGTGTGGATGTACCACCTTTTGTTTATCTAGTCATCTATGGATGGACGCTTGGGTTGCATCTACCTTTTAGTTGTTGTGAATAGTGTGCTGTTATGAACTTTAATGTACAAATTTCTGAGTTCCTGCTTTTACTTCTCTCAGGTAGATACCTAGGAGCAGAATTGCTGGATAGTATGGCAATTTTGTAAAATTTCTTGAGGAAGCTCCCCAGCATTTTCCACAGCAGCTGTACCATTTTCCATTCCTACCAGTGGTGCACAAGGATTCCAATGTAGCCACATCCTCATCAACACTTATTTTCTGTTTTTTTATTTTTAAAATAGTGACAGGGTCTTGCTATGTTGCCCAGGCTGGTCTTAAACTCATGAGCTCAAGTGATTCTCCTTCCTCAGTCTCCTAAAGTACTGGGATTACAGGCTTGAACTTGGCCATTTTCTATCTTATTTTATTTTGTTTTATTTATTTAGAGTCAGAATCTCACTCTGTCACCCAGGCTGGAGTGCAGTGGTACATTTATGGCTACCACAACCTTAACCTGTTGGGTTCAGGCGATCTTTCTGCCTCAGCCTTCCAAGTAGCTGGAACTATAGGCATGTACCACCACACCTGGCCAATTTTTTGATTTATTGTGGAGAAGAGGTTTTGCCAAGTTGCCCAGGCTGGTCTGAATCTCTGGGTTCAGGCAATCCTCTTGCCTCCACCTCCTGAATTGCTGAGATTACAGGCGTGAGCCACTATGCCTGGCCCGTTTTCTGCTTTTTGTTTGTTTTGTTTTTGTTGTTTCTTTAAAATACTAGCCATTCAAATGAGTGTGCCCAGTGATAACGTCTTATATAGCTACAGGACACTTATCAAGAATATATGTGTTTTGAAATTGTTTTCTTCTCTTTTTAATTGCATATCCAGTCTTTGTTACCTCCAGCTTTATTAACAAAATTCAAGTACATAACAAAAGTATTTGGCCCTGTCACTAAAACCTCTCCAAGATACGGTTTTATCTGGCAGCCTCATATTCCCTCAAGAAGCCATGAGTGGACTTGTAGGAGCAGGGAGGAGTTCCCATGGCAGCCCACGCCCTCAGAACTCCTCATCTCTGGGCTGCGAGCCCAATAGGTTAACTGTGTCCTGGGTGAATTCCTGAGCCTGGTGACCTGGAATGGGAGCGCTCGGTGGCAGGACAGAGACTTCCTGATGTGTGTTTGGCATTTTGAGTCTCCTTTTTGGCTTCTTAGGGCAATAAGTCACCAGACTTGGAAATTCTACAACAGGAGGCTAGCTGATAGGGAATGCTGAATTCTAGTGCATATTCTTGAGATTCAAAATGGAAAATGGAGGCCAGAAGTGTGGCTTATGGCTGTGATCTCAGCACTTTTGAAGGCTGAGGCTGGAGGATTGCTTGAGCTCAGAAGTGAGAGACCAGCCTACGCAACATAGCGAGACCTTGTCTCTACCAAAAAAAAAAAAAAAAAAAAAAGTTGGGCATGGTGGTATGCACCTATAGTCCCAACCACTCAGGAGGCTGAGGCAGAAGGACTGTCTGAGCCCAGTAGGTTGAGGCTGTGGTGAGCCATAATCATGACACTGAATTTCAGTCTGGGGACAGAGTGAGATATCAATTCAAAAAAATAGGAAAAAAAAAAAAAAAGACATGTGTGTGGGTGGTGGGAAACAGGCCTGGTGAAGTGGCAACACCTGTAATCCAAGCACTTTAAGAGGCCAAGGTGGGAGGACGGCTTGAGACCAGAAGTTCGAGACCAGACTGGGCAACATAGCAAGACTTTTTTTCTTAAAAAAAAAAAAAAAGTAAAAGGGAAAGCAGCCATTTGCTTAGAGAATGAGGTTCTAGCTAACAATGACTGACTACAGAGTTGCTCCAGTAGTGACCTTGACATTGGTACGCCAGGGCAGTTGAACCTCAGTACCCCACCAGCTGCCCTTGCTGTCGCTGCTCACTGAAACACCCGTCAGCTGCCTGGGGTCCTCACAACCACACTTCCAGGCCCATCATCCCAGATCCCTCCTGCCTTCATTCTCCGTGGTTGCCATAGCAAAGTACCACAAACCCGGTGGCCTCGAACAACACAGATGTATTCTCTTCCAGTTCTGGAGGCCAGAAGTTCCAAATCAAGGTGCCCCAAACCAAAGCTCTTTAGTGCTGGGCAAGTTAAATACCCCCCTCTACCTCGCCTAGCTCATTTGGACAACGGGATGATAACAGCTCCTGGAACACTCCTGGTGCTCTGTCCACACCTCCGGGGATCCCTTTTAGCTGTTCTGTGTGCATACTCCCCAGTTTCTGGGTGCTTTCCCTCTCTGTGTTTGTACCCCTGACCTTCAGACACCTGCTACTTGAAGGGCATGGAGTCGGAAGTGTCTGGACTGATTGGTGCTTTTTGGAGATGATGTAAAGGGTGCTGGTCTTCCCATGAGGGAAGGGGGGCTTGCAGTAATTCCACCTGGGGCTTTATAGGACGGGAGCTAGAGGGTGTGGGGTCCTCTAGGTAGAGTAATTGCCTCCACCCGGTTTGTCCAGGACTTTCCCAGTTTTAGCATAGAAAGTTCCCATGATGGTTGGTCACAGACACAGTAGCCTAGAAGGCAGTCTTTCTGGGTGATTGTCCTTCCTCTGGCATCAGGCTAATGGCTCCTGTGCTCACAGGGATGATGTGGAACCCTCCCCTTGGCTGCTGCAGTGGAGCTCGGGGATTCCAGTCCTTTGCCACTCCACGCTTTTCTGCTGCCTGGCAGCAGCGAGTTGCAGCCAGGAGCGGAACAGCAGGGGTGTTCCGGGCATTGCCCTCCCGCTTCATCGTGACTGATGGGGATATTCCTGGAGGAATTCACTCTGGCAAAGCTTGGGAAAGCTGTGAATGAAAGGCAGCAGCACAGACATCATAATCTACAGGCAGCAACAGGCATGCTGCTCTGGCGCCCAGCCCGTCCCCATCCATGTGGTGCCAAACAGCTTCTGGGTGGACACGAACGGGAATTTCACGGCAAGGCCTCTATTTGTGGTCCTGCCTGCCAGCCATAAACCCCAGCATGTTAGTTTCAAAGGCTCGAGGCCAAACGTACCACTGCAGCAAGTTAGACCAGTTTATAAAAGAAGCCCAAGATAGGCGATTTTGCCAGGATTTCTGTGTCACAGGGTCCTGCTCTTTAAATGTTTGGGCAAACTTCCCTGATGGTCACGGTGCCGGTGGCCAGTGAAATCTTACCAAACTTCCCTGCACTAATTCTGTCCAGAAAATGGTCGGAGAATCCTTCACGATCACAACACAAGAATTTCCCCGTCTTCATCATTCAGAACGATTGCAGAATTTTCCCAGGGATCTGTCCAGTTCCCTGGGGAAGGGTGTCCATCTCTCATTTTGCATCCCTGACATTTCATAGAGCTGTCACTTTTGGAGGTAGATACCGATAAACCAGAGCACAAGAAAATTACCTTATGGCATTTCTGTGACACAAAAGCTTCAGGTTCATTTCTTAACCGATACCTCTTTCCTATTGGAATCAGAGGAGTTCGAGAAAGAAAGAGAATCAGGAATTCCTTTCCGTGCGTGAAACTAATTCTGTTCTTCAACAAATGAAGCCTGCTAGGGACATGTTAACATTTCATCTTGCATATTTCTGTTCTTAGATGATGCTGAGCTGTCATTTCAGAGGAAACCCAGCCTCTTCGTCATACCTCCAGATTCCAATTTTCTCTGGACAGGGAGGGTGGACCAGCAGCTAACAAGGAAGGTGCTTGAGTTTCGACAGCTTATTAGTTCTGTTGTTCAGACTCAGGGCTCAGGGCCGGGTAGGGCAGTGAGGTATGGGGGTGGGGAACCCAAGACAGGAAGAAAGAGAAGAGTGTGAGCAACCCAGGGACTGGCTAATTTTCTCTTATAAAACTCAGTGCTGTTGTCGGCTCTGATTTCACCAAATGAAATCTCCAAATGACCAATGGCAAAGAAAAAACACTGTCATTTCACAAAACTGCCTTGAGTTATGATTTCAATAAATCCTGCCTACTGTGCTTTTATTAAATCCCAAATACCTGCAACTTTTCTTGGTATAATAGTATTATTTCTCTATCATTAAAAAAAAAACCCCCAAATCAGAACCATTTACATCTTGGGGCATACCCAGTGAGTTAGAAGCTTAAAGTCTCCTTATTTGGTTCGAGCTGATACCACATCCCTCTGTTGTTTAAAACGCTCCTGGGGAATCGTATTGTTATTTTTCATTGCTATTTCTGGAGTTACTAGAAAGGTCGAACAGCTTTTTTTTTAAGCCATTTGTAATTCTCCCAAGCCTTCGGCCTTTTGTCTCTTTGCTTAGTGCTCTCCTAGAATAATTTTGGAATTATGGGGAATTATTAAGGAATTGAAGAGAAGAACATACTAGGGGATGAGGGGAGGGAAAAGGGAAGGGGGGGAGATAGTTCTTGACATCTCCCACCCCAGCACCCAACACCTCCCTTTCCCTCAGGCTAGATTCCCTCACCTCACTTCCTTTTTTTTTGAGTTGGAGTCTCACTCTGTCGCCCAGACTGGAGTGCGCGGCCACCGCAGCCTCGACCTGCTGGGCTCCGGCGATCCTTCCCGCCTCAGCCTTCCAAGTAGCCGGAATTACAGGCATGCGCTACCACGCCCGGATGATTTTTTGATTTATTGTAGAGATGAGGTCTCGCTGCCCAGGCGGGTCTCGAACTCATGGGCTCAGGCAATCCACTCACCTTAGCTTCCCAAAGACGCGGGATTACAGACTGAGCCCCCGAGCCTGGCTTTTTTTTTTTTTGAGTAGGGGTCTCACTCTGTCCCCCCGGCTGGAGTGCAGTGGCACAATCAAGGTCACGGCAGCCTTGACCTCCTGGGCTCAGACAATCCTTCCACCCCAGCCTCCTGAGTAGCTGGGACTCCAGGCATGCACCACCATGCCCGATTAGTTTATTTTTATTTTTGTAGAGATGAAGTCTTGCTATGTTGTCTGAGGCTAGTCTAGAACTTCTGGGTTCAAGCTGTCCTCCTGCCTCAGCCTCCCAAAGTGCTGGGATTACAGGCCTAAGCCATCTTGCTCAATCTCCATTCCCATTTTTTTCCTCCAAGGCCATGTCAAGTCTCTTAGGGTAGGTCTCATGCCTCTTCAAGAATGATTTATTTCCCAAGACCCCTCTTCATTAGTCATTCCACATAGAGGGAGAGACCTCTAATCTTGCGTCCTTACCCCCTCTCAGGTAAATCTGCCTCTGAGGACAAAGTAGAGATGGTCCCAGTGGCCTTGTCTTATTTAAAAAGTAAAATATTAGTTGGTATTTTGTTTGGTATGAAACGAAATAAATCACTAAAGTTTGGTATGCTGAATTTTCCTTTTGCATGGGAAGCCCTGAGGCCGAGGGTTGTCTCTGGGTCAACATTTGCATGAATATTCAGTCTCATTTCAGGTCTGCAAGAGAGCAGATGTTACCATGGGTGCCTCAGACAGCCCACCCAGGCCTTTCTCCTTCGCTCCTTAAAGGCCATGATAGCTGGGGGCCATTCCTGAGTCATGTTTGCAAATGCATCCTAGAAAAAGTGCTACATACCTCATAGCTGAATATCACTATGGTCACCTTCAAAATACTCCTTTTGGGAAGCTAGGCACGAATGCCAGCACCTAGTCTACCCATAAAGGCAATTTTGGAACTTTTTTTTCGTTGTATTACCTCCTTGATGTCCCAAATGTCATCAAAATGTCTTCCTTTCAATATTTCCTTTATCTTCAGGCAGAGAAAAAAGTCACTGGGGGCCAGATCAGGCAAACAGGGAGGATGTTCAATACAGTTATTTGTTTACTGGCTAAAAATTCCCTCACAGACAGTGCTGTGTGAGCTGGTGCATTGCCATGATGCAAGAGCTCCTTCAGGACTGCTTTTGCATATGCCAAGATTTTCTCATGCCAAGATTTTCAGTTAAGATTTTCCTGTTTCACTATCGGTGTTTATTTGGTCTGCTATGCTTCTCACAGTCTGTCAATGATTTTGATGGCACAATTTGATGAATTTTTGTAGTGTTTTCATCAGTTCTGTTCATTACTGGTTGTCCTGACCTCTCTTCATCAGAGCTACTTTCTCTGTCCTCAGAAAAATGTTTAATCCATTTTCACACTGTCATTTTCTTCGTGGCATTATCCCCATAAACTTGGACTAACATGTCCCTGATTTCACTTCCACTCTTGCCCAGTTTAACAAGACACTTAATACTTGTTCATTGCTCCAATGCAAGCTCTGACATTCTCACGATGGCATGCAAAAACATGCAACAACAATAACAAGTGCTACTCAGCAAGACACTGCCACACATCAACACGAGCATAACTGTGAGACACTGATACACCAATGTTATGAAACCTTACTGAGTTGTTTGTACAGTGCTGCCAATGTAAGCACACAGTGGCAAGTTCGCAAACTTAAATGTCAGAACCTGTATGTCAAGTTTGCTTTGATAACAGCTTGTAACACTTAATCCTTGTTGTTGTGTATGAAACAGCCTTGATCCGGGGGTGGGCTCCAAGTATGCCACCTTGAAAACAATTCTGGTGAACCCCAAACAGAAAGCACGCAGACCAAATTAAGATGCTTGACTCTCATGGTTTATTAAATCAGTATAAAACACAAAAGAAGAAGCAAGGGGAAAGGCATGGTGTAGCACAGCAACCCCAGATCTGAAGGGCCTTGTGCATAAGGTTCTTTACATATTCCAAAGAAGTTACCCGGGGATCCAGCAGGGAAAGACACTGGTTTATTGGAACTTCCAGGAGGCACAGATGGCAGCTGGTCGGTGAGGGAAGAGTCCATGCCTCAGGGCAATACAGTAAATAGTTTTATAGGCAAGTAAGTCAATGAATCAAATTCCTGTCCTGTGTTTACAATGACATTGGTTACACAGGACGACCACATTGCTTTCAGTTTTGCTTGGTCACCACACGGTGACTCACTATTTTTTATTTTATTTTATTTATTTTATTATTTTAAAGATGTGGGGTCCAGTTCAGGATTCAGTCTGCAAGCAGTCCCCACTTCGTTTGGTTTGAGATCAGGTACCCTTACTGATGTAATGTGCCCCCACCTCCCTCCCATGGCAGTTTCCGGCTACTGCCAATCCCTTTCATATAGTATTATGGTAAATGTTCTAGGTCCACTTATGAGTGAGAATATGTGGTACTCCGTTCAGAGACCAGCCTTGGCTGGAGGCTGCTCCCTGGGAGTGGGGCAGATGGAAGCCAGATATAGGGGAAAGAGGTGTTGGGACAATAGCCTCATAGATGGGTCAAGTAGCTGCACTTAGTACAGTGTTAAGGTGGGAGTGGAAGACTGCTCCCTGAATCCTGGGTCACATGATATCCATCAGTTCTGTCATCAACCTTCCCTGAGATCGGTTGCCTGGAGTCAACACACGCTTGTTCTATGGGAGAGATGTACAGGGGCCATACTTCTGCAGGCCAGTAGTCCCCCTTATCCAAGGTTTTGCTTTGTGCGCTTTTATTTACTCTCTACCTGAAAATATTAAAGAAGAAATTCTAGAAATAGACAATTCGTTGGTTGTAAATTGTGCACCATTCTGGGTAGTGTGATGAGATCGCTTACCATCTTACTTTGTCCCATCCTGGACGTGAATCTTCCCTTTATCCATCAGATCCACACTGTAGAGGTTCCCTGCCCATGTGTCGCTTAGTAGTCTCTCAGCTATCAGATCAACTGTCCCTGTATGGCAGTGTTTTTGTGCAAGTCACCCTTTTTCATATTAAGACTTTTAAAAATTAAAATTAAAAAAAAATATACATAGAGATGAGGTCTTGCTATGTTGCCCAGGCTGGTCTCGAACTCCTGGGCTCAAGTGATCCTCCTACTTCAGCCTCCTAAAGTGCTGGGATTACAGGCGTGAGCTACTATGTCTGGCTTAGTCACCCTTATTTGACTTCATAATGGCCTCAAAGTAAAAGAGTAGCGATACTTGCAATTTGGATAGGCCAAAGAGAAGCAAGCCATAAGGAGCTTCCTTTAAGTGAAAAGGTGAAGGTTCTTGACTTCATAAGGAAATGAAACAAATGTGTATGTGGAGGTTGCTAAGATCTGTGGTAAGAACTCATTTTCTGTATGGACATTGTGAAGAAGGAAAAGGAAATTCATGCTAGTTTTGCTACCACACCTCAAACTGCAAAAGTTACAGTCCCAGTGTGTGATAAGGGTTCAGTTAGATGGAAAAGACATTCCATTTGTGGGTGGAAGACAAGAACAGAAATGTATTCTGATCAGTAGCAATTGGGTTTGGTACTATCTGTGGTTTCAGGCATCCATTGAGTGTCTTGAAATGTGCCCCGTGCAGATAAGAGGATACTATTGTAGTTGGTCAATGAGTCTGAACAGCCACTGGTCCTATCTGCATTTCTTGGACAGAACACATAGGATCCCAAAAGGGACATACTGAGTGTCATCGAAGGGTGGCCAAGGAAGGATGAGAAAAAACAAACACTTAGAGGTGGCATGAACCCCACCTCGTAACTTGGTCTTTCCATCCTTTCTGTTTATAAGGAATACTTTTGCTACTCCTTTTTTTGTTTTGTCTCATTCTGGATGTGAATCACCCCTTTGTCCATCACATTCATGCTTTAGACACTCCCCGATCTCTACTGCAGAATTGAACATTGTCAAATAATATGACAAATTCATATTATACCTGCTGGTGACCTTCATTTTGGTGAAGGTTACAAATTTCCAATATTGCAAAAAGAAAGTAAACAAAATTTGGCTTATACTTAAGGCATGAAGACATCACCTACACTGAAGGTTTTCAGAGGGTAGGGGTGCACAAATTTTGGTTCTCACTAGCCTCAGTTCACATCACTGGTTGACCCCAAGGATCTAGGGCTTATCTAAATTAGAGTTTGGACGTGGCATATGATCTTAAAAAGACAAATGGACTGAGGAATTGACATGTCCAGATTGGTGAAATCTAGTAAAAAAAAAAAACAAACAAAAAAAACTGGATGAGATTGCCCTGAAGGGAGAAAGAAATCCCCTCTTTGTAGTGCAACATTAAATCTTGCCTTAAAAGTGTTCTGGCCTTTGCCAGTGGCTTCTAGGAGGTGAATGCTAAGCCCTTTTGTGTCATGGCTTGTCTTTGTTTGCCTGGAGGTTTTGAGTCACATTAAAAATGTGATTTAGCACCAAAATAAAAGTCCAAATTTGGGACATAGAAGACAAAAATATAATACAAAAAAGTCAACGAAACAAAAAGCTGATTCTTAGAAAGGATAAACAGGAGTGATGGACCCCTAGCTACACTGACCAAGAAAAAGAGAGAAAAAGCCCAAATAAACACCATCAGAAATGCAAAAGATCAAGTCACTACTGACCCTGAAGAAATACAAAAGATGATCAGAGACTACTATGTACATTGGTATGGAAATAAACTTGAAAATCTAAAGGGAATTGGAGGTCTTTCTGACATCAAACAACCTCCCAGGTTAAACAAGAAGAAATTGAGACCCTAAATAGACCAGTAACAATGCAGGAAATTGACTATGTCATAAGAAAACTACCTACAAAAAAAGCCCAGGACCATATGACTTTCCAGTAGAATTCTTCAAAATGTACAAGGAGGAACTGATACCAATCCTGTTGAAAGTATTCTAGCCGGGCTTGGTGACTCAGCCTGTAATCCTGTGCCTTTGGGAGGCTGAGGTGAGTGGATTGCCTGAGCCTGCGGGTTCAAGACCCGCCTGGGCAGCGAGACCTCATCTCTACAATAAATCAAAAAATCAGCCGGGCATTGTAGCGCATGCCTGTAATTCCGGCTACTCGGAAGGCTGAGGCGGAAGGATCGCCGGAGCCCAGCAGGCCGAGGCTGCGGTGGCCGGGAGCGGCCACTGCACTCCAGTCTGGGTGACAGAGTGAGACTCCAACTCAAAAAAAGGAAAGTATTCTATGCAACTGAGAAAGATGAACTCTCCCCTAATCATTTCATGAAGCTAACTTCACATTGATACCCAAACCAGATAAAGATCCAACAAAGAAAGAGAACTATAGGCCAATATCCTTGATGAACATAGATGCTAAAATTCTCAACAAGATCCTAGCAAACCAGATTCAACATCACATCTCAAAAGTCATCCACCACGATCAGGTAGGGTTTATCCCCAGGATGCAGGACTGGTTCCACATTTGCAAGACCATAAACGTAATTAAATACATCAACAGATGTAAAAACAAAAACGACATGATTATATCATCAGACTCCAGCACCCTTTCTTGATAAAAATCCTCGAACATCTAGGCATAGATGGAATGTACCTCAAAATAGTAAGAGCCATCTACAAGAAATCCACAGCCAGCATACCGCTAAACAAACAGAAATTGGAACCATTTTCCCTGAAAACTGGAATAAGACAAGGATGCCCACTCTTATTCCTCCTTTTCAACATAGTTTTGGAAGTCCTAGCTAGAGCAATCAGACAAGAGAAGGAAATTAGGGGTATCCAAATAGGAAAAGAGGAAGTCAAGTTATCCCTCTTTGTAGATGACATGATTCTATACCTTGAAAGCCCAAGAGAATCTGTCAAAAACCTCCTTGCACTGATATAGGACTTTGGCAAAATCTCAGGGTATAAAATAAATGAGCAAAAGGCAGTTGCCCATTTCTATACACCAAAAAAAAAAACAAAAAAAACCAAACAGCAACCCAAATAAACAGGACAATCCCATTCACAATAGCCACCAAAAAATTGAAATAACTCGGCATCTTCCTAACCAGAGATGTGAAAGACCTTTACAATGAAAACTACAAAACACTGCTCAAAGAAATCAGAGATGACACAAACAAATGGAAAAATATTCCAAGCTCATGGATTAGAAGAATCAACATTGTTAAGATGTCCATCCTACCCAAGGCAATCTACAGATTTAATGCAATACCCATTAAATTACCAGTAGCATTCTTCTCAGACATGGAAACAACAATACAGGAATTCATTTGGAAACATAAACGACCACGAATAGCCAAAACAATCCTCAGCCAAAAAAACCCAGACAACAACAACAGCAACAACAAAAAAACCCAACAAAGCAGGAGGTATCATACTCCCAGACTTTAAGCTTTATTATAAAGTTACAATAATCAAAACAGACTGATATTGGTTCAAGAACAGGCATATAGACCAATGGAACAGGATAGAGTTTCTAGAAGCAAAATCTCAATTTCTCAACCAACTCATTTCGAGAAAGCATCCCCCACCAACCTCTGGGGAGAGGAGAACCTATTCAGCAAATAGTGCTGGGAAAACTGGGTGACCACATGCAGAAGATTAAAATAAAACCCATACCTCCCACCATACACAAAAATGAACTCTAAATGGATCAAAGACCTAAACGTAAAACCTCAAATTATAAGAACCTTAGAAAATGCAGGAGACACCCCTATGGAAATTGGAACTGGCAACCAATTCCTGATCAAAACTCCAACTGCCCCATACCATAAGAGATAAGATGGACAAGTGGGACCTCATCAAACCAACAAGCTTCTGCAAAGCCAAAGAAACCATTGAGAGAGTGGGGAGACAGCCTGCAAACTGGGAAAAAAACATTTGCCAACTGTATATCTGACAAAGTCCTAATATCTAGAATCTATAAGGAACTCAAATGTGCCGAAAAGGAAAAAACCAAGCAGCCCCATTATAAAGTGGGCAAAAGATATGAATAGTCACTTCTCAAAAGAAGACATACGAGCAGCCAACAGATAAATGAAAAAATGCTCATTCTTACTAATCATCAGAGAAATGCAAACTAAAACCACACTGAGATACCACCTAACTCCAGTCAGGATGGCCATCATCTATGACTCAAAAACAACAGATGCTGGACAGGATGTGGGGAAAGGGAACACTTCTACACCATTGATGGAGGAAATGTAAACGAATACAGCCTCTGTGGAAAACAGTGTGGCAATTCTAAAAGATCTAAAAATTGACCTTCCATATAACCCCACAATCCCATTGCTTGGAACATACCTGGAGGAACTCAAATCACTCTATGAAAAAGTTACCCGCATACATATGTTTATTGCAGCATTGTTCACAATAGCAAAAACATGGAACCAACTGTGCTGCCCATCGAAAAAGGACTGGATAAAAAAATGTGATACATATACACGAAGGAATATTAAGTAGCCATAAAGAAGGACAAAATTCTGAACTTCCCAGCAACTCGGATGAACTTAAAGTTTATAACACTGAGTGATCTATCACAGAAACAAAGAACTCAGTATCACTTGTTCTTACTCATAAGCAGACTTGAACAATGGTCATAATACTATAAGAAAAGGATTGGCAGTAGTGGGAAACTGCCAGGTATGGGGGTGGGGGTAGGGGACAGGATTGGCAGTAGTGGGAATCTGCCAGGGGAGGGAGGGCACACCTCATCAACAGTGTACCTGTATAATGAACATTTGTATACCTAACCCTGAATTGTACCCTGTATCTTTAAAATAAAATATTTTAAAAGAGGAAAAAATGTGATTTAGGGTGGAGGCTTTGGGTCATGTGGTATTAGGTGACCTCTGGAGAGGCTGGAGACAGGTCAGCCACATGGATGCCCAATCAAGTTTAAGTGATGGAGCCCCAGTCAAAACTCTTGGTATTCAACACTCTTGGACCCCAAAGCTCAGGACAGCTTTTCAGACTGGCAAGAGACCGTGCATATTGTCACACACTCATGCATAAAAAATGGCACTGTCAACTCTACAGAGAGAGGACAATGGGAACTCCATGTTGGAAAGTCTCCTGGGCTCCACCCTATGCGCCTCTTCCCTTGGCTGACTCTAGTCTATTTCCTTTCCTTGGAATAAACCATAACCACAAAGTTAACAGCTTCCAGTGAGTTCTGTGAGTTCTCCTAGTGAATTAGTGAGCCTCAGAGTAGAGTCAGTGCTCCTCTGAACCTCACAGTTGGTGTAGAAAGTGAGAGCGGTCTTATGGATGGCTCCCACACTTGGCATCTTCCCAAGTAAGAAACAGACAATGAAGGAAAGAAAAAGGATGAAGCTTAAGGTTTCCCTTGTGACTAATTTTGGGCCTTGCTCCTCCTCCAGCATCCCATTCCCTTCCCCCTATTGGTCCTGCATGAGTCCCCAATGGGGCCAGATTTTTAGTTATCAGTGAAGAAAGGAAAATGATTTGCAGAGCGTTTACCTTCATGGATTTCAGAGTATTTTACACATGAGTCTAGTCAAGCCTTTCCTGCACTAGAAGGTTAATTAGGAAAGTCGGTTCATATTAACACCCTTTATTTGCTCTTAGGCACAGAATAGGCTTGTGATTTGACCCCTGTTGGACAGCAAGCCTCTCTAAGCCTGCACAAGGGTCATCACTCTCAGAGGGTCATCAGTCACCCTGTCTGAGCTCGGACTGATTCACCTTTAGATACATCTCATTCAGCATCTCAAATTAGGACACCTGGGGTTCATTTGGGTACAGGTGCTTTTACCTCAACAACCAAACACATACATGCATTAAAGAAGCAAAGCCAACCCTTCAAGAGAAGTATCAAGTTCAACCACATGACAGTGCATTTTTGAAGGCCAATTTCATACAAGTTCATCTTAATACATACAAGCTCACTAACAGCTAAAGTAGCAGTTCTCAGTTTGACTGCACATGAGATACACTGGGGAGATTTAAAAACAAAACAAAACAAAACAACAAAAACAAAACTCAAGCCATACCCTAGACCAATTAAATTTTTTCTCCAGGGGAACTCAAACAACAAGATTTTTAAAAACTCCCCAGGAGGGTTCAATAGGCAGTCAGGGCCAAGAACTTCAAGAACAAATTAAAATGTGTGGTTTCTACTAAATCATCAGCATCCCTCCTCATGGGTGACAGTCTTTTCATAGATGTTTCCTGGGGGCTTAGTATGAGTAAGCTTCTGATTAGACCCTGGGACAGCAGGGAGCCCCCTGCCTTACCTCACAGCTGTTCTGCTTCCTTTCCACCCTTGTCTACCTCTCTCCACATGTGTACCTGGGATTATGCCACCAAGTGAACAGTGCCCCTCTTCAGGTGTCTTTTGTGCTGTGTTGTTTCTTTGGGTGGGCTCACCTGCAGGTCCCTCTTAGCAATTATCTGTGGCCCTCACCTGGAAGAACAGTTTTCTCTGTCCCTTAGAGCCATGTTTCACAAGCTGCTGTGGTCTAAGGACGACCTGCCTCTGAACCACACATGGATGTTTGTTTCAATGCAGGTCCTGGGTCCACCCTAGACCAGTTCAGACTCTTTAGGGGTGAATCCCAGGAGTCAACATTTTTTAACAAGAGCCCCCTCCTGACTAAGGTATCTGCTGTGCACCAAGAGTTTGAGAATCAGCCAAGGGACTCACCCTGGCTGCCTGACCACAGGGTCAGTGACCTTCTGTTCTCACTTCTTTTGAGCCATGCAGTTTGAGCACTGACCACACAGAATAGGCTGGCTTCCCAAGCAGCACTGGTCACATCCCCTGGAGTCCACCTCTCAGGGTTTCTCTGTCTATCACATCTTAGTGAGATGTTGGGACCCTGAAATGCCTCAAACCTTCCTCAGTGTAAAGGAGGGATCTATTTACATATACACTTGACCTTTGAACATGAGTTTAAACTATGTGTGTTCCACTTGTATATGGATTTTCTTCTGCTTCTGCCACCCTTGAGATAGCAAGATCAACTCCTCTACCTCCCCTCCTCAGCTTCCTCAGTGTGAAGACGATGAAGACTTTATGATGATCCACTTCCACTTATGAATAGTAAGTATATTTTCTCTTCCTTGGAAACATTTCTTTTCTCTGGCTTGCCTTATTGTAAGAATACAAGACATAATATGCATTAACATGCATGTGTTAATGGACTGTTAAAGTTGTCAGTAAGGATTCTAGTCAACAGTAGGCTTTTTAGTGGTTAAGTTTTGGGGGGAGTCAAAAGTTACACGTGGATTTTTGCATAGGGGTCAGAACCCCTAACCTCTGTGTTGTTCAAAGGTCAACCATATTATCTATCTATTCATTCCTCCATCCATCCCTCCTCCTCCTTCTCCTCTTCTTCTCTTTCATTCTCATCACACCCACTACATGCCAGGCACTGTACTAGGCACTTGAGACAGAAATGAACAACACCGTCAAGAGTCTCTTCCCCTAGGGAGATCTCATCCCAGTGGAGGAAGAAAAACAATGTTTCCTGGGGAAGCAATCACTTCAGGCACAGCACAGCATTGTTGGAAAGCTACTCTCCTAGGAGCAAAATATAATTTGTTTACAAATTTTTTCATTCTCTCTTTAACCATCGTTTTCCTTCCTTTGCAACTGTAGAACAAGGGGCAGCAGATTCCTGCTTCACCTGAAATGACTTGGAGTTCAGTCTCTGCCTGTTATAGATGGTACTCCCTGGGGCTGTTTCTGAAATGAGTGCAGCTTGTTGATTTTGAGCAGAAAACAGAATGAGTGAGAGGGTGGGGCTGGCTAGGTCAGTGTTAGGGGAACGGTGGAATGAGCTGGAAGGGTGGAAATACTGTGTTATTTTAATCATGGTGATAGTTTACACCAGACTCCATAGACTCTGCCAGAACCCCAGTGGCTCGAAACCCCAGGCCGACTCTATCCGGGTCCTGGCAGAGAGCAGGCACATTCAAACAGAGCAACTGAAAGATGTTTGGTAAAAAGTCTATTGTCAAAGGTGTGGCTGGTTTACAGAAACCATAAAGGACAGGGCAGAAGCCTGGAGGCTGTTACCACCTGTGATGCAGCAAACCCAAATCCGAGAGGGCTTGTGCGTGAGGTTATTTACATATCCCAAAGCAGTCATATTTCCAGTGGGGAAAGACATTGGTTTATTAGAACTTACAGGAGGCACCGATGGTGGCTGGTCAGTGAAGAAAGAGTCCGCACCTTGGGACAGTACAGCAGGGCATTTTTATAGTCAAGCAAGTTAATTATTCAACTTGCTATGAGGTGGTTACAATCACAGTGAGTAAAGGTGAGGACAACATTGTTCTCAGCTCTGCTCAATCACCTGCACCCTAACTTGTTAATGGGAATAATGCATATCCTGCAGAGACCAGCCTTGGCCAGAGGCTGCTCCCTAGAGGACAGAAAGAAGCCAGATATAGAGGGAAAGAGTCAATGTCCGGACAATTACCTCACACCATCTCTCACTTGAAGGGGCAAACAGAGGGAGCAGTCACCTTGAAGTGAAGAGGGCGGTCAAATGACGAGGGCTATCTGACAGGGGCTGTGCCACTGGCCAGATGGACACAGCCAGCCTGGAGCCACTAGGCAAGAAGGGAACTGGGAAGATAAACATCCAGAGCTCTCCTCTCCTCCCCTCCTATGCTCCCACTGGTGCCTCCCGCTGGAAGCTGGAGAAGAGAGAGGCTGGTGATGCAGTCCAGACAGGCCAGGCTGGACACGCAGGGTTGAGCGACGAGGGCAGGGCAGGAAGGCAGAGGGCAGATGGAAAGCATCTGTCTGTCCATTTATCACAGCATAGTTTAGGGGACCTATGTTCCTGGGGAAAGGGTTTTGAAACCCAGTCCTTCATGAGGCCAGACCCCACACTCTCACTCAGCTGCACAGCAAAGCCTTTTGGAGCTTGAAGAGAACTTTCCCCTTCTTATGACTCTGGTGGGCGACCACAGAGCAGGCTGATCTCTAGGGAGAGAAGCCTGCTGAAATGGTGTTCTTCTGAATCATCTGTTCAGATTACCCCTTTCTCTCTGTCCTGCTGTATTGCCTGTAGTTCTAGCCACAAGCAAGGCGTGTGTGTGTGTGTGTGTGTGTGTGTGTGTGTGTGTGTGTGTGTGTGTGTGTATCCTTGGTCCATAGTTTCTAGGTGACAGGCACACAATGTTTTTATTTGTTTTTTGTCGAGGTCTCACTCTGTCAGCTGGAGAGTAGTGGCACAATCACAGCACACTGCAGCTGTGACCGCCTGGGCTCAGGTGATCCTTCCGCCTCAGCCTCCTGAGTAGCTGGGACTAAAGGCGTGTGTCACCATGCCCAGCTAATTTATTTATTTTCTACTTTTGTGGAGACAAGATTTCACTATTGTCTATGCTGATCTCAAACTCCTGAGTTCAAGCAATCCTCCAGCCTTGGCCTCCCAAAGTCCTGGAATTACATGTGTGAACCACCGCGCACGGCCCAACATAGGTTTCACCAACCAGTCGTTCTGGAGCTGATGGGCTTCGGCACGTGGCCAGAGCTGCCACTGCTACTGGTGACCACTGAGCCCCAGGATGGGAATTCTCCATGCACCCTCCTCCTCGCAGAAGTGAGCACTGTTCAGAGCCACGTGCAGCTGAAGCCTCGCTTTCCCTACTTCCCTTGAGACATGTAGGGCAGAGCTCAGCCTGTCTTATACAAGAGAGGTAAGGGTTCCCAATTCGGCTTGTGGGAAGTTGGGGGTGTATAAAGGGGAAGGCTGCCAGTTTAGTGAACAAAGAACTCAATGAACGGAAAAGTTAAGGAACGTTTCCCAGGACCTAAAACAGAACTGTCTCCACTCTGACGGCAGAGTCTAGGGTAGCACTTTGAGAGGCCCCTTGCTGCTTTTTAAGTTCCCAAGAAGGCAGCATGCTGCCATTAATGCCACAGTTCATGTGCGTTTATTAGGTTCCTTGTCTCTCAGCCAGGGGCAGGGCTTGCAGCACGGAAGTCACGGGCCCCAGACCTGGGAGGAGGCAGGGAGAGGCGGAGGCCGTTAAGATGGGTCTCTGCTTCCAAAAACTGAATAGTGAATGTTCTCACTTGTGAGCGGGCCCTGATTACCGGACACACGAGCACAAGGGTGAGAACAACAGACACTGGACACTGCTGAAGGAGGGAGGAAGTAAAGTTGGATAAGAGGTACATAATTGCACACTGGGTACCAGGTCCACTACCGGGGGGAGAGAGGGTCTTCTAGAAGTCCAAATCTCACCTGCATGTATGTAGTAAATACTCTCTTGTACCCTACAACTCATGAAAAGAAAAAAAAAGATGACTCTTTGCTATTCTGGGTTCTTACACAATCCCAGCATCCTAAAATCCTAATTGAAAACATGAAGTCACCAGAGAGCCCAGGAACCCCTGGAGCCTTCTCTAGAGAGAGTGTGACTTTTCCTGTCTGCCTGGCAACTTGAAAACTCCTGCATCCTCTTCCTCCTACTTCTTGTCTTAGCCTTCTAGCCTCCCCCAGGGAGGTCCTGGGGCTTAAGGAAAATGACAACCTCAGAGACCATCTTCTCTGGCCAAAGCAAACCTGGAACTAAACATGAGGGTTCAACACACAAGACCAGAAGAGACAGCCCACCATGCACACTCTACTTGTGAGCCAGCCCTGTGCTGGCTAGCTGGTGGGAGAGGAGGAAGGTGACACACAGAAACCATGCTTCCATCAAGCAGTTTCAATTCTGCTTGAATTGTACAAGGTGGAGGTTGTGTTTTCTAGAAGGGCCAGTTGAAAGACTCATCAATCATCCCAGACTGTGAAATTGGGGGGAAAAGAAAACAGTGAGGGTAGCATTCTGGAGGTGAAAAAAAAATATCCAGATGGGCGGGATGAGGAGGGGGACAGGCCCAGGAGGGGATGGGCCACCAGACCTGTCATCCTCAGGGTTCGGGGAGGATTTTGTCTGCTGGCCTAAGATAGGCCTCTGTCCTGTTCATACAAGCCAGCTGAGTCATCGCTATCTTTTGATCCACTTCACCCAGCCCCCAAGTCATTGTCCAACCCTGCTGGAGACCCTGTAATTGTGGCCAGGATGGATACCCCACTGTGTTCTAGGCCCTCCTTGCTTCAAAGGCCACAGGTGGGGTGTCCCTCACAGGTGCTTTGTTGCTTGGTAGGTCACTCTTCTGAGTTACACAGGGAAGGATTTAGTTACCACATCCGCCCCAATGGATATCCCACCATGTGGCCCAGAAGTATGACTTCCACCACTCACCACATCTTTATGCTACAGCATATGACAGTGAGGTAAGAGGATGAGCGGTGCCAGCCTCTCAATTGAAGAATCACCTTGGCGCATCTTGAGGTGAAACGCTGCCTGTCATTGAGGAACCGTAGGCTAATTGCCCGGGATTGTCCTGATTGACAGAGAGCTGTTCGTGTATGCTTGCTAATCAGTTAACATGGTCCAGGGTCAAGTGGACCTTTCAAAAATTTTACCTTGTCAAAAAAAGTTTTGTTTTCAAACATGTATTTCAGTCTTACCAAAAAGAGAATGCATACCTATTTGTTTATTTTCAACCTTGGCACTGCTGATTCCAGGCCCAAGAATTCTTTGCCATGGAGGCTATCTGTGGCTTGTAAGATGCGGAACAGCATCCTTGGCCTCTACCTACTATACCAGAAGCATCCACTCTACCCAACCAGTCATGACAATCAAACACGTCTCCAGACATTGCAAATGTCCCTTAGAGAGAGAGAGAGAGAGAGAGAGAGAGAGAGAGAGAGAGAGAGTGTGTGTGTGTGTGTGTGTGTGTGTGTGTAAAATCACTCACAGTTGAAAACCCACGACTGTGGTGCAATTTTATTCAAACAACAAACATGGATTGAATACTCATGCGATAATTCAACATTTAAACATCTGACCTGAACCAGGAACTAGGGGGTAAAAGTGTGATTACGACATCATCCTGTTCTTTGTAAGCTTGCAGTCTGAGACTAGAGATGTCCCACGGATGACTGGACAGAAGATAGAAGGCTACATGCCTTACGCGGGCCCTTACCAAGGCTCACTTGGGATCAGGAATGAAATAGTTTTTCCAGAAAGTCCCCAGCAGACTTTTCCTATGTCTCATTGGCAAGCAATGGGTTTCATGCCTACTTCTAGGTCAATCACTAGCTAAGGGGAAAGGTGATTTCAACAGAGGCTTGGCTAATCATGACTCATCTTCCAGGGTAGGGTGTTTCTATATGCCCACCCACCGACCTGCAAAGTCCATTTTTAATTTTATTTTATTTTTGCAAGGAAGTACATAGGATGACTGCTGATGATTCAGTCAACAATGTCTGCTACAGCATGTCCCAAGAATGGTTCTCCCATTCTTGTATCCCTTTATAATATATCTTTTATATATGTATATATTAATTTTTTTATTCTGCTCTTTGAAGTCCCAGAAGCTGCTTTTTAAATTTTTTGGCTTTGCTTTCTATGAGAAAGTCAAATCTGGGCTGCCTTTGATAATGTCACAGTAGAATAAATGCATCATGTCAAGAACAGACTCAACCCGGAATCCAGCAGGTTCTGTCTCAGAATGTGAGCGGTTCGTCGTGGTTGCTAAGAGTTGATTCATCCCCTGACCAAAAGGTTTGCCAAAGCCTGGAGGCCAACATCTGTATTATTAATAAATTGGCTGTTATTAATAACAGCCAGGCCACACTAAGAAGCCACTGGTTATGCTTCAAGTGCTTGTGACCAGCAACCGTGGATGCTTCTGTAGGAGGATCTGCCGAGTGAGGGCCCAGGGCTTGGTTGGTTGTGTGCCGGGTTGTTCTGCCCACAGTTAGTACAAGTTCAGGTGTGTATAATCACAGTCACCATGTGTTGTGTACTCACCATTTGCCCCCTACGTGCATGATTTTATTTAACCCTCATAACAGTCCTGGGAGGTAGGAGTCTCCGTCACTGACTGGCATATGAGGAAACTGACTCAGAGAGAGACAGTAGCTCCCCAAGATCACCCAGCTAGTACCTGGTAAAGTCAGGATGCTCACCCAGGCTACCTAGTGCTCATCGGCATGTCCAGATGCTGAGTGGGCTTGTGAAGGGAAAGGATGGCCCTCTGTTAGGTTAAGGACTAAAGCAAGGAAGGCAGACACAGAAGGTAGACGCGGGAAGCTGTTAGATCCTCCTTGGAGGGTGGAGGACCAGCGCTCGCTGGCATCTTCTCCAGCATCCACATGACACTCAAGAATTACTGGACCCCTTTGGGTGTCCCATGCCTGCCTGTTTACAGACATCTCCCTAAATTGCCCAGACCTCCTCTTTTCCATCTGCCCTCCACAAACAACTGAACCCGAGTTACGAGCCTTCGTGGTGGAGTGGGTGGGCATATAAAAACACCCCACCCCGAAGATCAGTGCAGGCTCTTCCTTCACAGACTGACTCCATCTGCAGCATCCTCTACCAGAGCATGTCCTCATTCTCACCTTCCTTCACAGGTCAGCTCAAGTACCACCATCTCTGGTCAGTTCAAGTACCACCCTCCATGAAGTCCACCTGGGTGGTTTGAGTGCCTCTAGTAAATTTTTTTTTTAACTTGAGACAGGTTCTTGTTATGTTGCCCAGGCTGGTCTTTTTTTTTTCAGTCGAAGTCTTGTTCTATCACCCAGACTGGAGTGCAATGACATGCTCAAGGCTACCGAGAGTCTTGATTTACTGGGTACAGGTGATCCTTGCCCCTCAGCCTTTCAAGTAGCTGGAACTACAGGAATGTACCACTGCATCTGGCTAATATTTTGATTTATTGTAGAGATGAGGTTGCCCAGGCTTGTCTCAAACCCCCGGACTCAGGCAGTCATCTCAACTTCACCTACCAAAGTGTTAGAATTACAGGCATGAGGCACCATGCCTGGCCACCCCAGGCTGGTCTCAACTCCTGGCCTCAAGTCATCCTCCTGCCTCAGCCTCCCATAGTGCTGGGATTACAGGAGTGAGCCACCATGTTCAGCCTGCTTCTAGTAATTTTGGGGGGTGCCCTTTTGTTTTTTAATTTGTCTCACATTAGCACTAACTGTGGGGTGTCTGCTTCCCAATCCAATTATGAGACCCTCGGGGCAGAGACTTCGGTGTCCCTCCCTAGTATCCAACAGGGTGTATTGCAGACTGCATACGTTTATTTAATTGGATTAAAATGAATAATTCAAAATTGATTCCCTGAAGTGATTGCGTTTCAGCCATAGCCTTTATAAAGAAATTAAATATGCCTTGCCCTTATTTTAAATGTCTGCACCTTATTATGGGGCTTTGGCTAGATTTGTCCTGCAAATTTGTCTCAGCTCACAGAAGCTGAATGCATCCTGAAACCACTTAGCAAGATGGCCTTGATTCTCCAACACACAGAGAACGCTGACGCGATCCTAGTCAAATCAGGCTCTTATCAGGTAAAGACGTAAAGACTGTTGCTTGCGTGTCTTCCCAGTTTCCTCCTGCAGATATAGGAAAATTTAAATCTTATTTTATAAGGAAAGCTTCAGAAAAGACTCCCTGTGGCATGAGAAGTTAGTGATTGGAGAACAACTCCTGTCTACCTGGAATGTGATTGATTGAGGGGCTTTGGGGCATTCAGTAGATTAATGTGACATAGATTGTTGTACGGGAAGATGATGAGACCTAGTGAACCCCAGGAACTAGAGCTGGATTCTATTGTAATGAAGCTTGGAGCTTCAGGATGGACACATAAGGAGATTTAGAACACATAAGGAGATTTCTGGGAGGCACGGTGGCTTACGCCTATAATCCCAGCACTTTGGGGGGCCACAGTGAGAGGATTGTTAAGCTCATGAGTTTGAGACCAGTCTGGGCAACACAGCAAGGCCTTGTCTCTACAAAAATAAAATAAAATAAATTAGCTGGGCATGGTGATGGGTGCCTGTCATCCCAACTACTCAGGAGGCCAAAGAATTGCCTAAGCCCAGGAGGTTGAGGCTGCAGTGAGCTGTGATCATGCCACTGCACTCCAGCTTGGGTGACAGAGTGAGACCATGACTCAAAAAACCCAAGAAACAAAAAAAAGGAGGCATCTGAATATCAGAACAACTTCCTTCCCCTCACATTTGTCCAAGACTCATTATTCTTCATTCCTTCAGCAACTGTCTTCCCCCGTCTTCACCTTGACCCCGCCTTTCTGAGATATGGACAATTCACATTTTCTCCATTGCAGTGAAGTGATGGTGTCAAGGTCTGGTTCCAAATGAGATGCTGCCCCTGAGACTCTGCCCTGTAAGAATTCTGGGCCTGCCACTGGACAACAGAAGTGGGGAATTGGTCAGATCTCCCTGGCGTCTGGCTGGGGTCAGTGGGCCCCCAGGGCAAGATACTGGGGTGTGGGAGATACATCCGATCAGGTTTAGGGGAAAGGTCTTGTTCTAGCCATTAGGGCAGCTAGAAAAGAGAAGGTTGGGGGAAGGGGTGACGTGGGGGAGAGGTTGGGAACTGAGGTGGACAAAACAGTCCAAGCCTGACCACGAGGGCTCTGTGCCCAGGAGAATGAAGACCAGGGCTCTGGCATGTCAATACCCTTCTGTGTAAAACGCCCCCTCCCTTCCCACCTGCTTGGCTCCACCTGTGGGCCCAGGCCACCACCTTCTTCCTCCTGGACTATTGTCCCTGCTTCCTCCTCTGTCCTTCTGTGAGCCACATGATAGCCAAAGTGGGTGCACAGGGCTCCCACTGTCCCATAGCTTCCACACCCAAGGCCCTGCTCCCTCCCCCCCAAATCCCCTGCTCTGACACACACTGCATCCCGGGGTTTTATGGAGCTGAGTGCTCAACTTTGGCTCCATTTCTTTGATGTATGTGTGTCCCTTCACTCACCCCTCAACCCACGGGTACAGCCCTCCTCTCTCCACTGCTGTGTTCTCAGCCTCCAGGGAGAGCCTGGCTCCAAGGAGCGCTCAGTGAGTGTTTATTTACTGAATGGAATAAAGAATGAATGAGCAATGAATGGTTATAATTTGTCCTCTGGGGTCCCACAAACAACAGCAAGCACAGTTGAGATGCAGGAGCAGGTAGGGAAAGCGCGGGGGAGGAAGGCTGGGATCCTAGGGACATGGGCTCGGAGGGAAAGCGAATCACCCTGGTGACAGAGGCCGAGACACCTGAGGGCACCAGGGCAGGCAGTGTGGGGCCAGGGAGGACTCTGGAAAACCTCCCTTCACACGGCTGACGCTACACTGAAATCTCCCCACCCGCCGTGCCTGGCTAGGCAGAGCTGGGGCCACAGCCCCTCTGCACAAGCAGGTGTGCTCAGCAGCTCACCATCCCCAAGCAGGCCTCAACTCGGTGGTGTCTAGAACAGCACCTCCATACAAACCTCACTCCTCATGTTAATCTGTATTTGCAGTGGCCTCTCCGAAGGGACCCCGCTCCGACTCACGCTCTGTGGATGTGTCTGATGACCGAGTCCTGCCAGGGCAGCATGGAGGATTGACTCTCAGAGTGTTGTTCAAGACGAGGCAACAACTTTTCCAGGTGGGACTCCGTCACTGGTGAGGGAGAAAGGTGTGTGTGGGAGAGAATGAGTGAGTGAGCATGCATTGTACACATGTGAGAGTGAGCGATCAAGTGTGTGTGTGTACGAGAGTGTGTGTGAGAGAGCAGAGCATGCGTGCATAAGAGTGTGTATGTCGCTGAATGCATGTGTGTGCGTATACATGCATGAGAGTGGATGTGCCTGTGTGCGTGTGAAAGTATGCATGAGTGTGAGTGTCTGAGTGTTGAGTGTATGTGTGTGTGAACATGTGTGCATGTATATGAGAACATGTGTGTGAGTGTATATATCTGATTGTGAATGAGAGTGTACACATGTATGTGTGCATACCTCTGTGTGTGTGTGAATGGGTGAACACATATGTATGTATATGAGAACATGTGTGGGAGTATACGTCTGAGTGTGAATGTGAGCACACACATGTGAATGAGTATGCGAGAGTGTACACCTCTGTGAGTGTGTGCAAGTGTGTGAACATGTGTGTATGTATGTGAGAACATGAGTGTGAGTATACATGTCTGAGTATGAATGAGAGTGTACACATGTGAGTGTGTGAGAATGTACGTCTCTATGAGTGTTTGTGAACATGCATGTATGTATGTGAGAACATGTGTGTGAGTGTACATGTCTGAGTGTGAGTGAGCATGTACACTTGAGTGAGAGTGTACATCTGTGTGAGTGTGTGCACACAGAGCACACAGAGGGCTTGGGTTTTCTCCCTCTGACTGACTTGTCTCGGAGTTCATGTCTCGAAGGACCCTCCCAAGGGTGGAGTCCTTCTCAGCCAGGCACCCTGAGAGGATGTCCTACCCTTTTGCACAGACTACTTAATGACCACCCTTGTAGACTTGGGAATAAACACCACCTCCAGCCTGGCCCAGGAGTCCCTACAGCAGTGGTCCCCATCTTTTTTGGCATCAGGGCCTTGTTTTATGGAAGACAATTTTTCCATGGGCTGGGAGTGGGGCGGGGGGTGAGGAAAGGGGACTGGCTTCAGGATGATTTAAGGGCATTACATTTATTGTGCACTTTATTTCTATTATTACATTGTAATATATAATGAAATAATTATATAACTCACCATTTAAAAAAAGAGGCTCAGATGGAAGTGGTAAATCAAATAGTGAGCAGGCAACACGCAGACTGAAATAACTGTCGGGTTCTGATGTAAAGCTTTCTATCAGATGCAGTCGTACAATTGATTTATTTATTACGGGTTCCATACAGTCAAACCTCACTGCTAATGTTAATGTATGTTAATCTGTATGTTAATCTGCTCCCCAGTGCTTGTATCACGAACTCTGCATCACAGCAGGTGACACAATCAGGCTTTCTCTCCATGGTCACCACTCTCTCTCCAGGAAGGACACTTGAGAAGCATGTGTGTGCAATGTTTGGTTTGGGTGAAACATGCTGCTGAAATCCAAAACACTGCAGAACTCAAGGGAAAACAGGACGGTTGTGGAGGCCATGGTTCGTGTTTCCAGCAAAAAACAAAACTAAACGAAACACCCCCCCCTCAAAAAAACCAAACAACAAAAACAAGAAAAAGGTCTGAAGCTGGGAAAATGGTCTGAAGCTGGGTGCAATGATTCACGCCTGAGTTTGAGGTCAGAGGATTGCCTGAGCCCAAAAGTTCAAGACCAGCCTGAACAACATAGCAAGATCTCATCTTTGCAAGATGTCTTAAAAATTAGCCAAGTGTGTGGTGATGCACACCTATAATCCCAGCTACCAAAGAGGCTGAGGTGGAAGGATCACTTGAACCCAAGACGTTGAGGCTGCTGTGAGCCAGCCTGGGTGAACAGAATAAGAACCTGACACACACACACACACACACACACACACACACACACACACACACACACAGGTAAAAAGATCTGATAACTTGTGTACATGAAGGAGAATATTTATAGGTGCTGAGAAAGCCTTTTATTTTTCTGATTTAAAATTTTCTGAAAGGTTTGGGGTGTGTGTGTGTGTGTGTGTGTGTGTGTGTGTGTGTAGGGGGAGTGGAAAAAATTCCCACTTTAATTCCATAGGAACGTTGTTATTATACAACTTTAAGCATAAGTTAGCAACTCTACACTCTGGCGTTTCATATTTAAACTACAGAAAATCAAAGATACAGAGAAACTTCTGAAAAAGGCCAGAGGGAGCAAAAAAACACCTTACCTACAGAAGAACGAAGAGAAGAATGACATCAGATTTCTCCTCAGAAGCCATGGAAGCAAGAAGAGAATGACTTAAGGTGTTGAAAGAATAAAAAGTCACCAGTGGGGACATCTGTACCCAGTGGAACTATCCTTCACTGGGTAGAAAGTGAAGGAGGAAGAAAGACTTTTCAAAGATGGAGGAGGAACTTTGTCACCAAGACAATTTGCAAGAATTATGAAAGAATTTCTTCAGAGGGAAGAAAACAATGCACGTTGGACACTCAGACCACATATCTAGAGAACAATTTCAGAAGAAAATGACAGATGGTTGGAAGAAAAATGTTCATCTTGAGCAAAGTCCGGGATGCCTCCAGCAAGGAACTGTGGGGTAGAAGCAAATAATTTGAGATCAGAAGGAACACATAGAAATGCTAGAGTACTTGAATGCACAGATGAAACAGGTCATGACTGACAAAATGAGCCCATTAGAATCTCTGACTGAACCAGGCTGTCTACAGAGATTGGCCTATCTATCAGTCAGAAGTTGATCTGGGCCAGGTGCAGTGGCTCATGCCTGTAATCCCAGCACTTTGGGAGGCTGAGGCAGGAGGATCTCTGGAGCCCAAGAGTTCAAGACCAGCCTGGGCAACATGGCAAGACTTTGTCTCCACAAAAAAAAGTCAAAACATTAGCAGGGCATGGTGGTGCATGCCAGTAGCCCAAGCTACTCAGGAGGCTGAGGTGGAAGGATCGCCTGAGCTCACGAAGTTATCCTTTGAATGTGTGCTTTGAAAGTGTCCTTTGAAATGTGTCCTTTGAAGGCCTGAAGGAAAAATAACAAGAACACTACAGAAAATTGTGTGAAGAAAATCAAATGAATGAAAAGCTTTCAGGACAAACGAAAAGTCTCCAAACCTCGGAAGCATTTTTGTGGTGTGAAAATTCACAGCTTGGAAGTGAGATTTAGAAGCTTCAGATGAAGCTTCAAATACTGCCTGAGCTACATTGAGGACAAGGAGGGCAACCGCACGGAAAATCTGCTGGGGAGGAAAGACACTGCTTGGAATCAAGAAGAAACATCCAGCGGGGCGTGGTGGTGCACGCCTATAATCCCAGCACTTTGGGAGGCCAAGGCAGGTGGATTGCTTGAGCCCAAGAGTTTGAGACCAGTCTGGGCAACAGAGTGAGACCTCCTCTCTACCAAAAAAAAAAAGCCTGTAGTCCCAGCAACTCAGGAGGCTGAGGCAGAAGGATCGCCTCTGCCCAAGAGTTTGAGTCTGCAATGAGCTGTGATTGTGCTACTGCTCAAGCCTAGGCAACAGAGTGAAACCCAACTTAAAGAAAAAAAAAAACACCCAAAACTTTCTTTACAGAATGGTGGTGCAAGACAAGGACAAATGATTAGAAATAATCACCTCCTTCTATCAAAGGAGATTCTCTTCTATGAGGAGAGAGTTAGAGGGAGCTTGGTGGCTGTTCTCTCGACTGAGGGAATGATCACAGTAAGAAAACACGGGCTAACATCAAGTTCAAGTTGCAGCCTTTCCAAAGGAGCCGTTTTGCTCCTACTGCTCCAGGACCTGGCCACATAGGCCTGGAAGTACCGGGGGGCCCCCTGAGTCATCAGGTCACCCAGAAAAATGTAGGGTGGTGGCTGTGAGCCTCAGGGCTCTGGGGTCACCTGCAAGTTTCACGCATCTGTCACAGCAGCAGGATCCTGAATACCCATGATCACAGCAGGATATCGTGTGCTGCCTCTTTCTTGTTTGTTTGAATCAGGGTCTCACTCTGTCATGCAAGCTGGAGTTCAGTGGCATGAAAATGGCTCACCATAGCCTCGAACCTCCTGGGCTCAGGCAACCCTTCTGCCTCAGCCTCCCGAGTAGCTGTGACTATAGGCGCATGTCACTACGCTGGGCTAATCTTTTGATATTTTGTAAAACAAGTCTCACTATGTTGCCCAGCCTGGTCTCCAACTCCTGGGCTCAAGCAATCCTCCCAGTTCAGCTTCCAAAGTGCTGGGATAACAGGCGTGAGTCACCGCACCTAGTCTGTGCTGTCTCTCTTTTCTTTCCTTTTTTTTTGAGTCAGAGTCTCACTCTGTCACCCAGGCTGGAATGCAGTGGCGTGCTCATGGCCACTGCAGGCTCGACCTGCTGGGCTCAGGTGATTCTTCCACCTCAGCCCTCCTAGTATTTGGAACTACATGCATGCCCCACCATGTCAAGGTAATTTTTTGATTTACTGTAGAGATGAGGTCTCGCCAAGCTGCCCAGGGTAGTCTTGAACCCATGGGCTCAGGTAATCCTCTCACCTTGGCCTCCCAAAGTGCTGGGATTATAAGTGTGAGCCACTGCACCCAGCCCTGTGCTGTCTCTTTAAATCACTTTAAAGAGTGATTTTGATTTATCTCTTTTTAGTTTAGCTAGTAGATTTAGTTGATGCTACAATTGCTTTTATTCAAGTGATATAGCATTATCATTTTAAGATAGTATTTTTCAAATGAACAGTCACTTGATATAATGCTTGCGAATATATTAGTTCCATGTCATTGAACCTCTACAATTAGGTAGTATAAGCATTACATTTTGATTTAAATGTAAGGTTCACTTTACTTAAGCCATCTTTAAATAGAGATGTTTAGAACAATAAAGGCCATTTTTGTATACTAGAAACAATTATTAGAAATTTGTATGAGTAATTTCACATTTACCAGAATAATTTTTATTGGTTTAAAAAAATGGTTGGCTGGGCTAGGTGGCTCAAGCCTATAATCCTAGCACTTTGGGAGGCTGATACAGAGGACTGCTTGAGGCCAGGAGGTTGAGACCAGCCTGGGCAGTATCGCAAGACTCTGTCTTTACAAAAGATAATTTTAAAAATTAGTCAGGTATGGTGGCATACACTTATAGTTCTAGCTACTGAGGAGGTTGAGATGGGAAGGACTGCTTGAGCCCAGGAAGTTCAGATTACAGTGCGCTATGATGGTTTCACTGCACTCTAGTCTGTGTGACAAAGCGAGATACTATCTCAAAAAAAAAAAAAAATCAGGGAAAAACCCTCTAAACAACAATACTCCACTCAAACAACATAATATTTTTATTAGATTAGCCCCAAACTCATAGATTAATTTAGGGAGGTTATACTTCCCAACCATTTTTTCCCCTCATTTTATAGTTTTTAAGCCTTTGTTGTTTTAAGATACTGTTTGGGCTTAAGCATTTCTAATTTTATACAACCAAAATAAAGATTTTCTCTCAATGGAACACACACACACACACACACACACACACACACAACCACAACATAGATACAAGGCACTTTTTATTTTTTATTATTTTTGAGTTGGAGTCTCACTCGGTCGCCCAGACTGGAGTGCAGTGGCCGCTCCCGGCCACCGCAGCCTCGCCTGCTGGGCTCCGGCGATCCTTCCGCCTCAGCCTTCCGAGTAGCCGGAATTACAGGCATGCGCTACCACGCCCGGCTGAGTTTTTGATTTATTGTAGAGATGAGGTCTCGCTGCCCAGGCGGGTCTCGAACCCGCGGGCTCAGGCAATCCACTCACCTCAGCTTCCCAAAGGCGTGGGATTACAGGCTGAGCCACTGAGCCCGGCTATACAAGGCACTTTTAATTGGTATGTCAGTATCTGAGGAAAATAGAGCAAGCTACAAATTTAAAACTTAAAAAACAAATAAATCCATGAAGAAATAAAAATAACAAGCACACACCCAAACTGTATGTATGAAAAAGATAACTAAATCATAGACACACACACAAAAGAGTTACTGATGTATTAGACAGATTTGAAAAGGAAATAGCGCATCCCACATGGTGCAGATGAAGAAGCTTTGCTGGAGGGAGTTTGCTGAGTGGTGGACAGGATAAGGGATTGGCTGGGGACGAGGAGGTTCCCAGACACCAGCAATGGGGGGGACAAGATCCCTCAGCCCTCAGACCCCACAAAAGGAGGCAGGAAGTAGCATTATCTGCGCCCAGTGAGGAGCTTTTAAGGGACCAGGGGGAACTGTCTCCACCCTCTCTGCTCCTATTTGCCCAATAATCATTGACCGCTGGTCCCCAGGCAGCCACCAGCCAGAGGGCCTGGGTGGTGCAAGCCAGAGGAGTCGGCTTCCTGGGCACAGAGCAGGCCTGAAAAGTCTGCAAAACAAGGTTGGAGAATTAGCAGCATGCTCGACTATTCTATGACAGTGTATGTGTTAGTGCATTCATTCCCATGCATATATTTCATACACATCAATTGCGCTTCTGTGATGTCTTAGCACTCTCGTAGGGGCTTGGGAGGCCACGATGGAGAGAAAGACCCAGTGAGGCTGTGGTTCCCCGGAGTTTACCTTCTAAGGAAGGGAAGGACCAGATAGTGAAAAGGAAGCAGAGGGTGGTGATGGTGAGAAAGGAGGAGGAGGAAGAGAGGGAGGGGATTGCAGGATTCCAAGGCCAGCTTCGGAGTGGTAGTGGGGCTGCCTCCCTCCTACCTCTGCAGGATCCTTTGACTGTGGCCTCCACAGGGCCTGATCCAGAACAGAGCATCAAAGCCCAGCATGCAGCCCATCAGCTCTGAAGTGGAGACTTCTTTTCTTAGCGGGTGCTTCCCTTTTTCCTGCCCGGCACTGGAGTCCCAGCCCAGTGCTGTGTTCATGCCGGCTGGCCAGGGGTGGCCAGGGTGGAAGTATCACACCAGCTTCACTTTGGAGGTCTCTGGTCTCTCTTGCTGCCTGTGATCATTCTCCTGTTCTCCTGTCTTGGAGGTGTCATACTGTGGTTGGACCCCTCAGCCTCTCATCGCCCTACTCAGCATAGCATGGTGGTTTAGAGTGTGAATCCTGGTACTGCACATCCTAGCTATGTGCCTTTGGCCAAGTCTCTTAGCTTCTCTGTGCCTCAGTTTCTCCTCTGTAGCATAAGAATGCCACAAATAGCACCCGCTGTATCTGTTTGTTGTGAGGTTATGTGATAACATAGGTGAAGTACTTAGTGCCTGGCACATTGCAGGACCTAGGTATGTGGTTGCCAACAGCAGCAATTTTTCTCTTGTCTACACAGAACTCTGGGGTGGTGAAATGAACCAAGAGATGAGGTGGGTGCATGGGTATCCAGTCGGTTGAAGCGGGTACAGGGGTACAGCCAGCCTGGCACAGGCTGCCTGAGCAGCGTGTGATGACAGGCAGCAGGTAGACCAGACACCCAGGGGGCGGGTGCAGGTCTGCAGGAGGAAACAGGGCCCTTGGGAAGTTGGTATGGCTGGAAACTGAGATCCAAGTTCAGAGGCCACCATTATTCTCTGAACCGTGAGACCCATGCTCCTGGTTCCTTGACTAACCCTCCTATAGGTGCCCAAGGGTGGGGCAGGGCTGAGCTGCAGGCAAAATGGCTCCTCCTCTGGGGCTGACCTGGCTGGGTATCACGCGCTCACCTGTAGAGGCAGACATCTCCAGTCAGATAAGGTAGCAAATAGAGCCCATTCTCTTGTGACCTTCGCAGATGGGGTCAGGAGGAGTAAGACTCCAGTGTCCCCTAAGCTGAGCAGACACTTGGCAATACCAGGAAGCCAACAGATCCTGTTTTCTGGACTCCTGGATATTCCTTTTCCTCTGCCCCCACGTGACTGGAACTTCCCTCCTGCCTGCCGGCTGGCCAGAGGCCTCTGATTTATTTCCTATCACAGCCTGACCTTTCCCTCCTGGGCCTTTTTAAAAATAACAACTCTCCTCTCTTCCTCAATGCACATGGCCCTATTCCTGGATATGCATCAGCCAGGCACTAGAGGAAGATAAACTGATGGATTCATACTTTGCTGAGTGGCTGAGAACCCCAGGAACGCTTGTATTTTAAAAAATGCTGCCTGTTCATCAAATCAGTGTGGAATTTGAGGTTTATTTATTTATTTTATTTTTTGTAGAGTCAAGGTCTCACTATGTTACCCAGGCTAGTCTCGAATTCCTGGCCTCCAGTGATTCTCCCACTTCGGCCTCCCAAAGTGCTGGGATTACAGGCGTGAGCCACTGCACCTGGCCAAGGAGGTTTCAAGCAGTGTTTTTTAGGATCCAACAGTTTTCGCTCATTTTCTCCTCGCCTTTTCCCACCTCCTCTCTCACCCACCTCACATTCCCTCCTCTGAAACGTTGGAGGCTGGAGGCTGTTTCAGCAGTTTCTGCTGCCCAAGGGTGTGAGAAGGAAACTGGGAAGAAAAAGTTGTACTCAGAATACATATTTCTTTAAAAAAAAAATCATACTGTCTTTTAGTTTATACCTTCCCAGAAATCAAACACTATTTTTGTCTTGGCTATTCTTGAACTTTTGCACTCCCATGAACATTTTAGAATCAGCTTATCAATTTTCATCAATATCTACCTGGATTTTGATTGTGGTTGCATTTAATCTACATTGTGATTATATTAATCCATTGGGAGAATGGATATCTTTACACTATTGACTTCTAATCCATAAATATATATACCTTCATTTATTTAGACCTTCTTAAGAATATTTTGTATCTTTCTGGTATTTTGTGCATGTGGAATGTCTGAGCTTTTCTGGTCTTCCCTAAACTTTTTAAAAATAAGATTTTAATTGATATCTGAGATTTATATTTGGTCTTTGACCCCATTTCCTGGCATACAACTCCTAAAATCCTTAGACTCCCAAAAAGATGCTTTTGTATACTAATGAGTTATCCAATGGTGGGTGGACCCTAGGTAGCTTCAGGATGGGAGCTGGTCACCAGAAAGACCAGAGCAGTGTAATGTGGCAATCCTAAATCTGAGAGGGTTTGCACATAAACTTCTTTATTCCAAAGAAGTCACCCAGAGGACCAGCAGAGAAAGACATATGTTTATTCAAACTTACAGGAGGCACTGATGGTGGCCAGTCGGTGAAGAAAGAATCCACCTCTCAAGGCACTGATGGCAGCTGGTAGGTAGAGAATCTGTGTCTCAGGGCAGTACAGCAAACAGTTTAAAGGCAAGCAACTCAATCAAATTCCTATCTGGTATTTACAATTACACTGATCACATGTGATGACCACATTCCTTGCAGCTTTGCTTGGTCACCCACACATTCCATGACTCATTATTGGGAATATGCATACCCTCCAGATACCAGCCTTGACCAGCAGCACTCCTGAGGGATGGGAGAGAGGAAACAGCCTATGTCCAGACAATACCCCACAGGCAGGATTAGAGGGTTGGGACTTTCAGCCTCACTCCCAACCTCCAGGGAGGGGCGAGGCACTGAAGGTTAAGTTGACCATCAGTGGTCGATAGTTTAATGAATTATGCTTGTGTAACAAAGACTCCATAAATATCTAAAAGGGTTCAGGGGCTTCTGGAGAGCTGGATAGGTGGAGGCTGACAGGAAGGTGAAGAATACATCTATATGCAAGGAAGGGGTCCCCAACTCCGTGGGACAGATGCTTGTGCACTTTGGGACCCTTCCAGACCCTGTCCTATGCATCTCTTCATTGGGCTGTTTATTTGTATCCTGTAAAATATTCTTCATAATTAAACTGACAAATATGTTTCCCTGAGTTCTGTGAGTCACTCTAGCAGATTAATCCTTTTGTTGTTGTGTTTAATTAGAGAGGTTCTTTAGTCTATATACAAGTCCTCCATTATGTCTTATTCTGCCCTGTGGCTTTTATTTCTCTTCTCTTCTCTCTCCCTCTCTCTCTCTTTTGAAACTGGTGGGTTTTACTGTGTTGCCTGCCCTTGTCTCAAACTCCTGGGCTCAAATGATTCTCCAGCCTCAGCCTCCTTTCCACCATCTTAATAGTGTCTTTTGATGATCAGAAGTTTTCACTTTTGGTGAAATCTAGTCAATCAATATTTTACACTATGGTTATTGTTTTACCTGTCTTGTTAAGACTTTACTTACTCCTAGGTCAGGAAGACATACTCCTATTGTAGTTCTAGGACTGTTATTGTTTTGCCATCCACATTCAGATCTACCATAAACATAGAATTGATTTCTGCATATAGTATGAGAAATATGGCAAGAGAATTATTCTTCCTAATGGAGACAGTCAGCGGAATCAGAAACATTTATGGTAAAGCCCCCATTTCTCCTCTTTTCTGCAGTGTGAATCTTTTGTTATAAATAAAAAATGAGTATTCACACATATGTGATTCTGTTCCATTGGTCAGTTTGTCTCTATGCCGATACATACTACGTTAACTACGGTAGCTTTCTAATAGTCTAGGTTGATAGTAGGGTAAACCCTCTACCTTTGATCTTGTTCTTCAAAATTGTCTCTGTTATTCTTGAACTTGTGAACTTCCATGAACATTTTAGAATTATCTTATCAATTTTCGTCAATATCTACCTGGATTTTGATTGTGGTTGCATTTAATCTACATTGTGATTATATCTTCACGCTATTGTGATGGATATCTCTACCCTATTGACTTCTAATCCATAAATATATATATACCTTCATTTATTTAGACCTTCTTAAGAATATTTTATGTTTTTCTGTGTAGGGGTCTTGTATATCTTTTGTTATATTTATTCCTGTGTATTTATTTTAAACAAAACTTATTAGAGAAAGAAAAGGGGGGAAGACAGACATGCCAGAGTTGGCCTATTCCTGTGTATTTGATGTATTTGATCTTATCATCAATAATACAGTTTAACATTTTTGCTTTCTAATTATTTATTACCGATATATATATAAGTACTATAGGTTGCTAATTTTTAAAAAACATTGATTTTGGATTCAGCAAAAATTCACTTCCCAGAATATTCTGGACCTCTGATTCATTTCCTAGGCTGCCATGAAAAATTGCCACAAACTTGGTGACTTAAAACGACACAGATTTATCCTCTTGTGGTTCTAGAGATCAGAAGCCCCAAACCAATTGTTGGCAGAGTCATGCTCTGTCTCAGGGTTCTAGGGGGAGAAGCCTTCCTTACCTCTTTCAGCTTCTGGTGGCTTCAGGTGTTCCTTTGTCATACCTCTGTTTTCACATGGCCTTTGTTTATGTGTCCCTGAGTCGCAAATCTCCCTCTCCTTTCTCTTACCACGGACACTCCTCATTGCACTTAGGCCCAACTTAAACCCAGGATGGTCTCATTTTGAGATCTATCACTTGCTTACATCTGCAAAGCCACTGTTTTCAGATCAGGCCACATTTGCAGGTACTGTGGGGTAGGACTTGGACATATATTTTGCAGAGATACAATTCCACACACAATAGGATCCAAGAAAATACATGCATCTATCCCATTCTTCACCCAAGTGGTCACTGCTTTGTACCTTGCTTTGTTTCACTTAGCAATGTATCTCGGAGATTGTGGCATATCAGCCCTTCAAGAGTCCTGCATTCTCTCAAAGGCTGCATAGTATTGTACTGTGGGGAAACACCATGTTTCAGGGAACCCATCCTCTACTGCCCGACATTTAGGAGAGGGCAGGGCTTTAGAGCCCATCCAGTCATGTTCAAGCGAGTGACTCTCCCTCGTCAGGCTGTTTCAGTGCCTGGCATTGATAGAGTAGGCTGGTCAGTCTAGGAAAACCTCAGGGCTGTAGGAAAGTTCCAAGCTCACTGATGTCTGTAGCAGCTGGTGCCAAACTATTCACGCAAGCAAGCAGCCTAACTATAGAGAATGTCACACCTACCTACCTGTGCGGCTCTTATCAGATACACCTGCAGCACTGTAGTCGGTCTACCCCAGATGCTTGCAGTCAGCCGACTACCAAGACAGGCACCAACTTAGAGACCCCTGGAGCATGTGCATCAATAGCCAAGGTTGACTTGAGATAACTATAAACCTTCACTGTAATGCTATTAAAATAAAATTACCCTGGGAAGCCTCCCACTCCCACCATCACTTGACGCATGGCAGTCCCGGTATGACCCTATGAGGCCTGAAACCCTCCATCTGACATGAGAGAGAAGTAACAGAGGCCCAGCCTTAAACTCCCCCCACCCCATTTCTTGGAAAAACCCATTCTTCAATACCTTAAGAATAAAAGCTATAACTCAACAATAGTTGGGTGCAGAAGCTGCAGCTTTCTGGAGGCTGTTTCTGCCCACTCTCCTCTCTTGAGTGGACTCTTCTTGGCTTAATAAAGCTACTTGCTTACCCCCTTCTCTATGTGTCTGTTTGTGAATTCTTTCCAAACTTGAACACAGGAATCCATTGTCAACCTGTCTCACACCAGGAGGAACACCCCTTCTCCCCGTAACAGTCTCAGGCACTTCCTCTGTAAAATGGGTGGATTGAGGAGATGCTCACCGCCTGCCTTCCAGCTGCCAGGCATCAGGGTCTACGACTCCCAAATTCCTCCTCTATCCTCTAAGCAGGGGTCTAGGGGAAAGGAGAGGGTGGCGCTGACCTTCCCTGCTCCCTGCCTGGAGCACAGATTGATTATGGTTTGCACATGTGGGAGGGAAGTGTGGAAGGACGCAGAATGTCCTGATTCATTTGAGCGAAGTCAGACAAGAGGGTGGAGGAGGTTTCCTGGATGAGGTCCAGATGGCCAAACGCTCACACCCCATCCACCATGTCAAACCCAGGGGCTTGGGGTGTCTGGCAGAGTACGTTGCCAGGTGCCCTCTGCCTGTAGCCACGCCTCCCCTGAGAAGCAAAGCGGGACCGTCCCCAGCCTTCAGAAGGTCCCGCTTGCTTTTCAACTTCTTGCCTTTGCTTTTTACAATCCTCTTGGTGACCTCCATGTCTTAATTAAGTTTTCTGAAACAAAAACCAGATGCTTGATGTCTCAGTCCTGTGAATGTTTTTCTGAAATGCCTTCTGAGCCGTTTAAGTCTCAGGTTGCTGGTGGCTCAGAGGTGCTCAGAAGCCTGATGCAAAAAGCAAGTGTCATAATATTATTCTCCAGCATGAGTTAATTATAGTCATTTTTCTCTACTCGAGACAGCTAGAAAATCCTCCGTGGCATGCAAGGATCCAGGTTGCTGGGATCTGGGTGCATCTTGCCTTCGTTGTCTTCCCCCAAGACTCAGTTTCCCCAGCCTCCAGGGAGGCCGCTGTCTTTATTCTTTTAGGTCACCATGGACTGGATGCGTGCAGAAGCCTGCCATGCCACTGTAAACCAATCTGCCCTCACTCACTGGCACAGCTAGCAAATTCCAGAACTTTAATAGGGGATGGATCAGTGTAGGATGCAACAACACAAGTCCAAAATGTCTCCTCCAACTTGTCCTTCTCACCTGGAAATGGTTCCTTTTTATTTGTAACAGCAAAGTTTTCAGACACCAAAGCCGATGCTTGGAAATATACATGGCAGGGTGAGCATAGAAGCGTTAGCTTCAGGAGACTTAGCTCTGGCCCTGGATGTAGCACAAAAGTTATCTTTTTTTTTTTTTTGAGTTGGCGTCTCTCTCTGTTACCCAGGCTGAAGTGCAGTGGCATGATCACGATGATCATGGCTCATAACACCCTCGACCTTCAGGGCTCAGGCAATCCTTCCACCTCAGCCTCCTGAGTAGCTGGGACTACAGGTACACACCACCACACCCAGCTAATTTTTAAAGAAATTTTTTGTAGAGACTAGGTTTCGGTATGTTGCTTAGGCTGGTCTTGAACTTCTGGGTTCAAGCAATCCTCCTGCCTCGGTTCCCAAAGTGCTGAGATTACAGGAGTGAGCCACCACACTCAGCCCTTGCATGAAAGTTCTTGACCTTGGGCTCCACTATCACAAACACTAACTTTCTGAGCCTCAGTTTGCCCATTTATTTATTCAACCAGGTGCTGAGGCTGCAGAGAAGAATCCGACTCAGGTGGAGCTGTCAATGGCTTATACTTTTAAAACGGGAGGCAATCACGAACACAAGGGTTCAAAGGCATCTCAGGTGCTTCGACAAAAGTGTGTGGGGATGGCTATGAAAACACAATGGAAGAAAGGCTTGCTTCTCCCTGTGCTGAAGAAATACATGAGATAGGGATGCAGTGAACACCGAAAGATGAGCAGGCCTCTAACCGGAGGGCAGGAGGAGATCCATGAGCAAAGACGCAGAGGTATGAAGAGCCTGGTGGGCCTGGAAACTGCAGGTGACTTAGCATGGCTTGGTCATGGGGCACAAGAGGAGACATAGGGGAAGAGAGGCAGGGCCAAGGCAGGCAGCCTGGACTCTACTTCTAGGGGTAGAGGTTCTCAACCAGGGGTGATTTTGCCATGTGTGAAGACATCTTTGATCACGGTCACCACCAGGGAGGTGGGGATACTGCTGGTATCTAATGTGTGGAGGCCAGGGATGCTGCCGAATGCACAGGGCAACCCCCACAAAGAATCATCTAGGCTCCAATATCAATACTGCTGAGGCTGAGAACCTTCCAGGATAGCAGGGACTTTTTTTGTTTGTGTTTGTTTGTTTGAGTTGAGGTCTCACTTGGTTGCCCAGGCTGGAGTGCAGTGGCATGATCACAGGTCACCGCCGCCTTGAACTCCTGGGCTCAAGCGGTCCTCTAGTCAGCCTCCCAAGTGACTGGGACTACAGGCACATGCTACCATGCCCAGCTAATTTTTTGATTTATGGTAGAAACAAGGTCTGACTGTGTTGCTCAGGCTGGTCTTGAACTCCTGGGCTCAAACAATCCTCTTGTCTCATGCTCTCAAAGTGCTGGGGTTACGGGTATGAGCCACTGCATCCAGCATTTTTGGAAATTTTTAAGTTGAGGAGTGGTGCCCCCAGATTCTTTCTCAGGAAGATCACTGTAGTAACCTATGATTGGAGGGCACATGATTGGAGGGGGAAATCCTAGAGGAAGGGAGACTGTTCCAGACAAGAGATGTGGTGGCTTAAGGTTGGAGCTGTCCAGCCATGCCCCATGGTCAAAGTCTGGCGTGTCATCTGCTTTCGTATAGCCCACACGCTAAAGAGGGCATTTTCCATCTTTTTAGTAGTTGACAAAAATCAAAAGAAGAATGTGTCATGATATGTAAAAATTATATAAAATTCAAATTTCAATGTCCATAAATAGTTCTTTTGAAACTCAGTCACACTTACAAATGACTTAAGACTATTTGGTGCTCCTGTGGTGGAGTTGAGTAGTTGCAACAGACACCATACGGTCTGCAAAGCCTAAAATATTTACTATTTGGCCCTTTATAGAGAAAGTTTGTCAACTCCTGACTTAAACAGAGGCCACAGAATTGGAGATGGAAGAAAGAAACAGGCCCAGGAATGATGTAAGAGGAGTGGAATCAATGGACTTGACCACTGATTGAACATGGGTGAGGAGAAGAGATCATTTTCTAGCATGGGAACTCTGCTAAGACATAAAAAAGAGCCAGGTTTTGAGGTTTAAAGGCATAGGTTTTGGACATAATGAGTTTGAAGTAACTGTGAGGCATCTAGGTTGGACACAAGACTGGGGCTTAAGAAAGATAAGTGGCTTGGAAATGGAGATTCACAGATCTTCAGCCTGTGAAGGTTAGATGAAGACAGGACAGCAGGTGAAATGGGCTAAGACAATGGTGGTAATAGCACCCTTGGGGAATCTTCTGGAAAATGTGTCCTTCTCAGAAAGTTGCACTCAAAAATCTTCAGATGACTTCTGGCTTTAGAATCATGGGTATCATGAAGTCCTGGACTCAAGGTGAAGAACCTCTGGCCTGGGATACATTTGCTCATTAAAGGAAAGCCAAGCATTGCCGTTGGGGCACGTGGACGTGCAGGGCAAGGGTCGAGGAAGAAGCCTGCCCTGGAGACTGAGGGGGCTGCTCAGAGAGCGAGGAAGAGCATGGTGCTGCCCGAAGATTCAAGCCAAGGAGGAACGTGTTCCGAGAAGGATGGATGGAAGGGTCGACAGGGTTCTGGGCTGCAGAGTTGTGGAGCCATGTGGGTTGGCAAAAGTCTACTGGGGACATGAGGGTGGTGGTCATGGGTGAACTTTGCCTGAACCTTTCCTGGGAAGGGGGAGATGGAGACAGGGTAGGGCTGGCAACTGAAGAGGAGGTGAGGAAGAAGGCATAGTGATTGTGGGTTCTTCTTTTAGGGGCTCGGGCGTGAGGAAAGGGGAAAGTCGTGGAAGGGGTACACAGAGCTGAGACAGGATGGTGAGGGTGTATGGCTCAAATTTTCTTAATCTCAGGCAGACCTGAGCTTTAAAATATTTTGTCTATTACCATCAGACAGGGAGAGGTTGAAAATATAGACGAGAGTAGAGAGAACTGAGGAGCAAGAGTCTGGTCTTAAGGGCAGGTGGGTACTGGGGTGGGAGAAGTCGGGGTGGGGGTGAAGAGAACCTGCTGCCCTCCCCCCTAGACTTCCACACTCTCCTCTCCCCACCGGGCTACACTCTACCTGCCCTCTCTTGTCAGAATGACCTCAGCTGCATATCTGTGGCTTCCTCCAGTTCTTCCTGAGGAAGACACTAATCTGGCTGGAAAAGGTTTTTGAGCTTGTATCTAAAACACTTAGCCTGATTTGAATCTCACTAGAGAAATTTGGCTCCTAAGAAATATTTGAGCTCTAATGTATTGGTGCTATTAGCTGCATTTTAAGGGAATGATGAGTCGATGTTGGTATTTTAATGACAATTATCTTACTGAGTAGCATATATAAAAGCAGTCATTTAAAGATGTTTGAATAGATCAACCATATGCTGTGTCAAGTGAGAGGTGCAAATGAGTAGTAAAAAATATAACGAAATCGACCTTTTTATACATATTGCTGAATTTTAAAAATTCAGGTATAGGGAAATATAAATGATTGCGGTTGATATATCAATAGTCCGTCAGTCTACATTTTCAGAGAATTTGCTACAATTTGCTGAGTGTAGGAGAATGTTCCTTTGGCGGCCCCCAAATGAACCACATCTTCCTGTCTTCACTCCCTTTGAATCTAGCCTGGCCTCAGGCCTGCTTTTGTGAATCAAGTGTGGCAGAATTGATCCCAGGCCAGTTCTGGATCCACGTCTTTCAAAGGCCCAACTGTGTCTGCTTTTGTGCTCGAGGGGAAGCCAGCTGCCATGTAAGACGTCCAGCTACCCTGAGATGTCATGCCAGGAAGTAGTCCGAGCCAGCCATGTGAAGAGGCCACAAGGAGGAGAATCAAGAAACCACTCTCCCTCCCTGCAACAGTGACACAGCCAAGGCCCCAGCCATGACCCAGATTGAGCCATTCCAGCCAGCCCTAGCTGATCAAGATACCCAAGCTGTCACCACACAGAGCAAGACAAGCTCTCCCCACTAAATTCTACCCAAGTTGCAACATCTGAAGCAAGCAATAAAACGGTGGCTGTTTTAAGCCACTAAATTTGGGATATATTGTTTTGCAGCAGTGGAAAATAGAAACATGATGCTTTCTGGTATCTTTTGTTTGTTCGTTTTTTGAGACAGGGTCTCACTATGCTGCCCGGGTTGGTCTCTAACTCCCGAGAACAAACGATCCTCCTGCTTTGGCTTCCTGAGTCCCTGGGGCCACTGGTGTGCACCACCGCACCCAATTTCTGGTACATTTAAAATACACAGAATAGGAGAAGTCATGTACATTAAACGTTTGGAAAGGATTATTCAGTGGAGTAGTATCAGCTGGTTAGCCTTGGGTGGAGAAGGGAGGGATAAAGTTAAATCCTTCACTTCAATCTGGATGAAAATTAATTCCAAATAATATTTGTACAACCCTTCTGTGTAATGCTATAAGACATATCGGTAAGATTGTATTTTCATCAGCTTTTGGTCTACTTTGTGGGATGTGGGAGTGAAAAGGAGGTAGAGGCATAAATAATGTATGTTCATTGTATAAAAATTCAGAGCCCAGAGAAGCAAAAAAGGAGAAAATAAAAATTACCCACAACCTCATCAGTGGTGATCCCACACAGAGACAGCAACTGTCAACACTGTTGTTGATATTCTTCCCGAGATTTTTCTATGCATGCTAATAATCATAAAAAATGAGCTCATATTATATAATTGTTGCAACCTATTTTGTTTTACTTGACACCAGATCATGAACATTTTTGCATGTCTATCAATAATGCATGCATTATGGGTGCATAACATTACATCAAATGAATGTTTCATAATTTGTTCAACAAATTCCTTATTGCTGGGCATTTTGAGGCTGGTTCCAATTTTTCAACTCCACAGTGAATGCTTCAGTGAACATCTCTGTAGCTAAATCTTCATGCACACATATAATTTCCTTAGAAAATTTCTCAAAGTAGAATTGCTTAGTAAATAGTTTGCATGGAGCGAAGGCTTTTCAATATGAAAGTTCAAATTCTTCTCAAAAGAGGGACTTAAAAGTGACCACCCTGCCTAGTAGTATAAGAGAATAACTTTTCCTGCTTATACAGGGGGAACCCCAAAAAACCGGGATTATCTTTTGGCAGGCAGGCTCCTTGTAGTAGACTCAGAATTTGTTCCTCTGGATCAAATGGTTAACAAAAATTTTTAACTAGAAGTTTTGAAAAGGTTGCATCATGATTCGCAGACGAAACGTCCCAAGTTGTGGCCAACAGCAACTGATTCTTCCACCACAACAATGTACCTGCCCACTCTGCACTGAGTGTTTAGCAATTCTGGACCAAACACAGCTTGACTCCCCCCCCCAATTCACCTGATCTCCCCCCAGATGCTTTTAAAAAAATGTTTCCCTGGATGAAAAAAAGTTCTCAAAGGGAAATGTTTTGCCAACGTGGAAGAGGTGAAACAAAAAAAAGGCATCAAAATTGACAAGTTCAAAAACTGTTTCTCAGCTGTGGAAAAAGCATCTCAATAGGTGCATTGTATCAAACGGAGAGTACTTTGAAGGTGACTGAAGTTTAAACATGTAAGAATAGATATACCATTTTGCATAAATAAATTCTGGTGTTTTGGTTTTTTTGGGGGGTCCCCCTTGTATATGTTCTTTCTAACTGTAGATAATATTACTCTTTTTAGTTTTCAAAGAAGTCTTTTTGAAAATTGTTATGAGTGTTTTGCTAGGTATACATATGTTTCAACTCCAAACAACCAGACACCAAGTTGGCAAGGTGGGATTAGGGGCCCAGCTAGTAAATACTTTTGGCTTTGTGGTTCAAGAGGCATAATTGAGAATATCCATGGTTATCCATGGGAGAATGTAAAAACCATTCTTAGCTCGTAGCTGTATAAAAATGGGTGGTGGGCTGGGTTGACCCATAGGCCATAGCTTACTGGCCACTCCTCTAAACAGTTGTTCCTCCAATTTGAGACAGTTTATTGTATAATTTTTCAAATTCACGATGGTGGGTAACTCTCAGGGTGGAACTTTCCACAAAAAGTCCCCTGTGGAGGAATTTGCTAGACTCTAGGGTTGCCATCATTTTGTGGACTTGACTTTGCATGACCTATGAGGAATACCCCAACCATGACACAGATTATGGGTGAGCTGTGTGTAGGAACAGTCATGCCAACAGAGGTAAGAGCATAAAGATCACATAAAGCCTGTGCTTGTCACTCACTGTCATGAGACAGGGGCTTCTTCTCACTGTAAAAGAGTATATACTTTGCAATATGAAGGTTGTTTTTTTATCTCTATCATAGATGTATTACATACTTGTAAAAAAGTTATTAAAATGTGCCCCCACTAAGGTAACTTTTGTTAATATTTTGGATAACTTCCTTATAGGTGTGTGTGTGACACACACACACACAGAGAGAGAGAGAAGAGAGAGAGAGAGAGGTGGTGGGAGAGAGAGAGAGAGAGAGAAGAGAGGGAGAGAGAAGAGAGTAAAAAAGGCAAGGGAAGAAAAGGAGGTGAGAGAAAGATTCCAAGATAGGGATCATATTTATATACCATGTGCCATAGTTTCATTTGGTTATCATTAGTTATGGGTGTCATTGGTTAGTTGATATCCCTTCACAAAAAGTGTCTTTTCCAAGTGAATTCCCAGCTTATGGACATTTAGAACTTTACTAATTTTCCAATGTTATAAATCATGCTACAGGGAATATCTTTATTTATTTATTTTTGAGTCAGAGTCTCACTCTGTCACCGAGGCTGGAGCGCAGTGGTATAATCACTGCTCACCACAGCCTCCACCTCCTGGGCTCAGGCGATCCTTCCTCCTCAGCCTCCAAAGTAGACGAGACTACAGGTGTATACCACCACACTCGGCTAATATTTTATATACTTTTTTTTGTAGAGATGTTGTCTCTTTATGTTGCCCTAGCTGGCCTAAAACTCCTGGGCTCAAACAATCCTCCCACCTCGGCCTCCCAAAGTGCTGGGATTGCAGGTGTGAGCCACTATGCCCAGTCAAATATCTTTAAATGTAAGCCTTCATCTGTGTCTTTATATCTTTCATTATTTCCTCAGAATAGATTCTCAAGTGGGAACTGCTGTTCGCAGAATGGTAGTATATTTAATATATTTTATACATATTTTTATTTTGCTTTGCTTTTCCAGAAACATTGCACTAATTTATGGCAGCATACTAATGTGATCATAATCACATTCTTAGGACAACGTAATTTATTTTACTATTGAGATAAATAACATTTATTTAATTTTTAGCTGTTTTTACTATTTACATATGTGCTTTATCCATTTTTATTCCTTTTGTGAAATATACATTTGGATTCCGTACTATTTGCTATTCCCCCCCATTTTCTTATTGCTTTGTAATAATTATTTAAATATTAATAATATCAACCTTATTGAACATATACCTATTGTATATGTACCTATTGTATATGTTATAAAAATTGTAAATTTTGCAAACATTTCATGGTTTGCCTCTTAATTGTGCTTAGAATGCCTTTCTGGCACAGAGAAGTTCTGTATTTTTATGGACTCAAATCTAGTGAGCTTTTTTGTTGCGACTCCCCTTGCTTTTATGTTTGGGAAGTTCATCTGTGGGATCATCTTCTTACCCATAGCACCTTTGAAGTTTCTTTTTTATGAGCTTCATGTTTTATATTTAATTCTTTAAGCCATCTGGAATTAATTTTGGTCTAGGTTGAAGTGAAGGATCTAACTTTATATTCCCACCCCCCAAAGCTAACCATCTGATCTGGCTCTGTTGACTAATCCTTCCCAAACTTCTAATGCACATGACTTTCTCCCATTTGCAGTATTGAAATGGGGGAGGGGGAGAGAAAGAAGGAGGAAGAGATGACTGAAGGAGGGAGGAGGAGAAAAAGGAGGAGGAGGAGGAGGAGGAAGGGGAAAGATTCTTGAGCTACACACCAAAGTTGCACAGCAGTAAATGCTGCAAAGACTTTTGTACCCAACACTGTGATCCTCACATGATCCCCACTGAAACACTGAAAATCCCTATGCACAATATTGGCCCCAGAACTGCATTTCTTAGTGGAGCACCAAGCAGTTGGTCAACACCATTTCTGTTCTCACCTCTGAGGCATTTGACTCCGGTGTAGGGTGAATTATCAACCTGGACCGGGGGGAGGTGACAAGAGTTCCTTAGGCATTCCCATGGGTTCCTGTGCACTTTCTTGAAGAATTGCATGGGATCATCTAGGTGGGGATTCCCTCTCCAACCCCTCTTCCATATGTGTGTAAACAAAAGCCCATTCCCTGGGGATTTCCAGAGATATGTGTCTTATCTATCTCCTGGAGACCAGAGACTTAGCCACGGCCTTGGCTGGCTCTGAGCTGCCCTTGCAGGTTTCCACTCTGCCATATCATTCATTTAAATATTTACTCTGTGGACACCATAGGATCTCAACCAGCCTCTCCCTACCCTCTAGGAACTCACAGCCAACAGATGTTTTATTCCTACCTTAGGCCAGAGGAAGACCAGCAGGATGCTCACTGCTTGGGACTGTGACCCTGTACCCACCTGCTAAACCTATGAATACTTAGTCCGAGTTTACTAAGTGCTTAGGATGTACCTGGGCACAAAGAATTGGAGAAGAAGGAGTGAAGACATTTTATAAATATACATATCTATCATTAATATTGTAATATACTTGCTCTTAATTTGTGTATAGGTAAAGAGAATAATGTACACAATCTGTCCTGGCTAGGTTTCTAATTCTGATTGAATTGCAAGGCACCTGCTCAAGATTACCAGAAAAATGGCAGCCCTGTGAGTCAACCCCGACGCAACTTGCTCTCCCAAGTTCATGGTCCTTCATCATGACAGGGCAGTCCACCTTACCCATCCTCTTTTCCCCTTTCATTCCATCCTCCAACATATTCAACCCCCAATACCATGTTGGCCTTTGCTTGCCCTAAATCCAGAGACCCCATTCTCTTCTCTTTCCCTTCAGTTTCCTTGCCGCTTGCTGGCTCCACCAGCATGTCTGCCTAGTCCATGTCTTATCCATTTACATCTGCGCAATGATGGCGTTGGCTTAAGATGCTTTCTGCCCTCAGCCCAACCTGTATGGATGTACACAGATAACATACCAGGGTAGAGAGGTCACATGTGTGAAGATTTGCACATTAGAATTATTAAAAGCCTTCAGGGATTTTGCTTTTATTTCTCCCCTAAACCCTTCAGTGTATTTATTGACATTCTTAGTACATTATAATATTATATTTACTATTGTTTTTGTTGTTGTTTATCAAGGAAAGACTCGTGTCTTCTGCAGACAGTCTTCCTGCAAGGATGTCCAAGGAAAGTTCTGATGTTTCTGTTGCCTGGAGGTATGTCTGTACTTTCAAGGACACATGGAAGATGGCTTGCAATCTGTTTGTGATGTCTCAAAAGTATGGATGGAGGGAAATGGACATAGATATTTTTGTGTTTTGAGTCAGGGTCTCACAATCATGGCTCACTGCAGCCTCCAACTCTTAGGCTCAAGCGATCCTCCTGCATCAGCCTCCTTAGTAGCTAGAACTACAGGTGTGTTCCACTATGTCTGGCTAATTTTGTGTAGAGACAAGGTCTTGCTATGTTGCTCAGGTTGGTCTTGAACTCCTCCTGGGCTCAAGCGATCCTCCTGCCTCGGCATCCCAAAGTGCTGGGATTACAGGCATGAGTCACTGCACCTAGATGCCCTGTTTTGTAAATCGCTCACAGCACACAGAAATACCCAGTGAGCTCCTGATCCCTAGTGCTGGTGACCTCTGGTGAACCAGCTTGGTATGCCCAGTTGCGAGCAGGAGAGAGCTATGCCTTGGCCTGACTGTCTACTCAGATGCAATCCAAATGTCTCTGGGCAATGCGGTGGGAATGAAATGATGGGTGTAGCATCCCGACAAGGATACAGAGCCTGGTGGTAACTCCCTCCTAGCCCTGTTCAAGGCCACAAGAGAGCCACCGACCGCTGTAGCTCCCACCCACCCATCTGCCCCGGGAGCATCTACCTCCAGGTGTCATCTCATCCCTTGTACCCCAACTCCTCTCTCTGACCCTGGCTTCTGTCCCTTTACCATTTTACTGAAGTTCTGTCCTCTCTGCCGAAACCACAGTGGCCCCACTGGGCATTTAGATCCCAAATTGTTCCAGAAGCTTGATAGCCTCTCAGCTCTGGTTTATGGAAGCCCATAGGCGAGTGATTCCAGACACCACAAGTTGGCCAGAGACAGGTCTAGTCAAAAAGATGACCCAAGGAAAAGCCAACAGCGGGCAGCTATGTCCACAGAAAGCTTGAGAACGAGGACCATGGTGGGTCCCCACAGGAAGGACAGAAGTAAGCAGAGAGAGTGCAAAAGGGTCCTTGTCAGAAGTGGGTTAAATCAAAGAAATAGAATCTCAATCCATCTGGAAGGGCTTAGTTATCCACTTAATTATTCATCTGGAGGGGCTTGTGAAAGTAGGGGCTGTCCTGCAGATGGACACTACACAGCTCCAGCTTCTAGAAGAAGGTTCCATAGAGGGGCCAGATCCCATCAGAATACAGCTTGGGGACAGCTGTATCATAAGCAAGTCACAAGTTTCAGCATGAACAACTACTAAATTTGGAGGCACTCCAGGTGTCATGCATGCTGTCAGACACCCTACAACAACCCCATAAAATAAGCTTCACCATTAGAGACCGAATAGCTCCAATGGTCAGGAGTGGAGACTTTGGGGCCAGAAATCCTGGTGTTCAAACCCCAGCTCTGCCACTTGCTAACCATGTGACCCAGAAGTTCAAGACCAGCCTGGGCAACATAGTGAAACTGTTTATCTACAGAAAATAAAAAAATTAGTCTGGCATAGTGGTGCACACCTGTAGTCCCAAGCTACTTGGAAGGCCGAAGTGAAAGGATTGCCTGAGCCCAGGAGGTCAAGACTGTGGCGAGCTGTGATCGTGCCACTGTACTCCAGTTTGGGCAACAGATTGGGTCTCTGACTCAAAAACAAACAAACAAACAAAACACAAAAACGAAAAACAGGGCATCGAGCTATGAATGGGTAAGTTCAGTTTGGTCAGGTATTGACCCAGTGTGATTACATAACACCTACAAATAGAATCTTCAGAAACACTTGTTAAAATGCAGATTCCTGGGACATCCCCGTATACCCCCAAGCCTGGTCAAATCTAACACTCTGTGCCAAGTACTGCTTTATAAATGTTATGTGTGTTAACCTAGACCTCACAACACTACAAGCTAGGTGCTGCTATCATTGTTCCCATTTTACAGAGGAGGAAACTGGCACAGTGAGGGTTGGGAACCCACCCAGGTCACACAGCTAGTTAGAGCTGGGGTCTGAACCCAGGTAGAGCAGCTGAAGAACCTTCTGGTAGGCCAGGTAGAGAGCCTATTGCCTCAGACAGAGAAGCCTGTCCACTTTTGGGAATGGCTTTTCAACCTACTGGGCTAATTAGTGCTCAGTTGCAAGTCATGAGCTTAAAGAAAGTGTGGTTAATCTATAAAAGTAGTTCTTGTTTTATCAAACACCTCGTTGCCTTCTAAATGATGGTATTGTCTTCCCCAATTCAGTAAGGTTTTTAACCTATTTGGGAGTCAGTAACCTTTTTGGAAATCTGTTGCAAGTGTGGATTCTGTTCACATAACAAAAGGCGCTTATGCATATTTTGTATGTAATAGGATTTCCAGGAAATCTGTGGACACCGTGTTGAGAACTCCAACTTACATGAATACATCAATCTCCCCTAAACCAAGGTATCCTCCCTCCTCCCTTCTCCTTGTCTCTTAAAATTCTCAGTAAGAAGGAAAGCACACCTAGGAAAATTATTTGATTGGAGTCAAAGTAATTAAGGCACAACTTTCCTTTCCTTTGCTACTTACAAACATCCGTCTTAATTAAAGTGCTCATTATGAGACCAGAGCTCGGGGCTGCTGGGAGGCAGATAAGATAGAAAACCCCTCGAGGTTATGAAAGGCCATTGCTTATTGAACCTGGGATTCTCATTACTGAAGTGACCCTCTGCTATGGGTAGCTTAAGAAAGATTCTCTCTGGCAGCAGACAGGTTTTGCTTGTTCTTTGAAGCTAGTTTTTGCTATAAACTGTAGAATTACCTTACTGTGTATTACTCAACACATATTCTGTCTCTGCAGTTCTAACTTGGGTAAGTAGGTTAGCCAATTAAGAAACATCTTGTGATGGTTAGTTTAATGGGTCCATTTGGCTAGGCTATAGTACCAATTATTTAATCAAACACAAGTCTAGGTGTTGCTGTGAAAGGATTTTGTGGATGTCGTTAACATCTACAGTCAGTAGATTTTAAGTACAGGAGCTAATCCTCCATAATGGAGATGGCCCTCTTCCAACCAGCTGAAGGCCTTAGGAGCAGACTAGGATTTCCCAGAGAAGAAGAAATTCTGCTTCAAGACTGTAGCATAAGGCTTGCCTGAATTTCTAGTCTGCTGGCCTGACCTAAAAATTCTGGACTTGACAACTCTACAATTGTGTAAACCTAGTCTTTAAAATAAATCTCTTTAGGTAGATAAAAGATAGATCTATATATCTTATCTATCTATCATCTATATATCTGTCATCTATCTCTATCATCTCTCTCTATCATCTATTTCTATCTATATCTCTATCTATCATTTATCTCTATCATCTATCTTTCTATCTGTCATCTATCTATATCTCTATCATCTGTCTCTATCTCTATCATCTATTTATCTTTCTATCTCTATCTATCTATATCTATCATCTATCTGTCTATCTCTATGTATCTCTATCTATCTATCTATCTACCTACCTACCTACCATCTAGCTAGCAGGCTATCATCTATCTGTATCTCTCATTGGTTCTGTTTCTCTGAAGAACCTTGACTGATATACATCCCAAAGAGCCCAAGCATCTACTTGGATGACACTTACTTCATAATAAATAACAGAGCTGCATTCATAAGTGGACCTTGAACAGCTATCATAATACTATAAGTAAAGGATTGACAGCGGCAGGAAACTATGGGGGGGCGGGGAGGGGAAGGGAGGTGGGATTAATGGTAATCGATATCTGTCTAGGGACGGGGGGGTGTGGCACACCTCATCAACAAGGGTACCTGCACAATGCCTTTTTGTATACCTAACCCTTAACTGTACCCCACAATTTTAAAATAAAAAATGTGTAGTAAAAAAAAAATAACACAGCTGTATGTTATCAAATGTCACCTGCTTACCCACGCCCCATGCTCAATGCTCTGGGACCCTGGGAAGAGACACAAGAAGTCAGAATGGTAAGCTGGGAAAAGGCGGTTAGCTGGGAACTTCTCAGCTTTACTGTACATCAGTATCACTGAGGGGGCGTGGAGGTGTGGGAGGTGTGAGGTAGGAGGAGTATGTTAACAATGCAGCTTTTCAGAGCCCCTTCTTCCAAAGGTCTGAATCGATGGGTCTGGGCCCAGAAGTCCCCATTTTGACAATTCTCCAGAGTGATTCTGCTATAGGTGGCCCTTTTGGAAACACAGTTTACAGCATATTCTCTAAGCCTCCAGACCAGACCCAAGTTCAGTCTCCATGTCCAGAACTTCCCCCACAGACACCTCAAGTCCCAAAGCTAAGAGCAGGCATTCTAATTTCTACCATCTGTGTCTCATGACCAAGGTTAGTGCCCTGGCCTGGCTGTGCCTCTAGAAGTCCAAACATGTAAAGCCAGGGAAGGCTCACGCTTGGCCTTTCAGCATCCACGGTGTAGCAAATAAGCTTATAGGCTCTGACAAGATCGTCTTGTGTTCAAATCCCAGTTTGGTCTTTTGCTGACTATTCCTGCAATTGCATGTCACACTATTTCCTCCTGCAATAGTGGTACCAGTTCTAAAATGACATATAATGGTCTTGCTTCACTTGTCGATCCAATAACAGATTGATTTCACCCACTCTCACATTTTAAGTGTAAACAACAGTAAAATATGAGTGTCTTGGTCTTTTATTTTATTTTAAAGATGTGGGGTACAATTCAGGATTAGGTCGATAACTGGTCATCGAACAGGTAAAGTTTGAACCTTCCTTTGGTCCCTGTTTTGCCTGGTTTGAGACCACATACCCTTATTGATGTTATGTGCCCCTACTTCCCTCCTCTGGCAGCGTCCCGCTACTGCCAAACCCTTTCATATGGTATTATGATAAATGTTCAAGGTCCACTTATAAGTGAAAACATGTGGCACTCAGCTTTTTGTTTCTGTGATAGATCACTGAGTATAATAGACTCTAAATCCATCCAAGTTGCTGCGAAGTTCATAATTTTGTCCTTCTTTATGGCTGCATAATATTCAATTTCTTTTTTTTTTTTTTTGAGTTGGAGTCTCACTCTGTCGCCCAGACTGGAGTGCAGTGACCGCTCCCGGCCACCGCAGCCTCGACCTGCTGGGCTCCGGATCCTTCCGCCTCCAGGCATGCGCTACCACGCCCGGCTGATTTTTTGATTTATTGTAGAGATGAGGTCTCGCTGCCCAGGCAGGTCTGGAACCCGTGGGCTCAGGCAATCCACTCACCTCAGCCTCCCAAAGGCGCGGAATTACAGACTGAGCCACCGAGCCCGGCTAATATTCAATTTTTTAATACCCTGGTGGCTTCACAGTTTGATTCTAATATGCAGCCTCATGTTCTGGTACAAACCAAGTAAGTAGGGTAGGAAGGAACCCAAGACTGAACCCAAGCACCACCCCTTCAACAAGCCCTGGCTTTGAGACCTTCCTTCCCTTCTGAACAGACTCCCTGGGTACACACAGAGTAGTTTTGTTCCTCTCCTGCTAAGAGAGTTGGCCTACCCCTCACCAGCCTCAGGGTGTGTGCTCCCTAGAGATAATGTGAACATTGTCTGTCTGTGTTTGAGGATGAAGAATGAGCCTGACCTAACATGTGATTAGAGCGCTATTGAAATCTTTACTGGAAAAAAGGATATTGGGATACAATGAAGGTTACTGGGGGCAGAGCAAGGAGGAGAGTGGGAGTGGTAGAGTCATAAAACTTAAAGATAAGGAAACAGGCCTCAGCTGTGCTTGCTCAGTTGACAGAAATCTTCCACCCTAGACGGCATTCCATCAACGTGACCTCCCTTACCTCCCAGCACTCGCTTTCTGGCCCTCATGTCTTACCTCTGGCTTCTCTTAGACGGTGACCTGGAAAACATCTGGAAAAACAGTGCTGGGCTGCCCTGGATGCTGACAGAGGCCTCATAGAGTCTGTTTAGTTTTTGAGTTCTGATTTTATCTTGTTTATAAAATCCATATGAAGAGAAAAGGAAAATGAGGGTGCGGGGGAACAAATCACTTCAGGCTGCTGTGAGAGAAAGTTCGTTTCTGGCAGATGTGGTGTCTCTTCTGGGCCTGGGGCTTGGCTTTGCCAATTCCATGGTCATCGCATCTCCTCACATCAGCCCAGCTGCTTCTTTGAACATTTAGCAAAAGAGGAAGTTACAACCCAGACTTGAACTCCGGTATTGAGATTACTACCAAGGTCATCACCTGAGCTTGTCCTCACCCATCAACCGAAGAGAAGGTGGCTCTTCTAAGATCAGGAGCAAACTCTAGGGTCTAACAGAATACTTTGTATGGAGTAAAGTTCCTGTGGAAAAATAGATGGATGGTGAGATGATTACAAAGATGATGAAGAGATAGATGGGTGAATGGATGGATGGATAGATGATTAGATGGATGAAAAGATGGTGAATGAATAGACATGTGGAAGGGTGGGTGAACAAGTAATTGAATGAGGGGAGAATTTTGTAGATGGATCTCAAGAGTCATCCACGTTTGATATCAATGTCTCAGTGTCTCTAAATACTGTGCTAAAATGATTCCCTTGTCTTCAGCTGACATTTATAAGTGATAGTTACCATAAGTATCAGAGAACGGATGGACTTTTAGCAAAAGGTTAATTCACTCAACTCCACACCTGAAATATGGTCTTGGGAGATTTCAGCCTGCAGTCAGCCTTCTTCAGGGGAGTCAGCCTGCAGCAGGTTGGAAGTCACAGTACCTGTCCCACTTGAAGAACTGCCATGGCAGAAATGCCATGGCAAACCCAATCAATGACGTCACAGCCTTAGTGATCAGAAAGGGTGTCTCAGCATCCTTTATGACGCTCTCAAGCTGTGGAAGAAAATTACTCCCTCTTGTTAAGATGGAACTTGGTATTTAACAAAGATTGCTGGGTTGGAAACTGGACCATCTACTCTTGGCCTGGTTCTGTCGCTAATTTACTGTGGGATTTGGGGCCAGTCACTCTGCCTTCCTAGGCCTTAGCCTCTTTGTGAGAAAAACGAAGACTGTATGATTTCAAGGCCCTGCTCAGCTCCGCAAGGCATGATTTTACCTTCTGCAGAACCAGCGGGCTCCAAGCTCTCAACTTGACCCCACACGACTTCAGAATCCCTTCTCTGCCATCCTCATGCTCTGCCTCTCTGTCTGCCCAAGGACTTCCCGTGTGGGTGCTGTGAAGCATGGTGGTTGCCAGTTCAGAGCTTGACTCCATCATCTACTAGCTCTGTGGCCTTGGTCAAGTTCCTTAACCCCTCTGTGCCTCAGTTTCCTCATGTGTAAGGAGAGAGAACAAAGGGACCCACCCACAAGGGCAGCTGGAGAATGAAGAACTTAGTGCATATAAAATGCCTATTCGTGCCTAATCCAGAGAAAGTGCTGGGCTACATGCAAGTTATCACCATGGAGTTTATGATAGACTGATGGCGGAAGGTGCAGTTTCTGGCCTCTCATCCTTTGAGACTTCCCTGAGAGCTGCCTCAACACCAGGACTCATGGATCTATAGGTTCTGGTTCTTAAAGGGACGTGCAGCCTCCACACTCCTGGTGTGTGCCTGGGCCGAGAACAGGAAGTGCCAAGGGCTTGAAGTGAGTCATTTTCTGGATGAAGAGGGAGCCCCATTCTAAAAGCTGTTACCAGCAGGCTGTAGCTTCCTGGGCTGCCAAATGTCTCTCTCTCTCTCTCTCTGCTTCTTTCCTTTGTCCTTGTGGCCCCGTGGATGCCTTTATCTGAGCAGAGGGGCTCTGACCTCTGCGGGGAAATGGCTGCACTCCCCCGGTGTAGCAATAATTCAAAACTGCATCAGAGCCAGGGCTTCCTGGGTCCAGGAGAACTGCTTTGGCACAAGGGGCTTTGGAGGAGGTTGCTGTTCCCCACTGGAACATTGTGAAAATGATTTTGTCTCCAACCAACAACCCTTTGGCTGCTTGACTCCCATGTGCCTTCGAGCAACAAGGCAGTCAAGGGGTCCATCCACCCACAGAGGAAGAAAATACAGCCACCCCGCTGATGGTGAGAAAAGGAGCTCTCAGTTGGCATTTTAGTCTGTCAGGGCTGCTGCGACAAAGCACCACACACCGGGGACTTAGATGTCAGAAGTGTATTGTCTCAGTTCGGGAAGGTGGAAGTCTGAGACCAACATGTCAACAGGGTTGATTCTTCCTGAGGACTGTAAAGGGAAACCTGTCCCAGGTCTCTCCATGACTTCTGAGGGGTGCAAGTTATCCTTGGACTTCACTGGCTTATAGATGCATCACCACAATTTCTGCCTTCTTCACATGGGATTTTCTGTGTGTGTATGTGTGTGTGTGTGTGTGTGTGTGTGTGTGTGTGTGTGTGTGTGTGTGTATGTGTGTGTATGTGTGTGTGTTTGTGTCCAAATTTCCCCTCTTATAAGGATATCGGTCATATTGGATTAGGACCCAGTATAACCTCATCTTAGCTAATGCCATCTGCAGTGGCCCTATTCCCAAATAAGGTCACATTCTGAGGTACTGGGGGTTAGGATTTCAACATCTGAATGAGGGGGCAGCAATATATAATCCATAGCATTTGGTTTTTCCATAAGAAAGGGGGTGTATTCAGCCCATCTGTGCCTCAACACTCATAGAAGACTGTCACCAGATATTTCCTAGGCTTCTGGGCAGAAAGGAGCCGGGGAGGTCAAGGTGACCATCCTCTGTTAGTTGACCACCACTCATGCTGGCAACCCTCCGTCCTGAATCTGAATATCTCTAGTAAGAGCAAACTTAAGCCGGGTGCAGTGGCTCATGCCTGTAATCCCAGCACTTTGGGAGGCGGAGGTGAGAGAATTACCTGAGCCCAGGGGTTCAAGACCAGGCTGGGCAACTTGGTGAGACCTTGTCTCTACAATAAATCAAAAAATTAGTCAGGCATGGTGGCGCGCACCTGTAGTTCCAGCTTCTTGGAAGACTGAGGCGGAAGGATCATCTGAGCCCAGTAAGTCAAGGTTGTAGTGGCCATGAGCATGCCACTGCACTCCAACCTGGGCGACAGAGTGAGACTCTGACTCAAAAAAGAAAAAAAAAGAGCAAACTTACTCCAAACTTCCTCCTCTTTGGGTGGCTCTTTAATGGAGCTGAAATCTTTCATAGCATCCCATCCAATTTATCCTGGTCATTTCCTTTGGGTCGCAAAGAGCAATTTGAGCACCTTTAACACTTACTGAGCATTTATTATGTGCTGGGAACTCTTTTAAGCATTTCACATGTACTATTCATGGAATTATTACAACAACCTTATGAAACAGGTATTATTATTATTCCCATTTTCCAAAAAAGCTCAGGCACCGAGAAGTTCAGTATCTTGCTCAGAGTAACACAGATGGAAAGGTGCAGCATCGTGAACACCAGAGCTCAAGTTCTTACCTTGATAACAGGCAGCTGCCCAAACACCCAAGACCAGCAGGTTCTCTGTCTTTCCAAAAGACCTTGACTGAGGGCACTTCAGAGGTTGCTCTTCCCAGAGGATATTCTCCCCTGACCGTGGGGGCTGACAAGCCACAGGATGCCACAGGGTACAGGACATCATGTAGACAGGACACTCCATCAAACACATCCTGCAGAATGGGCATTTCTCCTCCATGGGCTGCAACAGGCACACAGCCACAGGAAGGGAAGGGTCTTGATGTGACTTGAAAAAAGGGGCCAAAGAGTAGGAAACTGGGAGGAGAGGAAGGAAGAGACCAAAGAAACCGAGGGAGACACACTCCTGCAGAAGGCCCTCTTCCTGAAGATTTCACCTGCCACTCGCTGTGGCAAGAAACAAGAAATGAGGAGGCCAAGGCACCAACCAGCAGGAGGAGGAAGGTCACGGGAGTGGACGCACCAGGCAGTGGTTGTTACCCTTGATGGAAAAGAGATCCGATGCAGAGATGTGGAAAAGGCCCAGAAATTTACAAAAGATGCCAGAAAGTAATTCACAGAAGGCAGGCAAAAATCTATAATAAACAGACAAAATGTGTTCAAGCCTACTGGGAAAATTTGGGCTTTCTGGATTGTTTGTTTTTTGTCTAGAGACAAAGTCTCACTGTGTCACCTAGGCTGGAGTGCAGTGGTATGTTCACTGCAGCCTTGAACTCTTGGATTCAAGGGATCCCCAGCCGCCCAAGTAACTGGGGATACAGTCATGTGCTACCATGCCTGGCTAATTTTTAAAATTTTTTTATAGAGATGGGATCTTGGTATGCTATTCAGGCTGGTCTCAAACTCCTGGCCTCAAGAGATCCTCCTGCCTTGGCTTCCCAAAGTGCTAGGATTACGGAACCACAGCACCTGGCCTATTGGGAAAATTTTCAATGTAAATTAAAACAAAAATGAGTCAATTTTGACCTGTCAGTTTATAAGACTGATAAAATTTGACTTGGGTAAGGGAGGTATACACTGAAGCATTTTTCCTAGAGGGCAGTTTGGAAAGACTTCCACAATCTATTAGATATAAAACATAAATATATTAAATATAAAAATATATAATATATCTATTCTCCCTTTAGGTCCAGAAATTCAATTTTCCCTTTAGAGGATTTATATTATCCTATTGTAACATGTAACCAAAGATATATGTGCAAAGATGTCCATTGCATCATTGTTTGTAGTGCCAAAACTTTGGAAGAAATCTAAATGCTCATCAACAGGAGGTAGGCTAATAAACCTCGTTAATTGGATAAATATTATGCAGCCTCTAGACATTAAAATAAGGCTATCTATATAAATGTATGGATATGGAAGTTCTCCAAAATATATTATCAAATGAACAAAAATGGGATACTGATTGACATGTATCATATGATCCCATATTTGTAAAACAGCATATACACAATATAAAACAATTTATAAATAAGGATATCAAAAGTCTATAAGGATAGGCACCAAATGCTAACAGTGCTTGTCTCTAGGAATGAAGTCTAGGAGGAGTAGAGTTCTCTTTTCTTTTTTTTTTTGTAAATGTTTTGTAAAGTTTATGTAATATGATTGAATGAAATGAGGGTATTATTTTGTTTTCTTTAGTTTTTTAAAAATTTACTTATATTTTTGAGTCACGTTCATGGCTACTGCAGCCTCGACCTGCTGGGCTCAGGCAATTCTTCCACCTCAGCCTCCCAAGTAGCTGGAACTACAGGTACACACCATCACCCCCAGATAATTTTTTTAGTTTTTGTAGAGACAATGTCTCACAAAGTTGCCCAGGCTGGTCCCAGACCCCTGAGTTCAGGCAATACTCTGGCCTCCATCTCCCAGAATGCTGGGATTATAGGCAGGAACTACTGCACCCAGCCTATCTTTCTTAAATAAATTTTTAAAAATCCTCACTGAAGCTGAGGCCAGGAGAGCTGGCACAGCAAGCACAGGCCCAGGCTTCACATTTGTGGGACTGGAGTAAGAATGCAGGTGGGAGTCATGATCTACTTCCTTTCTCTTCCCACCCCAGGGGTCCACCATTTGCTCTCAACTGTACAAGGGCTATTCTGTGCATGTATGTAGACCGCAGCCAGTACATGCGCACATGCATGCACACACACACACACATCACCCCAGGCTTTAGGCCAGGTGTGTGCACTGCACAGTGGTCTGCCAGACAAGAAGTCTATGTAGGCCCTGGAAATGAGCTGAGGTCATTCTGGTAGGGAGTCAAGACATGTAAAGTTGCCCCCAGGGAGCGGCTGGGACCCGGGGCTAAAATGGCTGTTTCTAAGGGTTTATCCTACTTTTGACTGAGAGGAATAGACCAGCCTGTCTTCGGGTCCCTCAGTTTCTTTACTCTTCTGGGTGCTGCTGAGTGTTAACAGGTGGTCCCTTCTGTGAGAGAAAAACCCATTCATCCCCCTTCCCTCCTCTCCTGAAGGGATCTGACTCCTCTGAGATCATTTCTTGAGAAGATACTAGAGAAATCCGAAGGATTAGCCAAGGTCTGCAGGAATCCCTAGCTCCCATTTCCAAGCCCTATTGGATGATCCTGAAGGAGCTGGCTGTGGTTTTCTTGCTGCTTCCAGAATTTCTGGGAGACTCTTCAACCTGCACAGTTCCAGAAGCCAGAAGTATGTTCCCAGAGCTGTTGCCATTATAACACAGAGGGGGCTGGGGTGTGTGAGAGAGGAATGCTGGTGTGGGAAGGCCTGGGTGGTATCCTGCCTCTGTCACCCTCTCTAGCAACTCGATGGATGACCACGGACCGGCCACAGCAGAGTGTTGTGAGCAGTAAATAAAATAATGCTTGTGAACTATTCACAATAGCAAAAACATGGAACCAACCCAGATGCCCATGGAAAGTGGACTGGATAAAGAAAATGTGTTACATATACACGATGGAATATTATGCAGCCATAAAGAAGAACAAAATCATGGTCTTCACAGCTGAAGACCATGCTAAGTGAACTCTCATAGAAACAAAGAACTGAGTACCACATGTTCTCACTCATAAGTGGGCCCTGAACACTGGTCATATGAGAACAAGGGTGGGGCACTGGCACAAGGATGCTAGATACTGCTAAGGGAGGGAGGGAGGAGGAAAGGAGAGAAGGGAGCACACTGAGTACCTGGTCCACTATCAGGGGGAGAGAGGGCCACCTAGAAGCCCAAACTCCACCTACATGCGACTTACTTGTGTAGGAAATCTTTATTTATACCCCACAACTCTAAACAAAATAATAATAATGATAACAATGCCTGTGAGAGCAGACAGGCCCTTGTGGATTCTTGGAATAGCAAGGTGAGCAGTGGCAGAATCGGGGCTTGGGGGGAGGGCCTGGAAGCTCCCTCTAACCCGCTGAGTGACCATGGGCAAGAGATTCACCTGCTCCGGGCTCCTGTGCCCTGGGTGTGGGAACAGCAGTGCTTACCCGAGGGGCTCTTGAGGACAACGCACCAGATGGAGCGCATGCAGCACATGGTGGCTGACACTTGGAGGGGCTGGACAGGAGGCGAGGCCCAAGCCAGCATCTCTTCCAACCTGGACAAGTCATGTCTCTCCTCCTCCTCCACATGGAGTTGACGAGAGTTGGGTCTGTCATGGGGAGACGCTCGTGATGGAACATGAAACTAGGAAACACTTTCCAACACATTATGGTTTCATCCCCTTTCCTTATCTGCAGACGAAGATCCTTCTCCACACGCTGGCTGGGATGGCTCCCCAGCTACTGGAAACCCATTAAAGAACAGGGAGTCAGCAAGAAGAGGTCAAGAGTCCCAGTGAGAGGGAGGGAAGGAGAGGAAGGCAATGTCTCCTGTTTCTCCCACCTTGACTTCTCAAGGATGAGTCTCCTCACCCAGGTCACCAGTTCCCATCACGCGTTGTCCTGTCTCCACACACTCCAAGCTCAGAGACCCTGACAGTAAAGTCCCTCACCTTCACATGCCCTCCTCATCTTCCTCCTCTCAACCACCCATCCCACCCCCCAACCAGACAACTGCCCCCTGACAGCTGCTCTCAGCTTGGATGGCTGAGAATGGTCATCTATGCAGCTCTTTGGCTTTTCACTTGAGGTCTCTACAGTGGGACAGAATTGGGCAGAAAAGAGGTATTCTCAGAGTAACCGAGAGAGAGAGAGACCAAGCAGGAAAAAAAGAGTCAATATTAGCTTTGCAGCTATCTTATTACACGAAATTTGTTTTAAACTATTAGTTTCCATGGTCTCTAGAAATTACATACTATTTATTCTTCCATGTAAGGCAAGCAGTTTGAAAGGTTTTTTTTTTTTAAAGCAAAGATGAAAGAACAATCTAATGTGCCAGAATAGAAGGGTACATTTTTTTTTTAAGAAAAACAAAAGATACCAATCTATTTATAGGGTATAGCTAATGGATATAAAAAAATCTTTCCAGGAAATTAATGATGACATGAAAAGTCATCCTTTTATTCGAAATCTGGGTTAGCTTCATGAGGAGAGGGAGGGTGGCTCTCATGCTTTTGCCTCACAGAGAGCCAAGCTGGCTGGGATCACCAAAGCTGCCCCACAAACCCTCACGTTTTTCCGATGAAGAGACTGTGGTCTAAGTGGTAACTGACGTTTATTGTGAACTAACTCATTTAGTTCCCTGCCACCTCTGCACAGAGGCTTTAGTAACCCTACTTTGGAGAAGTGGAAACTGAGATTCTGAGAAAAACTCAGGTGTAGTGGGACTCCCTGGGCCTTTGCCCAGGGTATCCCAGCAGCGTACGCGTTACAGCCAGGTGGCCTCTCTCCTGTCATGGCCTCCATGCTCCAGGCAATTAGAGTTAAACCGGCCTCCCTTCTGGAAGGCCTGGGGTGAGAGCCAGTGGAGGGAGCGTGCAGAAGAAGGCAAAGAAGGGCAGACACGTGGGCTGGGTCAGTCTCAGGGGGTACTCCGACTGCCCAGACTGTGATCACAGGCCACCAGAGGAGAGGCTTGGGGACAATCTTTGTGAAACCTCCCTGAGAGCCCCGTGAGGCCCCAGCCTCAGACCCCGTGGTCCCAAGGAGGCCTGGGGCCCCTGTGGAGTGTCCAGGTTCCCAACTCTGACTTGTGTGGCCTGCTCCCTTCCATCACACCAGTGTCATCTCGTCTGGGAAACTCACAGATCCCCAAGATGGACGGTCACTCCCAAAGGGCTGCACTCAGGCACCCCCCCACCCCGTGGTCTCCTTGGGAGGCAGCATTATGATTTGTTCATCTTCTCTCCACGCCCCAGGGAGGTGGGCTCCTGTGGTGGGGAGTGCATTCTCCACGGCACCGAGGGCCTGGACTGTTTTCACACATGTTGAGTGAATAAGGGATCCCTGCCTCCCTCCCCATAAAGCAGTAAAGGAAGAAGAAAAAAGCCTGGATTTCCTGGAAGAAGGAGGCACTTGGACAGAGCGCAAAGCACAGACTGGCAACATGACTCGTCTATTTCAGCCATGAGGCATGGGGTGTGCAGAAGACAGAGCTCCAGGGCCCAAGTCTGAACCCTTGCACAGACGCTGGCATGCCATGTCTTCATGACACGGAGCAAGTGACTTCACTCCTCTGGGATAGGGCTCTCTCCTCTCAAGCAGGGTGTGGGCCTCACCTGGCACCTTTGGGGCAGCTGGGAAAGCCAGGAGGATGGATGCCTGAGAATCCAATGAATCTTAGAATCCATGGCCTTCTAACGAATACATGGCATCATCCATAGTGCCTAGTTATGCAGAGATGGGATCAGGGGTATGGAGCCTGCGGCTCTAGTTTTCTTTCAATTAAATAATCAATTAGCACTCTGTCTTGTTCTAGAAATTATTAAAACTAGGTGGCTAAAAATTCCCATTAGCATATTTCCTTTAATACAACAGTAATTCATCTTCATTGAAGAAAGTTTAGAGAATACAGATCATTTTTTTAAAAAAAAACCAATCCATCATCTTCCCCACTCCCCTACCCAGCTAAACATTGTATACATTACTGGTGTTTACTCTCCCATACTTCTTTTGTGTGCATAAATACTTTAAAATATTTACTTGGTAATTAGGGATCTTACCTGATTATTATTTTTCAATTTTACTCTTACCTGATTAAACAGTGAGTATCCATTTGCTATGATAATTTGTAGTAACTTCTAGTATTCTATTATAAGATTGTGCCCTGCATTTTAAATGAATAATTTATTATTTCATGCATTAATTTTTCTAATTTTTATTACTATAAGTATTAACAGTAGATCAAATATCCTTACCCAGAGTGTAGCTTGAGACCTGATAACTCAACAGTCAAATATCATGGTGTCTTAGTCATCCAATTCCCTTGTCTAATCCAAATTATAGAACAAAAACAATAGTATGCTATAAAGAAAGTTCAACACATTCTAGTTTGTCTATAATGAACTACTCTAATCTTTTTTTTAAATACTGAAAGTATACTTATTGTAAAAACTTGTTCCCTTGCTTCACAGATGCCTAAAAGTATTCTTAATCAGACCTATTTGTGCTTTTATGCCATTATTTTCTAGAATGTCTTTCACAAAAGGCAGTTGCTGGGTCAAAGCACATGTAAGATTTTGAAGACCTATTGCAAATTGTCTTCCAGAAACTATGTATCGGTTTATATTTTTTGGAGGTGAAATTATTTCTATGCTCCCTCTTTGCCAATTTATTAGGCAAAAAGTGATTCTTCTTTGTCTCATGTACATTCTGTTGACTAAGGAGGATGAACATTTTTTTACACATTAATTGGCAATTTGTACTTACTATACATGCAGTTGGTTCTCATCTTACCCCATTAATTTTATATAGGAATATCTGTCTTTTTCTTATTGTCTGTCAGAGTTCTTTGTATTTTAAGTATATTAAACCTTGAGTTTACAATATATGTTGCAGTTATTTTGTAAAATATAATTTACCTTTCATTTTCTGTTCATTTTTTTGAGTTTATAAGAGTAAAATAGTTTAAATAATCCTATTTCTAATATGTTTCTTTACTTACTTTTTCTTTGGTGTTATGCTTAAAAAGTTTTTCCTGCTATGTGTTTATATAATATTTTAACCTCTTTTTCCTCCCAGTATTTTTTAAAAATATATAAACCATAGTTATATATTACCATGGTTGTTATGAAGAGGGAATCTGGCCTTAATTTTCCCAAATAGTTAGTCAGTTATTTCAAAACCATGTATTGGGTAGTTCATTCTTCCCTACTTAATTGAAATGTGATCTTTAGTATATCTTTTTTTTTTGAGTTGGAGTCTCACTCTGTTGCCCAGACTGCAGTGGCCGCTCCTGGCCACTGCAGCCTCGACCTGCTGGGCTCTGGCGATCCTTCTGCCTCAGCCTCCCAAGTAGCCCGAACTATAGGTGTGCGCTACCACGCCCGGCTGATTTTTTGATTTATTGTAGAGATGAGGTCTTGCCAAGTTGCCCAGGCGAGTCTCGAACCCATGGGCTCGGGCAATTCACTCACCTTGGCCTCCCAAGGCGCAGGATTACAGGCTGAGCCACCGAGCCCAACCGTCTTTAGTATATCTTAATTATTTATGTATAATTAGAAATGTATCTGTGCTTTGTATTCTGTTTCTCGTCTATTTGTTCCTAAGATAACATAATTCTGTTTATATATTTGTTCTTTTTTAAAAATTTTAAATTCAGGAGGTACACATGCTTGTTTGCTACATGGTCATATTGGGTCTCAGGTGACCCATTCCCAGACAGTAAACACTGCACCCATAGGTAATTTCTGAACCATAACCTCCTGTTCTTTTAAAAATATGTTCTCTCAATAATTAACTTAAATGTGAACTGACTGAATCCACCATTCAAAAGGCATAGAGTGGCAAATTGGATAACACAGTATGATCCATTCTTCTGTTGCTTTCAGGAAACCCATATCACTGCAAATGATATCCACAGGCTCAAAGATAAAGGGCTGGAGAAAGATCTTCCAGGCAAACGGAAGATAAATAAACTAAAAACTCAGGAGTAGCTATTCTTATATCAGACAAAACAGACTTTAAACCAATGAGTCAAAAAGGTCACTGAAGGTCACTATGCAATGATAAAAGTCTCAATCCAACAGCAAGAAATATCCATCTTGACTGTATATACACCCAACATAGGACCACCAAGATTTATAAAACAGTTTCTAATTAAATTAAGAGAGGACATAGCTAGCTATACAATTATAGTCAGAGACTTTAATACCCTTTTAATAGCCTTAGACAGATTATTGAAGCAAAAAACTCACAAAGAAATCTGGAATCTTAACTTGACACTTGATCAATTGGTTCTAATAGACATCTAGAGAACACTTTGCCCAATAACCACAGAATATGCATTATTCTTGTCAGCACATGGAACATAATCCAAGATTGACCACATACTTGGACATAAATAAAGTGTGAAGAAATTTCAAAAGGTAAAAATCATACCACGCATCTTCTCAGACCACAGTGGAATTAAAATAAATATCATCATCAACAGGAACCCCCAAAACATGCAAATATGTGGAAATCAAACAACATAAAAAGATTTCTGGAAACAAGTGAAAATAAAGTGAAAAAACACACCAAAACTTTTGGGATACCATGGAAGTGGTGCTGTGAAGGAAGTTTAGAGCATTGCATGTGCATATCAAGAAAATAGAAGGATCTCAAGTAAACAGTTTAACATCGCACCTAAGGGAATTGGAAAGATGAGGACAATTCAATCCCAGAATTAGTAGAAAATGGAAATTATTAAAATAAAGTCACAGCTAAATGAAATTAGAGACCTACAAAGTATCAGTGAGATGAAAAGCTGGTTTTTTGATAGGATAAATAAGATTGAAAGACCCCTGGTCAGACTGACAAAAAATAAAAATAAAACAGAGAAAGAAAGAGGAAAACTTTGAATAAACACAATTAGAAACACAAATGGTCAATGTTACAGTCAACCCTGAAGAAATGCAAGGGATTAGCAGAGATTACTATGAACATCTATATGCAAATAAACTATAAAATCTAGAGAAAATGAGGAATTCCTGGTATCACATAACCTCCCAAGATTGAAACAAGAAGAAATTGAAACCCTAAAGACATCCATAACAATCCAAGAAATTAATTCAGTAATAGGAAATCTCTCCACTCCCCTCCTTCCCAAAAAAGCCCTGAGTCAGATGGTATTTCAGCTGAATTCTACAAGACATACAAGGAAGAGCTGATACCAATCCTATTGAAAGCATTCCAAGTAATCAAGAAGGAAGGAATTCTGCCTAACTCATTCTGTGAAGCCAGTATCATCCTGATACCCCAAAATGACAAAGATTCAACAAGGAAAGAAAACATCAGGCCAATTTCCCTGGTGAACAAAGAGGCAAAAATTCTCAAAAAGATTCTAACAGACTGTATTCATCAGCACATTTTAAGGATCATCCATTATGACCAGGTAGGCTTCATTCCCAGGATGCAAGGTTGGTTCAACATACACAAATCAATAAATGTAATCCACCACATAAACAGGTGTAAAGCAAAGAACCACATTATCATCTCAATAGACACAGAAAAAACACTCAGTAAAATCCAACACCCCTTCTTGATAAAGACCCTCAAACACCTCGGCATCAAGAGAACATTCTTCAAAATAATAAGAACCATCTATGACAAACTTGCAGCCAACATCATACTTAACAGGCAGAAGCTGGAAGCATTACTCCTAAGAACTGGAACAAGACAAAGATGCCCACTCTCACCCCTCCTGTTTAACAAAGTACTAGAGATCCTGGCCAGAGCAATCAGGCCAAAGAAAGAAATTAGGGGTATTCAAATAGGAAAGGAGAAAGTTAAGTTATCTCTTTTTGCATATGATATAATTCTATACCTAGAAAACCCTAGAGAGTCCATCAAAAACCTCCTCATACTGATAAATGATTTTGATAAAGTCTCAGGATACAAAATCAATGCACAAAAACCAACTGCATTTCTATACACTAACAAGGACCAAATAAACACAATCCCATTCATAATAGCCACACACACACACACACACACATGCGTGCACACACACACACACACACACACACACACACACACACACACACACACAAATACCTCAGCATCTATCTAACCAAAGAGGTAAAAGACCTTAACAATGAGAACTACAAAACACTGCTCAAGGAAAGCAAGGACAATGCAAACAAATAGAAAAACATTCCATGCTCATGGATTGGAAGAATCAGTATCTCCAAAATGTCCTTTTTTGCCCAAGGCAATCTACAGATTCAATGCAATCCCTATCAAATTACCAGCATCATTTTTTCACAGTCCTAGAAAAGACACTGCGGAAATCCATATGGAAGCAAAAGAAAAAAAAAAAAAAACCCAAAATGCTAAAGCAATCCTTAGCAAAAAGAACAAAGCTGGAAGCATCACACTCCCAGACTTCAAACTTTGCTACAAGGCTACAGTAACCAAGCCAGCGTGGAACTGATATGAAGATACACACATAGTCCAGTGAACAGGACAGAGAATTCAGAAATAAAACTGCAGATCTTCAATTAATTCATCTTCAAAAAAGCTGGAAAAAACAAATATTGAGAAAAGGAACCCACATTTAGCAAATGATGCTGGAAAAACTGGCTAACCACATGCAGAAAAATGAAATTGGACTCCTACCTATTACCATGTGCAAAAATTAACTCAAAATAGATCCAAGACTTAAATGTGAGACCTCAGACTATAAGAATCTTATAGAAGAAAATTTAGAAACCACCTTCCTGGACATTGGCCTAGGCAATGAATACATTGGTTAAGTCCTCATTAGCAAAATCTAAAATCGACAGGTGGGACCTCATCAAGCTAAAAAGTTTCTGCACAACAAGGGAAACCACCAGGAGAGTAACGAGATAACCAAGAGAATAGGGAAAAAAATATTTGCAAGCTATTTACCTGACAAAGGCCTAGCATCCAGGATCCATAAAAACTTCAAACAAATTGACTGGAATAAACAAATAACCCTGTTAAGAAGTAGGTAAAAGACATGAACAGACACTCAAAGGAAAACATCCTAGCAGCTGGCAAGCATATGAAAAAAATATTCTGTTTTCATTAATCATCAGAAAAATGCAAATCAAAACTACAAGGACATACCATCTCACACTGCAGGATGGCTATAATTACAAAGTCAAAACGCCCCCCCCCCAAAAAAACAGGCTGGGCACAATGACTCACACCTGAAATCCCAGCAATTTAGGAGATTCAGTCAAGAGGACTGCTTGAGCCTGGGTGTTAAAGACCAGCGTAGGCAACATAGCAAGACCTCATCTCTACAAAAATTGAAAAATTAGCCAGGCATGGTGATACATGCCTATAGTCCTAGTTACTTAGGAGGCTGAGGTGAGAGAATAACTTGAGCCCAGGGGTTCAAGGCTACGGTGAGCCATGATCATAACACTGCACACCAACTTGGGCAATAGAGTGAAGCTTCAACAAAAAACAAACAAAGAAGTAAAAAAATAATAGGTGTTGGCGAGGATGTAGAGAAAAGGGAATGCTTCTACACTGTTGGTGGGAATGAGGCCTAGTTTAAGCTTTGTGGAAAGCAGTGTGGTGTTTTCTCAAAGAACTAAAAATTGAGCTACTATACAACCTGGCAATCCCACTCTGGGAATATACCCAGAGGAACATCAGTTGTTCTACCAAAAAGACACCTGCACATGTATGTTTGTTGCAGCACAATTCACAACAGCAAAAACTTGGAACCAACACAGATGCCCACTGAATGTGGACTAGATAAAGAAAATGTGGTACATATGCACAATGGAATACTATGAAGGCACAAAGAAGAATAAAATCATGTCCTGTGCAGCAACATGGATACAGCTGGAGCCAGTCATTCTAAGTGAACTATCACAGAAACAAAAACACTGAAAACCACATGTTCTCACTCATAAGAGGGCCCTACACAGTGGGCACGTGAGCACAAAGGCAGGAACAACAGACGCTGGGCACTGCTAACGGAGGGAGGGAGGGGGACTAAAAAGCACACAACCACCCATTTGGTACCACGTTCATTCCCCGGGGGAAAGAGGGCATGCTAGAAGTCCAAACCTCACCTTCATGCAATCTAGTTATGTAGTAAATCCTCACGTGTACCCCACAACTCTAAAATGTAAATAAATGAACAAATAAATTTTAAAAATATTTTTGTAATTGGAAAAACAAATGCTCCTACATATTATTTTTTAAAAACAACTGAAAGAAACAAAAATAAAAATTAAAAAAAAACCAATCAGTTTCACACATTCTGCTAAATCAACTTTAAAATCATTGTCAAGTTCCAAAAATAATTTTATTGAGATAGAGATTGAAATCGTAATGAATAGTTTGGGATGAGTAAACATGTTTACAGTGTTAAACTTTCCCAACTCTATTTATCCTTTTTTATGAAGAGAGTTTTAAAAAATTTATTATTCAGTAAAGTTAGTAGATTTCTAGTTCTAGATCCTGCACATTTCTTTTTTCCTCAGTATTTTTTATTTTTGTAACTACTTTGAACAGATCTCTTTTTTCCTATGTGTTTTCTTAACAACCACACCCATGCTGCTAGTCTGTTTTATTTTTCCTCTGTGAGGGTGGGGTCTCTGGGCCTGTAAGATTATATTTTCTCCCATTAATGTCAAAGTTCTGGTAGATTTTTCATAAACTGAAATTTGTCAGAAGCTTTTTGGAATTTGAGGAGAACTTCCTCAGAATTTCTCAGCACCCCAGGTGTGATATGACACAACGCAGCTACCCTGAGCATCCTTCACTCATAACCCTATATGGACAGTTGGTGCTTACTAATCTCTTTGGCTCCTCCCTAAGGGAAAACCCAGCTACCCCAACCCCTCTCTAGAATGTCCAGATTGAAAGCTCCTGGATGATTTGTTTCACGCTTCTGGGTATGCATTGTGGCTAGCAAGGATGTTGTAAAAAAGGTAACAAAATTAAGACTCAAAAATAAATACTTGATTTGGACCACCTGGAGACCAGACTCTGTTCAGTGATCCTCAATACTGGCTGATATTAGACTTGGCTGGGGAGTGTTAACTACTACTGATGCCTAGACCCTATTTTTGGAAATGTGGTTCAACCTGTCTGGGATTGGGCATCAGTATACTTGAAAGATGATTAGAATGTGCAGCCAGAGCTGATAACTACTGCTTTAAATGATGCTCAACTTATTCATCAAATTATTTTTTTTAGGTTCAATTTTTTTTTTTTTTTTGGAAGAGTCTCTCAGTCTGTTGCCCAGGCTGGAATGCAGTGGCACAACCATTGCTCACTGCAGCCTCAAACTCCTGAACTCAAGCAATCCTCCTGCTCCAGCCTCCTGAGAAGCTGGGTGGGACTACAGGAATGCACTACCATGCGTGCTGCATGGTAGAGATGGGGGATCTCACTATATTTCCCAGACTGGTCTTGAACTCCTGGCCTCAAGTAACCCCTCCCCCACCGGCTCTCAAAATGCTGGGATAATAGGCATGAGCCACCACACCCAACCCAAATTCTTATTTATAAGCAACAGATGATAAATGATTTAAGCAGTAAGGGAATTTATTTAAATGACATCTAAATAAATATCTTTGACCTTATGGGAGGGTCAAACAACCAGGTCTGAAGTACATGGGATCCACATCATACCATAGAACAGACACAGTGATGCCATTACTACCCACTGCTGGGCACACACACCCAGGGACAGAGCCAGGCTTTGAGGGGCCATTCTCAAGAAAAAAAAATCATAAACAGAAAATTAGGCACAAAATAAATACCTAGAATGAGGAGAAAAATCACAGAAATTTAAATATTTTAAATCTAATATCATAAGTATCACAAAATTTAGAAATATTACATAATGCTTTAATTATTTGCCTGAAACAATTTTATATTTTATTTTTTCATTTCATTTTTGGCTGTCTTTCATCAACTTGGGCTACTATTACAAAATATCATAGACTGGGTGGCTAAAACAACATTTATTTCTTATAGTTCTGGAGGCTGGAAGTTGCGCTTAGAGTATCAGCTTGGTCAGGCTTAGGTGAGGGCTCTCTTCCTGGTTTGCAAATCGTCGCCTTCTTGCTGTGTCCTTTTTTGGTAGAGAGAGAGAAAGAGAGAGGTCTGTCTTCTTATAAGGACACGAATCCCATCATGGAACCCCACTCTTATAACCTCTTCTAAAGGAAATTACCTTCCAAACATCCCATCTCCAAATATAATCTCATTGGGGGGTTAGGAATTCAACAAATGAATTTTGGGATGACAAAACATTCAGTTAATAATAGACTGTGTGAGAATACAGTTATATTTTCTATAGAGAGAATATATAATTCAGTCTTTTAGCATAGTTGATCCAAATTTCTGTTTAAAATAACCTTTTAAATATAGAATAGTTTTAGATTTACAGAAAAGCTGTGAAGATAGTACAGAGTCTCTATATACTTTTCTCCGTTTCCTCTAGTGTACATTTGTTACAACTAATGAACCAATATTGATACATTATTATTAATTAAACTCTCATACTTTATTTGAATTTCCTTAGAGGTTTTCTAATCTCCTTTTTCTGTTCCAGGATCTCATCCAGGATAACATGCTACATTTAGTCATTCTGTCTCCTTAGCCTTCTCTGGACTGTGACAGTTTCTCAGATTTTTCTTGTTTTTCACGACCTTGACAGTTTTGAGGAGTACCGATCAGGTATTTTGTAAAATGTTCCTCCATTTGGGTTTGTCTGATGTCTTTCTCATGGTTAGACAGGGGTTATGGACTTCTAGGAAAAAGACTACAGAAGTGAAGTGCTATTTTCATCATATCAAGGGCACATGCTGTCACTGATGATGTTGACCTTAACCATCTGGCTGAGATACAAGTTTGTTTTCTATTATTTATAATTTAGAAAAGTCTCTTTCAACTCCATACTCACTATTGGAAATGCTACACAGGGTTGTAGGACTCTTGTTAAACTTGGGACAACCTCCATCAAATTGTGTTTGTGATCTGAAGTCCTAGAAGGATTTCCCATAGACTAGCTTATAGCTCCGTGCATTTTGGATCTTGTTTCTCTTCCACTTCCCACATAATTACAGGACCTGGTGCTTAGATATATTCATATTCAGTGCAATTCCTGTCACAAGGTTTGGTGAATCAGCACAATAGGCTGTAGAAATATTTCTGGCAGCCATTCTGACCCAGGTAGCTAGAAAGGACTGTGGTAGTAATCAGGAACTGCATATACAGGTCACACTGAGCCCAGACAAAGGGTGTCCTAATTCGGCTCTTTGCCCTGGCTTATTCCCCAAAATGCCACGGTCACTCCAACACCACGTGGCACAGAAAGAAACGCGACAAATGGTAAGTTGGTGTGGAGACAGACAATGATCAATCTTAACCAATTTGCAGTTCAAATTTCTTGCCTTTGCAGCTTTTATAAAATCATGGGAACACGTTGCTAGAAACCCCTCCCAGTCCTTGGAAGAGGCTTGTGACAGTGAGGCACCCTGAAATTTAGGTCATTAGATTCACTGTTAATCTGGCTCTGTGAAAAGCTTCAGTATACACCACAGAAACCCTTAACCCTGGACCCAAGATGCTGTGGCTTGAACCACTAATACCACTGTCTCTGGAAATGAGATGTAGGCAGCTGTGCTAGAAAAGATTCCGCCCTGTGTTTGTTTCAATATGTCACCTCTTTCCAATTAAAAAAATCCGAGAAGGATATTTTTGACTGACTGAGCCTAGATCATTATGACTTCACCCTAGCTACAGGGGAGGCTGGGGATGTATCTGCTCATTTGAGTTTGTAGAGTGAAGACAAGTTCTACCTTCTAATGTGGCTGCCCTCAAACCAAAATAAGTTTATTGTTTGTAGTTGCATTACCAAAAAGAAAAAAAATTAAATGATGCAAAAGGAACTCATAAAAGTAGTTACCTGTTTGGATGGATAATGGGAGGAGATTAGGAGCAAGACTTCTTTTTTTTTTTTTTTGAGTTGGAGTCTCACTCTCTTGCCCAGGCTAGAGTGCAGTGGCACGCTCATGGCCACCGCAGCCTCGACCTGCTGGGCTCAAGCAAGCCTTCCACCTCAGTCTTCCAGATAGCTGGAACTATAGGTGCCTGCTACTACGCCTGGCTAATTTTTTTTATTTATTGTAGAGATGAGGTCTCGCCAAGTTGACCAGGCTGGTCTTGACCCCCTGCATTCAGGCAATCCTCTTGCTTCAGCCTCCCAAAGCACTGGGATTACAGTCTTGAGCCACCATGAAGACTTCTTAATGCGAACATTTCCCTATCATTTTGAGTTTTAAAACATGTATGTGTATCATCTAGTCAAAAATAAGACATTTTAAGGGTAATATAGTCAAATTACTGAAAATCACATATATAGATCACCTCTCTTTAATCAACATTCTCAGCAAGAATTAAAAACATCACACTACTAAGTGCCCTATGTTTACATCTGTGTTATTTAATGCCACCAAACCCATCAGGCCAACTTTCTTTCCTCTTTTCTTTGCCTATTTTGGCATTCTCCCAAAATGACTCATTTTCACAATAGCACCATGAATTGGCAGTGATTAGCCTTGCTAGGGAGGGGAGAAATGGTGTGGATTTCTCATGCAATGCAATATAATATGACTCAATTTCTTGTTGGGAGTTTTCAGAACAGTTTCTCACACACAAAGGAGCCTTTTCAGAACCTGACATTGCACTGGATCCTGAGGTAAAATAAAGCCAGTGAAATGGTTCTGAAGATTTGCTCATTGACCAGTTGATCAGAGATGAATCCTTAGGGCTTGTGATGTTCTGGGAACAGGGTGGGGGGAGGATCACCATCAAAGGGGTGGGGTGTGGAATATTCCATAAAGTGTGCTCTGGAGAAATCCTTACCCATCAGAAAGACCAAGGATTCCACTTTGAGAAAAGAAAGTCCCTGGTGGGGAAGACAAGGGAAGCATCCTGCTATGGGGAATATCAAAATCTTAACAGCTTGTGTGAGATGGACCCAACCAATCATAGCAGATGGCAGCCATTGCTTTAGTTTCAAATTTGCTGCCAGTTTTCTCAGCCCAGTTTCTGAGCACCGTCTTTTGGTCACCAGAGATTCTAGAACTTCTCCAAAGCTCTGAAACCTGTTGAATCCAAAAAAGGAGGTCAAGAGACAACCAGATCCTCACTACTACTTTGCACGGCACAACTAGACGCCATCATCACACAATCTACATAGACCCTGAATAAAGAAGAGAATGCACGCCTTGCACTTAAGGGTGGTGCTCAATAACTGCTCTGGTCTGAATGTTCGTGTCTCCCTAAAATTCATATGATGAAATAATGACACCAAAAGTGATGGTATTAAGAAGTGGAACCTTTGGAAAGTGATTTTTTGAAGGATTAATGCCCCTGTGAAGGAGACTCCAGAGGGACCCTCGCCCTTTCTGCTGTGAGGGGATACAGTGAAAAGATAGCCATCTAGCAAGCAGGTACTCACCAGACGCTGAATCTACCGGCACCTTGTTCTTAGACTTCCCAGACTCCTGAATTGTGAGAAAGACATTTCTGTTGTTTGTAAGGAAACCTGTTTGTGCTATTTTTTGTATAGCAGCCCAAATGATAATGAATCTTTTTTACTTGGGGTGGAGCATAAGTTCCTTAAGAATTTAATCCATTGTCAGGTATGTAGAAAGTGTTCAACAAATGTGAAATATAAGTTGATTGAATGAATGTGCTGACTATAGCCTCTCCTGAAGATTTTATATAAGGCTAGTCTACCTAATCTTTGTCTTAGAGACACTCAACACTCAGTAATCTCATCTCAATCCAATAGGACCTAGCCTGAGGAATGGAGAAAGAGCTGGCAAGCAGGCATGGAAACAGACCTTGCTATTCATGAAATCATGAATAAACTTCTTGAGGAACTTTGGATTCACCTATAGTTGCTCCTGCTTCCCACCCCAGGAGAAAGGAAGCTTGTTCTCTTGGAAGCCAATGGGAACCTACAGCCTTCTCCCACACCTGGGACCCGTGACTGTCCATCAGCACATAAAGAGTGTCAGTCATTCTGGATATAACTATCTTCTCTACAACCAGTCAAGGTATTTGTGGCTTGGAAAGTATCAGGTGCCCAGATGAATCATCACAACTAATGTGATTCAAGTATCTATCTGGTTGGAATTTTAAAAAATGTTTTCAATGGGATCACTCCAGTCCTTTTTAAGCAGAGACACCTCTCTAGGCATCATAGGATAAGTACCCAGTTACGAACAAGCTCCTGTTACCTCAGCCCTGGGTGCTCTCCCTTCCTCATTACTACCATCTTCCTTTTTTAGACTTTGAGACTTTTTTTCCTGTTACGGTCCTGATATTGCCCCTTGGATATAAGGATAGTTTCATTTCTGTCTGATCTTCTGCCAGATTTGATCATCTGATCTGTCCTGAGGACAGAGTCCCCTTGTCAAGCAGAAAGGATTAACCTTGTCTGAAGAGAGGTTTGGCCTTTGCCCTCAGCTCTTGAGAGGTAACCTCTAAGCCTTTGAAATGTTCTACCTGATAAGAATGTCTTTATTTACCTAGGGGCTTGGACTATGCCAAAGAGTCTATATTGACAACATGATTTATGATGGGGGCCTTGAACCATAAAGTATCAACCTGACCTCTGGAGAGGATAACCACTAATAGCAGTTATGCAGATGTCAATCATGTCTACATGACCAAGTCCCAAGAAAAATCTAGGCACAAGCCAGGTCTGATGACTCCTGGAAACTGCCCTACCTGTCTCTTCTCTTGGCTGATTTTATTCTGTATCCTTCCACTGTAATAAGCCATGATCATGAGTGTGATGACTCTTCTGCATTCAGTGAGTCCTTCTAGCAAATTATTAAACCTGAAGTGGTCTTGGGGACCTTCAACTTGTTGGTGTCAGAAGTGAGGATAGTCATTCAAGCACGGTGGCTGATGCCTATAATACCAGTGCTTTTGGAGGCCGAGAAGGGAGAATTGCTTGAGGCCAGCCTGGGTGAAAGAGAGAGATCCCATCTCTACTACTACTACTACTAATAATAATAATTAGCCGGGCTGCTGGTATGTACCTATAGTCCTAGTTACTCGGGAAACTGAGGTGGAAGGATCACTTGAGCCCAGGAGGTCAAGGCTACAGTGAACTATGATCGTGCCACTGCACTCCAGCCTGGGCAACAGAGCAAGATGAAGACGATCTTGAGGACTCTTGAACTTTGTAACCTTCCCAGTGGAACCCCAGTATCAAACTCCCAAGAGAAGCAACCAACTGTCTTTATTCCAGACCTTGGGGACGTTCTGTTCTTCATCTTCTCAGACCCTTCATGCTTAGAACCGTTTGACCTCCTAGTTGCCCTTTTCAGCCTTCCCTATCTCAATTCCAAGCCAGGTTAAGCCCTCCCACTTTCTGTTGACTCCTTTGTGAAGATGTATCTGTTTCCTGGATCATTTACCTTCTCTCATCAGGCACATACCCTAGGCTCATGCCTCTCCAAATGAGATCTTCTTTCTGACAGTCAATCCCTGATTCATCAGAACTCTCTATACCTTCTGGGCTAGCATTTCCACATTGTACTAGTCTGTTGAAAATAAGTTCCAGTATACAGACACAAGGAGTTCCAGCATACAGTTAAGAGCACCCAGGAAATTCACTATTTATCACAGAACTACAAATGTAGGTCTTGATATAAACACAGAGAAACAGGAGGCCCCTAGATTGCACAGAAAGAAATGACATGAGAATTGGAAAGGACAGTTCTGCAGCTTTCATAAGACAAATTCATCCAACAGAAGAGAGAAAATTAGATTTCCTATTTTGTTTTTTCAAGAATGATCCAATTAATACTTGAACTAAATACCATCAACAACAGTATCATGTTTCTTTAAATCCCAGATTAAATGTCGGGAAGAACAATAAAAGCACAGTAATTTGGATCAATTGGTAAAGAGCTCAATGTGAGTTAATGAAAGTTAGATTGCACAATGTAGTGAAAGAAACACAATGCAATTACTTTCAAACACATAGATTAAAAGCAAAACAAAACAGGTAACTAAGTGAAAATCTTACAGGTCGATTGTAATAAGCAGAAAATTTTCACGTGCCATTTCACATGATTTTAATCCAAATTGATGCCTTAATAATGTAGATAAAATTTCCATTCTTAATCAGATTAAATGTTTTCCTTCCGAGGCATCTAAGATTGTTTAATAAATTTGTAAAATAGTTTTTCTCATCCCTCATAAAGACAGAATTTGAGGAGGGAGGAAGAGAAGGAGGACGGGAGCCTAAATTAATAAGGAATTACTTGATTTGAATGAGTTGGCATATTATAGAGTTACAAGATCAAGAGATGGCTTGTTTTCTGTGGATAAAAGTAGATATGTACTAAAAAAATGTATGATCCAAGGAAGTAATGTTAATTCTTCATTCATTTATTTATTCATGCATGTATTCATTCATCCAGCAAACATTTCTTTAAGACATCTCAGCCTTCATATTTGGCTTTGGTAATCAAAGGTCTTGATATAAACACAGAAAAGCAGGCTTCATATTTGGCTTTGGTAATCAAAGATATGCAAAATGCTATTTCTGCCCTCAAGAAGTTTGCATTCCACTGGGGCTTTTCAAATGTCAACAACTCAGCATAATAAATGACCTCCCAAGCCGGGCTCGGTGGCTCAACCTGTAATCCCGTGCCATTGGGAGGCTGAGGTGAGTGGATTGCCTGAGCCCGCGGGTTCGAGACCCGCCTGGGCAGCGAGACCTCATCTCTACAATAAATCAAAAAATCAGCCGGGCGTGGTAGCGCATGCCTGTAATTCCGGTTACTTGGAAGGCTGAGGCGGAAGGATCGCCAGAGCCCAGCAAGCGAGGCTGCAGTGGCCGGGAGTGGCCACTGCACTCCAGTCTGGGCGACCGAGTGAGACTCCAACTCAAAAAAATAAAAAAATAAATGACCTCCTGGTGTGTCCTCAGAGAGCACAGAGAGAAGGACACTTCCCTTCTTCCTAAGCATAGAGCTAAATATTTCCCAGTCTCTTTTGGGGGGGGGGATATCACCTATGGTCATGTGACTCTTCCCCTAGTGGAATATAGACAGAAGTGATTTTTATCTCCACTGGGTCTAGGCTTAGGAGGCAGGCATGCCTCCTGCCCTCTTCACCTTGGAACTGGGACAGAGCGGTCCAACTTTGGCCATAGATGAGAACAATGCTCTTGGGTCTTGAGAATTATGGGGCAAAGACTTGATAACCTGAAAGAAATGGAGTCTTTGCCCACAAGCCCGGCACCCCTGAATGAGCAGATGGAACAGAACTGCCTACAAACCTGGCTCACTCACTTTGGAACTGGTTCTTGAGGGAAAGGGGAAACAACTATAATTTTAAGGTCATTTTATGATGATGGAGTTTTTTAAATTCACTTTTATTATGAAAAATTTCACACATAGAGCAAAGTTAAAAGGAATTACAGTAGACATTCGCATATCCACAGCCTGAATTTTACCATTAACATTTTACTATACTTTACTTTTCTTAAAATTACAAACCTACCTCTTTTTCCACTCATCAGTCCTTCTTACTTCTGGATGCAATTCAAACTATGTTGCCTATATCTCAACATTTCATCTTAAATACTTTGGCATGCCAATGATTAAATAGACTTATTCTTTTGATGAAAAATTTACATACAACAAAATTCACAAATTTTAAGTTTGTATTTGTTGACTTTTAATAAATATTGCACCCAAATGACCAAAATCCTTATCAAGATAAAGATTATTCTAGCATCCTAGAATTTATTTTGGAATATTTCTGTTATGGCAGCTTTGTTTTACCCTAACTCATACATAGAATAATAATTTTAATAGTAACACCAGGAAATGAACATCTTTTATGTGTCAGGAATTATATATACATACCTTATTTAATTTTCACAACATTATGATGTAGTTTTGATTAGTTCTGTCCTACAGATTTTGAGGTTGAAGAAATTTTCAGCCTTGAACATTTACCATAATATTATCAGAAAGAGATTGACAGTAGCCAGGGGAGTGGGGGCGCGGGGAGAGGGGCACATAACATCAATAAGGGTACTGGTCTCAAACCAGCAAAGTGAGGATGAAAGGGAGACCCAAACTTTATCTGTACGATGACCACGTGTATACCTAATCCTGGATTGCACCCCACATCTTTAAAATTAAAATAAATAAATGGAAATTTTAAAAGAAAAATTAATAAATAAATATCTTTTTAGAAAGAAAGAAAAAAATTGTCCAGGTTCACCCAGCTAGTAAGTGGCAGAGATGGTTCTGGATCCCTCTGACAACTTTCCACTATTTTATATCACTGACTCTGTCTCGGACAGGCAATGTTCAGAGGAGTTCAACTGCACCATGGAAGAACATTGAGCTACATTTTGAGCCTCAGCTCTTGAAGGTTGAGCTGAATTCACTCACCAGAAGGACAGAACAGGGAAGGGCTTCTACACAGAAGAAACTTTGCATCCAAAGCAAAGAAGCGAGGGACTATAGCATTTGGACACTTGTTCATGTCTCCATCAGCCTAGAGCTTAGCAGGCAGTGAAAGATGAAAGTTTAAAAAGCTGACCAAGATTCTAATGCTTTACTAAGCAGATTGGATTTAATCCTATAGACAAGAAAGAGCCTTCAAAGGGGTTTAAGCAGGGAAGTGACATAATTCGATTTGCAATTTAGAATGCTGTTGTTGATACAGAAAATGATATGGGAAAGAGGCAGGGGCTAAGGCGACCAATTACGAAATAGGTGAAATAGTCCTGCAGCTTGAGGACCCAAATGCGAACAGTTACTGTGGAGACCAGGAGCATAAGACGGAAGATGGGTCAGCTGGTTATGCCTGCTTCCCTGATAGACTTCCGTTTTTTCTGTATGTGCTCTAGATAAGAAAGACTTTTCTATTTATTTTGTGGTGTTTTGTCTCCCATGATATCCTTCGCTCCCTTCCATAGCTGTAAGAAGTTTTAGCTGGGTCTCTTCTGCTAAAGACTGTTACCCATCCTCCCTTGAAACTAAATATGGCCAAATGTATGGCGAGCGGATGTGAGCAGAAACAGTGTATACAACTTCTAAGGTCTCCCTTCCTTCCTCTTCCTGGTCTTATGGGCTGGAATGCGAAGGTGGTGGAGAGCCATCTTGGACCATTTGATCGAGAAGTAGGCGCCACAGATGGTAAAGCAAGAGATGGAAAGAGCTGGGTCCACACACAGCTGAGCTGTGGTCTTGGACCACCTGTCCCGACTGTTTCACAAGAAAGAAATCTTCGTCTCATTTAAGCCACTGTATTTTGGGGGACCTTATTTTGGGAGTTCAGTGTGTAATGGTGAAAACATCAGAGTAATGAGGGAGATGGATGAAGTCCCCTATGCAGGTTCTGATCTGGATCACTCCTGTGGAAGATGAGGTTAGGATAAATTATGGCAAGAATGTTATTCTTGGAGTTAGAAAGATCAGGGTTGGAACACAAGCATGTCATTGGCTAGGTGGCCTTGGGGATACTATTTAACTTTTCTGGCCCTGTGGTTTTGTCATCATTGCTGGATTTTGTTTGCTTGTTTGTTTTCTTTCCTTCTGTAGAATGGGGGAAATGGCGGTGTTGTTGTGAAGAGCTGAGATGGCATCTGTGAAGTCTATACTCAGTACCCGGCACACAGTGTGCCTCTGTAGTGGTAGCCATTGTCACTATGGAACTCTGGGTGGAGAAGCCAAGGTCAACTGGCTCACCAGGGAGGGGTGTCTGGGGAACTTGAGCCTGTGATGCCCTTCTTCCTCCAATCTGCTTCATACTTGCTCTTTGGTTTTTGTAATGCTTTTATTTCCTCCTCTTGCCATCCACATGAGAGAATAGCGATCATACAATGAACCTGAGTCACACATCTTGATTGAAGTCCTGCTGCTAACAGGATAGGCACTGTTAGACAAAGTCAGTGACTTTGTGATCATCTGAACATTTGGGCTTCGGCAAGACCAACAGCCCTGGGTCGGAGGTGGGCTTACAGACTAGTGGCGGTTCCCAAACTGAAGAACAAGCTTTAGCTGCTGCCCCAGTCAGGTTTATTGTGCATGTGGACAAAATCACCTTTCACCCTAGGGCTCTGCTTCAGACCAAGGGACTGCCCTTACCAACCCTACAGCACTGTCTAAGCAAGGGGAGAACTTCTTGATTCACAAGCAGCAAGTAAGAAAAGGGGAAACAAGCCAGGCTCGGTGGCTCAGCCTGTAATTCCGCGCCTTTGGGAGGCTGAGGTGAGTGGATTGCCTAAGCCCGCGGGTTTAAGACCCGCCCGGGCAGGCGAGACCTCATCTCTATAATAAAATCAAAAAATTAGCCGGGCGTGGTAGCGCATGCCTGTAATTCCGGCTACTCGGAAAGCTGAGGCAGAAGGATCGCCGGAGCCCAGCAGGTGAGGCTGCAGTGGCCGGGAGCGGCCACTGCACTCCGGTCTGGGCGACAGAGTGAGACTCCGACTCAAAAACAAAAACAAAATAAAAATTAAAAAAAGAAAAGGGGAAACAAAATATGTGTTTCAGAAGACCAAAGGGTGAAAGCCTTTTCCTTCTAGGAAGTGTTTGCTCCATATTCCTGTTCTAGAAAGAATCACCTTGTTGAGGAAGAGTTCTTCCTCTCTTTCTGCCTACAGACCTGAGACCAGCGGTTCTCACAGTGGATCAGAGCTACCGGGAGAGCTTAAGGAAATTCAGATCAGTTGGTGGGGCTCAGGAACTGGTGCTTTGGGAACAGGATTCCAGTCCGTTTTTATAGAGAACGCTCTACCTAGAGTGCGTGGGCTTGATCCTCGGCTAACACTTTTTTGTAGAGGTTAGCGCTGAAACAACATTTCTGATGGAAATCCCACGCTTTCAACCAACATCTGGAAAGCTCAGAGTCCCTGCTCTCCTCTGTGCCACTGCTGTATCCCTGCCCCACCCCCACTTCCCTGGCTCTGAGAGATTTTTCAACCTATTTTAGAAGCAGAGGCTTATTAATGTAAAGGTCACCAAATAGCCCTGAAGTCAGTCTCCATCCAGATGAATGTCTAAGACTTATCAACCTGGGATCATTTTTCTGACCACAGGGAAATGTTCATGGTTGACTTTAGAGAAGCAGACCGCCTGCCCCTTCCTTCTCCCCTCCTTCCAAACTGATCTTTCATGTCGGGGTCACTTACTCCTTGGCGGGGGAGGAAACTCTCTACAAGTCTCAAATAAAAGCACCTCATTTCCTGCAAGGAGCAAATGTATTTCTGAACAGCCCTCCCTACCCCCTTGGGAAGAGGGGAATGAGAACCCCCCTCTTTTTTTTTATTCCTGTGGCCTTTGCTTTATTCTCTGATTTTCATGAACAGTCAATGACTTTCTGAATTTATGGGGAAGGAGATGAGAGCTTTGGGGTAGAGGGATAGAAATGGGAGAGGCTGGAAGGAAGAGAGTTGAGAGGGGTCTACAAGGGCACTGTCGCTATGTCCACTAGCCACCTGGCAGCAAGGGGCATGGTCAGCTGACTGCTCCAGCCTCCTGATCACTTGCCTGTGCCCTTACCCTGGGATCACGCTTCTTCTGCCACCCTTCCTGCTGGTGGGCTCTTCACCAAACATCCTCACCATCGCCATGCAACCCCCAGAAGGGGAGACAATGCCTACCAAGATGTGCTAGCTCTGGTATGGGGTCACCTTCTTCAAGGACTCCCAGTTATTATCGCAGGAACAGTAAGCTCCAAGGCAGCCAGGATACCTGGTATCTTGATTTCTTAGGGCTGCCGTGACAAAACACCACAACCTGGGGGGCTTAGAAAAACAGAAGTCTATTATCCTACAGTTCAGGCCAGAGGTCCAAAATCAAGTTGTGAGTAGGACAACGGACCCTCCAAAACCTGCAGGGGAAGGGTCCTTCGTTACTTCTTCTAGCTTTTGGTTGATCCAGACGTTTCTTGGTTTGTGGCAGCATCACTCTAAGCTCTGTCTCCATCCTCATGTGACCTTTCCCCTGTGTTTCTGTGTCTTTTTAAAAGAAATCCAGTCATATTGGATTAGGGGCCCACCCTGCATCCAATATGACCTCATCTTCACTAATTACATCTTCGATGGCCCTATTTTTAAGTAAGGTCACATTCTGAGGTACTGGGGGTTAGGACTTCAAACATCTTTTGAGGTGAGGGGGACACAATTTAACCCAAATGCCAGAACTCCCTAAACTGAGCTAACAGGCCAATCCTTCTTCCCTCCTTCCCTCCCTCTCTCTCTTCCTCTACCCTCCCTCCCTCCCTTTGGTCCCCTACCCTCTCAAGCCTTCTTTCCCTTCTTTCCCTCCCTCTGTCCTCTCCCCTCTCCTCTTTCTTTCCATTACTCCTGCCCCCACATCCTTCTCCTCTCCATCCGTCCATCTGTCCATCTCCTTAGGAGGCCCAGAGTGAGATGCACAAACGTGGAATGTCAGGCTGCCCAGGATGGCACCAGCTGGGTGGCTGCTCGCAGACTGCTCCATGGGCCCTAGGGAAGGAGAGGAGGTCAGCCTCCTCCATCTGAATGTCCTTCTGCTTTGCAAGCTTGTCTCTGCTGCCATTTTTAGCAGCAGCTTAACTTGCAGGGACACTGTCCTGGTCCTCAGCTGCCATCCCAGACCTGCAGGCGATGCCGTGGCTTTCCCTCCCTGCTGTCACGGGATACGTACCACCCGCTGACAGCCAGCCTGCTTTTCTGACATTGTGAGGCATCTGCCTGGACAGCCGAGGACAATACTGCAGTTTCCGTGGAAACCTGAGGGCCTGTGAGGACTCTAACGAGGATTCTGACCCACCACTGATCGGGCCCTGGACGAGCTGTCAAGAGGCCAGGAATGGTGGTCAACCTCCTGCGTTAGGTCTCATCTGTCACCAAGGGACATCACTCACTCACACTCTTAGGGCCTCAGCTCGCTTCTCCAGCAGGAATTGCCAACCTGGCTACTTGCCTGAAATGAGGATGGGGAGGTAGAAGAAGTACAGTCACAAACAAACATCCCAATGGATTCTCTTGCCAGCTGCATGGGGCTTTTCTCTTGCTATCCATGGGCAGGAAGAGAATTATGAAGAGACAGAGGAGGGAGAGGGCCTGATTCCTCTGCAGAGAGGGAGGTCCGGGGAAGAAGCAGAAGGCTCAGCTTTGATGAGAGACATTTTGAGACTTGGCCACCTCGGAGACCCAGATGACGCAGTGGGAAGGGAACTGATCTCAAACTCTCTCCCCCCACAATTTTTCCCTGGGTCTTGGTGCAGTTCAGGACCTCTGAAGGCTTTGTTTGCCCTGAGGAGAGGACTTTAGGACATGCAGCATGTGGCCTATGGGGAGATTCACAAAGGGCATCTCTTGTGTCCATCTGCTATGTGAGGGAGTGGTTAGAAAGTCTTTGGAGGTTTCACAGAGAGACCCCAGCGCTGAAGTCTGTGCATGAAGTCTTTTTTAACGTCTAGAAATACTCACAATTGCAGTTATAAGTTATAACACCCAGTTTAGAAATTTTATTTTTAAAGTTCTTTTCTTTATTTCAATAGCTCTAGGGGGAACAAATAGTTTCTGGTTATATGGTTGTATTGTATAGTGGTGAAGAAGTCTGGGCTTTAACTGTACCCAACACCCCCACTTGTGCACACTGTACCTGATAGGTGATTTTTTTGTCCCTCCATCCCTTCCCACCTTTCCCTTTCTGAGTCTGTTTAGAGATTTGGCAACATACGACTTTTGTTTATTGGTTCATAGGAATGCATATTATCTACTGTTTGCTGAGCATGTTCCCCAGTAGCCATACTCCCCTTTATCTGGTTGTTATAGAACCACCCAGCTAAAGACCACACTTCCCAGCTTCCCCTACTCCCAGCCATCGCCATGTGACTCAGTTCCAGCAAATGGGATGCTATGTAAGTAATATGTGTTTAGCTGTCAGTCAGGGAGCTGCTTGCCCTCCATACCTCCCACTAAGGCTGGAAGGAGAACGCAGGAGTGACGAACCGGTTCCAAGGAGGATGAAATCACAGGGAACAACAGAGCACTGAGATGAAAGAACCTGGATCCCTGCATGACCTGGTGGGTCAGAATGGCTGCACTCCAGTCCCTCCCCCCAAACTGCCACAGACAGCTTTAACAACTTTAAAGGAGAGAAAAATGAACTTTCTATCTTGTTTAATCACTCCTATTTTTATTTCTGCTAAAGCAGTTTCACCAATATATACTAATTGGATCAATAAGTAACTTATACTGTGACTTTGCTTTTTATCATGCTCTCATATTTGTCTCCAAAAAACATGAGCTTTCAACTGGAACCTACTTTTTCTTGTCAAAAGTTTGCTCATATGTTACCTGATTTTTCCTGTTACCCAACACCATCCTCCACTTTCCCCCAAAGGGTTTCTTATAGCTAGGAAGTTGGCCCAGAGTCCTTTAAAAAATATTCATATTCTTCAATAGCTTAATAAATGGTCAAATTAGAGCGGTTCACCCCCAGAGAGGGATCCTCAGAGAGAATCTTGGTTTTTGGACTTGTAACCAGCCCTGTGGGCTCTGTGGCCTTATATCTCAGAATTTTGGGACAAATCTCATTTAAAATATTCCAGCCCAGTTCCCCTAAGTGTATGTGTAAGTGTGCATACCATGGTTTTTTTTGAAAAATGTGATTACAGTCCCTATGGGCTACTCAGCTGATTGTCATCCTTTGGGTCATTTTGCCCTCTGGTCCTCTGACTGCCAACTTAGGAAGGTTTAAACTCAGAAGCCTGGGAATCGCTCCCTCTGGCCTCCTCTCTGACTGGCTTTTTCTATTCTAAGACTTGAACTGAACTGCACTCATCCGTAGAGAAGCTTTTTTTTTTATTGTAGAGAAGTTAAGCTTCTTTAGAGATTAAAGTTTGGTTTCCTCAGCTTCTTACAAACTCACAGTGTTAAAACTGGGTCATAGAGACATAGTTGTTCCATTTTCTAACCAGACAATAGCTTCTGGCAGTGCCAAAGTTCCCCTCCTGTCTGTCCCCCTTCTGCAAGCTCAGAGAGCTGCTGAGTAAGTCCCTCCTGCTAGGAGTGGACAGACTTCCTCTGTACCTCCCTCCCTCCCCAGGCCAAGGGCACTTGCCCTTGTCACTTGCAGCTTAAGCTGTGCCGTCCCCTTTTCTTTTCATCATTAATTTATGTTGCTGGCCTCCCGGGTGTTCCCACTTCCCTCTCACTCCTCCCTCTAGGGTGTGTTACGATCAAGGGCAAGGACTTTTTTTGGAGTCATGGTGCTAGGGGTGGAATTTTTGTCTATCTTCAAGGACTTTATACTTTGAGACGGTCATAGAGGGTATTATTATTCAAAAACATTTGCTGATCCTTCCTGAAAAAGTATAGTCCCCTACCTCCTTCCCCCCACTGACATCAGATTTGACATTGTGACTTGCTCTTGTCAATAAATGCAAGGAAAAGTGATATGGCATGCATCACTGCCAGGCAACATCTTTAAGAGCCAGTGCATGGTTGCTGTGTCTTTTCCTCCTTCCCCAAGATAGACAGTGGTTCCAAAAGGGGACTGCTTTCTCAACCTGGATCCTGAAAAAGATGACATGAAGCAGAGACCTAGTTGACCCATGATGGATAAGTAGGTGAAGCAAGAAATAAACTCCTGTGAGTTGGGTATTGCTGTTACTGCAGCATAACCTAGCCTGTCCTGACTGTTTCAGAACATATGTGGAGATAGTCTCAGACTTTTTTCTATGAAGCAATGGTGAGTTGGGCTTGAGCTGGGCATACAAGATGACTGCCATTTCATGAGAAGATGTTGTGGATAGATTAGTCCATCTCTGCTCTAGGACTTAAAAAGAATCCCTCTATCTCCCACCCTCTACCTGATTTTGTAGTGACCTGGATATCATCGGTTTCCACATGTGCCTATTTCCACATGTGCTTGTTTCCATTCCTGGTCCACCTTAAGACAGGACATAATTTCTTCCCAGACCCCAGAAAGAGGTCATGATATCGAAAGAACCAGTGAGCAATATTGGTCTTGTGGAGGATTTCATAGGGAAGACAGAGAGAAGGTTTATGTCACATTTTCAATGTCAACTGCCCATGCATGTCTTCAGCATTTCTGTGTGATATGGTGAGCTCTGGAGCCAAAACACTTGGGTTTAAGTCCAAGCTCTACCACTTAATGTGTGATGATGGACAAATTAATTAAATTCTATACCTGAGTTTTCTCTTCTGTAATCTGGGGACAGTAACATTCCTGTCTATGAGGGTCTTTGTTGTTGGTCTCTGAAAATCATGAAAGTCAGACTTGAACCAATGCGTTCTTGGTGAAACCCTACTCATCCTTTACCTGATAACCTGAGATATCTCAGATTAAATGAGGTTGAGCAAGAATATCATGCCTGGCCCACAGTAAATTAATACAACGTTAGTCATCATCATTTTTTCAGTTATTTACAAATCTTCATCAGATATGTTTGCTTTCCTAAGTTTCTTCTTCCTCACCATGTTATTGGTGGATGTGCCTTTCCTTTGATCTTCTGCAGTCTCCAACCTCAGGGGCTCCCTTCCCCTACCTTTTAGATTGCTGCTTTTCCACTCCAACTGATTCCCTTGTGTGTTTGAGATCTGGCCTTTGAGTTCTCTCTCTCTCTCTCTCCCACTCTCTTAACTGTTGGAGATCTTACATGCAGAGAATAACCTGGAGCCTGCAGTGAAACTCCATCCCAGTGGGGAAGTGACAGTCTTGAGGGATTACAATCCATGGCTTCCAGCCTCTCACTCTGGTCCCTTCTCACCTTCTCTGCCATGGCAGACAGCCGCGTGTGGGTCAGGTGCTCAGCAGAGGGAAGGATGTGGCAATTTGCTCCTCAGCTTCAGCAAGCTTAGTCAGGTACTATCCAGACCCAGAGTGTTTGCATTTCAGGACTCATCACTGCTTGGATGAAACTCTGGTTAAACACCTTCCAAGGCAATGAAAAATTTCAGTCAACCGAGACAAACCCAAATGTGGCTGTATTCAAACATTCAGAGCCAGACCTTAGATGGGGCAGATGACAAGGAGAACATCATTCAGGGGAACCCAGAGCTGACTGAAATGACATTTACTTTTTTGGTTGCTGTGTCACAGTTGTGGTTCATTTCAAGCGTGTACTCCATTAAGATCCCCAGGTCTTCCTCATGGGTCTCCTGCAGTCGGTGAAATCCTGTCTTTAGTGGCTCAGGAGACCTTGTGGTTCAGAGCATAGGCATGACGTTGGCAGGCATCCATTTCAATCCACATTTCACCCTTAAACCAGTGGGAGGTGGAACAAGTGATTCTGAGATTCTGAGGTTTTGTCATCTGAAAAATGATGATGATGTAAAGTTTACATCATTTTTTTAAAAAAAGGAATTTGTTCATAGTTTTTTTTTAAACTCTAGTCCACCCCTCCAACGGTCTGAGGGACAGTGAACTGGCCCCCTGTTTTAAAAGCTTGAGGACCTCTGGAGTGGGACAAGCAGGCAGTCTGTAAATAGCACTTGTTAATAACCATAGCATCATCATCACCATCACCATCACCTTCCCTGCCTCACAGACTTGGTAAGATTCGATAGGATGAGGTATGTGCAGTGTTTGGCCCAGAGCCTTACGTATGTTGCTTCTGCTTCTGCTGTTGTTGTTACTATTATTATTGCTTCATGTCCCCTGCCCCCCCAGGGCCCATTTTCAACTCTAAAAAAAATAATCTCTAACTCTCTGAGCCTGTTTTTATTGGAATCTTGGGGAGAAGATATTCAATCTCGCTTGTCCTTAAAGTATATGGTTATTAACATGTGCTGTTTACAGAGTGCCTGCTTGCCCCACTTTGTTTACACATATCACCTTGCGTGAACTTCATGGTGGCCCTATGAGGTCAGCATTATTATTTCCATCCTGTGGATAAAGAATAGGCCTAGAAAGCCAGGCTTGGTGGCTCAGCCTGTAATCCCGCGCCTTGGGAGGCGAGGTGAGTGGATTGCCTGAGCCCGCGGGTTCGAGACCCACCTGGGCAACTTGGTGAGACCTCATCTCTACAATAAACTAAAAAAAAAAATTATCCGGGTGTGGTAGCATGCGCCTGCAGTTCCAGCTACTTGGAAGGTTGAGGCGGAAGGATCACTGGAGCCCAGCAGGTCGAGGCTGCAGTGGCCGCTCCCGTTTGGGCGACAGAGTGAGACTCCAACTCAAAAAAAAAAAGAATAGGCCTAGAGAGGTTGAGACACCTACTCAAGCTCACACAGCTAGAAAGGAACAGAAGTGGGGCATGAACCTGAGTTCATCAAACCCTCATTTATTATTTAACAAACACTTTTCTAGCACTTTCTATGCTCCTAGCACTGCTCCAAGTGCTTTCTTTGTAAACATTAACTCATCTTCTTAGCAACCTTATGAGGTCAGTACTACAACTACCCCTCCTTAACAGCCTCCAGCCTCCCATGCTGGGCCCTTCTCACATCCTTTGCTATGGGTGCTCAGTAGATGAAAACACTGAGGCACAAAAAGGCTACCTCGCTTGGCCAAGTTCATAGAGGTCTGTGTGACAGACACAGAATCCACCCCCCCAGGCAGCCTGGCCCCACCTACCTCAAGAAGCCGTTCCTTCCCATATGCATCGCTGCATCTTACAAGAGTCTCATTTTCTTTCAGTGGGCTTGTTGGCTGCCTTCCTTGTACAGATGTGTCCTCCTTGAAGGAGGAGCTTCTGCTCTGTACTCATCCCACCATGACTGTGGCCTTCCCTGGACCCCTGCTTCCTCCTCAGAAGCCAGTGGGTTCTTTTAGCAAATTGGTAGAGTCAGAGGGGGCCAGGTGTGGGTTAGACTGCCAGTGGTGAGAGCCAGAGCCCAGTGACCTGCCCCTGAGCCGAACCCACTGCAGGCAGGTCCACTATACCTTCTCCTAGGAGGACTCCCTCGATCATCACCTGAGAGCATGCAAACCCAAGTCCATAATACCAAGCCATTTTTGGAAAGATGACCTACCCAACAGTAAAATCCAACTCCCATTGGCCTGTTTCAGTAGATGCGCTCAGTGTGTCTCTTGGCAAAATAACATGGAAATTGTTGTAAGAGACCACCTACTTCTTTCCACAGTGGATGTTCTCTCACTAGTGCTCATGGGCATCTGTGGGCGTGACTCTTCCATGACCGGGCAACAGACAGCCTCACTTCTCCACCTTGGCTCATGCCATCCAAAGCTGCACCCTGGACTTAGACTGGGAAAAGACCTTAATTCAACTAGTTCCATCTCTTCAACCCGCACGGATGTCTGGGGACTCCTGAAAACACCATCTCAGCCGTAGCATCTACTACAGCAGGCTAGTAAAGCAGGTGGGGGCTCACTTTATTTTTTAACTCGCCTCAGGTAGCATCCTCTCATTCTGCAGTCAAGTCTACTCTCTTAAAATTTCCTCCTGTTCTCTCAGTACATGTTCTGGCGTAACAAGATCAAGACTGCTTCCTCCTCTACATGACAGCCCTTTAATATTTAAAAGCAGCTGTTCTTTTTTTTAGTCTCCCATTCCCTGAGCTAAATATATCCAGCTCTTCCATCCGTTATTCCTGCATCCTATAGGAATACCATACAGGTCCAGAATGCTTCACCACTCAGGTTCTAATAGGAGAATTCTCAAGGTTATCAACATCCCCTTTGAAATGAGGCCCCAGGAACGGAACCCACCTCTAGAGCTGACCGTGGTCTGGTTTTCCTGGGCATGAGCACTTTTATTTTCCTTTTTATTTCCTGGGTCACACCGTTGGCTTCCTCCAATCTGCTCTTCTCACATAAGCTGCTGCCAGTAATGTTTCTCCCACATTCTAAACATGGACAAAGGGGTTTTTAAACTCAAATGCAGGCTTTTATATCAATTTCTATCTAAAATCCTCTTAGTCTCTTTGAAAGAAAACTCCAGTCAAATTCAACATATTCCCTTATCAATGGCATTATTTCATCTTTTTTGTTTTATATTATCCTCAAATCTGGAAAAAAAATCCCCTTACACAAGAAAAAAAATGCTGAAAAGAAATCCTGAATAAAATTCTCCAGAAGAATGTTGATGGAAGAGGTGTCCTGCCATGCTGATCACCAACAAATTCTAAACAGAGGCTTGGAAATAAGTTAGAAAGAGGATGATATAATCTTCATCAGTCAACTGGCAGGTTAACTCAACCAGCTATCAATGCACTGAGTAAGATTCCATCTTACCCACAAAGTATGATAACTACCTACCATGATAGGTAGATTTTGTCAAATGCTTCCTGAAGATCAAATCATGTCAAGGTATGTCTCCTGACTTTTAAAACTAATACCCTAGAGAAAAAAACACAAGCAGGAACAACAATAAATGACATTGTTTTATATTTTAAGATTACATGCTGATTCCTAGTGATCACTAAATAAAGATGTCCAAAAATCATGTTTCATATTCAAGTCCAATGAGAGTACTTTATACCCTGGCCCACTGAGTGACTGGATGGGTGTGTGTCCCAAGCCAGAAGAATCAGTCAGTCCTTCTGGACTATTCAGAAAGTCTTCTTTCCACTGAAATTTTTAAGCTTGAAGGATATAAGTCTGATGGTGTCAAGAGTTATCACATGACTCTGCCTGAGAATGAAGTTAATAGAGGGGCTAGCAGAGGAACCAGTCAGGTGGCTACAAGTCCTCAGGATATTGTTTGATACCCTGATCTAAATGTGCATGAAAATAAAACCTCACTTGGATTTTTCAGTTACAGGAGTCAATACTTTCCCCATTTTGCCAAGCCTTTAACTTTTTGAAATTTATGTCTATGCCATTTTTCAGCAATCCCTTTCCTATATATGTATTTAAGGCTATACATGTTCCTCTAAGTAACGCTTTAGCTGCCACAAACTCCAATATGTCACAACTTAATTAACTTATAGTTCAAACTATTTTCTTTTATTCATTGTGATTTCTTATTGGAGGCAGGGATTATTTAGAAGTGCATTGCTTAATTTTCAAGCATTTGGAGGTTTCCAGATATCTTTTTGTTATTATTTCTAGGTCTCACCTGTCTGTAAATGTACGTACAGGATTTCATTTTCCACAAGGTCTTCCTTAACAAGGATTCTGGGGACTCCACATAGGATTCTTCCTTATGACTCCTCATGTGGTCATGAGTAAGTTAATCTCCTCAGTGCCATTCTGGTTCTACCATATCTTGCCACAGATTTTCAGTGCACTGTGTTATTTGCTAACTATCTGCCACAGGAGCAGGCACTCTGGAGCCCTCTAGATGTAAAGCTGTACCTCATCTGTACCTTAGTGGAGGGAGAAGAATGCCCTTGGAAAACATATTCAGTTTGCCCTCCAGAATCTCTTCCTTGGAACTACTATGCTTTCTCGCTTCCACGTAATTCTAGCAGGCTTGTCAATCATTGTGAAGTCCCTCTCCCCGCACTTCCGGACACAGAAATGAACATGTGACTCCAGATAGCCAATCAGAGTTTTCCTTAGGAATTTTCTATAGAACTACAATGGAGACTGTCCTTTTTCCAACTACAAGGTTATGTGTGTGGGGTTTCTAGGGGCCATCTTCACAGCCCCAGTGAAAAGGGATGCAGAAGAGACAAAGTCAAACGGAGACAAGTAGAGCTGAAAAAGGGAATGAAAAATAGAAAAGAACCCTGCTAACATCATTTGAGCTGTTAGCTCCACTTGAAACTTGAACTTCCCCCATGCTTTCCATTTTCATGAACCCACAAATTTCTCGTTGGCTTACTTTAATTTGAGTAGTGGTCTGTCACATAAAACCAAAAGAGCAATGCATTGCTTGTAATGGGTTGAATGATGACTCCCCAAATGTCTGTATACATCTTAATCCCCAGAACCTCTGAATATGTACTTATTTGAAAAAAGGGCATTAGCAGATGAATTAGGGATCTTGAGGTGAAATCCTCCTAAATCACCTGGGTTGGCCCTAAGCCCAATGGCAAGTATCCTTATGAGAGACACGCAGAAGAAAGAGAAGACGGTCATGTGAAGATGGAGTCACAGATTGGAGTGATGTAGCCACAAGCCCAGGAATGCAGGCAGTTATCAGAAGCTGGAAGAGGCAAAGAATTAAATCTTCCCTTGAGCCTCCAGAGGGAACTTAGCCCTGCCAATATCTTGACTTCCAGCCTCCAGAACTAGAGAGAATACATTTCTGTTGTTTGAAGCCCTTGAGGTTTGGCCTCAAGAAATGAATACATTGTTCCACTTTTGAATCAACAGAGGAATAACCAAAGAGTGATATTTGGGCCCCGATGTCTTACAATGCTTCAAACAATAGGAACGGCGATGCCAAGAGATATCATACTATGTTCCAGATCGCCTGTCTCCTCCAACAACCAAAGTTTTCTAACTGGCTCACTTTGAGCATGCCTGCCTCATTCTTGACTCAGAAAGAGTTATCTCCTAGGAGACATCCCAATCCCCCTTACAGATAGGCTCCTGGTGAATCTGTCCCCACCCTTCCCCCCCCCACATATTGTCTTAGGGTAATGTTAGTAGCTCAGGAGTCAGAGTCAGCTAGATTCTAATTCATCTGCTAATTCCTGTGAGGCAGTGGACAAATTGCTTTACATTTCAAAGTCCCAACTCTCTCAACCTCGAATTAGGAATCTCTAACTCACAGGATATTATAAAGATTAGAAAATACAGGCAAAGCACAGAGAAGTGACCTGGTCCAGGGTCCATCTATCCAGCAAATACATGCCTTGGTATGTTGCTAGATATTTTTAAAACCTGGCTTTGGACTTTGCTCAGATATTGAGCAGCAATATGTTCAGGGAAGGTGTACCCAACCTCATGGGTGAGTGAATCATGGTGTGTGGAAGGATGGTTTAGGAATGGGCATACAGTCCCGTTTTGGACAGTGATACGAGGGAAGAAATTTGTTGGATTTTTCTGTAAAAGAAACTGATTTTTTTAAAAAAGGTACACAAAGAGACACCCATCCATACTTTCTGCTTTTGTACACACCATGATGTGCAGACACAGTGCATAGTGTGCTCACAGCCATTTTGTGACCAGGAGGAGAAAGCCCAGAAAAATCTCAATGAGGAGGCATAGAATCTTGATATCAACAAACTGCTGACTTCACCAGCTTTGCAAATCTCCTGATGCATGAGATTATAAACTCCAAAAGTCTATGCCACTTTTGCAGCTGAAAGTTTCCATAAATGTTATGCAAAGACGTTGTGTGTTGTGTCATTGTTCTTGTTAGTGGTGCACAACACCTTAAAGTGGTTTTATGACAGCTATTATTCTTTGTGACTCTCTCCTCAAAGTATAAACCAAATAAAGTTTCATCCTCAGAGCTCTGTCATCTATTGCTGTATTTTTGTATCACTGAGGAAAAAAGTCATTTTTCTACCAAACTTATTCTCCCTATAAATCTGATCGCAAGATGATCAATTCTGCAGTGGGTATGTTTTTCATATTAAAATCCAAGCATAGGCCAGGTGTAGTGGCTCATGTTTATAATCCCAGCACTTTGGGAGGCCACGATAGGAAGATTGCTTGAGCTCGGGAGTTCAAGACCAGCCAGAGCAACATAGCAAGACCTCATGTCTACAAAAAATAAATAAGTAAATTAGCCAGGTGTGGTGATGTACACCTGTAGTCCCAGCTATTTGGGAAGCTGAGGTGGAAGGATCATCTGAGTCCAGGAGGTTGAGGCTGCAGTGAGCTGTGATTGTGCCACTGCACTCCAGCCTGGGCAATCGAGTGATACTAACTCAAAAATTAAAAAAAAAAAAAAAATTCCAAGGCCAGCACATGCTCCGTTGGGGATCACGTTAGGAGCAACTTTACCAGGTTCAACAATGAAGTCCATGGACTTGCCACTTTGCGCTTACACTGGCAGCACTGACAAACAACTTGGTAAGGTTTCATAACCTTGGTATATGAAACCTTGGTATATGAAACCTTGGTCTCTCAGCTGTGTTCATGTTGACATGTGGTGGTGTCTTGCTGAGTGGCTTTCATTACTGTTGTGTGCTTTTGTGTGCCATCGCAAGAATATTGGAACTTGTATTAGAACAATGAGCAAACATTAACTTTCTTGTTAAACTTGGCAAGAGTGGGAGTGAAATCAGGGACATGTTAGTTCAAGTTTATGGGGATAATGCCATGAAGAAAACAGCAGTGTGCAAATTGATTAAACGTTTTTCTGAGAGGAGAGAAAGTATTCCTGATGAAGAGAGGTCAGGACGGCCAGTAACATTAAAAAAATTCATTCAAGTGTGCATCAAAATTGTTGACTGACTGTGAGAAGCATAGCGGACCAAATAAACAATAGAGAAACAGAAAAATCTTAACAGAAAATCTTGGCACGGGAAAGGTGTGGGCAACAAGTGTCCTGAAGGAGCTCTTGCATCATGATAATGTACCAGCTCACACAGCACCGTCTGTGAGGGAGTTTTTAGCCAGTAAACAAGTAACTGTATTGGAACACCCTCCCTACTCACCTGATCTGGCCCCCAATGGCTTTTTTCTTTACCCAAAGATAAAGGAAATAGTGAAAGGAAGACATTTTGATGACCTTCAGGACATCAAGGGTAATATGATGACAGCTCTGATGGCCATTCCCAAAAAAGAGTTCCAAAATTGCTTTGACGGGTGGATTAGGTGCTGGTGTAGGTTTATAGCTTCCCAAGGGGAGTACTTTGAAGGTGACCAAAAGGATATTCAGCAATGAGGTATGTAGCACTTTTTCTAGGATGACTTCACACACTTAATTGCCAGACCTTGTATAAAATTCTGTGCCAGCCGGGCTCGGTGGCTCAGCCTGTAATCCCGCGCCTTTGGGAGGCTGAGGTGAGTGAATTGCCTGAGCCCGTGGGTTCAAGACCCGCCTGGGCAGCGAGACCTCATCTCTACAATAAATCAAAAAATCAGCCGGGCGTGGTAGCGCATGCCTGTAATTCCAGCTACTCGGAAGGCTGAGGCGGAAGGATTGCCGTAGCCCAGCAGGTCGATGCTGCAGTGGCCCGGAGCAGCCACTGCACTCCAGTCTGGGCGACAGAGTGAGACTCCAACTCAAAAAAAATAAAAAAAAAATAAAAAATAAAAAATTCTGTGCCAAGGAAGACACAGGAGTTTGGACATCTGTACAGTGAATCCTGTCCATTTCTGATAGTGAGTTTTGTCTCTTTTCTTTTCACCCTCCCTACATTAGTTTTCTTGAATGGACCCAGAATTTTCTTTCTATCTCTCAGCAACAGACATACCTCCCTGAAAGGGGCTTAAGACTCTAGGCTGCTGATGTAAAGGGGGCTGAGGGGAGCCCCTGTTTTTTGGTGCAGAATTTTTCTCCACTCTGCCTAAAGCAGTCACTACATGCTCACTCTCCCTGCCTTCTAGGAAAGCCCAAAGAACATGTTCTAAGAAAGTGAGAGCTAAGTCTTAACAGCCAGATACAATGTAAAGAGGGTTTAGATTAGAGGATGCTACAGGCAAGGCCTGTCTCTTCCTCATCTTTCTCCTTCTCCACCCTCACCTCCTTCTTGCCTCTCTCCTCTACATCCTTAGTTCTGAGATTATTGCCATGGCCTTCCTACTGGTGTCCACATTTCCACTCTTCTCCCCTGCAAGCTACTCTCTGCATGGAAGATGGAGAGAATCTTTAAAACCAGAAATTGTCCAAAATAATCCTGCCACTTCCTGGCTCAACACGTTCCAGAGCTTCCTCTTTTGCTTGGAATACGAGGCAATGTCCTCGCCACAGTGCACGGGGCCCTCCTCAGCCCTCCGGCTCCTCCCCTCTGACACTCTCTGTCACAGACCACACAGCTCTGGCCTCCTGGAAGTTTTCCTAAATCTTCAAATCACTCTGCAGTCCAGGCATCTTACCCTTGCCGTTCTCAGACAGTCACACATTCGTTGTGCAAATGCAAGCTTTGCAGAGACCCCTTCCCTTAACCACCCAATTTAAAATAGAAAAATAAAAAAAATAAAATAGAACTCTGGTCACTCTCTGGTTCCTTACCCTGACCCTTTTTTGAAGTCACATTTATTGAGGTATAATCTACATATAGCAATATCCACTTTTTGTAAGCGTACAGTTCCCTGAGCGTTGGTCAATGTATATACACTTGTGTAACCACCATTGCAATCCACATGGAGAATGTTTCCAGTACACCATCAGGTTCTCTTGCATTCCTGCTAGTAAGTCTTCTCCTCCATTCTAAGTCCTTGAAAACCACAGATCCAATTTCTGTCCCTCTACTTTTTCCTCTTCCAGAACGTCACATAAAAGGAATCATACAGTATGAAGCCTTTTGTGAATTGCTTCTTTCAGCATAATGCTTTTGAGGTTCATCCACTGTGTATATCCACAGTCCCTTCCATTTAGTACTGGGTAGTATTCTCTGACAGGGAGGCACCACAGTGCACTCAACCTTTCACCTGTTAGAAGGCATTTTGGCTGTTTTCAGAGTGCAATTGCTAAGCTGTAGGGTAGATTTTGTTTAGTTTTTTTTTAACTGCAAAATTGTATTCAAGAGTGGCCGTGCCATTTTATATGTTAATTTCAATAAAGGTCAACTTATTGATAATTTAGTGTATGGATCAAGCTTTTGATGTCATATCCAAGAGCTCTATCTAAGCCCAGGTTGCAAAGATCTTCTTTCATGCTTTCTTCTAAAAGCTTTACAATGTTACATTTTCCACTTAGACCTATGATCCATTTTGAGTTAACGTTTTGTATAAGATGTGATGTTGAGGTTAAGATTCAATTTTTTTTCTTATGGGTGTTCAATTTTTACAACATCATTTATCTTTTCTCCATTGAACTGCCTGTTCATCTTTGTCAAAAATCTATTGGCCATCTCAGTAAATTATCTTGTGAATATCGAAAAAGTGATTCTAAAGTTTATATGGAGAGGTAAAAGACCCAGAATATCCATGGAATATTAAAATATTAAAGGACAAAAAACAGTTAGAGGACTGATACTACCTGGCTTCAAGGTTTACTATAATGCTACAATAACAGCACCGTGTGGTACTGGTAGAAGAATAGACAAATAGATCAATGGAACATGATAGAGAACCAGAAATAGGCCCACAAAAATATAGTCAATTGATCTTTGACAAAAGAGCAAAGGCAATGCAATGAAGCAAAAGTAATCTTTTCAACCTTCACAAAAAATTAACTAAAAAATGGGTCACAGATTAAATGCAAAGGGCAAAACTGTAAAACACCTAGAATATAATAGAGGAGAAAATCTAGGTAGTCTTGTGTTTCATAATGGTTTTTTGAAACAACATCACACACAGGGTGCATGAAAGAAAATTGGTAAGCTGTACTTCATTAAAATTAACCAGTTTTTCTCTGCAAAAGACACTGTCAAGAGAATGAAAAAGTAAGTCACAGACTGGGAGAAGGTATTTGCAAAAGACATGTCTGACAAAGGACTATTAGCTGAAATATACAAAGCACTCCTAAAATTCAACAAAAAGAAGTCAGACAACCTAATTTTAAAAGGTATACATATGGCACATAAGCATATTAAAAGATATTCCACAGCATAGTCATCAGAAAAATGCAAATTAAAACAACAACGAGATACTACCCATTGGAATGCCCAAAATCCAGGACACTGTCAACACCAAAAACTTGTGGTGATGTGGAATAACAGAAACTCTCACTCATTGCTGGTGGGAATGCAAAATGATGCAGCCACTTCGGAAGACAGTTTGTCAGTTTCTTATAAAACTAAACATACTCTTACCATATGACCCAGCAATATTATAGCAAGAGTTCAAGGAGTGCTGCATAAGACATTGTCATTTGAAAATACATGTTGAAAACTTATGTCCATGCAAAAATCTGCACATAAATGTTTATGGCAGCCTTATTTATAATTGCCAAATTTTGGCGGCAACCAAGATGTCCTCCAGGAGGTGAATGGATAAGTAAACTGTGATACATCCAGATAACGGAATATTATGCAGCACTGAAGAGAAATGAGCCATCAAGCCTTGAAAAGACATGGAATAGGCCGGGCTCGGTGGCTCAGCCTGTAATTCCAGCACTTTGGGAGGCTGCGGTGAGTGGATTGCCTGAGCCCGCGGGTTCGCGACCCACCTGGGCAACTTGACAAGACCTCATCTCTACAATAAATCAAAAAATCAACTGGGCGTGGTAGCACACACCTGTAGTTCCAGCTACTTGGAAGGCTGAGGCAGAAGGATCGCCGGAGCCCAGGAGGTCGAGGCTGTGGTGGCCGGGAGCAGCCATTGCACTCCAGTCTGGGTGACTGAGACTCCAACTCAAAAAAAAAAAAAAGAAAGACATGGAATAAACTTAAATGTGTATTACTAAACAAAAAAAGAAAGAAAAGAAAGAAAAAAAGAGCCAATCTGGAAAGGCTACATATTGTACGATTCCAGCTATATGACATTCCGGAAAAGGCAAAACTATGGAGACAGTAAAGGATCAGTGGTTGCCAGGGCTTATGGGAGAGGGATGGATGAATAGGCGAAGCACAGAGGATTTTTAGGGCAGTGAAACGACTTTGTATGTATCTATAATGGTGGGTGCTTGTCACCATACATTTATCCAAACCTGTGGAATGTATACTAATAGTAAACCCTAATGGTCTTCGGTGATTATGATGTGTCAGTGTAGGCTTATCATTTTAACAAATGTACCATTCTGATGAGGGATGTTGAAAATGAGGGAGGCTGTGCATGTGTGGGGGAGAGGGCATATGGAAACTCTGTACCTTCTGCTCAATATTGCCGCGAACCTAGAATTGGTCTACAAAATAAAGTCTATTAAAAGAAAATCAGTTGGTTATATTTGTGTGGGTCTATTTCTGGTCTCTTTATTCTGTTTCATTGATCTGTGTGCCTATCTCTTCATCAATATCACATTCTCTTAATTATTGTACGTTTGTAGTAAGTCTTAAATTGGGTAGAATAATTTCTCCAAATTCATTTTTCTTTCTTTTTTTTTTTTTTGAGTTGAGATCTCACTATGTTACTTAGGCTGAAGTGCAATGGCACAATTACAGATTACTGCAGCCTCAACCTCCTGGGCTCAGGCAATTTTTCTACCTCAGCCTCCCAAGTAGCTGGCACTACAGGCATGTGCCAATGTGCCCAACTAATTTTTTGATCTTTTATATAGATGCGGTCTTACTATGTTTCCTAGGCTGGTTTCAAGCTCCTGGGGTCAAGCAATCTTCCCACCGTGGCCTCCCAAAAGCATGAGCCACTGTACCTGGCCCTCTTTTTTCTTTTTATACTTGTTTTTGCTATTCTAGTTCCTTTTTCTTGACATGTGTATTTTAGAATCAGTTTATCTTTACCTACAAAAAAAATTCTCCTATGATATTGATGAGAATTGTGTTAACTCTACAGATGAAGAGAATTGACCTCTTTACTATGTTGAGTCTTCTAATCCATGAGCATGAGACAATGAGACAATCCAAAATGTCTTCATTTATTTAAATGTTTTTGAAAAAATTTTTATCAGGGTTTTTAATTTTTATTTCTTTAGTTTTCAACATAAATATTGTGTGCAACTTTTGTTAAATTTCTGCCATGAACCGGGCTCGGTGGCTCAGCCTGTAATCCCGCGCCTTTGGGAGGCTGAGGTGAGTGGATTGCCTGAGCCCGCGGGTTCGAGATCCGCCTGGGCAGCGAGACCTCATCTCTACAATAAATCAAAAAATCAGCTGGGCGTGGTAGCGCATGCCTGTAATTCCGGCTACTTGGAAGGCTGAGGCAGAAGGATCGCCGGAGCCCAGCAGGTCGAGGCTGTGGTGGCCGGAAGCGGCCACTGCACTCCAGTCTGGGAGACAGAGTGAGACTCCAACTCCAAAAAACAAAAACAAAAACAAAAAACTTTCTGCCGTGATATTTCATTTTGTGGGGGAGGAGCAATTGTAAATTATCTTGATTTTTAAATTGCAAATTCCAGTTATACATTGGTAGTATATAGTCATATGCTTGATTTTTTTTGTATGTTGACCTTGTATTCTTTAGCAACTTTGCTTAACTCGGTTATTTTTTTCAGCTTATTTATAAATTCCTAGGGGTTTTCTGTGTAGACATTCATGTTTCTACTAATAGGAAAGGTTTTATTTTTTTCCTTTCCAATATGGATACCTGTTATTTCTTTTTCATACCTAACTGCACCGACTAGAGCTCCTAATGCAATGTTGAATAGAACTGGTGAGAAAGGATATCCTTGTTCTGTCTTACGGGAAATGCATTCAATCTTTCACCATTAAATATATATATTTCCACAAGTATTGCAACACATTTAATTTATTTCTGCCCTAGAGGAAAGCAGAGTCACAGAGCCAAATGCAGCATGGTCCAGACAGGAAACATGAGAGAAGCAGGTAGGTGACATACCTACCCCATGCCACTCCACAGACCCACAGTGTACCCTACAGAGTATGCATGAGTGGAATTGCTGGTCCAAAGGCCTGATCAATTGGCTGTCCAAGAGAAGCTGAGAATCCAGATTTTTTTAAAATAAAAAACTTCTAGATTTTTAAATGTTGGTAAGTAATTCAAATTTTTAAAAAATAATATACATCCAAGATATAGCCTATAGGATATTAGGTTTGTTACTTTAGTGATTATCTATCTCTGCCTATTCCTGTTTTGTAAAGGAAAAAACAATCTCAGAAACAAAAGTGCCTTGACCAAGGAGACCCCTCCCCTACTTAATTGCTGAGCTGGGGCTCTAACTAGCCAGTCTTATTATTAGTCCAACACCATTACATATAATGTCAGCTGTAGGTTTTCTATAAATACTATTTACCAGATTGAAAAAGAATCCTTCTTTATCTATCTTCTTTTTAAATGTCATGGAGTGCATTTTGAATACTAGCAAATACTTTTTTCACATGATTGATATAATCATGTGGTTTTTTTCTTCTTTAGATTATTAATATGGTGGTATATTTTGATTGATTTTCTAATATTGAAACAGCTTTGACGTCCCATGATAAACTCATTGGTCATTGTACATTTTTTTTTTTTACATATTGCACTATTCAGTTTGTTTAATATTTCATGAAAATATTTGCATCAATATTCATGAAGAATATTGGTTTGTAGATTCTTTTTTTGCCATAACTTTATCTGGATTTGGTATCAAGGTAATTTTGGGAAGCCCTCTCTCTTCTTACTTGATTTTTCTTTAGAACATTTATATATCGACCTCTCTCAATAGAATATAAGCTCCATGAGGGTGGGAATCTCATCCCTTTTGTTCATTGTTCTGGCCTAAGTGACCTAAACAGTGCATGGCACATAGTAGGCAATCAATAAATATTTGTTGTTGAATGAATGAATATACTCTGCCTTAGTCAAGTAAGAAAAATGAAGACTAAAAGGAAAAAAGCCAGGAGAACCTACAGAAAGGGCTTAGCTTGACTTGAACTTGAAAATGTGATGATACTAAAATGGTGTGAAGACAATGTGTGCCAGTAGTGAGGCGGGAAAGACTACTTTGGAATCAGACTGCCTGGGTTTGGATCCTGCCTCTGCCACTTCCCAGCATGTGCCCTAGAGCAGACTGCTTAGCCTCTTTGAGTCTCCTCCTCTTCTACAGAGTGGAGATGATGATAATACCTACCTAATGGGGTCAAAGGTCACAGGTGATGATGTCTGCAAGGTCCCTGGCAGTGAGCCCTCACTCAATAAGTGGAAGATATCACAACAATAACAGTAGGCACTTTTGCTGTTTTTGAGTTGGAGTTGCCCTCTGTCGCCCCGGCTAGAGGGCAGTGGCATGATCACGGCTACTGCAGCCTTGACCTGCTGGGTTCAGGTGGTCTTTTTGCCTAAGCCTTCCAAGTAGCTGGAACTATAGGCACGCACCACCATACCTGGCGAATGGGGTCTTGCAAAGTGGCCCAGGTTGGTCTTGAAACTTTGAGCTCAGGCAATCCTCTTGCCTCTGCCTCCCAAAGTATTGAGATTACAAGCATGAATCACCATGCCTGGTCAATAGTAGGTGCTTTATTGAATGACTGCTAGTAATCTCTTCCACAAGCAGAGTTGAGAATAAGTGGAGCACACTGTGGGGAACACTATCTAGCTGCTCAGAATTGCTTGAGACCCAAAAAGATTCAATTCTTCTTCGTTTGACCTCTGATAAGAGAGCAAAAGCAACTAGAAAAACCTGAGCTGCCTTAGTCATTGACAATCATACCTTCTCTAAGGCTTATCTCTGCCAGCTGAGCCATGTTGTAGCATCTTGGACTTCACCCAGACCCACATCTGCAGTAGCACGTCAGGTAGCTGGCAGAGCAGACTGGGCCACCCTGCAGAAGAAGGGAGCTGAAAACGAAAGACAGGGAAGACATAAGATCCCAGGATTAGAGACCCTTAGTAGAAATGTCTGAGTTCCTCAGGTGAAAGCTGAAGAAGGGATAGGAAACTAGGAAATCTGAGTAAAGTATTTGGTCAGTTATTCATCTGCTCCAGAAGTAAAATACCCCTGAGAGAAGACCTGGGACAAGACCAAGACAAGAATATTCCTCTAACTTGGGATCTGAAATGTATGTGACTGAAGGAAGTTGGGTGTCCTAGAGGGAGAATGCAGGAGACAGGGAATCCATCAATCTAGCTCACGGCGCCATCTTGGTGCTGCTCCTCATGGAAACTCCAGAGGCCAAGCTGAGCTCCTTAACCATGCGGTGCTGCCACCAGCTCTCATGGGGACAACCCCTTCCAGCCCTCTCCCTTGCTGGATCCTTTTCCTGGTCTGTTGTGAACCCCTGCGCCATGGCATACATTTTTTGCCATTTTCCCACTTGGTGTAAGCAAAGCCAACTAGAGAGCAGAACATTTGGTGGTCGTCATGCCTTTTGGTTAGGCAGAAACACCAAAAAGACTTCTCTGAATAAAGTTGGTCCTCATGTAACTAACTACTATTTCCCATGAGCAAAAGTACAACTAAAAGTCAACATCACACCAGGCCTTTTTAATTTCGGAAGGTGTTTATTTTTCCTCTGAGGCCAAGACGTAGCTTTTTATTTTGTTTAATTACATTCACATGAGGAAAAGTAAGAAACTAGAGGTCACTTGAGGTTTCTGTGAGAAACGGGGCATTCTCCCATCTAAAATAAGGATTGCATTCCTGGCTTGATATTCATGCTCTCTGAGTGTGAAATGAGAACCTTGGGAAATTCTTGTCCAGATGATGAAAAGCCAGGCTTCCAAGGTTTGGAAAGATCTTCTGGGTTCACTGGAATGGACAGATATGATCACTGTGCAGTCTGGGAAACAGGGATGAGACTGGAGTTGACCTGCCCCGTTGTTTTTTGCACAAAAATCACCATATGCTCTAACTCAATCTCTCCTGATGCATGCATATTAGACCAAGCTCCCGGGTCCCTACTTTCTCCCAGGAACAAGTGTTTTGCCTTATGCCATATATATCTTTCCCTCTATAATGTCTGACTGTATCCAGGATCTTTTGACTCTGCCTCTTACAGAGGAGACTATATAAATATACATATAAATGAGGGTATTGGAAACAAGTTTTCTGGAGGATTGCATGCCATTTATGTGTTAACATTATATTACATTCTATCACATCTAGGACTATAACCTCAAATCGTTCCCCCTTATGTTCAGCGATGATTTTCTGATTATTTTTTTAAGCAATGGAACTTGTTTTCCTCAAGCGAAATTTTACACAGATCCCCAACATATAAAACAGACAGAAGTGGAGCTTACACTAAGCTCTTTACAAGTCACAGAGGAGAGACTGGGGCCTTGACCGATTCAAACTTTGCTTAAGCTCTGCTGGAGCAAGAACTGAACACATGTAAAGATGGGAGCCTTTCGATGAGCCTAGTTGACACCGTGTTTAAATGATTAGAAAGCCAGAGAGCAAGGAGGAAGGCGGGCTGGGACAAAGGCCAATGCATTCTGGACTGGAGAGACCCCCTCTACCCTCTCCTGAGGAAGGAAGGTATCCCACACACAGAAGAGCCTTCATGAAGCCGCATCCTTACTCGAGGTTTTGGTCACCCTGTGGAGACGTGGCAGGGCCCAGACACATTTGCACATCTGGTTCTGATGAGGGAAAACCGTCCTAACGGAATGAGTTGAGTTTCTCAGAACAGCTGCTGGCCTTCTTTTCTCTCCTGTGCCTGCCGTGAGGAAGGAAGCACGCCTGTTCTCTGTAGAAAATGTGCTCGCAATAATGTTCGCCCATCACATGAAAACACGACTATCCCCTTGTTCAAGAGAATGAGAACCACTTGCCGTGAAGTTGAGATTCTGTAAAACAAAGTACTTCCTTCCCCACTTGCCCAGAGGAAACCATTGTTGTGAAATATTTTATGCTCTCTAAGAAAGACAAGATGCCTGACTCAGAGCAGGGGTTTGGCCGCAAGCTCATGGTAGGGCCTCTAAGAGTCTGTTAATGTATGCCTGAGTCCTCTCACCTGGAAAGCTGGAGGTAGAATTGAACTCAAGCATTCCAGAATTTCCAGTCACGGATCGTAAGTTTCAAACTGCAAACCCCATTTTCCATAAAGCATTTAGCTTTAAGACCATCAGAGAATGAGCTCGCATTTAAGGAGATGCAGAAATGAAAGGAGCAGTGGCTATGCCCCAGTCCAAATCCCCACATGTTCGGGCTGATGGTCAGTCTGAAGTATCAGCTTGGCTAGGCTGTAGCATCCAATGATTTAATCAAACACTGACCTAGCTGTTGCTACGAAGACAAGTCATAGATGTGGCTAACACCTACCTACAATCAGTTTACCTTAAAGTAAAAGAAGTTGCCCTTGATAAAATAGGTGGGCCTCATCTAACTCGCTGACGGCATTTAGAGCAAAAACTGAAGATTTCTAGAGAACAAATTCTGCCTAAATACTGTAACATTAAAAACCCTGCTTAAGTTTCTTTTTTTTTTGAGTTGGAGTCTCACTCTGTCGCCCAGACTGGAGTGCAGTGGCACGCTTCCGGCCACCGCAGCCTCGACCTGCTGGGCTCCGGCAATCCTTCCGCCTGTCTTCCAAGTGGCTGGAACTACAGGCGCGCACTTCCACGCCTGGTTAATTTTTGATTTATTGTAGAGACGAGGTCTCGCCAATTTGCCCGGGCAGGTCTCAAACCCGCGGGCTCAGGCAATCCACTCACCTCGGCCTCCCAAAGTGCTGGGATTACAGGCTGAGCCACTGAGCCTGGCCACCTGCTTAAGTTTCTAGTCTGCTATCCTGCCCTAGAGATTTCAGTCTTGCCAACTCCCACAATTGCATGAGCCAATTCCTTAAAATACAACACATATTATGTGTGTGTGCATGTATATGTATATTGTTTGTCTGTCTATCTATCTATCTATCTATCTATCTATCTATCTATCTATCTATCTATCTATCCATCCATCCATTCATCCATTCATCCATCCATCCATCCATCCATCCATCCATCCATCCATCCATCCATCCATCCATCTATCATCCACATTATTGGTTCTGTTTCTCTGGACAACCTTGACCAGTACACCAGGACTCTTCAAGGTAAATGGTCTTAGATCACATTATTCCTAAGAAACAAAAACAAAACAAGAGTCTAAGTCTCCTTTGACTCATACTTCATTCTGTGTTCTTTCCACCAGGATACACAGCTCTTCAATTACTCTGCTGCACCCTAAAAAAACTTATATTAAAATGAACTTCACTTTCTGAAATAATTTAGAGATTATCCCAGCTGAGCAGTATTTTTCACTCTGACTCACAGGAATGAATACATCTTAGATTGCAACCTGATACTTACGTATGTGCAGAGTCACATTTAGCAGGTTAGCAAAACAAAAATCTCCAGAAATAATACTTTTCAGATGTAATGTTTGATAATTTCTATGTTACTGTATTTAACTTCATTTTTTAATGAACTCTAAATCACTGCTATTACATTGGTCGTGTGAGTCAAAATTGCCTAGTGGCAGATGCTGCCCCTAACCTGCTCCGTGAGCCCCCTGATTTCGGTCACAGCTGTGGTGGAACATGCCCTGTGAGTCCAGACTCACTTTGCTCATATCATGCCCCCTCATGCACACCATACACAGCTTTCTGCTTTGAGCCTTGGAGTCTTGTAGTAGCTGCTTGGGCTCCCACACAAGTACAGCCTGGGAGTATGGGCGAGTCAGCACCCCCAGGGGCAGTTCTCATCCAATGGAGAAAGCAGTTGGCCTGTAGGTGACCCAGCCTCCCACACTTCCACAGACCCTTCAGGGAGGCACTCCATGCACTTCTCAGAAGGACCTGGAGAGTCGAGCTCCATACCCATGGCGGTGACCTTGATAATGCACCTGCTCTCTCACTGCCAGTTCCTGGGATCACCTCCCAAATCAATGATCAGCGCCATGTCTACACCCTAGGCTCCACTTTCAAGAAAATTCAACCCAAGTCCCAGTCTCCCTGTCGCTGAAGGAACTTTCTACAACCCCCTGCAGATGGCCACCAAGGATTTGCCAAAATCTCCAGGGGTGACAGATCTTATGCTGCAACTAAGTCTTCCCATTGCTGGACAAGACACGGGGACAGGAAAAGGGAGTCTCTGGGCATCCAGGACTTTCCATGGGCTGAACATTGTGCTAGTTTATGCTTTCACCTTCATTGTTAAAAAGTAGTGCCTTTTAAAAAAAGTTTTTTAAAAGGCAAATTATTTTTATAACATCTTCATTGAGATATTTACAAACCATACAATTTGCCCATGTAGAGTGTTCAGTTCAATGGTTTTTTTTATATATTCACAGAGTTGTGCAACCCTGGCTTCAATCAATTTCAGAATATTTTCATTGCTCCAAAAAAAAACACTATTCCCATTAACAGTCACTTATAATTTCTCCCCACATCCCCAGCCCTAGGCAACAACTGATTTACTTTCAGTTTCTTTGGATTTTCCTATTCCGGATATTTCCCTGTAAATGGAATCATGCGATGCGTGGTTGGCTTCTTTCTCTCAGCATAGCATGTTCTAGGTTCATCTGTATTGCAACATGTATCAGTACTGGGCTTCATTCCTTTTTATTGCTGAATAATATTCCAGGATATGGATCAACCACATTTTGTTTATTCATTCATCACCGGATAGACAATTTGGTTGTTTCAAAAGGTAGTTTCTTAGGTTGAACTAAAATCTGCTTAGAATTCTGTCTTAGCTTTGACCTTCAAGATCAGTCCATGACAAACCTTCTCCCCTCTGTGTGAGAGTCCCTGTAATACGTGGAAGTTTGTCTCCCCTCTGACCATCTGCATTTATTGACATGCTGCATAATCTCTAATCCACACCTTCATTGTCTTATGGGTCATAGCCCTCCAACAAACTCCAGTTCACCACAGTCACCCTGAAAGCAGAATGGTCAGAGAATATCATAGTGATTACTATCCTTTTAATTATAAAGGTAGATAATTGTTAATAATAAAATAATAAGTACTCGGAATGGAAATCACACTATGAGGTTGTATCCCAAAGAGGGCATATTCAATTTTATTTCATTTTATTTTTTAGTATTAATGTGTTCTGAAAAAATGACCAAGGGCCCATTTACCACAGTGACATTCATTCCTCTGGGTGAGTAGGAGGGCCTGGCTACAGTAATAATACCATTTATCAGGAAGCCTTTGTGAAGTGACTCAATAATGTTCTTTTCCTCAGCTGTGTCAGTGTGACCATATAATTACCTTCAGTTCAGAAAGAAGTTTGACACAGATAGGCCTGCTACACAAGTGTCCAAGAAAGTTAAGGGGGCAGAGAGTGAGAGAAGGGATGAGGTCCCACGATTCTTTTTTGCTCATCGGCTCTGATCCTTTTCGCTATTGCTATTTTTACCTTCATGAGGCTATCTTCCCAGTCCAAACACGGGCTTCTCTAGGACTAGGGCCCATCTTCAGTATGCCCCTTGTATTTTTCACAGAGCCTGCAACTTTTCCTACAAAGTATATGCTCAATAAATACTTTTGGAGAATAATGTATAGAGGTAGATGGATGGATGGGTGGATTGGATGGGTGAGTGGGTGGATGGATGGATAGCTGGATAGATGGGTGAATGGGTAGATGGGTAAGTGGGTAGATAGCTGGACAGGTGGGTGGATGAATAAATGGATAGCTGGGCAGCTGGGTAGATCGTACATGAATGGATGGATGAATTGGATAAAGAAAGGGAGGGAGAGAAGACATAAAAACTCGTGACTACAAATGGAATAAACTCCTCAGGGACGAATCACTAGCCTATACAGGCATTCCTTGGAGATATTTCAGGATTGTTTGTATAAAGCTAATATTGTGATAAAGTGAGTCACACAAATGTTTTGGTTTCTAAGTGCACATCAAAGTTATATTTATATTATACTGTAATCTATTAAGTGTGTGATAGCATTATGTTTAAAAAGACAATGTATATGATCTGAACATAATTAATTTGAAAATGTTTTATTGCTAAAACATGCTTGAGATCATCTGAGCCTTCTGCAAGTCATAGTATTTTTGCTAGTGGAGGGTTTTGCTTCGAGTTGATGGCTACTGACTATCAGGTGGTGATTGCTGAAGGGTGGAATGGTTGTGACAATGTCTTAAAATAAGACAACAATGAAGCTTGCTGTATTGATTGACTCTTCCTTTCACAAAAGATTTCCCTGTCAAATGCAGTGCTGTCTGATAGCATCTTACCCACAGAACTTATTCCAAAATTGGAGTCAAACCCCCTCAACCCTGCTGCTGCTTTCTTAACTAACTTTATGTAATATTCTAAATCCTTTGTTCTCATTTCAACAACATTCACAGCATCTTCACCAGGAGTAGATTCCATCCCCAAAAAACCACCTTTTTGCTCATCCATAAAAAGCAACTCATCAATTCAAGTTTTATTATGAGATCACAGCAATTCAGTCACATATTCAGGCTCCACTTCTAATTCTAGTTCTCTTGCTATTTTCACCACATCTGCAATTACTTCCTCCACTGAAGTCTTGAACCCCTCAAAGTCATTTATGAGAGTTGGAATCAACTTTTTCAAAACTCCTATTCATGTTGGTATTTTAACCTCTCCCCATGAATCATGAATGTTCTTAATGACGTCTCGGTGGTGAATCCTTTTCAGAGGGTTTTCAATTTACTTTGCTCATATCCATCAGAGGAATCACTATCTGGGGCAGCTACAGCCTTATGAAATGTCTTTCTTATATAATAAGACTTGAAAGTAAAAATTACTCCTTGATCGTGAGCTGCAAAATGGATCTTGTGTTAGCAGGCATGAAAGTAACATTAATCTTTTTGTACATATCCATCAGAATTTTTGGTTGACCAGGTACATTGTCAATGAGTAGTAATATTTTGAAAGGAATTTTTTTTTTCTGAGCTGTAGGTCTCAACAGTTGGCCTAAAATATTCAGGAAACCATGCTGTAAACAGATGTGCTGTCATCCAGACCTTGTTTTCCATTTAGAGAGCACAGGTAGATTTGGTATGATTCTTAAGGGCCCTAAGATTTGCAATAAATGGGCATTGGCTTCATCTTATTCAATAGCTGCATCAGCCCCTAATGAGAAAGTCAGCCTGTCCTTTGAAGCATAGAAGCTGGACATTGACTTCTCTCTATGAAAGTTTTAGATGGCATCTTCTTCCAAAACAAGACTATTTTATCTACATTGAAAATCTGTTTAGTGTAGTCAGCTTCATCAGTGATCTTAGCTGGATCTTCTGGATAACTTGCTGCAAGCTGCATTTGCTGCTTCACCTCACACTTTTATGTTCTGGAGATGATTTCTTTCCTTAAACCTCATGGACCATTCTCTGGTAGCTTCCAAATTTTCTTCTATAGTTTCCTGTCCTCTTTCAGCCTTCATAGAATTGAAGAGAGTTAGGACCTTTCTTTGAATTAGGCTCTGGCTTAAGGAATGTGGCTGGTTTGATCTTCTATTCAGAACACTAAAACTTTCTTTATATCAGCAATAGGCTGTTTCACTCTCTTATTCATGTGTTCGCTGGAGTAGCACTTTTGATCTCCTTCAATAACTTTTTCTTTGCATTCACAACTTGGCTAACCATTCGGTGCAAAAAGTCTAGCTTTCAGCCTTTCTCAGCATCTGACACACTTTCCTCATTAAGGGCAATTATTTCTAGCTTTCTATATAAAGTAAGAGACATGAAACTCTTCCTTTCACTTGAACACTCAGAGGCCATTGGAGGGTTATGAATTGGCCTACCTTAAATATTGATGTGTCCCAGGGAATAGGGTGGTCTGAAGCAAGGGAGTGAGATGGGGGAACAGCCGATTGATGAGCAGTCAGAACACACAAAATATTTATTGATTAAGTTTGCCATCTTATATGGGCCAGGTTTGTGGTGCCCCCTAGCAATTATAGCAGCAATATCAAAGAGCACAGACCACAATGACAGATACAATAATAAATGAAAAAGTGACACAGAGACACAAACTGAGAACATGCTGTTGGAAAAATGGCACTGATAGACCCACTGAACACAGGGTTACAACAAGCCTTCAATTTGAAACAAAAAGCAATATCTATGAAGTGCAATTAAATAAGCTACATCTGTCCCTAGAAACAGCTGATCTAGTCCTGAGTCTACCCAACTTCTGGGGCCCACCCTGCTTCTTCCAGATGGTCAAGGAATGCATTCTTTTCAAACATGCATGTTTGTGTCAGGTGTCTGAAGCCTGGGGAAATGCTAGTCTGCTTATTTTAATAATTAAGATAATGTGCCTTCGTCTATTGGGGCTGCTATAGTAAAATACCATGAACTGAGTGATTTATACACAACAGAAATTTATCTCTCATAGTTCTGGAGGCTGGGAAGTGCAAGCTTAAGGTGCCAATAGGGCAGATTCAGTGTCTGGTGAGGGTTCACTTCCTGGTTCATAGGGTTCACTTCCTGGTTCATAGCCAACTGTCTTCTCACTGTGTCCTCACATGGCAGATGGGCCAAGGCAGCTCTAGTCTCTTTTATAAGCGTGCTAATCCCATTCATGAAGGCTCTTCACATCCCCAAAACCTTACCTCCAAATATCATGACTTTGGGAGTTAGGATATGCATATGGGAGGGATATAAACATTCAGTCACTAGCATAATGCATCTGGAAGGTTCTAACTGTAAATTACCATTCGGATGTGAATTGTGTGATGATGCAGTGATACTATTATTTCCCTAGTGTGTTTAGGTATGGGAGCCAGCAGGTGTACTCTGTCCATTAGCAATAGGAGTAAACATGTCAGAGTAAACATGACAAAAAATGGATCATCCCCTTCCCAACCACCTCTTTGGACAAATGAGGAAACTGAGGACAAGAAAGGAGAGGTGAGCCGGGCTCGGTGGCTCATCCTGTAATCCTGCGCTTTGGGAGGCTGAGGTGAGTGGATTGCCTGAGCCCGCGGGTTCGAGACCCCCCTGGGCAACTTGACAAGACCTCATCTCTACAATAAATCAAAAAAATTAGCTGGGTGTGGTAGCACGCTCCTGTAGTTCCAGCTACCTGGAAGGCTGAGCGGAAGGATCACCGGAGAGCGGAAGGATCACCGGAGCCCAGCAGGTCGAGGCTGCAGTGGCCGGGAGTGGCCACTGCACTCCAGTCTGGGTGACAGAGTGAGACTCCAGCTCAAAAAAAAAGAAAGGAGAGGTGACTTCTTCAAGGTCGAATGAGTAGATAGTAACTGATAGAGAATTAGGATCCAGGTCCTATGTTCCTACTTTTTTTCTCTCTAACATTTTTTGGGGATCATTTCTCAAAGATCAGCAATTGTCTCAAACGCACTAACTGTAACCTTTAATGACAACTTCCCGGCAACCCGATAAAAACATAGCTGAGCCCTACAAAATTCTCTTTTATATATTTTTTTGAGTGTGTTGGCTTAATGATAGGAGCTCTTGGCTCCTTTTAAATTCTATTCTTCCAGAGGGTCCTTTAGCTCCTGTTTGGCTCAGTGGCTAATGAATTTGAGATCTGCTGATGAGAACAGGAGCCTCGGAGAGCCTCTAAGAAGCCGATGACGTCTCAGATGACGCACGACCTCATCACAGTGCGTGGTGGGCTTAAAAAAGCTCTTTTAAATCACTCAAATTATTTCCCCTGGTATAGATCTGGCCCAGAATATCCAACAGACCATTCCCAGTGCACTTTTCAAAGCGGAGACGCTGCTAAGATAGTGATCTTGGGAAATGCAGCCGCTATTACATAATAAGAGTTGGCACCTTCCCACCTTAGCAGATAAAACTGCCCCTGTTTATTGGGGTAGGGAATAAGAATTCATCAAAATTATTCTCCTACTCAGCCTCGACACCCACATTTTCTCTTCTAATAATTCTTAAAACTAGAGATGCGCCTTACTTCTGTGTCTGGAGGAAAGCAGGCACATGGGTTTGAGAGTCAGAAGACCTGGATGATGTGAAAAATGTGCCAGTTCCCAACTGTGGGATGTCAGGTGAGACATTTAACCTAATCGAGTTTTAGGTTCTTCAACGGGGAAACATCAGTCGTAGTAATAACAGCCATGTCCCAGTAGCAAAGAAATCATTTACATTGAAAATATAAATATTACACATCTTCAAACTTGGTTGTTGAGAAAGGTTGATTGCAAAAGATGAACAAAATGGAGAAAACAGGCACCAAGACCTTTTGGGACCAGCCCAGTGACTGCCTTTCCAGATGATTCCTCCTTGTCTCTGCCTGACCTGTATAGACTGCAAAACGTTTCTTCCTTAGACCTCAGATGCCATAAAAATTCACCTCAGGGTTTAGATTTTGCACACAAGGAAAGAGTGCAGCAGAGGCAAATGGCTCAAAATTGCTCAGAGCATCAGCTGGGAACACATGTGGCTCTGCCAGCCTCCTAGGTGCTTCTCAACCTGAACCGCAGGGCCTCAGGATGCCACGTGGTCTTTTCCATCTTTCCAGTAGAACCCGGCTAGATTTCCATTTCTTTCCTGGCCTTGAGATTTTGTATCACTTTTGACAGGCACTCCGGGGTCCTTCTGAGTGCAGGTCTGTTTAAAAATACACTTTTAAAAGGCAAGCTCACAAACTCAATCACTTATCAACAACAGCAAAAAAGGACTGACTCGCTTTAACATATCAAAAGAAACAGAACCTTCCCTCTCCCCGTTCAGACTCCTTAAAATGCATCAGACCAAAACCACAAAGATTTTTCTAGAATGCGGAGGAACAATGCAATTTCACCTTATGAACTTCTTCTTCACCATCTGTCCTCCTCAAGCCCTCCTCAGTTAAAACAGACATGGGATTTAAGACTTTGTCCCAAAGAAAAAAAAAGGGAGAGTCAAGCAAAAATGAGCTGAGAGGAAATTAGGTTTTCAGAGAAGAAATGAGCAGACCAGGGCTGCCCACATAGAGCAAGTTCTCTGCTCTCGTGGGGCTCATTAATCACCCATGGACTGAGTCTCTGCCCCTCCGTGGGCCATGGATGGTGTCCTGCAGGTCTAGCGGGAATTCATCCCTTGAGACCCCCCACCCCAGTGGTCCCTGCAGCCTCACTCTGGGCTGCAATCAAATCTTTCAACCCTGCAGATAAACACCAGGAACCCAAAGGGATGGGTTCAGAGGCCCTGCATCGGGCTGGAGGAGTACAGCAATCAGATGGGGGACATCTGCTATTTCCTGCCACCCCAAGGCTGCAGGGGTCCTCAGAGGTGCTGGAGAAAGGAGAGAGAGAGATAGGATGGAGGTTTTGTGGAGAGAGGGAAGAGAGGAAAGGGAGACAAGAAAGACATAAAGAAAGCAGGGAAACGAAAGATGGAGGAGGGAGGGCAAAGGAATCACTTGAGAATCACAAGCAAGAGAGAAGTTTCTTTCAAGGGCTGTGAAACCAAAGGCACACAAACTTGCCTCCAATTTTTATTTTCTAAAATTAACAGCAGAGCCTCAGAAGTAGCCTAGATTCTGAGTGCAGCTCTAAAGGATCTGCATTTTTTTTTTAACATCCGAAGGGCAGCCACTTAACTGTCCAGCTCTCCCTCTGTATTCCAAGCACCAGCCCCCCCCATCCTTTTTTTCTTCTCCAGTTCCCTCTGTGGTTGTTTCTGTTCACACAAAAAAAGAGGCTGTCTTTCCTATCCCTTCAGGATGTTCTTATTCATTTTGCTTCATTGGCTTGTTTTGGCTTTTCTAAAGCAGTGATAAGCCGCTGCCATGTGACTTCTGCAGATCCTTTAGTTTCAACCGCAGTTGGGGATGTTAGTGCGAAGGGGTGGCGGTGTGCAGGGGTCAAAGCCGATCCCGGGAAGAAGGGTCATTGGGTAGAGGAGCATAAGGGCAGACTCTTAGCCATCCTTTATGCATGAAAATTTAAAGTATATCAGTTTCAACCAACAGTCTGAGCTCTAGTCACCTGCTCTATTCAACGGTTCCATCCCCTAGGGATTATCTTGTGTTTCAAGTATTCGCTTACTTTTCATGGGCTTTATACCTTTGGCTGAAAATGTTGCTGCAAAGGTAGGGGCAGGATTAAATGACCACATGAGGCTTCAAAGGGCTCCCAGTAATTCTCCACTCCCAAAGAGGCTGACACCTGATCTTGAAAGGCTTCTGCCCAAGCATTGGATTTGAGGACGGGAAAGGATATCTGCGTCAACCCACCATTTTACAGATCAGAAAATATTCACAAATCACACAGAGAGATTCTGCAACATATTCATGCCCAAAAGGCCAGTGAGTGCCATGGCAAATACTAGATGTTGAGACGCTTCCTGCCTGAAGCCCTTGGTCTTGTGTTTATGTGTGTCACCACACTGCCCTTCTTCGGGGGATAGTGCTTTAGTAGCAACTTCCCAGAGAGCATCTTAAGCCAAAAAGATGGCATTGTGGTCCTCGAAAGAAACAATACACGATCTGGTCGGTAGAGTGACAAAACCTAACTGTCTGGGTAAAGGAATAGAACTGAGTATCAGGAAGGAAGTAAAATTTTGGAAAATCTCAAGACTTTGATGTCCAAGAACCCAGGACAGCAGGGATGTGGGTGGGACTAAAAACAGGATCAGCACAAAGAAGAGCCAGATCTCTCCAGATCTACACAGCGAAGAGACTATATTGCTTCCCAACCTGGACCTTCCTGGATCTATACAACCAGGAGACTATCCCTCCCTAGCCTGGTAGAGAGCTGCCACTGAGCTTACTCTCTGGAGAGGTTGAATCCAAGTGCTTTTTTGCTTCACAGATATCATCAAGAATAGGGTGAGATGCTGTGCTAAAAATAGGTAGATTCAGTGAAATTCAGCATGCTCTTTGACCCTTTATGACCTCCAGAACACTGGCATCCAAACGTATACCCTCACCCAGTCAGGAAATTGGAACACTTCTTGCTGGGAAAACTAAAATGTCTAGTGGGAAAAGCCTACTGACACTTGGCTACTGGTAGTGAAATGACAAGGTTCCTGGTCAATCCCCTTGGGCCAGGTCTACCAGTCAACAGGCACTACCCATGCACAACAGACATTCTAATCTCAAGACAATTTTGTGCTTTGCTTTTTAAAAAACTTTTTTATTGAGATGAATTGTCACTTTTAAGCTATTTGAGTAACAATTTTAAAGCAAATAATCAGTGGTACCTAGTACATTCTCAATGTTGTGCAACCACCACCTTCATCTAGTTCCAAAACATTTCATCCCTCTAAAAGGAAACACCTGTGCTTCCCTTTTGACTAAAAATGGACAACCAAGAGTCACCATACATCTGAGAGGGGAAAAAAAAAAACCTTCTGACTTGAATGACAAACATAAAAAGACAACAGATAAGAAAAATTCAAAGGAGACAGAGAGTGAAAAATCAGAAGAAAGGTTTAAAAACAAAATATCTAGCCTGATGCAGTGGCTTATGCCTATAATCCTTGCACTTTGGGAGGCTGAGGTATGAGGATTGCTTAAGCCTAGGAGTTCAACACCAGCCTGGGCAACATAGCAACACTTCTATTTTAAAAAATTTGAAAGTTCTCAGAAGGATGAGAAGTTGTTGCATATTTGAAACAAAAAGCTAATGCTTAAAAAGTGTGTGTTGGGGGGGTATTTATAAAACATATAGAAAGAGAAAGAGCTACTAGAAATTCCAAGTATATGAGAATGGAAAATTTTAAAATCTCATCAAAAAGAAAAAAAATGGAAGAGTTAGAAGTTGGAAAAGATTACCCATAGAGTGGACAAAGAATGTAAAATAGGAAAGAGAAGATAAGACAATTAGAATCTATGAGTCAGTCTAGGAATGTCAACATTGAACAGCAGGAGTTTTAAAAAGGGAGAACAGAGAATATAGAAAGAAAGTTGTTATTGAAGAACAAATACATGAAAAATTTTCCAAACTGAAGGCATTAGTCACCATATTGAAAGGGCTACCTGAGTTTTCTGCACAAAAAAATGAAACAGAGACATACATTAAAGCAAACCATTGTAAAATATTAGAAGTGCTGACACAGGAAAGTATCCTAAAATTTCCAGGGGTGGGGAGAAAACATAGGCCACATATTCCATTCTGACTTGGAATCAGAAGGATGTTCAACTTCTCAATAGCAATAATGGAATCTGGAAACACAGAACAATACTTTTGAAACTATGGGTGGAAATGGTTTGTAAACTAAAACTTTATACCCACCCAGTCTAGCAACTGAGTACAGAGATAAAATAAAGTTATTCCTCAGACATGTGTATTCTATTAGTATGCTTCATCAAAAACAAGGAAGTACATTTTTTAAAAGATGATATGAAGTCAAGGAAATAAAGGATTCAACATGGGAAAGAGTTAAAAAGAATCCATAATGTTTTTAGGGTAATGAAGGAAAATCCCAAGATGGGTAAAGGGAAGTGACAAAATTGCAATCTAGAGTCTTTCTGGAGACAAGTACAAAAATGGCCCAGGAGAGATGTACCTAAGATAAAAATGGAAATTGACATGCTGATATTCAGAGAAATTTAAAGCTCTGGTAGGGGCAATGAATTAATGTAAGTACACAGAAAATTAAGCAAATGAGGCAATTATTAACTTGGAAAAAAAAACAAAACTGTAGAAGAAAGTAAAGTAACCATGGTTAGCTATATGGTTCACATGTAATTGACATTTACATCATCAAAATAATACAATCCTTGAATATTGATTTGACCAAACATTCTTACAATATTGGAAGGCTGAGAAGGCAGAGGAATTATGGGTGAGTACTGGGGGAGGGATGTGGCATAGAAACATTGAGAGTCATGAAATCAGAAAATGGCAGTATGCACACACTATTTAGAAACAGAAGTAAATACCATAAGACAACATCTAAAAAAAGACTTGGAAGTGTTTGTCTCAGTGAAGTAGGAATTAGAGAGAAGTGAGTCAAAGGAGTGGGTCTGCTATTTTGATATAAGCTTTTGGCTTTTTAAACCAGGTCCACGTATTTCTATTTCTTTGATAGAAATACAGATTTAATTTTTTAAAAATTCCATTATCATACCAATTTGGCCTGCCAACCATGCAATAACAAACCAAGTTTTATCCAGTGGCATGTGACAGTTCTCCTTTCTATAAGTGGTTCACAGAGAAGAAATGTTACTCTCTGTCAGGTCCCATTTCTGAAAGATGTGACCTCTTTTTCAACCCTGAGAAAATGCAGCCACTAAATACAAGTCAAATCCAGTTACCATCAAAATCCAAGTGATGTATAACCAAAATATTTGTAAGCCCCAGGTAATGGCCTAGTTATCCCAGCATAGTTTGTTGTAGCAGCATGTTAGAACACTAAAACATTCATAGTAGTTGCTTTCGCTCTGGGCTTCCATACCATCCTCCTGCCTTTACCAAAGGGTAATTTATCACACATTACTGTACTTTCTTATGTTGGGATTTTTGAAGTGTTTGTTAAGTGGTACGTCTTCATGAAGATAAAAACCATAGCTTTTTAATTTTTTTGTCCCCTGCATCTAAGTGTGGAAGGCATAAAGGAAATGTATGAATAAATAAAGAAATGAGGAAGAATTGAATGACTGCTAAAGAAATATTAAAGCAGCAACCAGGATAAGTGACACACACTGAAAGCTTAGCGTGAATAAGACCAGTGGGAGGGGCCTGTTAATATTGGCAAAAGCAACAGAGCCTGAGTAATAGCAAGTATGACTGACTCTCATGCAATGTTTGCTATGTGTCAGGCACAGTTCTAGGAGAGGTGTGTGTATGAGCTCAATAAATCTTCAAAATAACCCACGAGGCATTATCAATGTTCCCATTTTATAAAGAAGTAAAGACTTGGCCCCAAATCACACAGGCACCAAGTGATGGAGAACTCATGTTTAGAACCCAGGTCACTTGTTCACAGGACTTCACAAATAGCACAAGAAGGAATGAAGGTCTTTGAGGTAAAAGGATATGGCCCAGGAAGCTGACTTAGCTGGGACATTCAGCAAGTTTGGACTTGTTAAGAAGGCTCAAGGAAAAAAAATGGGTCTCCAGCAGTGAATGAGAACTTATGGAATGAAAGCTACCTGGCATCTTTGATTGAGAGTGAGGCTTACCTCAGGGCCTTCCGTTGTCCAGGAGGAGGACTATGTCTGTTCTCCAAGAAGCTGAGCTGGATAGAGGAAGAGCCAGTTGACGGGAGGAGAGTGCCCGGGCCACAAGTGGGTATGGACCAGGGGACAAGTCAGTATATTGGGTGCTCTTGGGTAAAAACATTGATTGTCCAAGGTCTTGGTACTCTTCAGACCTCAGGAAGGGAGGGCAAGAAGACTGAATGAGTGAAAAATAAAAGCTAGTTCATGAGAAAGCTTTTCTGCAGAAAATGGAAAGGAACTAAGGAAGCCCTGGTTGGAGAAATAATAGAGCCAATGCTGTGGACTGAGTGTGTTCTCCCAAAATTCATATGTTGAAATCTAATGCCCAAGGAGATGGTACCTTTAGAAGGTGACAGGTTATGAGGGTTATGAGGTCAAAGCCCTTATGAATGACCTAAGTGTCCTTTAAAAGAGATGCTACAGAGAGTCCTTGCCACTTTCACCATAGGAGGACACAGTGAAAAGACAACCATCTATGAAATGGGTCCTCATCAAACACTGAATCTGCTGGCACCTTGATCTTGGACTTCCCAGACTCTAGAGCTGTGAGAAATAAATTTCTGTTGTTTGTAAGCCAGTTTATGCAGCCCAAGTTGAGTAAGACAACTGAGAAGGTACAATTCACAAGGAAACAGATGTTCCACATGGTTGCTGTGGCCCAAGGATGACAGAGCAGAATCTCTCGGGTCCTTCCATGACATCAGAGTACTGTGGCCTCCCTCAACCTGGGATAGAAGTTGGGATAGATTGATTACAGAAATGTCTGCAAGTCTTCATCCTTCCTTGCATCTAGTCCTTTTGATTTTTCTTTGTGGCGGCTCTGATACCCAAATATGTAAGAGATCCCAGCCAAGGTCAGTAAACTCACCTCCCTGACATTCAGTTGATCTCAGATGGATGCAGGAGCCCAGATGAGACTAGAGGAATCATCTAACTTACCTATAGACTTATGAGCAGCAATAGTTCTTGTTATTTTATCCTGCTGAGTGTCCAGGTAGCTTGTTACATAGCTATCATGAGCTAATATAGGAACCATGTAGGGTACCAGGAAGATAGGAGTTGTGGGACCTCTCAAAGCTTCCCCTCTTCCCTCTCCTTGGGGAAGAGACACAGTAGGGCAGGAGATAGACCATCTAGCTAGTAGAGGCTATCAAATAAATGAGAAAAAGAAAAACAGTTACTGTTTAATGAACACCTACTATGTGTAAGGCAACTTGGTAAGGCAGGTATGGGGGTGTTAGTCATTACTACATGCCTACCCAGTATATATATTATCCATTTCTTTTTCTTTTCTTTTCTTTTTAATTAACAGAATCTTAGTTGAAAGAGGGAACAGTGTAGGCAGCTTAAAACATTGACATTTCCTAACCTCTCCTGCGCTAGAGGTGGCCATGTGACAGTTTTGGCCAATGAGATGTGAGTGGGTAGGGCTCTGGAAAAACTCTTTTAGAAGGAGGCTGGTGCATGTCTTGTTCTACTCATTCCTGGTTCTTAAAAAAACATTGAAAGAACTGGAGCTATTGCAGCCATCTTTCCACTATGAAGGAAAAGCCAAGAGAATTGTAGAGACCTAGTTCCTGACATTATTTACCCTTTGAACTAATACTACCAAATGCCTACACCAGATATCATGTTGCAAGAGGTGGGGTACAATTCCTGGAATATTCACACCATACTTAACTGGGTTTTTTCTTACATGAATCTAGCCTATTCCCAAGTAATACGTTGAAGATTATTCTCCTCATTTTATAGGTCAGAAAACCAACACTCAGAGATTAAGGGTTTGGCCAGGGTCAATAGTGTAGTAGATTGTTATATTAATAGTCCCCAATGAATTCCACCGCCCTCCATTCTCACCCTTCAATAATCTACTTCCCCTCATATTAACTTGGGACTTGACCACGTGACTTACATTGGCCAATGGGAGATCAGCAAATGTGATTTAAACAAAGGCTTAATAAATGCTTGTGCATCAGACTTCCCTTATTGGAATAGTTCCTCCCTTTAGCATGGGAAGAAATCTAGTCTTCACATGTCTCTCGCATGAGAGACCAGGAAAAAGACCACATGGAGAAAGAGGCTCACCTGTCCTGATCATCCCAGACACTCCTGCTGAGGCCCAGACATGTGAGTAAGGATATCTGAGACCAGCCAGCCCTCACTACAGTCATACAAGTGACTACTTGCAAGACCAGCAGAAGAGCCTCCCAGCTGAGCCCCATTCATGCAGCAGAATGTTTGTGCAAATACATGGTTGTTATTTCAAGTCACTAAGTATTGAGGTGGTTTGTTACACAGCAGCATATAATGCTATACCTAGCTAATCCATGGCAAAAGCAAAATTTGAATTTAGGTCTCATTGACACCAAAGACCAAGTTTTCAACCACTATCCGCCATCATCATACTCCTGTTTTACTCACACACTTCTTCCAGGCCTAGAGAAAGATTTGCATTGTTCAAATCATGTAAAAATCCCTTTCCCATGTTGGTTTCTTTTCCTTTCTCCTCTGAGCTCTGGTCTCTAAGTTGGCAGAGTCATTCTCCAAACACATAGAGCACTTGATGCTGATTGAAACTCCAGATTCAACCTTGCTCTGATCTCCAATCTCCTGAGTTCCAGCGTTCTCAACACATGTGCAGAATTGAGTCAAACTGAAATCACAGAGGTGGAGCTATTCACAGAGAACATTTCAATCACTCTAATAATAAAATGGGGTGTCCTGCTCAACTCCCAGCCCTGTCTGCAATTTTAATTCGGGGATTTTGTATCCAGGGTGTGCCCTTTGTGATGGAAGCCTCAAAATGGTTTGCAACCCTGGATTAACTCTTCCAAGAGCAAGATACACTTTATTCCTATTTCTGTTACCCAACCCTCTATCAAGAGAACCTCAAGGTTTGTGTGCTGAATTGAATACCGTTTCCAAAAGGAATCCCACTGTAGACATCAATTTACACATTTTATGGTGCTGGTAGTGAGGCAGGGTAGCTAGCACAGGTTAGACATAGACAGATAAACTTCCCATAGACAGGTTTTAGGAAATGTTCAGACATTTTAAAAATTACATTTTACTGTAGGCCAAGCTGGCAGCCTGCCCCACCCCCTCTGGCAAATCAAAAGAAAACTCCATCAGATGCAAGACTAGGACAGCCCAACCTTTGGATTCATGGTTTAGCATCATAATCTCTAAAAAGCTTTCACAGTCCTTGTCAAAGGTGGAAGGTCAAAGACCACCCCTTAACTGAACAAAGCCATAGAAATAATAATAAGGTCACCTTTTAGCTAAGGAACTTGTGAATTAGAAATGTCTGGCAAGTCTCTTACAAAAGACAATGTGGTCAGGAAAAGACCACCCCTCCCCTTCCCTCCTCCATCAGGAGCCCAGAGATGTCAATCTCCAGAATGCCAGGTTACCTAAGCACCACCTATTAGCATATTGATAACTAGGTAGCTCTAGTTTGGAGCTGAGAGCAAAAGTGTGGTTTTTCTTCTATGAAAAACTTGTCTGTGGCAGGTTTTTCTGCCATTAATCTTCCTTCTTCCTTTTTCTCACTAATAAACTTTGAAAACTTTGCTGGCTACTCTAAAATTCATTTTAGAAATGAGCCAAAGAATCCATGAGTTTTGAGCCGCACCCCAGCCGGCATCATCAGGGTTTAGTGAGGGACACAGACTACTCTGAGTGTTGAGGGGTTTGGAAGAGGCTTCATCAGGAATCTGGCAGTTGGTATGAGATTTCCTGGGGTACCTCCATTCATGCCCATGTGGCCCCTCATCTTGCAGCAGCTTCCTTTTGTGACATACTCAAGATGACATACTCAAGCTTGAGAAGTCAGACAATGTCATGTCTATCACATCCCATTTGTAAAAGAAAGTCACAAGTTTCAAAGCATGAGGAAATAGACTCTACCTTTTTTTATGAGTTGGGGTCTCACTCTGTTACTCAGCCCATTGTTTACCACAACCTCACCCTCCTGGGCTCAGGCAATCCTCCCACCTCAGCCTCCTGAGTAGCTGGAACTACAGGGGTGTGCTACCACACCTGGCTAATTTTTAGATTTTTTTGTAGAGACAGGGATCTCACTACGTCATCCATACTGGTCTCACATTCCTGGGTGCAAGCAAATCTCCTGCCTCAATCTCCCAAAGTGCTAGGATTACAGGTGTGAGCCACTTTGCCTGGCCAAGCCTCTAATTCTTGAGTTGCAGAGAACCTAGGACCAAATTCTCCATGCCTAGATTGAGGGTTTGTTGTTGCTATTGACAATTACTTGTGCTGTAGTGTGGGACTGATCTCTTTAAGAGAAATGCCAAGCCACCCACTCAGCATCAGCCTGAAGAGTCAGTAAAGCTGACAGGAGATATTGGGGTCAGCACAGACACAAACAGTTTAGGGGCAGAGCAAAAATCATAAGACAGATTATCTGAGAGAAAAGCCAGAGGAGCGAGGATTGCCCTGAACAGACACCTGAGAACTTTTCCACAGGTAAGAGTCACAGAGGGAAGTTGAGACTGCTGGGAGGAGTGCAGGGGGGGAGGGGTTGGGCAGGTAGCTACCGCGTGCTAGGGCCTTGTCGCCCAGGCCTTAAAGGACCCATTTCAATCCTCATAGCAAACCCTCACATCATGCTCATCAAGTGCCAGGCCCTGTGCTAATCACATTATACATAGTAGTAACTCAATTAATATTACCAACAACCCTGAGATAGGCATGACTGTTTATCCCATTTCACAGATAAAAGAAAACTGAGACTCAAGAAGATGAAGTAACTAGCCCAAGTTCACACAACTAGTAACTGATGGAGTTTGTTCAACCATTATACAGAGACGAAAGCTAAGGCTCAGGGAGATTAAATAGCTTGCTGAAGGACACAGAACTGAACTAAGATTCATGCCTAAATCTGATTCCCCAAACTGGTCTCTTTCCTTGAATACACTGTGTTGCCTCAGGGAAGGATTTGCTTCGTGAGAAAGACTATTCCAGATTCTTCTGGAAAGAGAAGACTGGCTGCCATGGAAGAGGCAGATCCAGACATTCAGACCTTCTTAGTGAAACAGCATTAACATGAAACTAACAGTGGGCATTTGTTTAAAAACAGCTAAGAATAGACCATATGAGCTACACTCTAATAATACAAGTGAAGTAAGAAAAAAAGACATGTGTGCCTGGTACTTACATTTGTTTTCTTTTCTTTCTATTTTGATGTTAGATTTCTTGTAGGTAAAGAGAATTAACTACTTCCTGTCTCAAACAAATATGACATCTTTACTTGGAAGCTGTGTGTCAAAGCAGGTAGGATTTCTCTGTGAGACCTTTGCAGTCCAATTTTCCTGTCACCCCAAAATTCACAGCTGGACTGTCAAGTCTAAAAACCACACCGATTCCCCGAGGGGCCCAGGACAGAGGAAAGGGCCTTGTCCAGATATCCCACATAGGGTTGCCCCAACCCACAGGCTGCAAGAGATTTCCCCACGATCCTGAGCCTATTTGTGCCTTCCTTAAGGCAGCTTCTGTAGGTTCTAGAAAGAACAGAGAAAGAGAGAAATCTACTTAGAGGGTTAATACTCTGGAAAGTGTCACAGAAGGCAGCTCGAACCCTAATCAGACCTAACATATGCCTGAGTAGAAAAAGAGGAAAAACTGGCATGCGATCCTTCTAGTCTGTGCTAGAAACATCTACTTAGGCGCTGTCAATCTGCCTGTTATGTTCTAGAAAATTCCACATGAGCCAGAGGGATGATGCCATTCTGGGATGGAGTTGAAAAACACAACGTGACTGTGAAAGTGAGAGACCCTGTTGGGGATCTTATGGGCACAGAGGGGTGCAGAACCAGACTCCGTGGGAAGAGGGCTTGGGCTTCCCACTCTCAGATTGGGCCTCTGCTCAGTACCCGTTCCAAAGATGGAAAACTTTAGCTGATAACTCTTTTTCATGAAACATCTTTAATTTTATTTTTTTAGTGAGCTTGTGTTGTAGTGAAGATTGGAGTTGGGACCAGGTATGGGGGCTCACACCTATAATCCCAGACTTTGGGAGGCTGAGGCAGGAAGATTGCTTGAGGTCAGAAGATCAAGACCAGCCTGGGCAACATAGTGAGACCTCATCTCTACCAAAAAAAAAAAAGTAAGCATGGTGGCATGCACCTGTTGTCCCAGCTATTTGGGAGGCCAAGGCAAAAGGATAACTTGAACTCAGGAGTTCGAGGTTGCAGTGAGCTATGACCGTGCCACTGCACTCCAGACTGGATGACAGAGCAAGACCCTATCTCTAATAAATGAATCAAAAGATTGGAGTCGAGACTAGACTGGACAAGAACAGGCACTAGGGAGAGGTGGCAGGGTTGTGTTGAAAAAACATCTGGGAGTGCTAATTTCATGCAGTCAATGACCGGTGCTGGCTTTGTAGGCTGGAGTCTCTTTGCAGGCTGGAATCTCCCTTCCAATTTGCCTCCACATTCCCCAGTATACATGGGGTTCTGAGGATCCTCATCCTCACCTGGCTCCCAGCCATCTCCTTCCTTCCCTCCCCATGACATCCCCTGCAGGCATTTCTACTGTATATCCAGCCCCTGCCTGCACACACCATTCCTCTTGTGACCTGGATGCAGTGAGTGAAATTATCACATAAAAACAGGAGGAGGTTGGGTGCCGTAGCTTCCACCTGTAATCCCAGCACTTTGGGAGGCTGAGGCGAGGGAGGATGGCTTGAGCCCAGGAGTTCAAGAACAGCTTGGGCAAAATAGCAAGACCTCATCTCTACAAAAAAATTTCTAAAAATTAGCTGGGTTTGGTGGTGCACACCTGTAGTCCCAGCTACTCGGGAGGCTGAGGCAGAAGGATCTCCTAAACCCAGGAGATTGAGGCTGCAGCGAGTCTTGATCATGCACTACATTCCAGCCTGGTCGACAGAGTGAGACCCTGACTCAGAAAAACCTGGCGGGATCTCTTGGCCCCTCCCTCCTCTCCCCACCTCCTTCCATCACCCTGTCCTCTCCACCATCTGACGTCCTTCTAGCATTGTCTGGGTAGGCTGTTAGCTGCATTGCCCTCTACCCACCCTACGGGCACAACCCCAGAAGCCTCATGCATTTCAGGCCTCAGAGGGAGGTGACAGGCCATGGGGCATCCATCAGAGGTCCCTTCTTGGCTTTTGTTTGTGGGTTTTAATTTCTTTTCCTCCAGTATTCATCCCTCAAAAACCCTCTCAGACTTCTATAAAAGATTGAAGCTTTGGTACCTCAAGGGTCCACTAGGACCTCAGGGTCACCCTCCAGGGATGGAATGACTTTGAGCTCAAATTTGGAGGGTCCATGGAGCAATGGGATTTTAGAAAATACTGGATTCAGTTCAGTCAGTCTAACCTCCCCAGATTCATTCCAAACCCCTGGAAAAGTCTTGGGTTCCCAAAGTGTAACCCAGCCCTCTAGAGAGTGAGTGAGGAACCTCAGTACATGTAGTGACCAAAATACTGCTGTGTACTTGAACTTGGTCACCATCGGCCAGTTTGCTGCTTGGATTGTGATTTTGGAGGCGTTAAGAGTGACTCGCTTCATTAGAAGCGAAAACTACTGTGTACACCGAACTTGTTCTGGTTCCTACACAACCGGTGCTTCTCCAGTGCCCACGGGAGTACCTGGCACCTCCCAGGCTTCCCCAAATGTTTGTTGATCGAAGGAATGACCTTACCCTCTCATGAGGTTGCCACCTTCCCGCCGCCCACAGGAAAGGAAAGGAAGCTCCCTGCGGAGGGGAAGTCGTCTGATGGTCATCTTTTAGTTTGTTTTCCCTAAGTCCTCACAGTGGGGACTGACTGTCTTCACTGTTCATATTATACTGAGAAAAACATCCATCACTTCACTCCCAGAAAATCAAACGCCGCTTTACATGTTGGAGGAGCAGCACGATCTAAAAATCCCCACTGAGCAGAGCCAGGCAGAGTGAGTCATACCCTGTCTTCAGAGGCAAGACTGACATATGCCGTGCACATGTGCCCAGCGTCGACCAAGCGGCCAAGCTGGATCCTGAGAGGGGCCCACTCAGTAGAACATTCCTTATTTTTACCCGTTGCCAAAAACAGAAACTCACACCGATGCTTTCTCATAAATAGCACAGCCGGCAGGCCTTGGCATCTCCGAAGGCTGCTTAGAAGTGCAAGATGCTCAGTCGAAGTTAGATCACGGAAGCACGACCGGGGTTTATAGAAATGGAATTTGACTCATTATCTAAGAATGAAAGAATTCGGCTCCTAAAAATACAGTAGCATCTATTTCTGGCCAAGCCTCTGTGTTTGTATACTTTTTATTATTTTTTTTTAGAAAGCTATGCCTTTTAAACAATGCTCCACAGTGCTTGCCACAAAGGACAGATTTCCGAGTCTTCTCTAAGATAGCTGGTGGCCTCTGGTGCAGTGAAAGGGAAGGTTGAAGGAGTGATCACCTGAGACGTGCAGAGACACAGGTAATTGAGAGGTCCAAGGGTGGATTTTTGGTGTTATTTTGAAAGGCAGCTGGAGAATTCACATCTGTTAGAAGTGCCGTTAAGAGCAAGACTTAGACCTTGCAAGGAACTTACCTGGCAAATATAATGATGCTTCATAGCAACACTATTGTCCTGAGACACCGGAAAAAGGACATGAAAAACATTCCAGTGGTTCCTCGGGAACAAGCAATTGTGACGCATCTCCTTCTCTTGATTTGTAATTGGGGAAACTGAGGCTGGGATGAAGCTTTTGGCCCAACATTGTGTAGCAAGTATGAGTTGTAGTTTCTGGTTCCTTTTCTCTGATTCATCAGTCATGAATCTCAACAGTTGGGTGAGAACTGGTTCTCACCGGAGCTCTGTGCTGGGGGCAATGATCTTGGTCTGTGAGCAGAGAAAGCGGGAGGAACTCAACAATTGTGTCTGCTTCCACCGTGGCAGGAAGCACCGTAGGAATGTTTTTCCCCAACAGCATTCATGACCTAACTAGAATCTGTTCTGCCTCCTGCTTTGCAGAGGTTCTCATCTTGAATTTCCCCAGACAGACCTTTTCCCTTGCTGGTTCAGGTTTAGCCTTTTGATCCGTGGTGGGATCATCCAAATGGACCCCCAGAGAGATGTTTACCTCCTAATCCCTGGAACCTGTGAATGTGACCTTATGTGGAAAAAAATGGTCTTTGCAGATGCAATGAAGTTAGGGATTTGAGGGTGAGAAATGGTCCTGGGTCATCTGGGTGGGCCCTAGATGCAACCACCATGTCCTTCTAAGACACTTATACAGGGAGGAAGACAACACAAAAGAAGAGGAGAAGGTGACATGAAAGTGGACGTGGACCCTGGAGTGATGCTCTCACAAGCCAAGGGAAGCCAGCGCCCCTAGAAGCTGGGAGAGGCAGGGAAAGGATTCTTCCTCAGAGTCCCCGAAGGGAGTGTCACCCTGCTGACACCTTGATTTCAGACTTGTGGCCTTCAGAACTGTGAGAGAATACATTTCTGTTGTTTAAGCCACCTAGTATGGTAATTAGTACAGTATCCGCAGGAAACAAATAGAGTCCCCATCCTGTCTAGAATTCTGATACAACAGATGTTTCCTTCTCCATTTTGTCATTCTTTCAACAGATATTTACTGCACACCTACTATGTGCTAACAATGAGCTAAGTGCTGAGGAAATGACGAGCAAAGAGATTCAGACTCCATCTTCATGTAGCTTACAGCGGGGAAGACAGGAAGCAAATAACAACACCATCCTGCAGTAGAGGCTGCGAAGGCAGAGTTCAGTGTGCTGAGACAGGTGGTTTCAGGTGATGACCCAATGTGGAGAAGGAAGGAGGGAGCTTGAGACAGAGACCTGAGGCCCAACTGGGTAAGAAGCTTTCCCATCTGTAGGGAGACCGGAAGCAGGAAAGAGTCAGAAGAAACCCAGGACTTATCCTTTCCACCTCCCACCTCCAACCCATCACCGACTCTTTCTTCTTAAATCTCTTTGGAATGCACCCACTTCTCCCCCCTCAGCTGCTACCATTCAAACCACCACGGTCTCTTGGCTGGGCTTCTCAGGAGCCTTCTTCCGGGCCTCAGACCCTCCCATCCCTTCACTCAGCAGCCAGCCTGATCTACTTGAAACTTCAATCTGATTGAGCCACCCCTCTGCCAAAGCACATGGCTTCTCCATGTCCTTAAGACTGAGACTAACATCCCTCTTCTGCCTTTCTGCCTTCAGGCAGTTTTCGAAAGCTTCTGACTCTTTCCTGCTTCCGGTCTCATTATTTTCTTTCCCCAAATTTCGGTTCTTCCAGAGTATTCCCAAAGGCTCTGGCACCATCATCCTGGCTGTGGCACAAATGAGAAATAATGAGTGTTTTCACTAGGAATGCCCACATGTCTCCATTTTCCTGAGACAATTCAAGTTATGCCTATGGTCCCAAAGGCTTTTCTAGTTTAGAATTTGTTGCTCTCAAAATTGTCCTGATTTGGAACAATAAATTAAACAATCACTCTAAGACAAGACTTGTGTGACTTGAAAGGCCTTTGAGACATCTGAGAGGAGGTTTTGAGAAGATAGAATGAGAAGAAGAGGAACCTAGGAGGGAGGCTTTATAAACGTTAATATCCAGGGACTGGTAAAAGAAGCCAAGCAGACCTGACCAGAGAGAGAGGAGGACAGCCAGGAATGTGTGCATCCTGGAATAACCAGAAATGTTACAAAAGACACAGACCCCTCTCTTCTAGTCTTCCTAGAGGGGCATCCTGGAGCAGGGGTCAGCAAAATTTTTCTGTAAAGTGTCTGGTAAGCATTTGGGGGGAGGGCGGACACGTTGGCTCATACCTATAATCCCAGCACTTTGGGAGGCCAAGGTGGGAGGATCTCTTGGGTCCAGGAGTTTGAGATCAGCCTGGGCAACACTGGTGAGACCTCATCTCTAAAAAAAAAAAAAAAAAAAAAAATTCGTTTCCAGGTTCTGAGAAGAATGATGTTGATAATTTAATGGATATTACATTAAATCTGTAGATCGGCTTGGGTAGGATGAACATCTTAACAACACTGATTCTTCCAATCCTTGAGCATGAAATATTTTTCCATTTGTTTGTGTCATCTTTGAGCAGTGTTTTGTAGTTTTTATTGTAAAGGTCTTTCACTTCTCTGGTTAGGAAGATGTTGAGGTACTTCTTCTTTTGCTGTTGCTACTGTGAATGGAATTGTGCTTTTTGTTTGGGCTTCTGTTTGTTTATTGTTGGTGTATAGGGTTGTGACTGTCTTTTGCACATTTTATACCCTGAGACTTTGCTGACGTCCTAAATGACAATACAGGAATTCATATGGAAACATAAATGACCATGAATAGCCAAAACAATCACAGCAAAAAAAAAAAAAGCAAAGCAGAAGGTATCACACTCCCAGACTTTAAACTGTATTATAAAGCTATAATAATCAAAACAGCCTGGTATTGGTACAAGAACAAGCATATAGACCAACGGAACAGGAGAGAGATTCCAGAAGCAAAACATCAGTTTCTCAACCACATCATCTTTGACAAAGCCTCCACCACCAATCACTGGGGAGAGGAGAACCTATTCAGTAAATGGTGCTGGAAAAACTGTCTGATCACATGCAGATTATTGAAACAGGATCCCTACCTATCAATCAAATCTAATTGGATCAAACACCTAAATGTAAATCCTCAAACTATAAGAACCTTAGAAAACACAGGAAAAATCCCTATGGAAATTGGAACTGGCAACCAATTCCTGATCAAAACCCCAAGTGCCCATGCTATAAGAGATAAGATAAACAAGTGGGACCTCATCAAACTGATAAGCTTCTGCAAAGCAGGAGAAACCAAGCAAGGAGTAGGGAGACAGCCCATAGACTGGGAAAAATTATTTGCCAACTGTTTATCTGACAAATGCCTAACATCTAGGATCTACAAGAAATTCAGTGTGCTGAAAAGAAAAAAAAACAAAGTGGGCAAAAGATATGATTAGACACTTCTCAAATAAGACATATGAGCAGCCAACAGATATATGAAAAATGCTCAGCTTCACTAATCATCAGATAAATGCAAATTTAAACTACACTGAGATACCACCTAACTCCAGTCAGGATGGTCATCATCAATAACTCCAAAAACAACAGATGCTGGAGAGGATGCAGGGGAGAAGGGAACACTTCTACACTGTTGGTGGGAGTGTAAACTAGTACAACCTCTGTGGAAAATAGCTTGGCGATTCCTAAAAGATCTAAAAATCAACTTTCCATATGACCCTGCAATCCATTTACTGGGAATATACCTGCAGGAACTCAAATCACTCTATGAAAAAGATACCTGCACACTCATGTTTATTGCTGCATTAGTCACAATAGCAAAAACATGGAACCACCCATACTGCCCATCAAAAGAGGACTGGATAAAAAAATGGGGTACATATACATGATGGAATATTTCACAGATATAAAGAAGGACAAAATTATGAACTTCATAGCAACTTGGATGGACTTAGAGTGTATACTACTGAGTGATCTATCACAGAAACAAAGAACTGAATACCACATGTTCTCACTCAGAAGCAGACCTTGGACAATTATTATAATACAAAAAAAAAGGGATTGGCAGTAGTGGGAAACTGTTAGCGGAGGGAAACTGTCAGCGGAGGGGGGGCGGGATTGGCAGTAGTGGAAAACTGCTGGGGGTGGGAATATCTGCATCAACAAGGGTACCTGCATAATAAACATTTGTATACCTAACCCTGAATTGTACCCCACATCTTTAAAATTAAAATTAAAAAAAATTAGCCTTTGCCTGTAGTCCCAGCTACTCAGAAGGCTGAGGTAAAAGGATCACCTGAGCCCAGGAGGTTGAGGCTACAGGGAATCGTGATCAAGTCATTGCACTCCAACCTGGGTGAGAGTGAGATTTCGACTCAAAAACAAGCCGGGCTCAATGGCTCAGTCTGTAATCCCAGCACTTTGGGAGGCTGAGGTGAGTGGATTGTTCGAGACCCGCCTGGGCAACTTGGCAGACCTCATCTCTACAATAAATCAAAAATGAGCCGGGTGTGTTAGCACGCACCTGTAGTTCCAGCTACTTGGAAGGCTGAGGCGGAAGGATCGCCGGAGCCCAGCAGGTCGAGGCTGCGGTGGCCGGGAGTGGCCACTGCACTCCAGTCTGGGCGGCCGAATGAGACTCCAACTCAAAAAAAAAAAAAAAGAACAAATTTTTTTCATTTTCCAAGTTTTATAGTCTCTGTTGCTCAACTACTACTCACCTGGACCAGGAGAGCAGACTTAGGCAACAAGTACATGAATGAATGCAGCTGTATTCCAAAACAACTTCATTTACAAAAACAGGCATGAGCCAGATTTTGCCCATGGGGAGTAGTTGACCAACCCTTACTTTAGAAGAAAACTTCTGGCCTCTACCTTCTTCATTCCTTCCCAGGGAGGCACTGCAACTGATGGGTATGATCTGCTGGAGAAGTCAGGCCATCCCCTCTTTCTTTGGGGGTGCTCTATCTGAGTCCAGGGAGCTCCCCAGTGCTGGAAGTCTAGGGAGCAGTACTTCTGGGGCGGCCTAGAGATTTTCAGAGCTGCCAGCAACAGACCCCCACATTGGGCCAAATTTTGGCTCGAGATATAAGCAGGCTCACTTGGCTAAGAGCACTAACCACAACTTACAAACTTAGTTTTATCAGGAATGAAAGTGATATTGCCAATCCATCTACATGACACACACTGTCTCAATTGCTCCATACTTGGGCAGGGAGGACCAGGTATGTTGGCCACCTCTCTGGTCAACCCCGATAGTAAAGAAAGTGTCTATTTTTCAACTGGATTTGGGGCTGGATCTCTTTGCATTGATGATTTACCGGGCAACCTGTGTAGCCACTGAGAATCTAGTAGCATCTATTCTCGCCTCCGCTAAGTGATGGCACATGATTGCTTTGTTGCTAAGAAATGCACGTAATGCATGTTGAGGTGCATGGTGGTTGGGAGGTGCGGTTAGGCAAGATGCAAATGGAGACATGACCTTGATGCCTATGGAGATTCCACGGGGTGAAGGCGGGGCTAAGTTTACTCTCGCTTCTGTCTCACTTTCAGAAGCCCACCCTCACTCCAATACAGCACTAGGTTTGCACCAATTGCCCAAGTACTGCACACTCTTTATTATTATTTTATTGTTATTAGAAAATACAGACAAGCGAAGAAAAGGGAAATAAAAACCACCTTTAAGCACAGCTCAGAGAAAGTTATTAATAACACTTTGGCATGTATTTCTCCAGATGCGAAAATAAGATCATAATGTTAATGCTGCTTTGTACCCTATTTTTGGCTTTTAAAATATAATAAATGTCCCCCATGTTCCAGAGCAGAGCATACACCCTGATTTTTATTAGTGATACAATTTATTTACCCAAGCCTGTGTTATTGGCTGTTGAGCTTGTTTCCAAGTTTTCCCAGTAAAAACAGTGCTGTAATATGCATCCTTCTAGCTAGTCATGGGAGCACATCCTGAATTATTTACTTAAACTGAATTCCAGAAAGACAAGCACGACAATAGAAGACTCCATCCTTCCAAGGAGGCAAGGATTTGAAGTAAGTTTATCTATGGAGGAAGAACAGTTGTGTTTGTGCTTAGACAGTAGTTCCAGCAATCCTTCAGACAGCTGCTGTGAGCTAGGGAGTTAGAGACTAAATCTAGAAGATTCCTCCACTGCTTGAAAGGTCACAATACTGTGGGGTCTCTGCCTATGATACACCTGCCCCATCTCCCATCAGAGGATAAACTCCATGGAGAGACCAGAAAAATGGAAAGATCAAGAGACTAGATGGGTCCCAGCCATTTAGAAGAAAATGAGCTAAGAACACCACAAAAATTCCCTCTCCCTTGCATTTGGAGAAGTGGGGGATTCTGAGGTTGTCTCCTCTTTTCCTCCATGTTTTATTTTTTTAGTTTTATTTTTTGAGTTGGAGTCACCCAGACTGGAGTACAGTGGCCGCTCCCAGCCACTGCAGCCTCGACCTGCTGGGCTCTGGCAATCCTTCCACCTCAGCCTTCCAAGTAGCCGGAATTACAGGCATGCGCTACCATGCCCGGCTGATTTTTTGATTTATTGTAGAGATGAGGTCTCGCTGCCCAGGCGGGTCTCGAACCCGTGGGCTCAGGCAATCCACTCACCTCAGCCTCCCAAAGGCGCGGGATTACAGGCTGAGCCACCAAGCCCGGCTTCCTCCATGTTTTAAACTCTGCCATCAGGGCTTGAAGAGTTTCTCTTAGGGGCCAGAAATGACTTCTTGGGAAACCCTTCAGTTATTCAGAACCAATGAGAGCAGCAGATGGAGAGCAGGACAGAAATCAGGCTCTAGACTTTACAGAGGAAGGAGATGGGCCCAGGATTTCCTTCTGGACCACCAGACCCAACTCAGCAAGTGAAGAAAGAGCTGGACTCAGGGCAGAGCCCTGTCTGGAGTGAGGAGCATGCCTTTGGCTTCCTTATTATTCTTTCAGACTCAAGGAGTGGTGGCAAGTGGACCACAGCACCTGCAGCAGAGCAGAGGGATCCCTGAAAAAGAACCAGCTCTCCACACTGACCCCAAACTCCGCATGACTCCCAAACTCCACATCATCCAAAATGCTCCTACAAAGGTTCTGAGCCCCACTATGCATACAGATGACAACGAACAGACTTAAGACACAGATGCTTGGATCCCAGAGGTCTGACTTAATAGGTCCAGGGTGGAGTCCTAGTCTTGGTAAGACTTTTTTTTTTTTTTTTTTGGAGTCAGGATCTCACTCTGTTGCCCAGGCTGGAGTACTGTGGCTTGATCATACCTCACCACAGCCTTGACTTCCTGGGCTCAGGCAGTCATTCCACCTCAGTCTCTGATGTAGCTGGGACTACAGGTGTGCCCCACCACACCCAGCTAATTTTTGTTGTTTTGTAGAGATGAGGTCTTGTTATGTTGTCCAGGCTAGTCTTGAACTTCTGGGCTCAGGCAGTCCTCCTGCCTTGGCCTCCCAAAGTACTGGGATTATAGGTGTATGTCCTTTTACCCAGCCACATCTTGGTAAGATTTTCAAAGTGTTGAAATCCACTGAATAATGGCTTTAGATCAGCAACCCGCAATCTTTTTGACATCAGGGATCAGTTTTGTGGAAGAAAATTTTTCCACAGACGGGGAGGTAGTTTCAGACCGATTCAAGTGCATTACATTTATTCTGTACTTTATTTCTATTTTTATTAAATTGTAATATATAATGAAATAATTATACAACTCACCATAATGCAGAATGAGTGGGAGCCCTGAGTTTGTTTTCCTGCAAACTGATGGTCCCATCTGGGGGTGATGGGAGGCAGTGACCCTCGAAGTGTGTTGTTTGTGTCCAGTCTACTCCATAATCTCGTTTTGGTTGCAGTCACTGCAGAAAATCCTGCTTCACAAAAATAGGATGTTGGAAATGAAGCAGGCTTTTAAGAGCTTCTGTGGCAATCTCAGGATAGTCCACCTTGACTTTAATCCAGAACATGTGGAGATTTGAAATTGTCTCAAGCATACTTTTAAGGCCACCAATATTTGAAATCTCAAGTGGTTGATCCTCTTCTAGCACAGACAAAGTTGATTCATCTGGCTTATTCACAAATGGGTCATGGATCCATTCCTTCCAAGTACAAGGGTCTTTTGTGGCTGGGAAATAATGATCAAACTCTTTTGAAAGCTGATCTAGGTGGTCATACCCCAGCTGGGAGAAAGAATGACCCGGCTCAGTCTTTTTTAAAATCTCTGCTAATGTTTAAACATGTTAAAAATCCCAGTGTTCATTCATTGCCCTCATAATTCCAGTTTGGTTTTGAATGTAGCCACTTTATCTGCTGACTTGAATACAGTTGTCGTTCTCCTCTGAAGTGACAGATTGAGTTTGTTGAGCAGGTTGAATATATTACACAAGTAAGCAAGTTTTGTGACCATTCTGTGCCACTGAACTGTGCTGCCAGGGGTTGACTTTTTCTAAAAGAAATCTCTGGAGTGGCTCTCGTAACTCAAAAGCCCTGGCCTAGGATCTACCTTTAGAAAGCTATCTCACTTCTGTGTGTAAGAGAAGATGTGTGTGCTCTGTGTTCATCTCCTCACAGAGCTGTGCGAACAAATGTGAGCTAAGGGCATGTACTTTAATGTGGCTGATAATTCTAATCACATCCTGCAAAATGTTGCTAAGTTCAGGTGACATATTTTGGCTAGCCAGCATTTCTCTATGGATGACACAGTGAGTAACTCACATTCAGAAGCAACCTCTTTGACCCAAGTAGTGAAACCAGAAAGCCAACCAGTCATGGCAGCCACTCCATCCATGTATATACAAACACAAAATGACCAATTCAGTCCCCTGATATGTAATCATTCAAAGACTTGTATAGTTCAGCAGTTGTGGTATTGGTTGGCAACAAAAGTGCATATCCTTTGTGCACATCCTCCTGAAAAATATATCAAACAAAAACAAGCATTGTTGCCTTTTGTCAATATCGGTAGACTTGTCAACCTGGATTGCAAGCCACGGTGACTCATTAATCCTCTCTAACAATTGCGCCTCAATATCCTCTGCTATTTCATCAATTCGTCTAGTTATGGTGCTAGCTGAAAGAGGAACACGTGCCACCTTTTGAACTGCAGCTTCTCCTAAAAGTTCATGACAAATGTCTTTAGCAGCAGGCAGGATCAACTCTTCACAAATAGTAAAGGACTTCTTAGCTTTAGCCACTAGGAATGATGCTGTCAGTGCAGACACATTTGATGAAGTTATGGTCTTCAATAATTGCTTCTGTTCTTTATGTTCATGTATTTTTCTTTTGAAAAATTCCAAAGGCTTGTCTTTTAATGCAGGGTGCTTGCTCTCCATGCGGCAAAGCAGTTTTGAAGGTGTCATGGATTCGTTGGATAGCTGGTCATCACATATTACATAAAGTGGACTTGGAGAATATGAATCACCTGCTGCAATGAACTTGTAATTTAAGTAGGACTCTTGGTATATATTTTTAAATGCAGCTTTCTTTTTGTTGGCAGTCTTAGAGTCTTCTGCTGTGTCATCATTGGGTCTTTCTCCCTTTCCAAAGAAGCCTTCCAGTATTTGTTTTTTACTCATCCTGGCTAGCGTTAGCTCATGGTCTTACCAAAACTATGACTGAGACAAGTGTACAGTGTGAGAAAGAGGCACAGGTGGAAGTGGTAAATAAAATAATGGTTAGGCCATGTGTGGACTAAAATAAGTGTCAGATTCTGACTTAAAGCCCACCAGCAGATGCAACTGTACAACTGAAGTACATCAAGTCACTTGCCACTCACTGATAGGGTTTTGATATGAGTCTGCAAGCAATTGATTTATTATGGTTGCCGTGCTGTCAAACCTCACTTCTCATGCTAATCTGTATTTGCAACTGCTCCCCAGCACTAGCATCACCACCTCAGCTCCACCTCAGATCTCAGGCATTAGATTCTCATAAGGACTGCGCAACCTAGCTCCCTTGCGTGTGCAATTCACAATAGGGTTCACGCTCCTATGAGAATCTAATGCCACCGCTGATTTGACAGGAGGCGGAGCTCAGGTGGTAATGTAAGTGACAGGGATCAACCGTAAATACAGATGAAGCTGTGCTGCTTGCTAGTCTGCTGCTTACCTCCTGCTGTGTGGCTCAGTGACTAACAGGTGGCAGTCCATGGCCCAGGTTTTAGATGACAGGGCATGGTGTAAAGGAAAGACTGTGGGCTTTGGAATTGACCGTTCAGTCCAAAAGTCTGGATAACGGGAGTAAAAATGGACACTAGCGTGTACCTCTGTAAGGTGGCTCCCATACATAGGCACTTGAGGAATGACAACTCAACATGATGGGGATTAAATATTTGCATGTCTGCAAGAGGAAAATATAAAAGGTGAGGGAAGAACAGGCAGTGGGAGGACACAGCACCGTCACCCTTTCTTGTCAAGACTGACACAAGAGTCTTGGCCTCCAAAGAGCACTGGACCTATGTGTTTTGAAGCAAACAAAAGGTAAGGAGCTAGTAGTCTTGCATTTCGGCTCTGGAGTCCAGAATTCCTGTCTGTCTCAGTGTGCTGTAAAGATTCTTTAAGGATTGAGTGGCCGTTTCGTTTTATCTTCCCTTCCTGGCCTGCTATTAGGCCAGAAGGCTGGGATCTGCTTTGTGTTAAAGATTATCTTCCTGAAGGGACTGTCATCTGCTATGATTATGTCTTGTAGGTGGAGGCTAGCTGCTTTCCCACAGTCTAAATCTGAATCCTGCCTTCCCCACTGTTCCATTTTATTACAGCCATTGGCCAAGGGGAAGAATGCAGGATTCCAAGAGAGGCTGAAAGCTTTCAGTCTTAATTGAAAAGGCGCTTCCTCCTGCAGGTT